>CM052886.1:7143480-7228600 GCA_028534135.1 Potos flavus | reverse complement strand
TGGGCTCGCCTGGACCACAAGTTTGACCTGATGTATGCCAAGCGTGCCTTTGTTCACTGGTATGTGGGGGAGGGCATGGAGGAAGGAGAGTTCTCTGAGGCCCGCGAGGACATGGCTGCCCTTGAGAAGGATTATGAGGAGGTTGGTGTGGATTCTGTTGAAGGAGAGGGTGAAGAAGAAGGAGAGGAATACTAATTACGATTCCTTTCAGCCCTGCAGCGTGTCACACTCAGAACTTTAGCTTCAACATTAGCTGACAGGTGTTAAAGCTTTCTGGTTAGAGTGTCTTCACTTTTAACTGTGATCATGTCTTTTCCATGTGTACCTGTCGCATTTTTCCATCATGTCTCAAAGTAAAGGCTTTAAGAAAGTAAAAAAAAAAAAAAAAAAAAAAAGATATCAGTCATGGCGCAGTGACACATGAGAACGGTGGGGATTGCACCGTGGAAGACTAGAGGATAATGTGACCCTGTAACAGGAGGGGCTGGGGACTTGTTTGGGATTGATACATATTATTAATTGTGAGTACTTGGGAAGAATCACTGTGGGCTGTGGCCTGCCAATGAGCTATCTTTATTAGAAACGGCAGTCATGAATGATGAAATAACCCTTGCACCCAGCACCCAGGTACATGGCTGCTCTTCAAAACACACATGAGCAACGAAGGAGAATGTGGAAAGGGGGACAGAAACCCTGCTTCCTGGGGACATCACCTGTGACATTGGCCTTAGAGTGAGGCTCCCATGTATCTTTTTCTTCTGAAATATATAAATTAGGGGCGCCTTGGGGGCTCAGTTGGTGAAGTGTCTTGTCTTTGGCTCAGGTCATGATCTCAGGGTTCTGGGATCGAGTCCCGCTTCGGGCTCCCTGTTCAGCGGGGAGTCTGCTTCTCCCCGCCCTGCCACCTCTTAAATAAATAAATAAAATCTTAAAAAAAAAAAAAAATATATATATATATATATATATAAATTGTACATTTCAGTTAAAGTTACGAGAAGTCCTGGTCCATTTTTATGACCACTGAAAACTTCCTGGCGAGCTCATTCGGCGCCTCCTCATGTGAGGCTTCAGCAGGCCTGACCCCCAGCCCCGGCGCCCCCGTCCCTGTGTGTCTGTGACTCGTGAGGTCTCTGCAGACATGCTGGCCGGTACTTCCTTTTTCCCCTGCAGCCAAAGATTCAGCATCTTCTAAAAGGTTTCATTGTGTTCCTAGTAGTTCGTGTGTTTCTTCTTTAAGCCGAGTGTAGTAATAGATTCCTCACTGCCCCTGGAGAAAACCAATTTAGCCTTTTTTTCCTTCTGGTTTTTTTTTGTTTGTTTGTTTTGTTTTTTAGTTTTCAGTCATTGAAATGTAGACCTGTTTAAAGGAATATTTGATGGATAGTCAATGTATTCTAAAACAGCTCTGTAAATTCTGTGAGCTTTTTACTGCTTAAATGAAATATATCTTCCCTTGCAGTTGATCTTTTTTTTATTTTTATTTTTTTATTTTTTATTTTTTTTGATCTATCTTAATCATCAGGATTTATGCCCTAAAAATGCCTTTTGGTAGTCACTGACTTTACGTCAATTAACAATAAATACTATTAAGTGCCCTCTGTGCCCAAAGCTGTTAGGTACTGGGGGACAGCCATGGACAGTCTTTGCCCCCAAAGAGCTTAGTGACAAAATGTTAACAGTAAAAAGAGGCAAGGACCTAACAAGCCCTAAGTAACTTTCATTTTGTGTAAATCCTGGTCTTTGCAGTAGGATAGCCCAGTGGCCTGACCGCTTAATGGCCTTGTCAGCTGCCCTGACTCCTCAAGCTGTTTCTGCAGCTGTAGAATGGAGGGGGATTTGTGTGCCTTTGACAGTCATTGCTGACGGATGCGTGGATCTCAGGAAACACAAAAGATGTAAAGTTTTAAATGCCAACAGATGGAGGAACTACAGAGCCCACCACCCAAAGCAGAAGAGAACATGGTGTATTCTCCACAAGGTCCTGCTTTCCATGGCCCCGAGGTTTCCCTTGGTTCATCCCCTTAGTGTCGTCCGTGGATGGACCAGCTAGAAGACACAACTCCCGTCGGGGGCTTCTGGAAGCCGTGAGGCGCTCATCTGCTGCCCTGATGGGGGGGCGGGTAACTCTTCCTCGGCCTCGGCCCTGCCTCTGCTTTAACTCTGGCCATGGCACGTTCCTGAGTGTGTGCTCCGGGGCCAGGTGAAGTGAGGGGAATTCTGGGGGGCAGCGCTCCGCACCCCGAGGTGTCAGCCTAGCTGAGCTCCATATCGACTGTGCTGGAACTAAACTCCCAGGGCTATTTTGACAATACGTGAGGTGAAGCTCTTAGCATAGTGCTTAGCACGAAGTAAGCACTCAGTGAATGTGTTAATACTGTTACTATATTATAACAGTAATTACTAATTAATGCAGTAATACCGATATTATTCTTAAATAGAACATACAAACTATTTCAGGAGCATCTTCTTTCCAAGTGTGGTTAGATAACCTGCTTATATAACCAAATATATTTTCTCTTTTGTCATACAGCTGGAGTCTTTCTTCTAAATTTGTGAAATCCTTTCTCAACCTTTGCTGCTGCTTTTTTTTTTTTCAAGAAAAATAAATATCATCTTCTTTACCCTTGTTCTCCAACCAAAAAACCCAAACATGCAAACCAAAACAACCCACAAAACGTGAGGCGGTGATTTTGCTGGTATTATTTGTAAATGTCCACACAGCATAACAAATGTGTTTCTTTTGCCATCAGTCACATTTCAGTATTAGAGGACTAAAATTCTTGCGATAATAACCAGCTAAGTTCCTGCTATGTAATGCTTTGTGTGTCCCCTCAGCTACTGAACTGCTCTTTTTTCAGTCCTAAATACATTCTGTCCTTCTGAACAAGTTGGGGTGACGAGGTTTGCTGGCAGCCGCAACCCCTTCTGCGCGTCCGTCAGGGATGCCGGTCCTTGCTTGCAGGTGCTTTTCGGCACGGCTGACGGGCAGGTGATCGTCATGGACTGCCACGGCAGGATGCTGGCCCACGTCCTCCTGCACGAGTCCGATGGCATCCTCAGCATGTCCTGGAACTACCCCGCCTTCCTGGTGGAGGACAGCAGCGAGAGCGACACCGACTCGGACGACTACTCCCCGCCCCAAGGTAGCCGGCAGGAGGGGTGCGGGGGGAGCACTGGACGTACTGGGAAGGGCTCTGGGGATACGCAGGGCAGGGGGGCGGAACGTCTGGGCCTTGACTCGGCGGTCTTCCCTCTGCCTTCCCTTTTCCCGGAGTCACTGCGCGGGTTGAGGAAGCCCCATTGGCTTAGGTTTCACTAGACGTGAGGTGACTATCCGTGTCCCTAGGGTGTTGTGGGGCTTCGCTGCTTAGTGGGAATCAGGAGAGCTGGGGATGAGAACGGCCGTGCTCTTACTGTAACTTCATCCGTGGTGTTCCACGTCCCTGATGTTCTTAAAGCCTGAGGCTTCGGCTCTGCCAGGAAAGGATTAGTTCTGCCGGTGATGCAGGCCAGTATGCTGGGCCGCCGTCTGTGCCCCGTCTTCTTTATTTTGGGTGAAAACTTCGTTTTCTCAGCTTGGAAGAACCTGTCTTCCCCCCATAAGCCTCATGGTGGTGGTAGACTGGATCCATTGGCATCCAGTTTTTTATCTGGAGCGGCAGGGAAAGGTTTCAGATTGTTGGCGGGGGTAATCTCCGAGTCCAGCCTCCTTCTTCTTTGCAGTGTCTTTTATCCCTCAAATGTGTAAGAGCCCCCCCCCCCACATCCACACAAAAGCAGAAACAGCCTTTAGTGGTCAGGCTGGCCATCATCAACAGTAGCATTCAGCACTGGCCTACTCAGGGCTTGGCTCTTCCCCAGGACTCCATACCTCCTTTTTTAAGGGAAAATATATTCTGAATCGTGGGAGACTAGACATGGCCTGACTGCTGCGGGACTTTCGCCCTCAGCCTGGACAGCCGCATCCACGCTGCTCGCCGAGCGCCTGTGATGGCTGGGACGGTTTCTCCCCTTTCCTGTGACTGTGGGCGTGTTCATCCTGTGAAGGGCTGGTCTCGAGACTATTCTTTAATTTTGTGCCCCAACAGCATCTGCCTCCATCGGTACTTGGAGTGCTCTCCTTTTGTCTTCTCCTGTCCCAGCCGTGATACAGTACGTGATGCTTCCCAGAGACAGACACGTGCTCGTTCAGTCACGCGTGCAGGGAGAAGACGATGTTTGTACAGGGAGAAACTGTAGATGGGTGGTGGTGTTTCAGGATGGGTGGGCTGGGGGGCAGAAAGAGGACTCCCATTTGAGAAGTCACCATACCCTTTCCTGCTAGGACCCTAGCCCTGAGGGAAGTGTTGATCATTTTTCCAGCCTCATAGTAATAAAGTCAGTGTCTTACAACATTGGATACTTTTCAGCATACTTTTAAAACAGAACTTTACTAGACTGAATGCAGGTCTACTCAGTCCCACGTATTATGGGAAGAAACAAGATCCAGAGACCAAATTTGTGAAGCAGGTTCAGAATAAGTCCAAGGATAGCATTTAGTCCCTAGCCGCTACTCTAACATGAGCCATGGGGCAGTGTTGGAGGATGGCTGGGGTTTGCCTTTCACCTAGAGAAGGGTTTTTCTTGGTGGCCCAGGGAATTTGAGCATAGAGGTGGGTACCTACAGCATCTTAAAGTGAAGCAAAGGAAAGTAACAACTGAGGGTCGTCCACAGGTGGGGCCGAGTTGGGGGTGAGCATGGGGATGTCAGGCCGGCCCACTCGGCATGGCTGTCAGGGATGAACTCAGCATGGGTGTGAGGCCTCCGGGGTTCTTCTGAAAGGACCCTGATTTATCCTGGCCTGTGGGAGGCACCGACTTTTACTTTTGAAACAACATGTGGAAGAATCCCGAACATGACCCATCACGGCTTTTCCTTAACATCCATGAGTACCCCTTGAACTTACAAAGCTGAATTAGCTTTCTCCTGGCTGTGCACTGCAGATGTAGCAGAATTCTTTATGAGCCACATCCAGCCTTGGCCTTTCTCCAGATGTGGGGTCTGTTATGGTAAAAACTGAACAAAGGACTCAGAGTGGCCGCTGTGGCTCCTCATTTCCTGTAATGTTCAATGGAAGAGCATTAGTGTTGAGAAGCAACTTTTCTCTGTGCATTGGACCAGGATTAAGAAGTCGTTTTCATCCCTCTTTCCACCATCCTTCCACATTATATGACATTAAAATAATTGATATTTACACATTATTAGAAACATGACACATTAACACACAAGTTAATAATCTTTTCACACATATTCTCACCACCATAGAGCAGAGCCCAGGGTACCCCACTTGCTGCCTCCAGGGCTAGCTGTCCCTGTCCTTCTCATTCCAGAGTTCTCTGGCAAGCGTCCCTCTGACGGCCTTGTGTAGATTCTGGGTGGTATAGAACACGGTCGTATTCGGTGACCTCCGAGCCCAGGGTCTGATATGCAGTGGCAGGCCAACTGCAAGACTGCAGCAGTGCGCCCCGGATTGGGGTCATGTGCGCCTTGCCTCCTTTTCACTCAGCACTTTTGTCCCTGCAGATGGTCCAGCCGCATATCCCATCCCGGTGCAGAACGTCAAGCCACTGCTCACCGTCAGCTTCACCTCGGGGGACATCAGCTTAATGAACAACTACGATGACTTGTCACCTACTGTCATCCACTCAGGGCTGAAAGGTACAGAAGGCCGCATGGGACCCCAGGGCCGCACCCAGCCGTGTGTGCGTTTGCCTTCCAGTGGGGGTCCCACGCCCAGTCCTTATCCATTCCCGTCCCTCTGCAGTGACCTCTTCCAGGCTTCATGGAGTCTGTGAATGAAGGCCATTTCCTTCACTCCTCTGCTTACCTGACAAGTCCATACCCAGGCTTAGTGAGGAGGGATTCCCGACGGTCTTGTCTTTCTGTTCTTTTTCTCCTCTGACAAGAGTGATCTTTCTCTGGTCTGTGGTGTTTGCCTCTGGCTGACGTTCTGTCTGGGCAGCGTCGGGCCTCAGCGCCGGCTCTTCCTGAGGTGGCAGACCGTGCACGGCACTGCTTCGCAGAGGCCGCGGTTATTTTGAGGCTTATTAAGGAACTGATGGTTGCATGGTAAAGTTAGCTCAGCGGACTGTGGAGGTTCCACAGTTGCCAGACTGAGGCACTGATGTAAAACATCAGCCGCCGAGTACTGACACTTTCCTGACAGATGTGATGAAATCTGTTATCTCATGAGAAAAATCGCTGTCCATGGGCATTTGGTGTGTGCCAAATTTTGCAGTTTGAGAATATTTACTCATGTTGTGACCCCGATGAGTTCTTTGAAAAAATGGTTTTGTCTCTTCAGGATTAAATGGTGCAATGTAGAAATTTCTGGACTGCCTCTGGTATCAAGTTAAAGGGACCTACTCTAATCTGCATGGGAGGTCAAGGGCAAACCAGAACCTGCAGTTCAACTTGCTGCTGTCATTCAGAACTTGCCCTCAGACCAGAGAGTCCTGTCATGTGCTTCTTGTCTGAATTACTCACGAATCACAGGGATAGGGAGACTCAAGTCCATATACTTAACTGTTGATTGCCTAGAATGCATCACACCTGTTTGCACACCCCCAAGCACTTAATAATTCTATTTTTAAACTATAGAGTTTTTAAAAAGATTTTATTTATTTATTAGAGAGAGAGCACACGCACAAGCGAGCACGAGTTGGAGGAAGGGCAGAGGAAGAGGTAGATTCCATGCTGAGCAGGAAGCTACACGTGGGGCTCAATCCCAGGACCCTGGGATCATAACCTGAGCCGAAGGCAGACACTTAACCAACTGAGCCACCCAGGCACCCCAAAACTATAGAATATTTTTAGAAGTTCTGCTCCCTTTTATGGATGTCCCATTTTGCTGTTTCAAAACTGTAATTGTAAGGAATTATTTAGCCTATAAACTCCTGAGGGACATGAACTATGTAGAAGTCCCTCTTTATACCACAAATGGGCTCCTTTAGAAGCTGAGTAAGTATTTTTTGTGTGTGATGATGATGAACTTAAATTCCTTGGCTTTTCTGTGTTCGTTTCTGGAAGTTGTGACCTTTATGGAGCTAAAATGCAGGGATGGTCATCATAAATTCTCACATATATTTAGTAATCCAAGCTCTCTTTTCTTCTTCAGAATTCTGTTTTCAGGGGCGCCTGGGCGGCTCAGTCAGTTAAGTGTTTGCCTTTGGCTCAAGTCATGATCTCGGGGTGCTGGGATCCAGCCCCGTCTTGGGCTCCCTGCTCAGTGGGGAGTCTGCTTCCCCATCTCCCTCTGCCCCTCCCCTCTCAAATAAATAAAATCTTGAGAAAAAGAAAGAAAGAAGGGAAGGGGAGGGGAAGGGGGGAAAGAAAGAGAGGAAGAAAACAATTTTTAAACCTTTAACCAAGTTGATTAATTTCATCAGAACTTGCCTCTAGTCTGGAGTCCTGAACTTTGTTCCCTACTGAGTATCTGATCAGGACTGAAAATAGCATACTCACCACTCAGTGCCACTGTATTCTTTATATAGCAAATTTTTCTAATTCTTTGCCGTCTTGCTTACCTATGGAAACTATTTTTTTTTTTCTTTCGTGGCCATATTTGTTTTCTGTCTTTCAAACTAAATTGTATTAGAGTGGTACTTCTAACCCATCCCCACCAAATGTGCACTGGAAGATTAAGAACACATATGAGGTGGCTTATGAAGGTGACCCAGGGTGGCCTTCCCAAATGTGCAACTTTTTGACTTGAGTTTTATCCTAAAAATATGGTCAAATTTAGCCTTCTTTTCATTCCCTGACTAGAAATCTAAATCTAATAAAATATTTTCAACCTTTTTTTTAAAAGATTTTATTTATTTATTTGACAGAAAGAGACACAGCAAGAAAGGAAACACAAGCAGGGGGAGTGGGAGAGGGAGAAGGAGACTTCCCACCGAGCAGGGAGCCCAGTGTGGGGCTCGATCCCAGGACCCTGGGGTCATGACCTGAGCCGAAGGCAGACGCTTAACGACTGAGCCACCCAGGCACCCCAAGTATTTTCAACCTTACACTTTCATGGGCAACATGCTTTTGCATGGAGTCTTCTCAATTGTAAGAAGTTAGATGAAATTTAAGTGAGTTGATGTCATGTGATAGGTGTTGGATATAGTCAGTTTCTCTCTTCTGTCTTGGTTTCAGAATATTACGAGGACTTGGTCTTACATGTAGTATCAACAGCAATGTTTTTTTTAATTCGTTTGGTTTTTTGTTCACTACTTTATGGGGTATGTTAATAAGTACTAGGAAGAGGTAGGCAGAATGCTGCCAAGATGGCACGTGGCAACTTTCTCCATCCACAAGAATCTATCCTATTGTGGACAGGTCAGTTGCTTGTCATATAAGGTGGACTGAAGGGGTCTGGTCTTTGTTACTCTTTCAAAAGAAATATCATCAGAGAACTTTTCCAGTGAATTAACATGACATGATATTTTCTAATTTATCACCAACACTAATTTATGTCATGCAAAAGAACATAGAATGGCAAATAGCTCATAGTCCCCATGACCAGCCTCTTCTCCACAAGTGTCAAACTTTTCATTGCAGATTCATAGGGTGGTGGGTAATTTTGCTTTGCAGATATTTGCTGAGGAAATTCTGCCTTGAGGAAAAATCTGCAGTTTCCCGACTTTGGGGACTTCTGTTTATCACATAGTGAACCATAAATTAGTTCACCTTATTTGGGTTTTTTACCCTTTGTTGTTACTATACTCTTCTTTGACAATGTAGGGAAGGGAAGACTTTTCCCTCTAGAAATCTTAGGTTCTCTGACTGGGGCCCTAGAAGTTAGACTGACAAAAGACAGATTGACAAAAGAAAAAGAAACAAGTGTATTAACACGTGCATTGCATTTATCTGTGGAAGTGTTCAGAGATGAGTAACTCAAAGGGGTGGGTAGAACCTGGGCTGATATAGTGTGTTAACAAAAGAATAATATGTTTTTGAAGAAGTGACAAGACAAAGGGAAAGACTTGACATTTCTAGGGCAGCAGATTGTGGGATGGTTAACATGGGGATCTAATGGAAGATAGGGCTCCTTCCTGAAGTTAGTGATGTAGATTCTCCTGATTCTGTCTGTGGGCCGATAAGGGTCTAGAGATGTCCCTAGTGATTAACTTATGTTCTTTCTGGTCAGGGGATGCAGTGGGGGGGTGGGGCCCGCCCAAATTTACATCCTGCATTTTGGCAAATAGGGAGGAGGGAGAGAGCTTTCTTTGTATCTGCTGCTTCTCAGTTACCTTTAGCTCAAAATAGTTTTTATGCCAATGTGGCATATTTTGAAGTGGCATAATCTCCTACCCTTCAAGGAAAAACAGTTGAGTGATGTGCTTAGAAATTTTCTGACCTAACCAGTTCCTCTCTTGTGGTAAAGCAAGCTCTCAAAGTCACTGTTCATTTCACCCCAAATTTGTCTTAAAATCAAAGAATTTAAACTGCTAGGCTTTGTTTCTTTGTTTTACAGAATTTCCTCTTTTTGTCACTTCATAGGACACACTGAGAAAGTCAGGAGGGGTTTTGATTTTGAGGTAGAGTGGTTTTGGTCAGCAGTCCTGTCTACTCCTGTAGTTAGGCTGGTAGAGGTTGTAGCCATCATCCTCACTGATTTCACGCTGATATTCTGTTAAGGACAGAATATGTATGTTCACCAGAAGCACTGGTATTAAAGAAAAAAATACCATCACACACTTTCCTGCTTTGTGCATGTGCTCACCTTCTCCCTCTCAACACATAATCCGTGTACACAAATGCAAGTACACGATATCTAGTGAATAGTAAAAAGGCGAATCATCAACATGGACATCCAAGGGACAGAGGCCCCTGTGAATTTCAGACTTATAGCCCGCAGCTCTAGTACATGTGTTTGGTAAGAGCACTATTCTTTCTCCACTAATAATTGACTGCGTCTTTTTGACCCAGCTCTAATACCACCTGAGGGGCTCTTGTTAACACATTTTTTCATTGCTTAATACATGTAAAATTTTAACACTCTAGGCTTTTACCAAAAAGATCCATAAGATTATCTGGCTAAAGTAGAAGAGTGGGATTATGTTACTTTTTGTGTGCGTAAAGTGTTTAAGAGACCAAAAGTCCACAAACACCTCAAAATCAAGAAAGGGGCTCCTGGCTGGCTGAGCTGGTAGAGCATGCGACTCTTAATCTCAGGGTTGTGAGTTTGAGCCCCATGTTGGGCGTAGAGATTACCTTTAAGAAAATCACCAAAAAAATGGGTACTTTAGGAGAATGGGCCTCTTTTGTGCCTTGGAACTGCCTACATCCCTAGAGATTCTGTGCTAAGAACTTCAGGAAAAATGAAAAAAGGATTACTAAATAAAGCATTAGTTCTCTTTGGCTTACATATTTTTTTAAAGATTTTGTTTATTTATATGACAGAGAGAGCACAAGCAGGGGGAGTGGCAGGCAGAGGGAGAAGCAGGCTCCCCACTGAGCAGGGAGCCCGACGCGGGGCTCAGGATCATGACTGGAGCTGAAGGCAGACATTTAACCGACTGAGCCACCCAGGCGCCCCATCTTTCTGGCTTACATTTTAAGACAAATTTTTAAAGGTTTAAAAATTATAAAAGTATTACTAAAAGATTGGGCAAAAGTATTGGGGATTATTTTCTAGTCTAACGTAAGGTGGACGTAGCTTACAAAAACTTTCTAGGACAGGAAAGGTTCTGTCCTGACCACATCTAGGTTTCTATATCCTTGTTTCTTTATCCTGGTGAAATCTAGAAAGTAAATAAATATGTGATTCTTCTTCTATTCTGTAGTAATTTATAAGGATTTTGAACTCCTGCCCCCAGAATCCAGCCCCCGTGGAAGTACTCACACACCCCCACTTGAGACTGAACAGTTTCCAGTGTTTCTTACTCCCACTCCTGAGTTCTTAGTGTCAGAGTTTTCTGAAGTAAGCGTATTTCCCCTGGTGACCGCGTGCCCATCGTGTGCATCAGGACTGGCTTATGCTGTGTGTCACAGGGCCGCGGCCCTTGATGCTATGGTTGTGTCGTCAGCAGAACAAGAAACAGGGTTGTTCCTGTGGAACTTGTGTTTTTTTGTTTTTTTTTTTTAAAGATTTTATTTATTTACTTGACAGAGAGATCACAAGTAGGCAGAGAGGCAGGCAGGGGCAGGGAGAGCAGGCTCCCCGCTGAGCAGAGAGCTCGACGCGGGGCTCGATCCCAGGACCCTGAGATGAATCATGACCTGAGCCGAAGGCAGAGGCTTTAACCCACTGAGCCACTCAGGCGCCCCGAACTTGCGCTTTTTTAAAGAACGGCTTGCCTGTGGAGACCCCCGCTGTCTCCCTAGAACTTGGTAACTGCACTACCTGGGGACGTGTGGACTCGGCCTTAGTGGGGACCGAGGGCGCCAGCATGGGGGGCAGAGCCTTTCATCTTCAAGCAGTTTCTGAAGGGGCTGTGTGTCTGGGCCCAGCCTGCAGGGGCAGCAACCCACTTTTCTGTTGGGAAAAACCGCCGAGTGGCAAAATTCAAAGAATCTTGTTAAATTAGGTAACTAGCAAGAGGGGCGCTGCAGGGCTGTCACAGGGCTGTCACTCCCCGCTGACCAGAGCGGGCTGGCGGAGGAGCCTCAGGAGGGGGACGCCGGCCTCTTCGCCTGCGCAGAGCCACGGTGCCGCTTGGTCCTGAGCAACGGCAGCCTCTGGGCCTTAGTCTTCCACACCGGTCAGTGTGAGGGGCTCGTCCTGTTGGCTTCCTTGTGCTGCCAAAACTGCCCCCTGGAGAAGGTCATGTCAGCTAGGTGATCACGGCCGGCTTCTCAGCGGAGCCCCTGAGCCCCCGTGGGCTTCCCAAGCACACAGCCTCCAGCTTCCCCCTCTCATCTCGTTTTCCATCTTACCAGGATATTTAGTTGATTCTTTGAAGCGATTTTTCATTTCCTGGTTTGTACTTTAATCTTCTTTATGTCCTTTTACAAGAAAAAGGAAAAAACTCCTTTTATGGATGCTTTCCGTCTCTCAGATGGCAGTTTTTGCACTTCGGGGTGGTCTGTGACTGCCTTCGCTCAGCCCTCTGCCCCCTCCGCCTCCGGCTCCGGTCAGCGGCTCACCCGACGTGCAGGCTCTCGCTTCCCTCGGTCCGGAGAGCCGTCTTGTGCCAGTGACCACTGTCCGGGCTTCCGAGGAAGTCAGGGAGTGCTGGTGACCTCAGAACGCAGCGTGACTAAGAGAAAGATCGCGTGTGACCTGCCAGAGCCCCGGCGCTGCTGGCTTCTAGACATGGCTCTGCTGTGCGTCCCATTGTGACCGAGCACCTTCGGGCTCCAGCCAGCCTTGCTCAGAGAGGCCTCTGAGTTCTGGATTTCAGCCTCTCTGTATGAGCCACATGGGACTCTCAGGTCTTAATGGGGGAGAAACTGTGCTGTAAATCTTATTAGTACGAGTAGCTTGTTTGAGCAGCCGGAGTAAGTAAATTGCTCACATTGAGATTAGGCAAACCATTCCATAGCCATTTCCCAGAGGTATGGAATGGCTTATAGGTGGGCGTCACATCTGCAGGATGAAAATTTCTGACAACGCTCCCGTCCGCCAGAAGTGTTTATCTTCTTTTTAAGCCCCCACAACATCCCAATGTGGAAGAAAAGTCAAGGGCCTCGTATGTAGATATGTCCTTTATCTGAACTTTATCTGCCCAATAGTGCACAGAAATCGAATGAATATAAACCTGGACTTCGCTCTTGACTACTTCCTGCATCCATAAACTCCAGCGTTGTCGCTGGGGGCGGGGGCACAAGCTGTAGAAGGACAGTCCTCGGTTGGTCATCTTACCTGCGCTCTCAGTCTTGCTGGTTTCGGGGTTCGATATTTAGTGTGCTGGCTTTGGCGTATGTGCTTTACCTGGTAGAGTTGTGTTTCAGGGGAGGCGCACTCCCCATCCAGGTAGTAGACCTCTGTTTAAATAGAGTCTGCATTGCCTTCAGACAAATGGGTAGCTGTTGTCTTCGTGAGAAAAAGGGGAAGAGCCACTTTGTATTTGCTCGGCAGCTGTATTTTCTAAACAGTGAAAGTTCAGGGAGGGTCATGTCATCATGCTGACCGTCGTCTTTGTGATTTCAGAGGTGGTGGCCCAGTGGTGCACCCAGGGAGACCTCCTGGCCGTCGCTGGTATGGAACGGCAGACCCAGCTTGGTGACCTCCCCAACGGCCCTCTTCTGAAGAGTGCCATGGTCAAGTTCTACAATGTCCGCGGGGAGCACATCTTCACTCTGGACACGCTTGTGCAAGTAAGGATGTGTGTCAGACCTTCACTGTGTTAGTAGGCTCCCCGGGCTTGGTGAAATACCGAGACTCGGTTATGCTTACTGTAATTATCATCAACAAATTTTAATCTCTAATTGACCTTAATTAAATTATGGAGTATAAACTACAAAAAATAAGGGAAGAACAAGTTTTTGCCTTTAACCAGAATACTTTATTACATTCCCCCCTCAAAAGAGTGAACAGTGAGTAAGCAGAGTGAGCTGGTGTTTATCATCGGTCCCAAGTAGAAGTTAGGAACTTACAGAAGTGTGTGCTGGAATCTTCATTGACTTGCTCTGATTTTTTCTTTATGCCAACAATGTACTTTTACATCTGAACTAAATTATTATTAAACGGTAGGTAAAAAATCTTAAAGATCTTTAGGAAAGCATACACAGGTAGCTCTTTCCTATTTGTTTTTATTTCCCAGAGATCTTTAGACCAGTTCCCCTCTGGTCTGGATCAGCCGTCATGGAGGACGGAATTCTCGGTGGGGTGTAGTGGAGACAGGTCTGACAGTGAGTGGAGGATTGACAGGGGTGATAACACATTAGAGACTCACATCCTAACCTTACTCAGCTCTAAGAGGCAGATATACCAGATTTGGGGAAATTGGTAATTAGATGCAAACATTCATTATTTAAATATATCTTTTTTTTTTATTTGTGGAAAACTAC
This sequence comes from Potos flavus, assembly GCA_028534135.1. Classification (NCBI taxonomy): domain Eukaryota; kingdom Metazoa; phylum Chordata; class Mammalia; order Carnivora; family Procyonidae; genus Potos; species Potos flavus. The sequence goes on along the minus strand of CM052886.1, from coordinate 7,214,616 downwards.
ACATAAAATTTACCATTTTAAATCATTTTTAAGTGTACATTTCAGTAGCATGAACTGTATTACATTACTATTTGATCAATCTCCAGAATTTTTTTCAACTTACAGAACTGAAACTGCCAGTGCATTGCCTGGAACATAGTAGGTGCTCAGTAAATATTTGCTTGGTGTGATTGATGAGTGCACAGTTATGACAGTTGTCAACATATGCTTCTTTAATTCTTTCTGTTGATAGGTTGAACCATTAAGCTGTGTGACTTATCAATCAGATACCATGCTAACTTTCTGTCCCTAGCCTAACTGAAAGGCAAGTAGGAGAGGATGGGAATTTCCAGCTCTTTCTGAGTTAATAAGGCTTCTACATTTATTAGAATATTTGTGAACCGAAGCACTGAAACACACTCCAGATAGATTCAGCATTGTTCACTATTCTTTCTGACTCAGGGCACCCCTCCTGCTGGCATTCTCTTCCTTCTACAAGGAATGTCCTTCCCTGCCATCTCAGCGTGGGGACATCCATCATCCTTAATGCCAACACAGTCACATCCTTTTGTAAATCTGCCAACGATTGTGACCCCTCTTCTCTGTGAAGCATCCCCTTGGGATGTTTGACATTTCTCATACTTAACTGTATTTTTCTGTCTACTTGTCTTATCTTCTTGAATTCAAAGACCACATTTTCTTCATTTCTCTGATCGTCATTGTGCCTAGAATATGGTAGAGGCTCAGTGGCCTCAACCATTGCAGAGGTTTTCATCAACTATAATGTGAATCTAACATAGGTCTTGAATTTTTAACTGTTTGGGGCTGAAGGATAAGAAGAGAGCTTAGCTGATCTTCCTTTGGGGAAAAATAACCATAGAGTGTCTCAGCATTTTAATAAGTTATTCTTTTTTTCATTTGAGGATCTGTTTCAACCATTGAAAAAATTGCCTCAATAATATAAAGTTAAATAATGATGCTATTAAAAATCAAGTACAACATTAATTATAGGTAGCACCAACCTAACTTTTTCTGTAATGATTCTAAAATCACATGTTATCTGTGCTATGCTATTCAAGTTGCTCAAAGGCAAGGACATTTTTATAGCAGGAAGGAAGTTAGGAAATTTATTGGGCTGTTTATAGAAAGAACTAAATGCAATTTAGATTGGATAATTTATTTCCAAGTTAATTAGATTGTAGGTTATTACGCACAAAGCCATTGCTGGGCACAAACTTGCAGCAGCCTTGGCTTTAAAATTGATTCTCCTGATTTACTCATAACAGCAATGCTAGTGGCTGAAGCTTACAAGGAAATGCACTGCAATTTATTTTCCTTTCCTTTCTACCTGTTGTAATTGAAAATTCTGTAATTTACCTCATTAGCTGTTTCCGTAACCAGCATATTTAATTGCATATCTGCTAATCTGACAACGGATTTTTAGAATTAGCACTACCTACTGACTTCACAAACTTCAGTAATTTGGGTCTGGGGTTTTGGTTGGTTTTGTTTTAGCTTCATGAATGTTTTTTGCAGGGCGCCTGGGTGGCTCAGTCAGTTAAGCATCTGCCTTCGGCTCAGGGATCCCAGGGTCCTGGGATCGAGCCCCACATCAGGCTCCCTGCTCAGCGGGAAGCCTGCTTCTCCCTCTGTCCCTCCCCCTGCTTGTGTTTCCTCTCTCACTGTCTCTCTCTCTCTCTGCCAAATAATATATAAAAATCTTTAAAATAAAATAAAATCATTTTTAAAAAATGAATGTTTTTTGCCTGAAAGGCATGTTGGAGGAGTCAATTTGTATTCTGTAAGGTTCGGTTGTTAATGTAAGATATCTGGATGAAAAATTAAGAGAGAAGGGAGAGGCAGGGTGGTGTGGAAACAGAAAATGAAATGAGAGATTGCATTTATGGTCATCGACTCTGTAGTCCAGGAGTGTCCGTTAGCAAAAGTATATATTTCCTCCCCTTTGTTGAGGGCTCACTGTACCTGTTCTTCCAAAGCTGCCACAGGAGTGCTTTCTCCCCGGTTTGCTATAAATAGATGAGAAGGTCCTTGCTGAGCTTGTCTGCTTTCAGAATGCAAGAATGGGGTGTTCTTTTAAAACTGAGCTGTGGGTGCCTGGATGCTGAGCTGGCTTTTACTACTGCACGTTCGTGGACAAATCGTTAGAGCTTAACCTTCAGAACCGTCCATAGCTCCAGCCAACATAGTTGGATGGGGACCACTCACCGAGCTTGGTCTGTTTTAAAAGTGAACTGTTCTGGAAGGCTTTCCTTCTTTGTACACACTTGTACAAACGTTAGACATTCCCTTTGTACACACTCGTACCAACATTACACATCCTCTTCAAATATTAGACATTTGAAGTGTATTTCCTCTAAGAGATCACCCCACCTTCTTAGGGGAGCTGCAGAAAGGAGGGGCAGAGTTGCAGCGCCTGGGAGGCCCGGAGGGCCCCCTGACACCCAGAGGATCAGACGCCTCAGGGGCCGCATCCCCAGCCCTCAGCCCAGGGCCCTCGTCGGCCAGAAACTGGGTTCAGACAGTCTCGTGGTCCCTCTCTCGGGACAGCCGGCTTTGACCCTTTTCTTGTCTGTTGTCTTTTATCTTGCTTGAGCAGCTTATCTTTAATAGGGAAAGAACATCCTGTTTTTTATTCCTCTTAAATTTTTAGAGGACTCCATGCAACTCACTGTAGATACGAAAATAGCAATATGGTGAGGAAACTTTGAATGTTTTAAAATAAATAAACTCCCCCATCTCGGTCAGGCCTCTGCTGAAACTACCTCATTGGAGCAGCCTTCTCTGCTCCCCTCTGTCTGAACGACCCCTCACTCTTTCTCAAGCCCCTTATCCTGCCCTTCGTCACCACCTGACATGAGCAGGGAGTCCCCGTCGGAGGGACTAAGATACGCATCTCTCTCCCTGGCCCACTCAGGGCGTCAGCTCCGTGAGGGCAGTATCGGTCCCCAACACTGAGAATGGATCTTCCCCATTGTGTACATTTACCAGACAGCGGCCTGAGTGCCTGACCAGATGAGTGTGTGGTGTGTACTGCACAGCAGCAGGAGGGGACACTGGGAGGGGTGTGGCGTGTCTGCACACGCCGCCGGAGGGGCTGGAACCGGCCATTTACTGAGGCAGACTTCCCTGCCTCCCTCCCGTGGCTCAGCATCCGACAGCGAGACAGGGAGGTCCTCGAGGGGACACCACTCGCCAGACCTCCGTACAAATAGCATCTCTCCCCAGCTGAGTAATACCTCTCCTCATTCCATCAAACTCACCCAAGCACTAGATTTCTACCACACTAACGCTCCCTTAAGTGTAGCTCATTTTCTTGTCCTTTTGCCTTGGGTTTAGACATGCAAAGAATGTGAACTCCCCTACACAAATTAAGATTTGAATGTTACCAACTTCACAGTTCTAGCCATCGGTTCTAAAAATAGTCATTTTGTGTGATTTGAGAGAGAAAGTCCACAGATTTACAGCTGAGTTTTCCCCTAGCAGACAGCAGCTGTTCAAACAAAAGCATTAATCTGTGGGAGCTGCATTAGTGTGCACCCTTATCTGTTCCAGGTTTACTGGAATTAACCATCCAGTACGTTTCTCTTCTGCTGCAGCGAGTCCTGGCAGGTGGGCAGTTCTTAGGGAGGACGGTGCCTGTGGGCGGGGGCTGTGGGCAGGCTGACCGTGGCTTCATGCTCTGTGCCGGCACCGCAGATCCTGGGGGATAGAGGGCAGAAATCACGGATTGAGAGGCAGCGGACTCGAGACACCCCACACCCCGTGTCTGCAGGCGTGTGCGCTTACCTCCACTTTGAGTCTGGTTCTTTCCAAAACAACAGAAGATTCGTAGGGTGGGCTTTGTAGGCTGAAGTACCCATAAACAGCACAGGAAACTCAGCACCAAAAGGAAATGAGACTTTAAAAAAGTAAGATGACATATAAAAAGAGTATAAAAGTCTTTAGAAAGGCATAAAAGGATTTCCTGTGTGGTTTCTTATTTGTTTATTTCCAGCTCTGCTGAGTTGACATGAAGGTTTTGTAAATTTCAAGAATACGAGTGTGGATGTGATACCTTTATGGCAGCAGGACTACATCATAAGGTTCACTGACACCTCCGTCACAACACATAATTACCATTTCTTTTTTGTGGGAAAAACATTTAAGATACAGTCTCTTAACAACAAATCCTATAAGCCTTTCTACAGGCTTACAGGATTTGAAGGTACCCAGAGGTCACGGCCCCACTGCCGCCCTCCTCCACTCGATGGGAATTACAATGATCAATTTCCCCGCGTCAGGGAGACCTCAGAACCTTCAGACAAGAGGATCAGCTCTCACTATCTGGAAATTCTTCTTTGTTTTTCTGATATAGCCTTAAAATTTAGTATAGAAAGGTACCGTATTTATTTTGCTACTTTATCATCTTCCGTGGAGTATATGCTGTAAAAATAACTTATATGAGCACGTGTTCCCTCCTTTACTGAAACAGACCCTCACTAACGCGGACAAGTAAGTGATGCTCACCCCAAACACTGTGCTATAAATCCCCGTGGGTATTCTCGGTACTTCCCAGTAACCTTGCTCTGGATAACAGTTTCCCCTTTGAGCCCCCTCAGGTATCAAGTCCTCAGGCTGCCGTGTACCTCCCGCCCTCAGTTCCGGGTTCTGGTTTTCACCCTTTCCGGCCCTTTCAGTCCTCCCTGCGGAGAAGTCTGTTTCCTCGTGGATGCCAAGTGCTGAGCAGGAGCACAATCCTTCCTCACCCTCTAGACGGGGCTGTCCTCTTGCTGTCTCTGCACCTGACAGTACTTCTTGGCTAATATATCTCACTTTTGGGCCCATGTGACCTGCAGATTCTTTTCCGCCGTAACGAATCATTCTGGTCATTGTCCATTTGCTAATGACGCAGCCTGTCTCTCCTCCTGTCCGTTTGCCTCTTCTGCAGACATGTTGTCTGGTTTGTTTCTGAGTAAAAGTGCCTTGACCGAATGGACTAAGGGGACAATTTGGGCCTCTTACTTTGTGACTGACAGTTCAATTTGTTCGTGGGACATTCTGCCTTCTTCAGGCGGTTGTGTGGTGTGTGGACAAGAGAGGAGGGAGCAGCTGCGGAAGGAGCAGGGGGTTGAAGGGAAGCGGGTGAGAACTGTGGCTTCCCGGGTATTTGCTGTACTTGGCCTCTCCGAGCGTCAGGTTCCTGGGCTCCTGGCGAGGTCAGTGAGAATCGTCATTCTGCCATGGGAGAACTGAGAGGGTTCAGTGGGCCGCTGTAATTGCTTGTGAAGCTGTACGAGAGAGAACTTTCATCCACTTTGAAAGTCTGTGTAAGTGGTTTAAGTTCCTTTGTACAAAGATATGAGATACATACTTACCATAATGATAACTTTATGTAAGCTCCTTCCAAAACATTTTGACTGCTACTATGAAAAGCAGAAGGACAGAGGGGACAGGAGGATAAATATGCAACCTGCACTTACAGGGGTTGATGATGGCAAAGGAGTGTTGTGTGCATTTTGTGTGTGTTATCTGCCTTGTCTCCAGTAGTGAGTACGGCTTACTCTGTTGGGTCTGCCCCACAGGTGGGACCCTCTTGTAAGGAGGCCCATTTGGAGGCCCGCACACTTGAGTTCTGGGCTCCGTGGTCCTCCTCCAGGGGGTCGCAGCTGGGGTCCCAACCCGCACTGCCTGGGCTCCCAGAGATGGAAAGAGAAGATGGAGTGTCTTCAGCCTTGCATTTTGTTTTGAAGTTGAAACCAGGATAAGCTGACCCTGGAGGCTATTTTAAGCAAGTGTCTTCATCTGTTCCTTTTATCTTGATATTTGTCACTAAAGGGCTGTGAAAATTCTGCCCCTGTCACTATAATGGATCTGACACCCCGCTTCTGATCTTTGCAGCCCCTTAAGACCTCACTAAATTAGAGCCCCATCCAGCTGGACAGGAATGAAGCAGTTCTCCCGTGGCTTCCCCATCACAGCCCTCCACCGCCTCCTTTCTTCCTTGCTGTGGATCTCAATTAGCTGGCGCCCCTGAGCCTTGGAGTTTTGTCAGTGCAACTTGTTTCTGACGCGCATATTTGGATTTAGCCTGCCTTTTCAAAGCAGTGGTGGCACAGCCCCCTGGAGCAGTCACTGCAGGAGCTCCGTGTCCTCCCACCACTGTCCTCTTCCTGGAGAGCTTTCTGCTTTCTTCCTCTGGCCGTACCTCGAGGGTGGCCAAGGAGGAACGTGATTCAGGGTCTGTGGGCTATAGCCTGTGATAGGTCTCAAAAGTCCCTTTGACATCTTCCCTCTCCCTTAATCCTCACAGCTCCCATTTTACTCCTGAGAACATAGGAGACATCCCGGGGTTGTAGAGTAGTCCCTAGGTCACACAGTATGTGACTCCAGACCAGTGTCGGTGCCACTCTAAAATGCTCCTTGTTAGGACCCAAGGGAGGGGCCATCTGGTCTCCCTGCGCACCCTGTCCCCAAGCCACAGGAACAGCACTGGTTTCTCGGGGATCCAGCTAACCAGAGTTCAGTAAGGAGTGTGGGTTACTGTACCCCGGGCTAAGAGCCTCTTCCGGTAGAGACATCACTATACAGTGCTAAGTTAGGTTTTATGGCACCAAATCAAATGAGATAATTAATACACATAAAAGAACTTCAGAAAACTGTTTCGGTGCTTTGCATTCTGGCCTTTAAAGGACAGAATGTCTCTGCCATTCTAGACCTATTTTCCAATGAAAATACTGAATTTCTGTGATGTAGTATTTCATTGTGTGTTATACTTTTTAAAACCAATATTGTCAAAAACTGTTAGGTCACTTTGTTTTGCTTGACACACTCGTTCATGATCTTCTGTGCTTTACCACAAGAGCAGAGCCTAAGTGTCGCCTCCCTCACTTCCCGGCAGCGCCCCATCGTCTCCATCTGCTGGGGACACCGGGACTCGCGGCTGCTGCTGGCTTCGGGGCCGGCTCTGTACGTGGTGCGCGTGGAGCACCGCGTGTCCAGCCTGCAGCTGCTGTGCCGGCAGGCCATCGCCAGCGCCCTGCGGGAAGACAAGGACGTCAGCAAGCTGACCCTGCCCCCCCGCCTCTGCTCCTACCTCTCCACCGCCTTCACCCCCACCATCAAGGTAAAGCCTCTCCACCCTCCCCCTGCTGGCTTCCCCCGCCCGGACGGCGGGCCCGAGGAGGACAGGGTCCGAGAAGGCGGGCGGGCGTCCCAGAGCAGGCGAGCAGAAGTCGGGTCTGCTCCCCGGCTAGGGGGCCAGCTGATGGCTGCTTCCGAGTGTGGTCTGTCCCTGACCCCGCGGTTCCACCCGAGACTCACCTCGTGTGAGGGGCCTGAGCTTCCTCGTGGCAAAGGCAGTATTGGCGGTTGATTCCTGATGACCATTCTGCCTTGTTCAACCCTGGCTTCTTGGCGATGCTTCAGAAAAGCGGGAAACCTGTTCCTGAAGTCTGAGTAGCTTGCTCTGTTGCTAGTTCCGGGAGTGCTCAGACTGAACCCTGTCCTGAGATTGGAGCCGCTGTGCTGAGAAGGGGTGACCCCCCCCACCCTGCACTCGCTGTCACTCGTCGTTCTGACTGTAACTCGAGACTTGCTCTGGTTTGGGTGGTGTGTGGAATAGATCTGCCGGGGGCCGTTCACCTGAGGGTTTCCCCCCTAACCTCGGGGCCTCCACACCTTACATTCTTGCCTATGTTCTCTGCTTGGTATTCTGTCTCTGCTTCTAAGTGTCAGGTTGACTTGTTCAAGGTGACATTTTTTCTTAAAACATCAGTTTAGAATCTGTCGTGATGTTTTTTCAAGTTGCTTTACCATCTTGGTTGTGTACCAGTGATTCTCAACCCTGGCTACACAGTAAAACCACATGGGGAGTTTTTAGAAAATATGCATGCTCAGGCCCCCCCCATCCCCTCTCCCGAGACTCCAATTTCATTGTTTGAGGTGGGATCCTAGCTTAGGTATTTTTTTAAAGGTCCCAGGAGATGTTCTGTGCACCCCGAGTTGAGAATCGCTGTCCCACATCACGTCGTTAAGTCTCCCCGAATTGCCAGCCAGTACTCTGTTGGAGTAATCAGTGACATCCATACTCTTGTCTTTCCATGTCCTGCCTCTAGCCCCCGATTCCGGATCCCAACAACATGCGAGACTTTGTCAGCTACCCGTCCGCCGGCAACGAGCGTCTGCACTGCACCATGAAGCGCACGGAGGACGACCCGGAGGTGGGCGGCCCGTGCTACACCCTCTACCTGGAGTACCTGGGCGGGCTCGTGCCCATCCTCAAGGGGCGGCGCATCAGTAAGCTGCGGCCGGAGTTCGTCATCATGGACCCCCGGACAGATGGCAAGTCAGGTGGGCGCCACGCCAGAGACACTAAGACCTCATTCTCGGGGATGGTTGAGGACTAGGTTTCCTAACAGCCCGTGCAAAGACAGTGCCTGCTTATGAAACGTGGGCCTGTGTTTGGGCTAGCGTGGAACATCCTCGAAGCTGCCCCATTTCCAAAATTGTATCGAAGTTAATGATTCTTTAAATGTCCTTTCTGATGGGTTTTTCACAGCATTCTGCAAGCTTCGTGTGGCTAGGGCCGTGGATAGAGGAAACGTCAGCTCTCTGTCAGGGGGGAGCTGGCCCGGGCTTTCTGGGAACAGTAGATTCCTCTTCTAGTTACTTATCAGGTATTATCCACGGTCTTAATGTACTGTTGAGACCAGCTGAAAATACCAGTGATGTGCATCTCTGCCCTCCCAGTGATAGAATGAAAATTCTCAGACCTTCAGCCTACTCCTCAGCCTCCTGCTAGAATCTTACTTCTGCTCCTCATTAATCTACCATGAGCTGCTTTTTAGCTGATTACCAAGGAAAATTCCTTGCTCATCCTTAAAGATTTTGGCATAATGACTCACTCTACTCTTCTAAGAACTCTCTCCCATACCAATCTTCGTTACTTACTTGCTGTCCTCAAGGTGCTCGCTGCTCGCTTGTCTCTGCCGTTCTAGACCGGGAGCCTCCAGAGCAAAGGGACTTGGCTGTTTGTCTTTGCACCATGGGTGCCTGCCCAGCGTCCTAAGCCAGGAACTGCCGAGGCCCGCATGCCCCCGCCAGCACTATCTGGTGCCCCCGTGAAATCCCGCTCGGCCCCTGCAGTGGGGCGAGAAACGCTGCCTCCTGGGCCGGCCGCCTGTCAGTCGGGCTGTTGGGGCCCCGCGGGGCCCGTGGTGCTTGTTGGGCCCGGCTCTGTCTGCCCCTCCGAGTCCTGAGGGCCTGCATGGGGGCACTGAGTCCTCTCTCTACCCCAGGGCCTGGCGAGTACCTGACCTGCAAAGAGATTTGTTTCCTGGGTGCCTGCTGCTGTCCACTCCCCTGCTCCTCCCATCTCTCCTGCCCCTTAGACTGGCCTCTGCCCCTCGTGTCCCTGAAGGCGTGGTGACGTGCTAGTGTCACAGCCAGCCTGCCTTGCTCTCACACTCCGGTACTTCCTGCGGTTGCCCCACCTCTGTCGGGTCTCCGTTACTGGTTCAGCATCTGTGGCTACATTCTGCTGTCAGTGTCACCGTATAAAATTGAAAGCAGTAAAACTGTACTTCAACAAATTGGATATTAGTCCATTTGTTTGTCTTTTGAGTCATGCAAAGAACTAGTACCAAAAGGAGAGGAAGCAAGCAGAAGAACCGGAGGCTGGCAGGGAGGTGGGAGGAACAGAGGGAGAGAGAAGATTGAGAAGGCAGGCAGGCAGAGTGAGGGGAACAGGAACAAAGTGGAGGGCCGAGGAGCAGGGGTGACCAGTGATGCCCAAAGGGGGTGGGGCGCGGAAGGTGTGCGTCGTTGTCGTCTCACGGAGGGAGGTCGTTGTGTCCGAGGCTCCCCACTGTGCGTGCACGTTTGTGAAACCTCTCCTCAGGTTGCATGTTGAAGGGAACGGACATGAAGAGCTTGCCTCTGTCCCAAGTGCATGAATTCCCCACTAGAAATAGGACAGAAGACGCACACGGGGGAGCTGCGGGGCACTGGGTTGTGACCTCCCAAGCCCCGCGCTGGGAGCCCGGCTTCGTCCCAGCGCCTGCGGCTCGTCACGGTTCACGTCCAGCTCATAGCAAACGCAAACGGACTCAACTGCTGGCAGTCCTCTGAGGAATAAGATGTCTTATTTGTGTAATTAAAAGAATCAAAGTTATAAAGCGGAGCAGGCCCACAGTGTGTGTTCCGTGCTCCCCTGTCCAAGGCCGTTGGGCCTCCTGTGGTCGTGTGCCCGGTGTCTCTGCTTTCAGGGGCTTCAGAAGCCTCTTTTGGGTGACAAGACAACCTTCAAAAAGTTCAGTAAGAACATCGAGAATACCTCAAGACCAACGCAGAAGCTGTGTCACGATAACTGCCACGCGAACGGTGTCCGTGCGCGGGCTCCCAGCAGCAGGGGCGCTGACTTCGGGAAGCCGGGAGCGGCTCGGGAGCCTATCAACTCTGCAGCTTCTCGGAAGGCGGTCCCGGGCCACCTCCCTGCAGGTCACCTGGGCAATTTATCCAAACACAGGTTGCCGCGCCTGCCCTTTAGCCTCCTTCTGCGGGTCTGGGGCGAGGCCTCGGCGTCCGCACCTGCCGCTGCCGGGCGGGCAGTCAGGCTCCAAAGCCTGGGACCCACTGTTGTACGTGTTCCCCAGGCAGCTGAACGCACACACTCCTCAGGATGAGCGTCTGTGTTTTTATAAATAAGAGCATACATGAGAGCAAATTTTTTAAGGAAAAATCCCCCAGTTTTTAAAAGGAATATTTAGTCAGAGCTTACTATGGGTGGAATTGTGTCCCCCAGAAATTCACACGCTGAAACCCTTCCCTCCCGTGTCACTATATTTGGAGATCGAGCTTTTAGGGAGTGAGTCAGGTGAAATGAGGCTGTCTGGGTAGAGTCCTAACTTGACAGTAGGATCGGTGGCCTTGCAGGAAAAGGGGGAGGGCTCTGTCTCTGCACACGCACACGCTAAGGCAAGGGCCTGTGACCACACAGCCAGAGGGTGGCCGACGGCGGGCCAGGAAAAGAGTCCTCGCCGGAACCTGATCACGCCGGCACCCTGATCTCGGACTCCAGCCTCCAGAACAGAGACAGGAATTTCTCTTGTTCATAAGCCACTGCGTCGGTGGCATTGTGTTATAGCCTCCCAAATGGATCAAGACGGGAGTCAAGGACAAAAGCAAATGGTGTGACATACAGCAGCTGTGAAATCCTGGATTAGCAGACGGGTCAGGAGCTGAGGGGACAGCACGTTACTGAATTTCCTCAGACCGGTGAGCTGGCTGTGGGCTCACGAGCCCGCAGAAGCTTTCTGCGCCTTTACACACTCCCGTGACTCATGGCCAAGCGACTTTGTACTAAGTGACTCCTCAGTTAAGGAATGTAAAGCACTGCTCAGGGCATGTGAATTAAGCCTTTTTATTTGATCGAACGCAGGTCCTCACCACCCCGGCTTGCTGTCCTCGCGGGTCGTGCCTTCTGAGGGAAGTCGTTTAAGAAGAGGGTGATGCAGGCCTCAGCCGGCCCGCTTCCCGGGAGCGTGGCGAGCTGCTCTCGGCCTCCAGGGCCCTCAGACAGGTCCCTGTTCACAGATGTCCCCTCCGTATGGTCAGCAACACCAACGATGAGTTTACCTTAGCAAACTCCTCCTTTCAAATGTAAACAGCCCTTCTGAGTGAAAAAGTCACTCAGATTCCATCGATGGTGTCAGTGCAGTTGAACAGTTCAGCTTTTTTATAACTTGGCGAGTTTCTTGGAGCCTTGAGGGAATGAGGCTTTTGTCAGCGAAACAAAGTGATTTGGAAGATGGGCTACCTACAGTGAGGGCAGAGCAGGTTCGGGGAGTGAAGAGATGTGAGGGGCGGGAGGAGGGCACCAAAGGAGAAGGGATTTCGAGGAAGGGGTCAGACTCGACCTTCCTCCGCAATGCAGTTTCGTGATGGCCCAACCTCTGTGCATACCGTCGTGTGCCGTAGGCCCTAGAACCTCCTGCCTGGTGACCAGCGGTGACACTCGAGCGGCTTCTGTTCAGGCACCCCGCAGAGCCCGGGGCTGCCAGGGACAGGCCACCTGCACAGGCCTGCCTTCCAGCCACCGCTCGAAGCAGGCTGGCGTAAATGTCTGGGAGTCCGTGCCATGGCCCCGACCCTGTCAGGTCGCTAGTCCAGAGCAGGCCCCAGCTCAGAAGCAGGATCTTGGGGGGATCCGTGAGTCAGCAAGCCTCTTGCTCAGCCTGGGTCCCCCAGTTGCCTGCAAACCCGTATGAACCCAGAAGGATGCTCGTTGTGCTGGGAGGTTCCTGCTTTTGGCACAGTAAACACGGCCGGGCTATTTTGTACATTCCAGAGACACAAATTCCAGGCCCACTTTGATAACAGAAGTTACTGCCTCCTTTTGCTTAGAAAATGTTATGGCATAAAAATGTAAAAGGGAACCATACTCTGGTCCTTTCTCTTTCAACCTCTGTACTTAAAATGCTGGCCTATAGAGTCGGTCTGTCCTGTAGTTTCCAGTGCTGACGATCCTCATGAGGGTCTAAATAGCACTTCCCGGCATCTGCTGGTTGTGTCTCACCAGATGAAATCTACGGAAACGGCCTGATCTCCGCCATGCTGGACAGCTGCAACTGCTCAGACTCCAGTGACGTGGAACTGAGTGACGACTGGGCTGCCAAGAAATCCCCCAAAATCTCCCGAGCTAGCAAGTCACCCAAACTCCCCAGGTAAGCTCGCTCCCCAGGGCTGGTCTCCCTTGTTTGGGCCTCTGGGGATTCTGTGTTGTGTCTGCAGCAGAATCCCATTGAAGCCAACACCAGAAGAGCCCCCGCAAGAGGGCATCCCTGCCTTTCTTCGGGAGGGTCTGCCAGTGATAATTACAGCTTTCCTTTCTTCTCCCCTTTGGGTAGAAAAATTCATCCATGGGAAGTTTGCTAAGCCCTCAGAACTCCTCAGGGTTAGTATTGACGGTGGTACGGGGTGGCCCTAGCTCCCTGGCTCACTTGTTTGTTCTTCTAGTTCGAGAAAAGTAAGGAGAAGGTTTTACAAGAAGTGCAGTGTACTGCGTTGAACGAAATGCCCAATTAAATTCCTTATAATGCTGTAATTGGAAATAAATCGTAAACTAAAAAGATTTCACATGCCAAAGGTTTGTCCTAAAGAGTGGCAAAAAGCTAAGAGTAGATAGAAGGGCCTATTGTGTCCTAGATAAGAGCCCCTCCGCTCCTGGCTCCACTCACGAAGGCTGTATGACCACGGGGTATAACCTTGAATGAACCCCTGACCCCTTTGCCAGTGTCCTTATCTGTGGAAGGGAAAGGGTGGGCCAGATCCTCTCTAAGCTCTCTTTAGCTCTAAAACTCTGTGATGCTGTGCAAAATTAAGATATAATTTATGTACAGATATACATCTGCCCAGATCTCAAAGGCATAATTTCCTGTGCAGTTGATAAAGCAGAATATTTACCACCCAGTTGCCCGTAATATTTCCATCATCCCGGAAAGTTCCTCATGTCCCTTCCCGTTCGATACCTACTCCCCAGAGTAATCACTGTTCTAACTTCTGTCACCACAGATGAGTTTGACTTGTTCTTGAATTTCATATAAGTGGCATCAACAACATATACTCCTTTTTTATTTGCCATTTTTTGCTCAACATAATGACTTGAGATTCATTCATGTCGTGTGTGTCAGTGGTTTTTCTTTTTTGCTCTGTGGTATCATTATAATGGATATACTACAATTTGTTTATTCCTTTCACCAGTTGATTGATCTTTGGTAGTTTCCAGTTTGGGGCTATTATAAATCAAACCATCATAGACATTTTCAAACAAGACTTTTTGTGGACACATGCACTCATTTATCTCGGGTATACATTTAGGAGGGGAGTTGCTGGGTCCTGGCACACATGTAACTTCATTAGAAACTGCCAGCCAGGGTTTCAGGGTGCCCTCCTGTTCTGAGTTCCCGCCAGCAGCCTGTGAGGCTTCTGTCCCCGCCCGTGGTTGCACTGTCGCTGTTAGAAGACAGTTTTATCCATTCTGTTGGGCATGTCAGGGTATCCACAATCTCTAGTGATCGTTGCTGCCAACCAGTTTTTCATATGCTTAGTGGCCATTTGGATCTCTGTTACGTCTTTTGCCCATTTTTTACTGAGTTGTTTCTCTGTCATCAAGTTGTAAGAGTCTGTATGTATTCTAGCTTTGAGTCTTTGGGTAGAGATACGCAGTGCCACGTACGTGGTCTAATGCAATATGAATTTCTTCTTTTATGATTAGTGCTTTTCGTGTCCTGTTTAGGAAATCTTTGTCTACCCTTAGGTCATAAAGACATTCTTCTGTTCTTTTCCAGAAACTTTGTAGTTTTAGCTTTCATACTTCAATCTCAGATTAATTTTTGTGTGTAAGTTTTGTGCACATATTCCCCCATAGATATCCGGTCGCTCAAGCAATTTGATCGATTTTTTCATCTTTATTCTAAGTGTGTTAAAATTACAAATAAAATTATGAACTTTCCTACACTCCTACAGTGTTTCAGCTTTTCCCATTAATTAAGGGAGAACATTTAACACACAAGCAACCAAATCCTTCACCTGTAAATGTCCTTTTAAAGTTCCTGGATGTGGCAGTCTGTGGCGCTGGTCCTCGTTCCTTCCGTCTTTCCCGGTGTTGAATCGTCCTGCACGCGGCAGCCGTACTAGTTGTCCTCATACAGCGTTTTCACCAGCTCAGTCCCGGTGTCCCCCCGAACTTTGGGAGCCCTTGCTATCGTATCAAGCTCTCAAGCAGTATTCATGAGGCTCAGTGCTTTTGTCTCATTGACTGCCGTTGACCTTAATATACTCATTTTTATAGCACTCTCTGTGGGGTAGACTGGCATTAACACACGTGTCCCTGGGTCACCAACAGAAGAACTAAAGACCAGAGATAGAATGTAGGATCTAAAGGCAGCAGGAAAACTGTAGACCCACAGATTTGATTTAAATATGATAGCTGGTGAAAGGCTAGATAAGTCTTTTGAAATCCTAACATTGTAGTAGGAATTATAAAATCGTTGTGGCCTTGAGGTGAAAAACGGCTCTTCCCACCTGCCAGTTTCCCACACACAGAAGGCGTGTGGACATTTCTAAACTTAATTATTAGTCAGTAGAAAGTCAACCACATTTAATTCTCTGAGGCTCCTTACTTGGTCTTATATCGCCATATATTCTTTTTAAGATTTATTTATGTATTTGAAAGAGAGATAACGAGAGAGAGCACAAGCAGGGAGGAGAGGGAGAAGCAGACTCCCTGCTGAGCAGGGAGCCCCATGTGGGACTCCATCCCAGGACCCTGAGAGCATGACCTGAGCCGAAGGCAGCCACTTAACCAACTGAGTCACCCAGGCACTCCTAATGTCACCATATTTTCAAACATATATTACTCGATATGCAATTCTGTTCCTCTTTCTTCATATTCATGAGGCAAAAGCCGGCGGGAGAGGCTTGGATGTAGGGATCTGGCCCCTGGGAACATGGCACCCATGGTGGCCACCAGAGCGCGGAGGAGAGGGCCACGGCAGTGGGCGCCTCCCCCACCTGTGGGGCCTGACCCTCCTGGCCTTGTCTCCACAGGATCAACATTGAGGCCCGGAAGTCTCCCAAGCTGTCCCGGGCTGCTCAGGAGATGTCTAGGTCTCCCCGGTTGCCGATGCGCAAGCCCTCCATTGGCTCGCCCAGCCTGACGCGAAGAGAGTTTCCCTTTGAAGACATCACTCAGGTAGCACCTGGGGTCCGGGGCGGTCCTGTGTGTCTGATGCTCCCCTACCCTTCTCGCCCTCCTCAGCATGTGCCTGCTGGGGCCTGAGCCCTCGGCACAGGCACTCGTCACACCTGCACTCGCCACCCCAGTCTCCGTGCCTGTCGCTGTCGTCCCAGACACGGGGCATAGAGAACTAGAGCCCTGTCTGCCTTCCTCACCTCCCTTGCCCTCCGGCAGGCCGTAGGATCTCCATGTCCCCCAGGACCTCCTTCCCACCTCAGACACCCCCCTGTTGCCACATGAGTCTTTTCACAGACAGCTCTGGTTCAGACCTAGCCACACTTCTCCCCTGTCTCCCTCAAGCCACTTCTGACCCTTCGGTGACTCTTGGTGTCCACAGGAGCCAGTCCCTGGTGGCGGCCCCATCGGGCTCTGCTTGTCCCTCCATCCTGGTTCCCCTTGATGCCCTCCAGGTGCCACAGCCTCACTGTTGACTGGCCACCCTCTGTGTTTGTGCGTTCACTGTGCCTGGGTCACCAGGGTCCCCTGGCTCTCCCCCTCTGTCTCCTCGTCTTGCTTCTGCCGGCATGCTTCCACGTAGAACCGTCACGAAGGCTTCCTTCCCTGGCTCAGCCATAGCAATCCCAAAGCACCTTGTTTGTTAACTCTCTTGTAACATTTCTCAGCGCCTTCCTTGTCTCCAAATAATTGTAAGCCTATGTCCTCCATTGGGTTATAAGCCCTTTGAGGAGCCGTATTTTATTCATCTTTATTATTGCTCTTCACACACATATACGCACATGGCTTAAGCATACTGATATTAAAAACTTATTTAGTTGAATGAGGAAACAGATAATTGGGTGGTTTGCAGACATACTGGTTTCAGTGTAACTGATATTTTTAGAAATATCGAGGATAAAAATGGACTCAGAGCTAGGTCTACCCTCTCTAGTTCAGTGACTGAAGGGAAAGGAGAGGTGAAGGAAAACGTGCCCAGAGCACCTTTGTGGCCTTTTTAACCTGTGCACGTGCAGACACTGGGACACATCTCACTCCCCACCTGCGAACCTCAGCTCGGTGAGCCACCACTCAGAAACATGTGCCTGACATGTTCTCTTTAGCTCCTGGTCTTAAAAAGGGTAGAACAATCAAGAGAATGAGTATTTTCAGCAGTGCCCACCTGTGACTTTTTTAAGCAAAAATGTTAACATTCTTAGTTCCTAAGTCATCGATAGAAAATATGAAAATAGATTGTGATTTTTTTTTTTCCTTTTCTTCCCCCCTACAGCACAACTATCTTGCTCAGGTCACGTCTAATATCTGGGGAACCAAGTTTAAGATTGTGGGCTTGGCTGCTTTCCTGCCAACCAACCTCGGTGCAGGTAAAAACCAGGTCCTCTTGTCTTCCTGCTCTCCCAGTTGGAACTGAAAGATGATTCAAATGAGCTCTTACCGCACCAAAAGATTAGCATGTACTTTATTCACCTCCAAACTTCGACTCCACCCACTGTGATTTTGCAAAAATTAGAATTATTACTCAATTGGTTTTTTGCCAGCCGTGCTTTCATTTTTTATGTAAATCCTGACTTATGAAAAGACAGAACCAGCTGCAATCTCTAACAGAGATTGGATAGGTTTTTGGTTGTGATTTCTGGCCTTTTGCTGTGGGCAGGTTCTTGAGTCAGAAGAAAGTCGAGATTCAGAAGGCGTTAAGGACTGTAAGAAGCTGACTGTTAGTACAGTTCTGTGTGGTAAACCCTTATAGATTTCACCTGGAAGTCCCACGTAAATACCCTCTCCGGGAGAAGTTTGAGACACTGAGGAAAACAAAACCAAGAGAGTAAAAAGCTGGGCTAGAACCCAGCTTGCTGGGTTGGTTGCTGTTGGGGAATCCAAAGCACGCTAGGGTGGCCGGTGGCGTGCGGGAGGGTGATGAAGGGCCGCTGTATTCTTCCTCGAATGAATAGTACTAACGTGTCATGTTTACTTGGGGACAGTGAAGGAGTGAAATGACAGAAGGTCCTTTTCAAAGCAGCTTCATGCCAGTAGGCACATCCCTGGGTGGGCTGCGGACACATGCTGTCCCCCCCCAGCCTTGCTAGATTGCCTCATCGTACGGCACGCACAGCTCTCTCTGGAAGGCCAGGCTTGCCTGTCGGTGGTGGTCCCATCTTGAATGGCTCTGTGTAACCTACTAAAAATGGTTTTTGAGAAATTCTGAATCTGCCTATTGGAGTTGTTTCAGACACAGTTAGATCCTTTCAATTAAATAATTTTTGCAAAGCAGGTGTTAAAAAGACCTATGCCATGTATGCGTCTTAAGAGACTTACTAAATTGTGCTGCATTCGGCTTTTTCGTTTTGAGGTTTCTCAGTTCAAAGAAAAAGAGGAATAAAAGTAAAACCTAAAACTGACTTAGAAAATAACAATATGCTATTCCTGCACATAATGCCAAGAAATCTCTTCTAATATTTTCAACAACCTGGAAAGGGTCTGATGACCACAAAAGCGTGTTCTACAGTAATGCAGCCGTGCCCCACTGGAGCACACGGGGATGCTCGTCACCACGGTGTGAGTGTCCCGTTGCCCCCATCCGGGAGCTGGGGACTGAGCCATCCGCCTGCTGTACACACTGAAAAGAGGAATGGGGTCTTAGTGCCTCTTTTCCTTCTGCGTGTTGGATAGCTCCACACGTAAGTCAAGGACCTTGAGACAGGAGAACCTGGAAGTGCCCTCACGGTACATGGTGCTCCAGTGTGAGGAATTCAAGTGCCCAGGATAAAAGCTTTCTGTAGGACTGCAGTGAAATCACTGTCCTAATCACGTACCATTTTTTAAAAAGAGCATGTTAGCTATTACTATTCATTTGTCAAGCTAAGCAAATTTTCCACTTGATTCTGTCTCTTGGATTCTAGAAGATGTGTAAGTTACATGTGGCACCCTATTAAATAATCTTTGGCACTCTAATGGATTTAAAAAGTGAGTGCTGGGGACGCCTGGGTGGCTCAGTTGGTTGGGCAGCTGCCTTCGGCTCAGGTCATGGTCCCGGGGTCCTGGGATCAAGTCCCACATCGGGCTCCTTGCTCGGCGGGGAGCCTGCTTCTCCCTCTGCCTCTGCCTGCCTCTCTACCTGCTTGTGCTCTCTCTCTCTCTCTGACAAATAAATAAATAAAATCTTAAAAAAAAAAAAAAGAATGCTCTTCAAATTAAAAAAAAAAAAGAAAGTGAGTGCTGTTGGATATATTTTATATTGGGTAATTTGTTTCCTTCAGTTAGAATTATCTGGCCCATGAAATTTTATTTTTGATTTTTTGCTTTCTCAATTTAAAAAATGTAGAATAAATTTCAAATTCAAAAGATTTGAAGCGGTATTCAGTAAAACTCTATCTCATCTTTGTCTCTGGCCACCTAGTTTTTTTCCCCTTGGAAGTAGTTGATGTTATTTTTTTAATCCCTTCTGAGATTTTAAAATTTTATTTCTTTTATTGATCTGAACAACAAAAAATAGCACTTTAATGCATTAATTTTTAAGCTGTAGAGAACTGTCCAGAATTTTTAAGCCAAAATTCATATTCTCTTTTGTGGGCAAGAGAGACGAACACACGAATAAGGCCTGTGTCTTATTGGAAAAGTTGTCCCAGGCCACAGCAGCCCAGGCGTCAGCCTTACAGAGGCCTTGCATCAGCGAGGGCCTGCTGGGCCGCGGGAGTGTGAGCCGGTCAGCCACCGGGTGCTGGCGGGGACAGCTGTGGAGACGGAGCTGGGCCTAACAAAAATGAGGATCACAGTAATAATTCAAGAACTTGGGCGCCTGGGTGGCTCAGTGGTTAAGCCTCTGCCTCAGGTCATGCCTCAGGGTCCTGGGATCGAGCCGCAGGCTCCTCTGCTCAGCAGGGAGCCTGCTTCCCCTCTCCCTCTGCCTGCCTCTCGGCCTACTTGTGATCTCTTTCTCTCTGTCAAATAAATAAAATCTTTAAAAAAAAAATAATTCAAGAACTCGTACTCACCTCACAGGAAAGAGCATTAAACATAAAAGAAAGTCGATCCTGACTTTAACCTTCCATGAAACCTAAATTCATTGTTTTTAACCAATTCCTTTTCCTCTAAATATTTGAGTTGCCATCCAGGCATTGTCTTAAATGTCCCTGTTGATCGACTAAAACCTTAGCATGTAAAGAAACGGTGTGGAAGTTCCCTAAATCCCTGTCTCAATCATGAAGTTGAAGTTAAAAGTCAGGAAGACGAGAATCGAGTCCTGAGTTAAGGGCAGTGTTTTGTTCTGACCGGACCCGTGTCACCCCTGTCTCCTGGGTTGCCTGAGATCCCCCTGAACTTGGCACTCCACTTACCACAACTGTTTTTATTAAATTAGAATCCTGATCGCAAACGAGGCTTTTAAAAAATATATCTATCCTATCCCAGCTCATTCCAGAAAAGCATTTAAGTCTAGGACAGGTTTTTGACATTTGAAATGTGTGGTTCCGTAGACAGACCACTTGGCAAAGTGACTGGGCTAGACGGAGAGGTTGCTGTTGGGGAATCCAAAGCACGGCTGGGGTGGCCGGTGGTATGCGGGAGGGAGACGAAGGGCCCCTGTCAGACTCTCCCCTGCCTCCTGATGGCAGGGACACCACAGTCCCATTTCTCTTCCTGTGACTCTGCTGGTGCCTTGGCTGTCCTCGTGCACGTCTCTGTTAACAGTGCTTTCCCCCCCCAGTAATCTATAAAACCAGCCTCCTGCATCTCCAGCCGCGGCAGATGACCATCTATCTCCCAGAGGTTCGAAAGATTTCCATGGACTATGTGAATTTAACTGTCTTCAACCCGAATGTTTTCAGTGAGGATGAAGATGATTTACCAGGTGTGTTCTTAGGGGGTCGCGACGGGGGCAGAGCGCTAAGTAGTAGAGGATTACAACATGTCCATCCGTGCCCGCTGCCTTGGTTTGGAAAAGGTACACCTTCCTCAGTTGGTGGGTATGCTGAAGGGTTGTGCTGTCGCTGGTTTGGGGAGGAGGGGAGCTACCAGAGCAAGGACAACAAAGGTGACCCTGACGCCTCACGTCCACAAAGCATTCTGCCATCTTGCTTCATCCTCACAGCGGTCCTCAGCCATGTGCCCCGTTAGAGAGGTTAACAGGACTGATGAGAACGGCACAAAATCAGAACCGAAACCAGCTCTCATTGGCCCTAGGCTAGCCCTCCTCCTCTCAGCCCCTGCTTAGAGATCAGCGTCAGTGCCCTGGTCCTGCGGCGCCCGCAGAGCCCCCGCGCCCGTCTGCAGGGCGGGAAGCCTTCCCACACAGGCGTCTCTCTCCCGGTGTGCAGCGCACATCTCAGTGGGCACAGGTCTGGGCTGAGTTACAGGTGCATCCGGCATAAGCTTTCAAAATCCCAGTTTACAAATTTTCAAATATCTATAGCATCTTAAGTTAATTTAAGTATTTTCTAGGGGGAGGGAATCCTATTTTGATTAACAGAGTAGAATGATTTCTAAGTAGTCTGCCATTGCCATGTAACTGTTCTCAAAAATATCTACCTGTGATTTTATAAATATGAAGACTCCTCTACTTAGAGCCAAGCAGGGTCCTGAAAGTCTCTGGTTTCTGAGCCAGAGGAATCCTACATGGGCCACTAACTTCTCCCATATCTGGTGCTTCCGGAGCACAGGGGCTACGGTTCTTGCCATGGAACAGGGAAGGACGAGCAGGCCAGCACAGGCTCTGGACTTGGGGGTTGTTTACCTTCCTCACAGGTTTTTACCTGTGGAATTATTTGTACGGCACTATCGGAGAGTAGCGTCTTTGATTTGCCCACGGTTGTAGCTCTCCTCAGAGGTGCAGCAGGCGTTCTAGACGGTCAAAGTCCTAATGGGCAAGGTTTCGCTACCACATAAATCTGCAGTTGGGTGCAGCCTCACACACTTGAGCTTTATATATAGCATATCCCCTGCCATTTCAGAGTCTTGAGCAGTATCTTACACACTTTCCGAACGACGCCCTCCCCGTGCTCCCGGAATGTGACCAAAACTGCTCCCCCAGTGCTCAGCCCTTGCTGCTGCTGCTGCCGTCTGGGCTTCCCAGTCGGGGGGAGCATTTTCTCTCAGGCCTCGCACTTAATGCTTGTGACAGAGAGACCGTTCTCTTTAGCAGGGAAGACACCTGGCCTCAGTGCTCCGTGCAGATGAGTGAACATCTGGAGGAGGGATCTGAACAGGAATAATAAAAAACTTGAGACGAGATCCAGAATCCCGCAGCCAGGAGATAGTTTTATCTCACTAGAGGGCCCCAGGGAAGGGGGAATCTGGAACCAAGGGTAGGCTTAGCTTTTTTTTTTTTTTTAAAGATTTATTTATTTATTTGAGAGAGAGAGAGAGAGAACACGAGGAGGGAGCAGCAGGCAGAGGGAGAGGGAGAAGCAGATTCCCCACTGAGCAGGGAGCCCGATGTGGGGCTCGATCCCAGGACCCTGAGATCATGACCTGAGTCGAAGGCAGATGCTTAACCCACTGAGCCATCCAGGTGCCCCGGGCTTAGCTTTTGATGAATTAGCTGCCTTCATTCTGTAATTCTGGTAGAAGGTCACCCAGCCTTTACAATTAGCTAGTTAAATCCTGGTTCCTGCTCATATACTAGTTGCCACATAGCACTTAAAGGCTCAAATAAGCAAACTTCCCGTACCCGATGGTACTTTACACAGGGCAGTCTAAGATAGTGGTTCTCAGCACCTGCCTGTGGTCTGTAGGTCATTGCTCAAATCCGTGCTTCTTTAAATTCCCTCTGTGTACAAATAGGATGTAGTTACAGGGTTTTACAGAGGGGGACTGTTCCTTACATACTGTTTGAGATGCTGAAAAGCACATAAATTAGGAAATGATCCTTCCCCAATACTTATTTGCTAGAAGATTCTTTTCATTGGTATCACTACTACATTTTACATGGTTCTACTTACAGAGACTTAATTGACGTACAGATTTCACATACACATCTGCTGCGTAACACTTCCCGTATTAACTAGTCTGTAACTAGGGATAAACCTACTCAGGACCCTCGGCATTATGAGTGCTCAGTGGAGCCTCGTGCTACATATCACAGTTCTCTTCTTGCATAAAAGAGTGGGCCGTTTTATGAATTCATCAGTAAAAAGCATCTTTTAAATAGTTAAGTATTAAAAAATAAAAATTAAAAAAAAAAACCCGGTAAGTATGTGCCCTGGTACCATTTAGGTACCAAATTCAGAAGGTTCAAAAGTATATTCATTGAGGGGCGCCTGGGTGGCTCAGTGGGTTAAAGCCTCTGCCTTCGGCTCAGGTCATGATCTCAGGGTCCTGGGATCAAGCCCCGCATCAGGCTCTCTGCTCAGCAGGGAGCCTGCTTCCTCCTCTCTCTTTGCCTGCCTCTCTGCCTACTTGTGAGCTCTCTCTCTGTCAAATAAATAAAATCTTTAAAAAAAGTATATTCATTGAAAATCTTTGCTTGTGGCCTTCCAGAAACCTTAGAGAAACTGTATAATTTGTGTAAAAGGTCTAGCTTTCCCCAAGCAAACTCATCTGTCTATAGCAATAGCATTTTGTAGGCAGAAGTACTGGATGAGTTGATTAGTTGTTGTATTACTTATTTTGAGCCAGTTTCTCGGCACTGTTTTGGAAGCGGTTCATTTTTTCCCTTTCCTTCCAGTGACAGGAGCATCTGGTGTGCCGGAGAACAACCCGCCATGCACGGTCAACATCCCCATCGCGCCCATCCACAGCTCCGCCCAGGCTATGTCCCCCACTCAGAGCATAGGCTTGGTGCAGTCCCTGCTGGCCAATCAGAACGTGCAGCTGGATGTCCTGACCAATCAGACCACGGCAGTGGGGACATCTGAGCACGGAAGCGACAGTGCCACCCAGTACCCCGTCTCCAACCGCTACTCCAACCCCGGACAGGTGATCTTCGGAGGTGTGGAGATGGGCCGCATCATCCCGAGCCCTGCTCAGCTGTCCCTGCCACCGCCCGCCCAGGGGGCAATCCAGCTGTCGGTGGTGGACCATGGAGACCGAGACCACGACCACCTGCAGAAGTCCGCCAAGGCCCTGCGGCCAGTGGCGCAGCTGGCCACCGAAGGGGACGCAGTGGTGTTCAGTGCCCCGCAGGAGGTCCAGGTGGCGAAGATGAACCCCCCACCTCCCTACCCCGGAACCATCCCAGCTGCTCCCACCACCGCAGCGCCGCCGCCCCCGCTGCCGCCCCCGCAGCCCCCGGTGGACACGTGCCTGAAGAAGGGCGACTTCTCGCTGTACCCCACAGCGGCCCATTACCAGACGCCCCTGGGCTATGAGAGGATCACCACCTTCGACAGCAGCGGCAACGTGGAGGAGGTGTGCCGGCCTCGGACGCGGATGCTGTGCTCCCAGAACACCTACACCCTCCCCGGCCCGGGCAGCTCGGCCACCCTGAGGCTCACCGCCACCGAGAAGAAGGTCCCCCAGCCCTGCACCAGTGCAACCCTGAACCGCCTGACGGTCCCTCGCTACTCCATTCCGACGGGAGACCCACCCCCGTACCCCGAAATCCCCGGTCCGCTGGTTCCCGGCCGGGGCGCGGCCCAGAGGCCCGACAGTCTCATCCACGCCACGCTGCGCAGAAACAACCGCGAGGTGGCGCTCAAGGCGGCGCAGCTGGCCGAGCCCCCGCGGGCCCCGCCGCAGCACCCGCCCAAGCCCAAGGGTGCGGCACACTTCCCGGCGCGGCCCCCGCCCGCCCTGTACACCTGCAGCCAGTGCAGCGGCGGGGGTGCGGCGGGGCGGCCCGAGCCCGGCGCCGGGGGTGTGGGGGGCGTGCAGCCGGGCTCGGGCCTGGCGCACGCTGCCAGCACTTCCCCGCTGACCTCCCAGTCGTCCTACAGCCTCCTGAGCCCGCCCGACGGCGCCCGCGAGCGCGCCGACTACGTTAACTCGGCCTTCACCGAGGACGAGGCGCTGGCCCAGCACTGTCAGGTGGAGAAGCCCCTGAGGCACCCCACGCTGCCCGAAGCTGCTGTGGCCGTGAAACGGCCACCTCCTTACCAGTGGGACCCTGTGCTGGGGGAGGACATTTGGGTTCCTCAGGAAAGGACAGCACAGACTGCAGTGCCCAACCCCCTGAAACTGCCCCCCCTCATAGTAGGTCAGAGCCAGCACCTGGACGTGTCCCGAGTGCCCTTCGTCTCCCCAAAGTCTCCCGCCAGTCCTACTGCCACTTTCCAAACAGGCTATGGGATGGGAATGCCGTATCCAGGAAGCTATAACACACCCCCTTTGCCGGGAGTGCAGACTCCCTGCTCCCCAAAAGATGCCCTGTCCCCCACACCGTTTGCGCCACAGGAGTCCGCAGTGGTTCTGCAGCCAGCCTACCCACCCAACCTCTCGTACTGCACCCTGCCCCCCATGTATCCGGGAAGCAGCACCTGCTCGAGTTTACAGCTGCCGCCTATCGCCTTGCACCCCTGGAGTTCCTACAGCCCTTGCCCGCCCGTGCAAAACCCCCAGGGCACTCTGCCCCCCAAGGCACACCTGGTGGTAGAGAAGCCCCTCGTGTCCCCACCGCCCACTGACCTCCAAAGCCACTTGGGTACCGAGGTGATGGTAGAGACCACAGACAACTTCCAAGAAGTCCTGTCCCTGACGGAGAGCCCAGTCCCCCAGCGGACAGAGAAATTCGGGAAGAAGAACCGGAAGCGCCTGGATAGCCGAGCCGAGGAAGGAAATGTTCAGGCGATCACGGAGGGCAAAGTGAAGAAGGAGGCGCGGACTCTGAGTGACTTTAATTCCCTGATCTCCAGCCCCCGCCTGGGGAGAGAAAAGAAGAAGGTGAAGAGTCAGAAAGACCAGCTGAAGTCAAAGAAGCTGAACAAGACGAATGAGTTCCAGGACAGCTCGGAGAGCGAGCCCGAGCTGTTCATCAGCGGGGACGAGCTCATGAACCAGAGCCAGGGCAGCAAGAAGGGCTGGAAGAGCAAGCGGAGCCTGAGGACGGCCAGTGAGCTGGAGGAGTTCAAGTGCCGGAAAGCCAGCGAGAAGGAGGACGGGCGGCTGGGCAGCCAGGGCTTCGTGTATGTCATGGCCAACAAGCAGCCTCTGTGGAACGAAGCCACGCAGGTGTACCAGCTGGACTTCGGGGGCCGGGTGACCCAGGAGTCGGCCAAGAACTTCCAGATCGAGCTGGAGGGGCGGCAGGTAAGCAAGCCGGTGCGGGGGCGTGGCCAGGATCGCCGCGTTCTGGTCTTGACCGCTCAGGTGGGGTGGGGGGCGGGGGGTAAAAACCTGGTGAAGGACGGCCGAGCTTCGGCCCGCAGAAGCCACGTTAGAAATAGAGCAAACCTGTCTCTTAAGTGGGGCCGATCGTGGTTGTACCTGACGGTATGCCCGTTGATAGCTTTTTTTTTTTTTTTACTTATCAAAGCAACACATGTACTGATTTTTCAAAGTCCGATGATTCTGCGAGATCCAGGAGGAAAACTA
This sequence comes from Potos flavus, assembly GCA_028534135.1. Classification (NCBI taxonomy): domain Eukaryota; kingdom Metazoa; phylum Chordata; class Mammalia; order Carnivora; family Procyonidae; genus Potos; species Potos flavus. The sequence continues at coordinate 7,188,425 of CM052886.1, read as the reverse complement.
GCAGGCCCTTCCCGGCCCAGCGCCCGGCCCCCTCCCAAACCCTGCTCTCCTCCCAGACACATGTTCCTCCAGCTCTGTTTCTTCTGGTATTTGGAGCCCTGTTGGTGAAGAACGTGTGTCCACTTCTGATTATTGATTTTTCAGTTTTTCACATCATGTATTGACTTGCTCCCGAGGAGTAGGAGGGTTAGTTGTCTTCATCCCACTGCCATACACACACATGCACACGCACACGCACACACATGAACTTGCCCTGTTCTTCCTCTGCGTAGCCAGTGGGTATCTCATCATGCCGGTGTGTACGATTTACAGCTGAGCCGCAGATTACGGCTTAATTATATTTCCTTTTTTACTGTACAGTTTTTCTTTCCCCAGACATGATAATTAGCCAGTGTTGGTTTGCCTCTTTTTGTGTATTTTTGCCTGCATCCTTCCCTGATTCTCTGGTGTGAGGTACAGGACACATGGGGTGACTCGTCCGCTGTTCCTGCTGCCGCCTGAAACGGTAGCTCTCGCCGCGCCGCGCAGCCGTCATTCAGGGAACACACCTCTTCACCATCCTGGGAATTGCCGGCACCCCGCGTAATCTCATGGTCATTAACTCACTCAACAAATACTTACTGAGCACCTGCCGGGCAGTCCTCTGAGCCAGGAGTGCGCAGTTGGTGGCCCACAGACCAGTCCGACCTGCTGCCTCTTTTTATAAAGTTTTATTGGAACACAGCCGTGCGCACCCACTAAGTATTGGCTGAGGCTGCTCTTGTCCTACTGGGGTTAGAGTTGTCGCAAAGACCTTTTGACCTCAAAGCCTAAAACACTGATCATCAGCCCTTCACAGAGAGCTTGCCAAGCTTGCTCCAGGTGCTGAAGCTAGAGCCATAAGGAAAACAGAGAAAGTCCTTGTCCTCGTGGAGTTTACCAAAAATGGGAGAAAGACCATAAATAAATATATGTATCATGTTATGTGGTAATGTGGTCCCAGTAAGTACTGAAAGCACAAAGGAGGGGGCAAGCTCGCGAGAGGGAGCACCAGGGGAAGGAGGTGGACGTTTTATACCTCTCTGAGCAGTGACATTTGACCATGACAATTGGTGTGTCTCTTAACCCTTTATTAGCCTGTAGATTCTTCCTTATACTTTCCCGTTCTCCTTTCTGTTTCCTTGGTGAGGAAACCACTTAATTTGACCTGTGGAGCTTTCCACGCTCTGAATTTTCACTCATCCTCTTCCCACTGCATGTTTAACATGTTCCCTCCCCTGCTTTATTTCTGACAAAGTCACGGTGAGATCAAGAGGCGTCGTCCGAGTCACTGTGGGGACAAACCTGTGTCCCGGCCCGGCCTGTCCCCTTCCCTCAGGAGCCTCGCGCACATGGTTGTGTTTCCCACCTTGCGTTCTTCTCATGTCTTTGCTTCTCTGCCCGCGCCACCCCCACCCCAGGTGATGCAGTTTGGAAGGATTGATGGCAATGCGTACATTCTGGACTTCCAGTACCCCTTCTCAGCTGTGCAGGCCTTCGCCGTTGCCCTGGCCAACGTGACTCAGCGCCTGAAGTGAAGAGACTGGTGTGGGGCGGAAAGAGAGGCACAGGAGCCTCTTCGGAGAGCGCTCCTCGGCGGCGCTGCTCGAGGAGTCGCCCGGGGCCCCCGGGGCCTGGGGACCAGAAGACAAGAGCAAAACTGGAAGAATCTGTCAGGCCCAGGACAGGGGACTGACTTGAACTGTTGTCGTTTGGGCTTTTATACTTCTTTATTGTTTCTCTTTCTCCTTTCTTTTTACGCAAAAAGAGTATACAGAAGAGTGATATTTGGAAGCAAAGGGTGCAAGGCACCTGGTGGTCTTTTAGGAAACACAGTTGGTGTGGGAATGTCCTACTGCGCTTGCTTCTGTCAGCCGCCTGCTGTTCTTCTAGACGAGGGAGTGTGCGGTATTTCCATTCTCCACACATCTGGTTTATCACTCCTTCGTGTCATAACCACTAGTGTGAAAACAAAAAACTTTTTAAAAAAGACAACCAAAAGTCCTGAAGGTACAGGTTCTTGTAGGGGGACATCAAATTCACACACGTCCCGTTACGTCCCCAAGGGTGACGCGGCAGCCGTAGGGGATTACGGCAGACGCGCTGTGTTTGGCTCACAGAAGTGGGCTCGTGTGGGGCTGCTCTTAGCAGGTGTAAGGACAGAGGAGGGTGCTCCGCACACGGATGCGTGGGGGGGAGGGCGCGTACCCAGTGGGACTGGGAATGGTGCACGGGCTCGGCTCCTCACTGGAGGATGTTCGCGCCCAAGACCCCAGCAGGTTTATTGTACAACATGTCAGAATTCCACCAGCTCAGTGAGGCTTGCCTTCGGGAGAAGGGGAGAGACAGAACGAAGCAGTCCCGGGGTGTGGTGGGGTAGCGGCCTGGTCCCCTAGCAACCTGGGCGATCACTGGGCACTCGCCTACTGTAAAGCCACCTTTGTCTCCAACCCCCTTCTGTCGTTTAATCCGGAAAGTGTGGCAGAAGATGTTCTCCTTCCCACTAGATAAGTGTGCCATACTTTCTCTTTCTGGAAATGCTGAGGACATTGATTTGAAAGCACGCCTTTCTTAGCCACATTAAAATTCAGTTGACTAGAGATGTTTCCTAATAGTTTAGAAATGTAGCAAAATTGTAAGCATTCGCCGGGGTGTTAAAAGAGGTATAGTCTAATCTCTTTGAAAACAGAGTCCCACAATTTTTTCTAGGAGAAAAAAAAGTTCTTTATTAATTGTATAGACTGTTTACTGAGGAGATAAACCACTGGGAACACATTATTAAAATTATAGTACTTAAGACAGCTGGTTAATTACAAAAAAGAAAAAAGAAAGAACCCAGAAATCCCCCAAGATGATCTTTTCCCTCCACCTCCTCCTTAGGGGACACTTTGGGCACCACTGAGCCCTGATAACAAAACCCAGTTCACCATTGGCAGTTACTCAAACCTGTGATGTTCTTAGGGCAGGAGCACAGGAACTGTCACTGGCAGAGTCCTCAATTTGGATTTTGTTTGGAGCAGACAAATGAAAGACTATAGAAAAGTCTTTGGAAAGTATGTATTTTTACATTCCTTCTTTTGGTTTAAAAATTAGAAAAGAAACTGGCCCATTCCTTCCACACGGCAAGACGACATCACTCACCATTCTCTCCAAACCCTGAAGAAACCCAGATGAGGACAGCTCCCAGCTAACATCCGGGTTTTCCATCTTATATTTTAAAATACTGAACCTGATTTTTTGTGGGTAAATTCTTTGAGAAAGAATTTAGCAATGTATTCAGAAGTATATAATTCTTTTATAGGAGTTTCTGTAGCTTGGTAAGATGTTTCAATGCTTATTATTAGTTGTGCAATAATGGTTATGGCCTATTTCTAAAATAATTTAAATGCAGTTCCCCTGTTTTGTTGTCCAAGAGATTATTTATCTTGCTTTAATAGTGTTCTTAGGAATTATTTTGTTACTATGTACTGGTGAGTTATGCCCATTTTATTTATTTAGAAAAATAGTGTGTTTGTAATGAGTTTGGTAGCAGCGTATTTTGCTGCGAGAAATAAAGAGGATATGATAGAAGGTTTTTTCTGCTGGACAATTTGTAACTTTTCTAATTGGGAAAAAAATTCCTATTAATCCTTTAAAGGTAATTTTTTTTTTTGCATTCTTTGGTACTGATTATATGCAGAGGAGTCAATTTCTTTGAGATGACATATCCTAAAATAATAGTGCCCTCTCTTTTGAACATTTTATTTTTAATTAAAAATAAAAGGTGTTATGAAATGTGAAGGGGAATGAGAGCAACAAAGGAAGGCACTATTGTCAGTTTAGAGTCTGCTTTCCAGATTTTCGGATCGGTTCTTAAGATACAGACACCATGAAAAAAGACGTTTTAGAGCTTTCTTATTACTAAGCAAATATAGGGGGACATCCTTGGAATAAAAACTGCAGATATATTTGTGAAGAGAAAGTGAATATTTGTAGCAAATAATTGAACTTTCTAAATTCTGGGCTCACTCCCCAAAAGGCCTCTTCTGCACGTGGAGACAGAGGCCTGGTCCGGGGAGGTCTGCATCCCCGAGGGGCAGCCGCTGCCCAGCCCTGTGCTCTGGCCCAAAGGAGGAAACGATCCCACAAACCTCATACTTCCCCACGGGTCTGCGCGCTCGTGATGTGGTATCTTTAAAGTTGACGGCGATGGCTTCAGTTACTTTAAAAGTTGTTTTCTTTCAGTCTCAATTTATTAAATACTACTAAAGTCAGTGCTTTAAACATCAGAATTCTACTTACTTCATGTTTATTAATAGCAACTTATGAATATTGAGATACCTCATTGAATCTCTAAATTTAAAACCATTAGCCTCGTCAACTACATAAAGAATCCATGCCCTTTCGAGGGAAGCAGTGTATTAACAAACATGAAAATGTTTAACAAACATTAAATTTGTTTCAACTCTAACCTCATCAAACCAAAGGCATAGATTTGTGGACAGCATATCCACTGAATGTATATCCTAAGAAAAACTGGTGCCAAGGAAGCAGGAAAACGCCAAGGCTCTGATGGCAGTGGAAGTCAGGATTTTGCAGGTTAGTCTTTTCCCCCACGTCCATCGCTCCCCCGGTGGAGTGTCCCATGAGGATGTGCAAAAACCTGTACGTTCGTCTTATAATCCTCTTGATCCGGGGTCAAGCTTACTCTGCCACCGAGTTGGAGGGTGACCTCGGGCTTCCATTTGTCCATCTGTAAAATGAAAGAGACGACCTGGCCTGGACAAAATTCTCCACTCCTGTCCAGCTCTAACAGCCTGAGGGCTCAAAGTGGGACCGTCTCCTCATGCCACTGTACAAACTTGGAAGGTATGTTTCAAAATCATTGCCTTTTTATAGAGAAGTATTGCTTTTCCGGCATTAATGAGCTCTCTCGTGAATGTAAACCCGTGCATTTAAAATAACCTTTAGCAGGTTGACCTCTAGAAACAAATGCTTTTGGAATGGTGTTTGTTTTCCTAAAATCACACAAAAGCACTAGTTTCAGGTAAGACGGGAGCCTCCCCATGCGTGTGCTCTGCTCGGCGGACTCCCTGGAGAACAGCCCGGAAATAAGTCCCCATTTACCCCTGCAAACCGTAGAGTGGGTTGAGAAAAGAACCAAGGAGTCTGTGCCCAGGCAGGTTTGAATTCTGGAGTTCCTGCTGCAGCATTCGCTATCTGCAAGTTGAAAAGATTTTTGGAGAGGAACCCATCGTGTCCCTGTGCGGGCCGTCTGTCCCTTGGCCAGGTCAGGAGTTGTGAACAAAGTTAGTTGAGACAAAATGTGTTAAAACTGTTCTTTGAGTTCCTGGGATTTTGTCATTGCACACGACTCAGATCTCGTCACCACCTGTGTATTCCCTTTGCTCCGGCTGATGGAAACTCTGAAGGGTTGTGGCTTATTTTGTTTTCATTTCTTTGGCTTTGTGCAATTTTCTTGTAACTTGTACCAATATTTTCTGTTTACAAGTTCTTTTAAAGGGGAGGGGGTAGGTTTCTAAGATCCCGTTGTTTGTTGTAGATAAATTTTTTTCGTGTTGTAGAGAAGCATGGGTTATGCGTTTGAAAAAGGCACTGTATTATTTACCAAAGGGGTATTGTTTTTGCATTTGTTTATAAATGCATTATTTTGGTACTGTAAATTTGGACATAATTTCTGAGTTTATTACTACTGGCATTTTCTTTTTCTTTTCTTTTCTTTTTTTTTTTTTAAACTGTAAGTGCACGATGCAGGTGCACAGGTCCCAGACCAAACCAGACCACCAGCATGTTCTTATCCAAACCTTGGGAATAGCGCGCTGCCGTGTGCGCCGCAGTCCCACCTGTGTTGCTTTGTTTCTCGATTCCAGCATCCTGCTTTGTTTTACTTTCCAAGCAAGATCTGTTGAGAGTCCCACTTGCACTCTTAACGAGCTCACCCTTATTTGCCTCTCTTCTGATGTATTTTGTGTATTAGATTGTGTGGGAGGTATTCTAGAAGGCATTCATGGTTTGCATTCGAAATGACGTGGTTTGTCCAAATTATTTTCTGTCTTTATTATTGAGATGGATTAATCTCTTTATTTTTTTCTTGATGATTTGAAGTTGTAAAAGTTGTCCAGCTATTGCTTAATAAAATTTTGCAGATCAAAAAAAAAAAATTACTTGTGTGCAGAATTCCAGTGTGGGTCCTGGGTCCTCTGAGAAGGTGCCCCCGATCTCCACTGGCATGGCCCACCATCGTCCCAGCAGGGTCTCCAATCCCTGGGTTACCACCAGCGCCACCTGGACACCCTGGGATCCCTACCATCGTTCTGTTTTTGAGAGGTCAGAGGTTGTGCTGTCTTTTTGGTGAGTCTCTTCTCTTTTTCTTGTTTCTTAAGAGGACCCAATTCAGGATGCATCTGTCCTCGCACCTACAAGATGAGAGATGTTAGATAACCTGACACCTTCTTTGTTACTTCGTAGGAAACAGTAAAACCAGGTTTTGAGCAACCCCCGCTCTCAGTGCTAATACGTAACTGTAAATTGTTGTTTTTCCTGATGAGTCTTAGTGCACTTCCTTGCTCTGCCCTGGAGTTCCCTCTGAGCTTTCTCACGTGACCTCTGGCCTCTGGCCGTGACCTCTGGCCATGGAGTACTCATATGTAACACTGTAGTTCCCATGCACGTTTCCACAGCTCCCCTTTGGGCTTTCTCAGAGATAAAAGTAGATGCGATTGCCCAGGCTTTAGGAGACAACCAAAACCACAGTCAACTCCTATGCGTGAAGTTTTAAAATAGTCACAGGACTATAAATTTGCAATTTACGTAGTAGGAGTCCTACAACACTAAATGACCAGAACTATGTCTAAGAATCAAACTAGATTTCATTGTGTTATGAAAGTTTGTGAGCTTCAAGTTAATATTCATTCTGTCTTCATTACTTAACCCAGGTAGCAGGAAGACTAGATTGAAAACAAACTCCCTCTTTCCCTCCCCTCGCAAAAACAAGGGACCCAAACCTTGATAGCCAGGCGGTACCTGGGCCAGTGCTGAGGACCCACGTGTCGGATTGCCTTCTCCAGCCCCAGGTCAGCCTTGAGGCCGCTCAGTGTGAGTCAGAGTCTCCAGAGTGATTTACTTTTAAAGCTCCAGTAAGAAAACGGAGTAAATCCCTTCAACTTCTTTTGGAGAGGATGCATTCTATGTTTATCCTTGCATCCAGTGTCCTTTCCTGGCATCGTTAAAAAACGGGGATCTTAAAAGATCTTAAAAGAGGGGATTGGCTTAGCTCTCCCACCCTAGCCCCAAAAACCCATTGCAGAGAAAGGACTGCTTCATGGAGATTGCATCCCACTGCTCCAGGAACGCACAGCTAAATCCCTAAATTCCATTATGAAGTGGATGTCTTTTGCCTTCCTTTTGGAAGAAAGTAGAAGCATTCAAAGGCTGAAATGACTTCTGGATTCCATAGACAAAAAACAATTACGAAATAGAATCCAAGATTTCTGGGTCACATTAATGAACAGACCTAGTTTGTGCCCAGCTTCCACTCTGGTGTCTGGTGCTGATTTGCCTGTAATGAGCTGCGAGCTACTGACACGAAGTCTGCTGCACAAACAGGCAGCACAGGGGGCTGCCCTCGCCCATCAGGCTGTGAGCTCGTCCTCCCAGAAGCTGAGAGCGAACACTCATTTCTGAGCTGTCAGTGTTGCACACGAAGCTCCAGGCTCTTATCACTCACGGCCGGGGTCGGGGGGTCACAGAGGAGCAGGTCTGTGTGGATTTGTTCCTCTGCTACCTTAGAAACATTCTGCTCAATGCACTAAAGGGTATGAAACCGCCACCCACATGAAGAACGGGGTTGTTTCTTAAAGTCCCTGTTAGATCGATAGCTTCGAATAACAGAGGGCGCTCCAGGGTCAAAGCAGGACTCATCCCTCCTGTTTCCTCTTTCTGGATCTCCTGCTCTCACGTCCCCTCGCTCTACCAGGAGTGGGTTCTCTGTGCTTTAGGGGCAGTCCAAGCCACCCCCCTCGACTCACGGGAGCCTTCAGTGCACTTTCAAGACTTGTTCCCAGTTTAATGAATCTGTTAAACCAGCCACCTCTCAGGATGCTGTCCAAATACTTTGCGAAGCACTTGCTGCCATACGAAATACATTCTTTTCCCCAAAGTGATGGAATCAGCATTTCAGATATCCCATTTGCCACTTGGCTTCTGCCCTGTCCCGGACCCTTTCTGAGCGCAGTGGCTATGCAGCATTTTCCGTGTGTGCATGACCGCAGCTCTTCACCCCCAGACGGGATGGGGGGAGTTTGGATCATAAAGCCTGGCCCCAGAGCGGTATCTCAAACGACCACTGAGCTTGCCTTCTCAGTCGCGCCAGCCACTTCAACCACGAGGATGTGGAGAGAACCCCACACTTTCCACTTTTCTCCAAAATAGAAGATGGCCAGTGCTGACTCCATTCCCCACCATGTGCGGGGAACCGAGGGCTCACCGTGTCTCCTTTAGGCTTGGCCTCCAACTCATTCAGATGGTCTGTGGTTTCTCCTTTCTCACGAATTAACTCGGCGTCTCCTGCCTCCCCTGGTGTCACCTCGAGGGTCTTCTCTGAGCCGCCGATCAGAGTCTTGTACTTCACCCAGTCGGGGGCGCGGTCCCTGTCATTAGAGGGAGAAATCCTCTCATCTCTGCTCTGGTCGTGTCTGGCATCATGGAACCAGGGCTCTACCAACATTACGTTTTCTTTCCCCGGCTAAAGGGCGAGCAGCCCAGACGTCACGGCACTTGAGATGCGAACACGTGATGGACTCCTGTAAGGAGAAGGATCGTCTTCGGGAACTCATTTCTCCCTGTGCTTGAGCCCTCCGGGGTCCTCTGAGTCCTGCTTCCCTCGAGGACCTGCGGGACTGCAACAGGATTGCGGATCCTTACCGGTGTGAGGTTTAACTTCTTTAAATCTTGAGAAAAAACATTCCTCTGAGAGGAAGAGGCCGTCTCCACTCATTCCACCGGAATGACCGACCCCGACCACATCTTCACGTCCGGCACCGTGGGAGGCTTTCTGGCACCGCGTGGTTCCTTTGCTCACCCTCGAGCCCAAGCCAGCCGGGAAGGGAATTTGCTCTAAAAGCTGCACAGCATTCAGGTTACTGAGCTCTCGGGCTCTCTGTCCCCTCTTAGGCCATTTGGGGTTAGCTTTCCTTCTGTTCCATCAGTGACACCCCCGTGGGTCTCCCCGCTGCTCCCAGGGCTTCCCGCCCAGGGGATGAGCTCAGAAACCCCTCTCTTCCAGCCCACACCTCCCAGCAGGTGCTGAACTCCCTGGAGACTGAGGGAAGGTGGGTGCAACAGACTTTGGGGGGATCAGCCAAATTTCTCCACAAACCATTCCCAGACAGCGCTGTCTCCAGGAATCCACTAGACCAGGCCACATCCCAACGACCCGCTCAGCTCCCGGGCTGTGGCTCGCTGGGTGGATTTTGCCTGCCAGTGGCCGGAGCAGTGAAGGCGAAACTCCGCAGCCACCCTGCCTCCCTCCAGGGCAGAGACAGCGGCATAGGGCACCGGCGCCGCTACCCCAGTGATCTCGGGTCTGAGTGTTGTAGTTTTCATGGTGTGGATCTCTCGAGACTCTGCTTGAAACATGTGACTCATCATTGTGGAATAAAGGACTAGTAAGCTTGTATTCAGAAACAACTTCTAAAACCAGCCCGATTGGTAAAGGTGAGCGCATCTGTCCCAAGACACTTTTATATGGAGTCTGGTACTTTTTAATGTTCTCAGTACACTGTGGAGATACAGCTGAAAGTAACTGAATCCGCTAAAGTCTCCTAGCTACACGGCACAACACAAGAACGCATGGCTATACGTGTAGTAACCCAAAATAAAGCAAAGGTAAAAATGACACCAACAACCCAGCTCCGTTTTAACAGGGAGCTCTGCGAGCCACAGTGAGAAAGTACGCCCTTGTGATGTCATAATTCCCTCCTCTTCAACCCTTTGTGGGCAGGTTTGGTCCCAGTTAAGAGGTGGGGAAATCCCAGGTAGAAAATCCTAAGTGCCTTTGCTCAAAGCGAGGCAGGGTTGGAAGAGAGCCAGGAGCGAATCTCAGAGCAGCAAACTATAGCTCCTCTTGGAAAGGCCTCCTGTGAGCTTTATAGATGACAGAACACGTCCTCAGTCGGGGTGAGTGGAAGCCAGTGCCTGGCGTGAAAACCTGCCCTTCCAGGAAAATCGATGCCATTCCCGCCCAGTGCAGGGCCGCACGCTGTCCTGGACAGCTGCCTTCAGCTCCCTTCATCCTTTGCGCTCCATCTTCCGGGAGGGATGTGGTGCTCCAAACACGGGTTCGTCTTGTCCAGACCCCTGACCTGGACCTCGGAGGAAGGTGAGGTCATCTGAGAGGAAGTAAAAAGAAACTCGGTCAAAGTTAAGAGAGGCCAACTGTCCAGTCGAGCTGACTTTTTCATCAGGGAACCTGAAGGTGCCAGCAAGAAACACCCGCCGGGACTTGGGCGAAAATTACATAGGAGACAGGAAGGTCACCGACGGAGTGGGTCAAAGGGGATCTGGCCAAAGAGAAGAACTAGAAAGAACAGTATTCTCAGAATTTTCCCCACCAGCCACCCTCCTGAGGGAAGGAGAGAGCTGATCTCCAAACCTCCCACAGAGCAGAGCAGAGAGCTGCAGGCGAGAGGGCCCAGACCCCAGCCCTCCTGCGCGGGGCTCTCCTGGAGGCCGCTCTACACCGTGAGCTGCTCCAGACTTCTTTTGATTTTATTGAAAACTTGTGAAGTATTTATCTCCTTAACAAATCGTGCTGTACACACCGTCTGCCTGTGTGTGTGCCTTTGGAGGAGAGCGTTCTGAGACCAGGCTTGCGTGGAAAGCCCGTGGGAAAGGTGCGTCAGGGGTCTCACTTCCATCGAGTAGTGATAACACTCCTCTCGAACCATGTGAAAAGGACTTTAGGTCGGTGAGAATACCTGGATGGATGGGTGAGTCAAGGGCCCGGGGAGCATGGAGAGGCAGGTTGGGGTCTAAGAAAGCCAGGAGATCAGGGAGAACGTCCGGAGTCCATCACCAAGGCTGTGCAACCTTGGCTGGCCGCTCAACTCTGGGCTTCGTTTTGCTTAACTAAAAAAGTGAGATTGAACTAAATAAATAATTCCCAAGACGTATTCCATGTTTCCGCAGTAATTGCGCACACTGATTAAGTAGAACGGGCTTCCTTTACTTCCAGATGCTGATGTGCTGTGCATAGTGACCACCAAGGGGAAGAAATACAGTGCACTGCTTCCCAAACTTTCCTGCCTTTGGAATCCTATGTTCAGGGAGCATCTTATAGGATCAACAGCCCGAGGAGGAAATAGGCTTTGTGAAATTGGACGATGCTCTCCAAATTCTTCCCAACCTCAGAATTCTGTGCGTCTGTGAATTTTATGGAACACGTAAAGCAGATTTCTTTCCTCCCTCTTCTGTTAGAATAAAAGAGCTACTTCGCTTCTTCTGCTCAAGTAGGTAAGAGTGACCAGACCCTTGCTTGAGTCTGAAGTATGTCTGCTGAATTGCAAAGGTGTAGAGTTGTGTTTGGTTTTTACAGTGTACTTTCTCCCCAAGCCAAGCTGATTGAAACACAAATGAACTCTTGTCCACCACAACCAACCAAAATGCAAACATTTACCTTGTTCAATTTGCAATTCTAACTTGTGTAAATACAGCCTTCTTAAAATAACAGACTGGGGACACCAGACTCAGTCTGACCTAGTGTATCTTCTGTTCCTAATTAATACTTTGAGGTTCTGCCTCCCATTTAATTGGTGGTCCTAAACATTCATTCAGTTGAGAGAAGAGGACTGCTTACAGCCCCCCAGGCGTTCATGTGGGTTGAAGACAGTGGATTGCACTGGGCACCATGCTGAGGTCTGGAGCAGTTAGCAGTTCACATACAGAAACGTCATACATAAAACTCCCAACTGGTTGGGTAGGTGATTTACAAAAGTAACTGTCTCTTCTGAGGTCTTGCCGAGAAAAAAAAAAAAAAAGGGGCTTCTTGTGATTTTAGTTGCCAAAAATAAGGAGATCCAAGAGCTGAGAATATTCATGTGACCTAAAAGATAGCAAATGATGTCCCCAGGGAGTCCCTAAAGCTGGCAGCCAGCTAGGGGACTGCCTACCTGGAAGGGGGACCCGGCCTGACTGCGTTTTCCTGGGAGGCTCCCAAGCCCCCAGGGAGGGCCTCCCCGGGACAGGCCTGGTGCCGAGGGCCCCAAAGAGTGCCACCGGAGAGATCCCACAGTGTGCGCATCGGTGCCAGGGAGACGGCCCGGGGGTCAGGGTGGTCTCACGATGATCTTCACTTTTGTGGCAATAAAGACCAACCATACGAGGACGAGCAAAGCCTACTGATTCAGTGCTCGCTGTCGCAAGGGAGTCGGGCAGAGACTCAGAGGCAGGAGGGTGGGAAGGCTTTTTAGGGAAGAAAGGAGCGGCTCTGGGCGCGCACTGCAGGAGGCTGTGGCCCCGGGGGCGGGGGGAGCCGGAGGCAGCTAACTCGGAGCCTGGCATGGCTTCCGGGGGCATATATGGCTTTTCCTGGCTGCTCCTAAACTGGAAGTAGGGACAAACATGAGAGGTGCTGTTCGTTGTGAATCGAGTCCTGACCCTCTGGGGCCAATTATTACAGAGGTTATTGTTTGGCTTCCCGAGTCCTTGCTGGAGGCAGCGGTCTGAATTTAAGCCGGCCTCCTGGGAGGATTCCCGTAGATTGTACGTCAGTTTTTATATATGGTCTGGCCGTTGTCCATTTACCGATTCAGTCTCTGTTGAAATAGGCAAGTTTCTAATTTTCTTGAATGTTATCATCCTAAGGATGAAACGAACCTACCCTAATGAACAATGAATTAATCGACATTAGTAAGAATGGCTTATAGTTGCATAATTCTACTTTCAAATACACAGAATAACAAATGCTACCCAGAAATCGTGCATCTGGCCCCGGTCTCTAATTTGAGTTTGTAAACATGGAAGAGGCCCCGTGAACTACGTCCACTTGCAGAAACAACAGTAAAGGGAGAACATGTGAGGAGCCACCAGAGATACTGTGAGAAAGATAATGAGGAAATACTCTGTAGATCATACTCCAGCTACATGAACGTTTTATCACAAACCCGATTTTAATTTTCCTGCCTGAGTTCGCTCCCCAAGGAACACAAAAACTGCCTGCAATGCTCAAGGTGAGTTCTTGGCAGCATCAGAAATTTCTGTGGCCTGAAATACCATCTGGATCTATAGTAATACCATCTTGAGAAGGAAAGTGGATTCTGAATCCCACCGGAGGAGGGAGGGCTGGAGGCAAGGCAGCTTGGGGAGAGTGTAGCAGCGCGTTGCTGTTCAAGGTGCCCTGCTTCCCGAAGTTTGCAGAGCCTCCGATTGTCTAGTGACCCTGTCACCGTGCCTGCAAGCGTCTCAGTAGAAGCCGTGGTGAGTGTAAAATGCAAATGGCAGCCTTGCCAGAGCTCGGACGTCTCCGTCCTCCCATCAAGTGAGTCAGCCTGCCCGTGTCCTTGCCGCTGCGTGAACAAAATGATCCCTACCTCTGCCCCGTTGTTTGCCTTTCGTCTCCTTCACCCTCCTTAGGAGAACACCACTTTTGGCTAAGGGTGCAGTGCAGCGGCATCCGGTCAAATGTTTAGCAGCCGACTCTCCAGAAATCAGCAAAGCTTGGGACACATGAATCTACATACGGACGCATAGAAGCTGTAATAAATGCTAAGCTGTGATGGCGTGAAGGCCGCACGGCGCAAAATTACAAGTGAGGAAAGAAGCAACGCTCTTCATTATGGTTCCGTGGAGACAGCTGGTTCTGGCCGAATGCTGCTGCTGGGTTTTGCCCAGCGCTTCCGTCCACAGCCAGTCTGCGGTTTCACGGGGCAAACCCGCGTGATCCTGCCGTAAATGTTGCTCGGTACTTTGGTTGACATTTATGAGCAGGACAGAAGTGAACCAGCAAAGATGCACGTCCAGTGAAACATCAGAACTTCACTCACGCATTCGTGACACGAGCAATTTCTTCACAAGATTAAATAATAGTTTTCAAATATTTGAATAAAATTTCAATTTTGTATGCTAGCCACAATGTCATGGCAAGGGCCACGGCCCACTTTTCTATTTAAACGGAGTTATTAACATTGTCTCCATCGCTTTCTTTGTCTAGAGCTTGAAACAAGACAACTAAACTCCTGGTTTGTGGCTTTTACTGATTTCCACGGTGTAAATATTCCCACCAGGGCCAATGTGACAACCAACACGGTGTCACTGAGTGAGGAGCTGGGAAGGGATGCACGGTCAGTAACAACTGAATGTTTAATGATGACCGTTCAGCAGTGCGCTCTCCAGACTCCCGCAGAGGGGACCCTGCGGCTGACTCCCGCTCATCCCGGCCGTGCGGTTGTGTGCGTGCGGTTCCAGAACGCGGAGCCGGCCCAGGTGCCGACGGGAAGCCAGCGCGGGCTTGTTCAAGGGCGGCGAGCTGCTTCCGCTGCAGGGGCTCAGCTGGTGGGCTCAGGACGCGGATGTTTCTCTCGTCCTCCCATTAACTCGGCAAATATTCAAGGGGTGCCTGCTGCATACCGACCACCATGACGTTTGCTGAGACAGGTCATCCAGTGGCAAATAAAGTGGACGCGGCTCTGCCCCCACAGAGTGTAAGGTCCCAGCCAGCTCTCTGTCCACTGCACTCTGTGCAATCCCCTTCTCTGCCACGGGAGCCCGATGGAGGCTCACGGCTGTGCCCCCGAGAAGCCAGCCTTGATGCACCCCCACGTCCCGCCCATTTCTCCCCCTCCTCTCCAGACCTGCTGCTGCCGACCCTAATACACGCCCCCATCGCCTCTCACCCAGCCTTCTTCAGGAAACTTCTAACCAGTCTTCCTGCTCCCCGTTACCCCAGGCCACTCTCCACCCAGCAACCAGGGCGCTTTTCTTCTTTTTAAGGATTTTATTATTTTTAAGTAATCTCCACACCCCACGTGGGACTTGAAACCACAACCCTGAGATACTGACTGAGCCAGCCAGGCGCCCCTAGGGTGGTTTTTCTTCATTTAAAACAAAACTTGTTTTCGTAGCATCCCTCAGCTTACCGCCCTTTAATGGCAGTCAAGCACGGTGACGAGAGGCATTGCTCGCGAGCCGGGTCACTTGGGGCCAGATAACGCGGTGGCTCTGCGTGTGCTTCCCCAGCTGCAGAGCGAGAACAACACGGTGCCCACCGAATGGGGTGGTTTCGAGAATGAGATGAGTTAGCAGCTGTGAAGAGCCGAGAAAGTGCCTCACTGCCCTTCTCGTCGTCATTGGATAAAGACCAAACCCCTTACCTGCTCCTGCCCGCTCTTCCCACCGCAGCTGTCAACACTCGCCCGCTGCTCTGTGCTCCGGAACTCTGTCCCACTGGCCGTTGTCCAAGCTCCTCTCCCCCCCCGCCCCCCCACTCCTCCTACTCCCCCCACCCCCACCCCCCGTCCTGGTTGAGCTCGAGCTCAACTCATCCTTCAGAGCCCCTTCGAGACTGTGCCTGCCGAACAGCCTTCTCCCGTCCCGGTCTGTGTCGAGTCTCGTGTTTATTCCTTCGGACCGCATCTCTCCTTGTACTCAGGCATTCAGGAGGATGCATATGGAACAGTTCACGTCCTGCCTACCCTGTGGACTGCATGGGAGTGCCCAGTGCCTTGTACAGTGCTCACGACATGGTAGGTCTCCACTAAACAGGGCTGACCTCAGCCCTATCCGAGAGACCGTGTGTCGTAGCAACGTGTCATTCGGCGAAATTCCAGTATGAATTAGTATAGCCGTATGGGGGCATCTGGCATCCAATCTCTCACCCCGTTACCCTCTTTCCCAAAACTGCCAAGGGCCCTGCTTAGTTTCTGCGAAGTGCTCAGCATAGCAGGAGAAGAACAAGGGTCATGTCAAGACTTTGGGGCCTTGCCAAAGTATTTTGCCCTACAGGGTGGCCAGCTGTTGAGCAAGCTTGACTTCCCGAGGCCATTCCCAACGATTCCAGCGGCTAAGTGGTTATCACAGACACTTACTGAGCACCCACTGGATACAGGGCATAAGAGCAGATGCCTCGCGCCCCTCGACTCTGTTCTACCGGAAAAAAGTGAACTGGGTCAGCTTCCCAAAGGAGAACCTGAAAACCATGGAGGTTGAACTCACGAAGACTGAGCAATTCTTTGCTTAACGGTGCCTGACACAGTGGCCACAGCATATTTTGCTTTTGTGAGCTAAGTCCTTATCTAGGGAAACATAAGAAATAAAGTATTGGAGTGAAATGCTTGATCTGGGATTTGCTTTAAAATATCCCGACAACAAAATAGTGAGGGCGCAGATGAATCGAGAGTGGCAGAGAGCTGGGAACTGAAGCCGAGTGCGGGGCGGTGGGGACCTGGGCAAGGAGTGAGTGAAAATGGGCGGGAGTTCCTGTAATGAAGGTTTTTAAATAGCCTCAGAATATATAAAGCAAAAATTGGTAGAACTCTAGGAATTCTTTGACAAAGGCACCATTGTGGTGGGATGTGCCAGCATACCTCTTGCGATTATAGATTGATCAGACAGCCAAAAGCTAAATTCCATGGACATAAATAAAACTTGGCACTCAACAACTGGAGAATACAAAACCTTTTGAAACACACATGAAACATTTATAAAAATTGATCATATATTAGACCATGAGGCAAGTATCGACGAAGTTCAAAACATTTCTACCATGTGGACTGTTCTTAGAACACAATGCAGGGCGCCTGGGGGGCTCAGTTGGTTGAGCGTTCAGCTCTTGATCTCAGCTCAGGTCTTGGTCTCAGCGTTCTGAATTCAGGCCCTGCATTGGGCTCCATGTTGGGCATAGAGACTACCTAAAAAACAAAACAAAACAAAAAACCCCACAATACAATTAAGGTATAAATCAATAGACATAACTATCTAAATGTTTGAAATTTTGAAATGCATTCAAAACGTCAAAGAACAAGTGAATGATAAGGAACCCAAACCTGGGCAATGCCATGAAAAACTTGGAGATAAGTGTATAGCCTTAAATGCTTATTTTTATATAAGATCAAAAAACTGCAAATTAGTGAGCAAATACACATTTTCAGACATTGGGAAAAAAGCAACAGAAAACTTTTTTTAAAAAGGATAAGGAAGCGGGCGCCTGGGTGGCTCAGTTGGCTAAGCGACTGCCTTCGGCTCAGGTCATGATCCCGGAGTCCTGGGATCGAGTCCCACATCGGGCTCCCAGCTCCATGGGGAGTCTGCTTCTCCCTCTTAATTTCTCCCCTCTCATGCTCCCTCTTTCACTGTCTCTCTCTCAAATAAATAAATAAAATCTTTAAAAAAAAAAAAAAAGGATAAGGAAGCAAAGATAATAGAATTTAACAAATATAAAAACCAAAAATACATTTAAGAAGGCCCATGATATCAAAAGTTAGTTCTTAGAAAAGATGGATGAATTTGGCAAATACCTGGCATGATGTATGAAGAAAAAGAGAAAGCAAAGAGACGATACTAGGAATGGAAAAGGGACATGACTTCAGATAGAGATTTTAAACAGTTAAGAGAGTAAGAATACTATGAACAACTGTATGCCATTAGATTTGAAAACTCAGAACTATAACTATTAGTAGAAAAGCTTCCTACAAAGAAGATATCAATTCAAATAGTTCTGAGAAGTGCCATCAACTTTCAAGTAACTTATCGCTCCTCTCTCATACAAACACTTCTAGAAATAGTTTTTTCTTTTGATGGTGGGGAGGGGCAGAGGAAAAGGGAAAGAGAATCTCAAGCAGACTCCCTGCTGAGTGCAGAGCTCGATGTGGGGCTCGACCTCACAACCCCAAGATCATGACCTGAGCCGAAATCAAGAGTTGGATGCGTAACCGACTGAGCCACCCAGGTGCCCCTAGAAATTTTTTTTCTTTTAAGAGGAAACACTCTCCCCCAGCCCCATGAAGCTAGTACCCAAATAAGACAAGAACAAAATCAAAAAGGAAAATCCTAGGCCATCTGATTTAATGCCTGGCTCATTTCCTTTCATCTCCCCTTCTCCTTCCCTTTAGGAAATCGGTATTTCAACAGACAAATCATATATAACCAGCACTTAATCACTGATGTGCGAATTTCCTTTTTTGGGTTCACTCAGAAAAACAGGCAGACCAGCCTACTGCTTAAGATTGCTCTTTGGGCCCCCTTTATTTCACCTACTGAAATTGTTGTTGGTTTGGAATTTTTCACACTTAGTTTCAAGCTGTAGGAGAAACAAGGTAAATTAACCTAAGTTTTTCTACAGCTAGAAACTGCTTACCAGTTTAGTTGTCAATTATCCTCACCTTCAGGCCTGCTGGCGGCTGTCAGGATGGGTGCGGGTCTCTGCCAGGAGCCCGAGTGACTCGGAGGAGCCTGGCTCAACTCAAGTCTGGGGTCTTAATTAAGTGAAAAGGGCATCACTGCTTTAAAAGCCCAGTACCAACTCCCAGAACAGGGCCCTGCAATTAGAAAGTGCCAGGCTCATAAGCCTCAATAAATATTTGTGGAATAGATGTAATATAGATTTATTTCTTATGTATTCTCTCATCTGGGAGAAATTGATTCAGAGGTAAAGTTTATATTTTTGTAAAATAATTAGATAAAACACATGTCTGGGGGAAAAGTGTTTAGCTACATTCTACAATAAGATACTTCGATAAATTCATAACTTAATAAAAGCCAAAGAGAGAAGGGGAAGGGAAATTTAAAGCTGTTATGTACTAATGCTTCTTCTTGTGTGTTAGCAATCATCTAGGAATGCATTTCCTATCACATCAAAAGCAAAAACTGCAGGATAATTAGCATCCTCTTACTCAGAACACTAGTGTCAAATAATGTCAAATTAAACAGCTGTACGTTGATGAGTCTAAGTTAAATAGTGGTCAGTGTTCAATCGCATGGTGAGAACTTTATGGGTAAGATAATAGAGCATCGAGGAGACAGCTAAGTTCCAAGTACAGATGCTGTGGTTGGCATTTACGTACCACGGCTCCTAGTGATGAACTGACCCGTCTATAATATCGAGATAAAGTGGGCATGAACCATCAGCTAAAAGAAAATGCATTTCTGGAATTAAATTTTGATGTGTCCATGTCAGCAGAGATAGAACACAAATTAATCAGCTAAGCTATGCATGACTGGGAGAAAGGAAAGAGTATTTTCTCCTCAATCTTCATTCCTGTGATGAAATAATTGTGCCTGAGTGTGCAGTATGATCTGGGCGTAGAGTTAATCGTCAGAAATGAACCAATTCTGATAGGTTGATGTGAACCAAAGTCCTTTTTGCGGGTCAGATGATTGACTGTTGGCAATTCTGTCTGGGTCAACATCATATGTCCCCAAGCTATCGGCCTGAGCGTGATCCACCTGGCATTGCGAGGCTCGTCCGAAAGTGGCATTTCACTGTCCCCAAAGCCAGCAGAGCATTGCGCTGGGGGTAGGGAGGCACCAGCAGAAGAGAGCTGAAGAACCAGCACAGTGTGGCCTGATGACCGCAGAGACCTGGTTGGTAATGGCTACGAAGGCCAGACACGCCGGTACAAAAGCCAAGGTGTATAAGGTAATTAGAAGGGAATGAAGGGAAAAGATCAAGGGCAGAAAAAAGGCTTTATTTTGTAATGACGAGGAGAGAAGGGCAGACCAAAGCATCCTTCCAGCAGGGGAGGGAGAGCAGCAGGCCCATTGCAGTCAGGAGAAGGCTTAGCTCCGACAAGAGCAAGAGGCCGACTCCCCACAGCCCTGGGGGCTGGCGCAGCTGCCGACACACCCCGTGAGGGAACATTTGATGAATAGACAAGCCAGGCCTGTCCCTTCAGTGGCCTCCGGAGCGGGATGGGTTGCGCTAATGCCCCACAGTAACCAGTGGGGGTTAAATAAGGCTGAGAAGAACCAGACCAGGCAGAGGACAGATCTCTCGTTGGTGATGCCTTGATTCCACTCTGCCTCCGGGGAAGGCAAAGGGCAGAAGCAGAGAACATTGTCAATCCTACGAAAGAAAATGGACCTCCCTCCAAACATACATCTCTCAATACAATGTCCATTCAATCATAATTATGTGTCATAAGAAAAATAGTCGTCTTTAGATGCAGTCAACTTAAGGCATATATTTTCACTGCCTCACCGTGATGAGATGATGGGATAAGAGCGTCAGGCCACACTGCCTGCACTTGATCTCAGTAAGAGGACCAGAAGCGCAATTCCATCTCTAGGGTGCAGCCCATGAGTGCTGCTCACCTGGGGTGCCCAAGGCCAAAGTCATCATCATCCCAGCGATTGGCACTGCACCACCAGTCACCGAGGCCAGATAAATGAATCATCCCAGAGATCTCCTCCTCTCCTAGATTCCAGTCTAGTAAATTCCACCTTCTCTCAATGTCTTAACAACGATGACCCCCTGCATTCCATCCCATAGCTACTGCGCCCTGGCTCTGGCCAACATCCCTTCTTACCTGGGCAACTGTAACAGTCTCCTGCTTCATCTCCTTATCTCTGTTCTGCTCTCCTGCTCCCCAGGAACCTTCTTTCTAAAACTCACTTAATCCAGTCCCTCTCAAACCCAAAGTCCTTAAATGGCCCCCACTGCATTCAGGACAAAGCTCAAAATTCTTATCACAATCGAGAAGTCCCCTCTGATCTGTCCTCTGCTTCCATGACCAGACTCCTCTCTTGCCATCTGAAGCAAGCCCTGAAGCCCGCCCATGCCGAATTTGTACTGGTTCCTAAAGACGTCACTCTCATCTGTGCTCTGTTGTACTTACTGTTCTCCCTGCTTGGAATTTTTCCTCCCCTTTTCCACTCTGTGAGCCCTTCATGCCTCATTTTTAGACACAGGCATTACCTCCTCTGTGAAGTCCTTCTCAATTCGTGTTCCCCGGACTTACCTCCATGGTAGACTTAATTACATTGCTTGGATCTGTTTATACGTGTGTTCCCCACTAGACTATGAATCCCTACTGGGCAGGAACTAAATCTTACTCCATTTCGAATTTCTAGTATCTCTTATTGTCTGGGACAAAGGGATATATAATGTTCACTAGGACTAAATGGAAGGGAAAGTGCCCAATTCTGTCCCTATGCTCATTTGAAAGATCGAGATCGATCTATCATCCAATGTTATTGGTGCAGCCACCTGTGGATTCTGAGGAGTGGCCTGGGCCTGTCACGTGAGAGATGGCATCAGAGGGTTGGTGATGGTTGATGAGAAACGATCAGCAAACCACGAAGCCAGGGTTCTTCATGTGTTTTATGTGACCCCTCCCTGAGCCCAGAATCTCTACTTGACCAAGGAGGCGAAATCAGAGCGTGTGATCCTGTGGGCAAACATCTCAGCTGATGGCATCTGTGAATCCGTGTCTGAGTCTCGGCTCTGGAAGGACAAAGTGACTCGATGGCACTTATAGTAAACTTTCGTGGAAGGACACCGTACTGCTTTTGATATTTCAAAATTGTTACTTACAAATGACCTGTTAAAACATAGCTAGACCAATGGTATTTCTGTCCTCTCTCTCTGCTGTCCCTGAAAGCTCATCTCGGCACCACATACTTACCTCAAAAGGCTGCCCTTTCCTACGACAAGGTAACCATGGGCTGCCCCGAGAGCCGAGTGTGTGGGGGCGATTCCTGTATCACCTCCTTGCCCACCCGTGTCTCTCAGCGAGCCCGTCTACAGACCTGAGAGCTAGTCCTTCTGTGAGACATGATCAGGTCCTATTTCCCTGACGTGGTTAGTTCATCACAGAGCATCACTGCTAATTTTGTTATAAGACATGGAGTCATTTTTATGTGGCTTATGGCTGAAATTGTGTTAAAATTAAATGTGAAAAAAGCGTTGCGAAAACGTGTGGCTTTCTGTGAGATTTCCAGAAGTATCTGGTGATAGTCTTACGGGACTAGACGTGCCTCCAGACCTTTTGGGAAAAAGATGGGCAAATGACCCTCATCAGGGGACAGGAGGGCAGGTTCTCATTCCCACTCTGCTACCGACTGTGCTGTCTTGTATTAGCTGCTTAATCATGTTGGGCCCCAGCTTCCTTATCCTTCACAGTTTATATTGCATTCAAGGGCTCGTAAGCCTGGTCTTTCAGTGCTCTAGCACAAACTTGTGAAGGGGGACAGTAGTTGTCCCCGTGGCCCCCAGTGCTGCTCCAGGCCAGCTAGCACCCTTGCCTCTCAGCTGAAGCTGCTCTTGGGGCTGGCTTTTATTCTCTTGTATCGACTCTCTACCATCAAGCAGCAGACTTCATGGATTCGTTGATGCCAGAGGAAAATTCCGTGAGCACCATGTGCTGGCTCTTCTCCCTTTGCCTCCCTCCCCAGGTCCACGTCCCATGGGATCCTTGAGCCCATCTCTGCTGTCTACTTCTGTGTCCCCGAAGGCTGACATCTACGGACTGCACCACCTGGGCTCCCTGGTCCTCCGGCTTCCTGTCCGATTTGGTCAGTAGGAGGCGCCGGCAGGAGACAGGCAGGCTGGAGGACGCGAATACTGCTCTGTATGGGTGTAATATATACGTACGAATATTACTATGCATCCCAACAGTAACCAGACTCTAAAAGTTTTAGCCTCATTTGTCCTTAAACGCAGGGAGTATCTTCAATGGGTTGTATGATGCTACGTGAAATCGGGGAAACAGCGCTGTTTTTAACAGCTACAACACCTCGATCTCCAGACATGATTGGTCTTGAGCGGGGCGCCTCAGTAGAGGCTGTGCCGTATATTGAGTAAAAGTGAGTTTTCTGAATTCAGGCACGTCTGGGATCGAACACCGTTCCTATTACTTGCTGTGGAATTATGAGCATATATTCAGCCCCTCTATGCATCCATTATTTCAAAATGCTGATAACAGTACTAGCCATCTGTGATGATTAATTTTATATGTCACATTGACTGGCCACGGGGCACCCAAACTAAACATTATTTCTGGATGAGATTAGCATTTGAATCGGTGAGCTTAGTAAAGTACCTTGCCCTCCCCAGGGTGGGTAGGCATCATCCAAACTGTTGAGAGCCTGAATAGAATAGAAGTCAGAGAAGGGAGAATTTTCCCCCTTTTTTCTGCCTCACTATTTGAGCTGGGACCTCTTATCTTCTCTGGCCCTCAGACTTGGACTTACGCCGTGGGCTTTCTTGGTTCTTAGGCCTTTGGACTCAGACTGGAGCCATACCATCGGCCTTCTTGGGTCTCCAGCTTACAGAAGGCAGATCGTGGGACTTCTCAGCCTCCATAAGCATGTGAGCCAATTTCTCATTATCTATCTATCTGTCTATTGGTTCCAGTTGGTTCTGTCTCTCTGGCGAAACTGAC
Organism: Potos flavus; assembly: GCA_028534135.1. Lineage (NCBI taxonomy): Eukaryota > Metazoa > Chordata > Mammalia > Carnivora > Procyonidae > Potos > Potos flavus. Next base: position 7,165,035 of record CM052886.1, on the reverse strand, counting down.
TAAAATACCATCTCTTAAAACTGTTGAAATTACTGTTTATGACAATGTCATCAAGTGCTTATCATAGTGTCTAGCACATAGTACATGCTCAATAAAATAGGTCTGTTATTTTAGCTGTTGGTAATAAAATTACCATTAGTAGTGTATCCAGGGAATATCTCAGTTAAGAGCCAAAAAAATAATAAACATTGCATGGTTTCTTTGAAGAGTAGAGAAAAGAATTGCATGTTTTTGATTTAGCAATAATTATGCATACCCACCATAGTCATTGCCCTCCCCACCTCATCTTCTAGTTAGATTTTCTTATGGCATTCCTTTATTTTATCCCTCTCAAAGGATGAAAATTATCTGAAGAGTCTTTTTTATTTACTTATTCTTTGCAAAATGCCCTATATTCTCAGAAGGAACAGTCCCCTTTAAGAACTAATCAATAAATAAGCCAGTAACCGTAGGAAAGTCTGTACAAACGTAAATATGTATAACTCTGAGGTCTCTTACGGTTTCATATTTCACAGGAAGGGATGCAAAGGATTAATTTTAAGTAGCATTTCTTCTTGCTTGCTGCCAACACATTTTAAAGATGCATCAAAACCATTAAAATTTACAAACTATATTCAGTTAATTTTTATTTAGATGAAAAATGTATTCCACTTAGACAATGTATAAAAGTTGCCAACCTCAAATATTATTCAAAACCTCATTAACATGATCTTAATTTTTAATTGGATAATAGTATGGGACTCTAACACCCCACTTGTATCAATGAACAGATCATCCAGATCGAAAGTCAATAAGAAAATAAAGGCTTTAGGGGCACCTGGGTGGCTCAGTCGTTAAGCGTCTGCATTCGGCTCAGGTCATGGTCCCAGGCTCCTGGGATCGAGCCACGCATTGGACTCCCTTGCTCAGCAGAGAGCTTGCTTCTCCCTCTGCTTGCACTCTCTCTCTCTGTCAAATAAATAAATAAAATATTAAAAAAAAGAAAATAGTGGCTTTGAATGGCATATTAGACGAGATGGACTTAACAGACGTATACAGAATAGTCTATCCCAAACCAGCAGAATACATATTCTTTTCCAGGGTACATGGAACATTCTCCAAGATAGATCACAAGTTGGGCCACAAAACAAGTCTCAATAAATTTAAGAAGATTGAAATCAATCATGTCAAGCACCTTTCCTGACCACAATGGTGTAAAACTAGAAATCGATTATGAAAAAAAAAAACCTGGAAAAAACACAAACACATGAAGACTAAACTTTACATCCTACTCAACAACAAATGAGTCAATGAAGAAATTAAAGAAGAAATAAAAAAAAATACCTAAAGACAAATTAAAATGGAAACTCAATGGTTCAAAATCTTTGGAATGCGGCAAAAGCAATTTTAAGAGGGAAGTTTATAGTGATACAGGCCTATATCAAGAATAAATAAAAACCAAACTTAGTAGAAGGAAGGAAATAATAAAGATCAGAGCTGAAATAAATGGAATAGAGACTTAAAAAAAGATAGAAAAGATCAATGAAACAAAGAGTTGGTTCTTTGAAAAGATAAGCAAAATTGGTAAACCTTTAGCCAGACTTACCAAGAAAAAAAAAGAAGAAAGCATTCAAATCAGAAATAAAAGAGAAGTAACTGACACCCTAGAAATATACAGGATTATGAGAGACTACTATGAAAAATTATATGCCAACAAATTGGCAATCTAGTAGAAACGGATAAATTCCTAGACACGTACAATCTTCTAAGACTGAATCAGGAAGAAATAGAAAATCTGAACACTGATAACTTTTAACAAAATTGAATCGGTAATCAACTCTGAACAAACAAAAATCCAGGACCAAATGGTTTCACAGGTGATGTCTGCCAAACATTTAAAACTTTTTAAAAAAAGATTTTATTTATTTATTTATTTGAGAGAGAGCGAGAGAGCGAGCATGAGGGTGGGGTGGGGAGGAGGGGCAGAAAGAGAGGAAGACAGAATCTCAAGCAGACTCCCCACTGAGCAGGGAGCCCACCACAGGGCTCGATCCCAAGACCCCGAGATCATGACCTGAGCTAAAATCAAGAGTCGATGCTCAACCAACTGAGGCACCCAGGTGCCCCTCTACCAAACATTTAAAGGAGAGTTAATATCTAATCTTTTCAAACAATTCCAAAAAATAGCAAAGGAAGGACAACTTCCAAATTCATTCTATGAGGTCAGCATTACCCTGATACTAAAATCAGACAAAGACACAACAACAACAAAAAAAGAAAACTACAGGCCAATATCCCTGAGGAACATAGATGCAAAAATCCTAAACAACTAGCAAACCTAATTCAACAATAAATATCAAGTGGGATTTATTCCAGGGATACAAGGATGGTTCAACATTCACAAATAAATAAGTGTGATAACCACATTAACAAAATAAATGACAAAAAGCATTTGATCATCTCAAAACATGTAGGAAAAAGCATTTGACAAAATGTAACATGTTTATGATAAAAACTGTCAACAATGTGGGTTTAGAGAGAATATACCTCAACATAATAAAGGCCATAGATGACAAACACAGAGCTAATGTCATAATCAAGAAGAACTGAAAACTTTTTTTAAAAAGATATTATTTATTAGAGAGAGAGCACACATGTAAGAGAGAGCAAGAGAGAGAGAGAGAGCTAGTGAGTGAGCAGGAGGAGGGACAGAGGGAGAGGTAGAAGCAGACTCCCCACTGAGCAAGGGAGCCTGACTCAGGACTCGATCCCAGGACCCTGGGATCGTGACCCGAGCTGAAAAAGGACGCTTAACAGACTGAGCCACGTAGGCTCCCTGAAAGCATTTTTTCTACGATCAGTAACAAGACAAGGATATCTACTCTGAACTACTTTTACTGAACATAGTACGGAAAATCCTAACCACAACAATCAGACAAGAAAAAAATATAGGCATCCAAATTGGTAAGGTAGAAGTAAAACTGTCACTATTTGTAGATGACATGATACAACATATAGAAAACCTTGAAGACTCCGCCAAAAAAGTATTAGAACTAATAGAGGAATTCTGTAAAGTTGCAGATTCAAAATTATTATACAGAAATCTGCATTTTTATAGACCAATAATGAAATAACAGAAAGAGAAATTAAGAAAACAATCCCACTTACAATTACACCAAAATAATAAAATACCTGGGAATAAATTTAAGCTGGTGAAAGACCTATACTCTGAACGCTACAAGACATTGACGAAAGAAATGGAAGACAGAACAGACAAATGGAAAGATATTCGGTGCTCACGGATTGGAAGAATTAATATTGTTAATATGTCCCTACTACCCAAAGCAATCTAGAGATTCAGTGTAATCCCTATCAAAATACTGATAGTATTCTTCACAGAACTAGAACAAACAATCCTAAAATTTGTATGGAATCACAAAAGACTCCTAATAACCAAAGCTATCTTGAGAAAGAAGAACAAAGGTGGAGGTATCACACCCCCAGATTTCGAGATACACTACAAAGCTGTAGTAATAAAAACAGTATGGTACTGGCACAAAAATAGACACAATGACCAATGGAACAGAATAAAGAGCCCAGAAATAAACCCGCACTTATATGCTCAATCTATGATAAAGGAGGCAAGGATATGCAATGGGGAAAAGAGTCTCTTCAGTAAATGGTGCTGGGACACTGGACAGCTACATGCAAAAGAACAAAGTTGGGCCACTTTCTTACACCACACGCAAAAATAAACTCGAATGGATTAAAAATCTAAATGTAAGACCTGAAACCGTATAACTCCTAAAAAAATGCAATAATCTCCTGGAGATTACGCCTCAGCAACTTTTTTTCTGGATATATCTTTTCAGGCAAGGGAAACAAAAGCAAAAATAAACTATTGGGACTACATCAAACTAAAAAGCTTTTGCACAGTGAGGGAAACCACCAACAAAACAAAAAGGCAACTTACTGAATGGGAGAAGATATTTGCAAATGATGTATCCAATGAGAGGTTACTATCCAAAATATATAAAGAACTTGTACAACTTAACACCAAAATAATAGTAATAATAATTCAATTTTCAAAAAATTGGCAGAGGACCTGAATAAATGTTTTCCAAAGAATATATTCAGATTCCAGTAGACACATGAAAAGTTGATTACCATCACTAATCATCAGTAAAATGCAAATCAAAACCACAATGAGATATCACCTCACACCAGTCAGAATGGCTAGAATAAAAAAAGTGAAACAGAAAAAAAAACCACCCCAAGAAATAACAAGTGTTGGCAAAAAACAAAAACAAAAACAAAAAACAAGTGTTGGCAAGGATGTGGAGAAACGGGAACACTTATGTACTATTGGTGGGAATGCAAATTGGTTTAACCACTAGGGAAAACAGTATGGAGGTTCCTCAAAAATTAAAAATAAAAATACCATCCAATCTAGTAATTCCATAGCTGGGTATTTACCTAAAGAAAATGAAAACACTAACTTGAAAAGATATTATGCACCCTTATGTTTATTGCAGCATTATTTACAATAGGTAAGACATGGAAATAAGCCAATTGTCCCTTAATAGATGAATGGATAAAGAAGATGTGATTTATATATCTATCTCCAGTATGTGTGCACACATACACATGTGTACACACACACACACACACACACCACAGAGTGAAATATTACTCAGCCATAAAAATGAAAATTTGCTATTCGCGACAACATGGATAGACCTAGAGGGTGTTGTGCTAAGCATAATAAGTCAATCAGAGAAAGACAAATATATTATGATTTCACTTTTATGTGGATCTAAAAAAACAAAACAAAAGAATAAATAAACAAAAACAAAAACAAAACAGACTCACAAATACAGAGAACAAACTGGTGGTTGCCAGAGGGAAGATAGGGAAGGAAGAAAAGGGGATGGCCAAAATATGTGAAGGGGATCAAGAAGTACAAAATTCCAGTTATAAAATAGATGTCACAGGGATGAAAAGTACTGCATAAGAATACAGTCAACAATACTATAGTAACTTTGTATAAGGACAGATGGTAACTATACTTACTATGGTGAGCGTTGCTGAGTCACTATGTTGTACACCTGAAACCAACATAACATCGTATTAACTACACTTAATTTTTAAGAAATAAACACTGGGGCAGAAGTGAGGCACTTTAATTTCATTTTTGTCTTAATAAACATTAAATCCTAGGCAATATTAGGTACTGACATTTTTATTTTTTTATTTTTATTTTTTAAGATTTTATTTATTTATTTGACAGAGAGAGACACCACGAGAGAGGGAACACAAGCGGGGAGCAGCAGAGGGAGAGGGAGAAGCGGGCTTCCTGCCGAGCAGGGAGCCCGATGTGGGGCTCGATCCCAGAACCCTGGGATTATGACCTGAGCCGAAGGCAGACGCTTAACGACTGAGCCACCCAGGCACCCTTGAGGTACTGAAAATTTTAAATTGAGTAAATATCAGTTCTTGCTTTCTAGGAGTTGATATTCTAGTGGAAAAGACCCCAGGGATGTAAGTCTAGAGGTCTCTCCAGTCAGGGTAGTAGGATATTTTCATCAAATTTAACCAAATCAGAAAAGGAGCCTGATAACTCATTAAGAGTTTTCAAGGCAACATTTGTGGCTGATGGGATTGTGATAACTTGTCAGTCTGCATCAGTGGAGTGAGACTGTTTGATTTCCCATCCTGAACATGAGGCTTGAGTGTCGTCTAGGTGGAAAGAAAGCTTATGGTTTTGTACATACTCTTACGTGCCTTTATGCTCGCTCAGCTTCCAAAATGGACTTGAGTTCACTGTAATTCCATTCCAAGTTAGATATTAATAAAATACTTAGCCGTCTGACTTTCTTTATGCCTAAAAGCTAATTTTCATTGCTGTTTGCCTAACTCCTTTCAGTCTCTCTTATTCCTGGCTTGACATCCATTTCTAGGTAAAGCTCAAGTACTGATGTTATTCAATCAGCAGTACTTATTGAACACCTGCTTTGTGGCCAACAGCGTTTTCAAGGATAAAGAGGCAAGCATTGGTAGAGCAAGTGGTTACCTGCTTTGTGTGACTCAAAAGACACTAATAGGAAGATCCCTGCTAGAGAAAAGTGCCTCCTTTCAAACGTACATTAAACCAATAGCTACTGCCCTAAATTCTACCATTAGACATTTATTATTTTGCTTTAGCAAGCATCCTCTTTAAAACGCCAATTCCCATCTTGGAGCTGGTTAATAGGTACATGAGGTTTATTAACTCTTCTCCCTATGTGTTTGAAATTTTGTGTGATATTAACATTTATATTCTTTTTGAGCCAGTAACTTCATTTCAGATTATAGGGATACAACCTCAAATTAAAAGATGTGTGTATCAAGATGTTCATTGCAGCATTGTTTATAAAAGCAAAGGAACCAAAGGAACAAAATGGCCAAGAATAAGGGAATGGTTAAGTATGTCCCTGAGCTAGAACACTATGCAACATTTAAAATGATATTTAAGAAGAGTTTGTATAATGATGTGTCACTACATTCATAAGCAAATAAGCAGGTTCCAAATATGATATATGATATCATATATGATATATGATAACGGTTCCAATTTTGCAAAATGTTAAAGACTGAGGGGGAAAACAGAGTTATAGGGAACAACAGAAAGCCAGGGGTATGGCATCTGGAAAGGAGTATGTATACTATAGCTGTGCGAGATTGTAAAGAAAGGTGTGCAAGGACTGGGAACAGAATGAGTGAGGCCACTTACATACACACTGCCTTGTCTTGAAGGTGAATTTTTGTTCTGTCTTATTCTTAAGTAAGAAGTTGAATAAGCAGAGGGGCAAGGGAGAGTAGACTAGCCTGGTGACATCTGCATAAATTATAAGGAGACTGGGTAGGAGTGGGATTAATGGAAATGACCAATTTGAATGGAAAGGACCAATTCTGATCCAGCCCTTGTCCTGGCTGTAGAGAAGATCCTTTCTGCGATCACATTAGCAGTGAGGTGCTGGGTATTAGTGTTGGCAAGGGCAGTTTCTCTAATAAACCAGTTAGTATGGTTTGAGTGTGTGCCTTACCAATTATTCTATAAGGTATGGAAATATCCCAACCAATCACTAAAAGACCTTGGGAAGTAATTTAATGTATTACATTTGTTATAAGAAAAATATTTCAAAATGTTAACAGCGGGGGTGCCTGGATGGCTCAGTTGGTTAAGCCTCGGCCTTTGGCTCAGGTCATGATCTCAGCGTCCTGGGATCGAGCCCCTTGTCAGACTCCCCTCTTAGCAGGGAGTCTGCTTCTCCTTCTCCCCAGCCCACCTTTGGTTGTGCTCTCTCTCTTTCTCTCTCACTCAAATAAATAAAACCTGTTAAAAAAATGTTGACAGTGATTATTTCTCAGTAATGGATATCATTCTCCTGCCTAAGCTTCCCTGTGCTCTATAAGTTTTTAAAATGAGAACGTGTGGGCGTGGGGTGCCTGGGTAGCTCATTTGGTTAAGCATCCAGCTTTTGGCTCTGGCTCAGGTGGTGATCTAGGGTGTGAGATCCAGCCACTGGGCTCTGTACTCGGTGGGGAGTCTGCTTGAGATTCTCTCCCTCTCCCTCTACCCCTCCTGTTCATGTGCACGCTCTCTCTCCCTCTCTTAAATAAATAAATAGATCTTAAAAAATAATAATAAAATGAGAAAGCATCGATATCCGTAGTCTTGGGAGAGGAAATATGTAAATGCCCCTGGGGGAGTTAACCATTAATGAGCACTTACTATGAATCAGTCATCGTATTAAGTGCTCTACATAATCCTTCCCACAAATTCGTGAGGCAGCCAGTATTATCATCCTTGTTTTACACATGAAAGGGACCAAGATTTAGAGATATCATATTGCTAAAAAAGTGTCACTCATCTTTCTGATTTGAACCTGTGTTCTTTGCCACAACTGAACAAACACACTTTTCTTTTTTCTCAGTTATAGAAGAAAATCACAACAAGATAATGGTCCTTCTGATGAGTGAAAAAGTAGAAGGGATATCTTGAGGGCATTCAACAAACATTTATTAAGTGCCTATATGAGGTGCGCACCAGAATAATATTATTAATAAGGGATGGCCAAAATGTTGGTGAGGCATTGAACATACATTACTTCTGCTGAAACCTCGTGAAAACCCCAGAAACACCGGTAAAATGATAATGAAGGGATTTTATAAAAAATTTGTAAACCCACAAAGACAAGGAGAATGGAAGAGGAAATAATAGCAACAAAATTTTGCAGATAAAAAAACAAGACCGATTGATATGCTGTCTGCAAGAAAGTCATTTTAGACCCAAAGACACCTCCAGATTTAAAGTGGGGGGGGGGGTGGAAAACAATTTACCATGCTAATGGACATCAAAAGCAACAAAATTTTGCAAATCATAGGAAAAAAGGAATAGATATCAAAACCTAGATCTTTCGATGGCAGTGAGGAAAGCCCAATCCACACCATAGATGTCTCAAATGTTTCAGGAACCAGCAGCACAAGCATCTTCTTTAGAAGTGAGAGAGAAAATGGGGCAAAACCAAGAGGATGGACCCCCACAGACAATAAAAAAAAGACAGATGAAATTCAGATTAGCGAGGACATGGAGCAACTGGAACTCTTGGACTTTGCTGGTAGGAGGGTAAAATGGCGCAACTATTTTGGAAAATGGTGTGGTCGTAGCTACTAAAGCCAACTCTGCCTAATCTATCACCCAGCGATTCCGTTACTAAGTATAAACCCAAGTAGAATAAGTGCATATAGTCCCCCAAAACCATGTACAAGAATGTTCATATCATAATCAAAAACCGGCAGCGGTAGAACCGATGATTTGTCCTATATCCAAACAATGACCTGCTGTAGAGCCAGAGAATAAAAACGAAAACAAGACAAAAACTACTGCAATAGGAAACCACATAAGAAATTTCACAGACATCATATTCAGCAAACAAAGCCAAACACAGAATGCAAACTGTATCATTATATTCATACAATATTAAAAAAAAAAGCAAAATGTATTTACAGGGCTAGAAGGCAGGATAGTGGTTACCACTGGGATCGGGGTGGCTGTGAAGGATGACAGAGCCTTCTGGGGTGTCCTATATCTTCATGTTGGTGGTGGTTACGTGAATGAATACATACATAAAATTTGGATAATCTATACACTTGAGGCTGCACATTTTAGGTATGTTGTACCTCAATTAAAAAAACAAAACGGGAAAGATCAAAAGTCTGAGAAGCCGTGCTAAATCTCCCAATCTTTTTCCACTCTGTGCAACTAAGCAATCTTCATTCTGTAACACTTGTCAGGAAACTAGAGGTTGATTCTCTAGGGCTATAAAATAGAGGGTGTCTGGACTGGGACACACTGGCCACAATCACGGGCAGGGGAATTGCGCTGAAATGGGAATGAAAGATAATCTTCAAAGACAGTCCCAAACAATTCCTCTCCTTTCTTTTGGGCATGATGCCACTGCTATCAAGGGGCAGAGTCATGGTAACTCCATTGAATCTGGGCTGGACCTATAGGATGCAGAGACAGTGATGTGAGTGGGGCTTCCAGGCACTTCTAAGATATGCTCCATCCATAAAGAGAAAGACGTGGGATCCAAACAGATGAGGGAAGAGGATCTCCAGGATGATGGTGGAGAGACTGCTTAGATAACAGCCATGTACCAGGCATACAGCAACCAGTCCAGATCTGGTCAGAAGGCCAAGAAGAGATGTCACAAAGGTGAAATTGACAGAATGCACCATGTGCCTGAATATCTTAAGAGGGGAGTTAGGCAATTTTGGGGTGACCTGAGTTTGAATTAATGATTAGTACATAGACAAGTAAGTAATAAAAAAAAACAAACCTTGCTAATTCTAGAGGAAATAAAATGTACAGAAAAGGAAAAGTAATTGTGGTATACTATGTGTATACTATATACATATGCAGGTGTGTACATGTGATATTTTATCTAGCATTTCTAGTTCTTTGTGGTGAAAGAGATCACAAAATAGTACCCCCACAATTTAGAAGCGGGAAAACTTGCATTGGCCCCTAGGGGCTATTGTGGTTCAAAGGGGGAAAAATGCTCAGGCTGAAGAAGTTAGGAAGTCTTCCCAGACGGTTTTTAAGCATTCTGGTATATCTTCGAAGCTGATTAATGTTTCCCCCAGTGATAAGCTCTCTGTAGCCAATCATAAAATATTTGAAATGTGGCAGATGCTGGCCTCACAGTCTCTATCTCATTTCAGGAAACAAATGAGCGTGTGTGCTTTCTGAAGCTCCTCTTCTTAGCATGCCTCTCTGCACTGTATTTTGGGTAGAGCCAGTTCTGAGCTCCACTCTTTGTCCTTTGGAGATTGTTAAATACAAACACTCATGTTAACGAATTAAGGCTAAAACTGAACTGTGCAGAGTGCAGGATGAACACAAGTTATGGGGATATTTGCAAGACTTGACAAGAGAGCTTGGCTAGCAGATAAAAATTTGTTCCAAAATGTAAGGAGGAGGAGGAAATAAAACATGGGGATAGGGGCACCCGGCTGGCTCAGTCGAGACTTCTTAAAAATAAAAATGTTTAAGAAAAAAGGGGGTTAAAAAAGAGCAAGGAAGAGTGGGTGAAATTAGAGTATAGCATGGGAATTCTGAGAATATGTAAAGGTGAGTGATCAAACTCGCCTGGGGAGCTTTGAAAAATACAGATTCCTGGGACCTGTATTCTATAATTTATATTCAATAGTGTTAAGTGGGGTCCCCCAAATGTATGTTTGTAAAATGTTTCCCCCAATGCATACAAGTTCAACGGTGCACGGAAACCCGTCCTGCATTCAGGTGGAAACACACTGACCTCATGAGGAATAATTGTTTCTTCACTTATTATTATAAAAATTCACCAGAGATGACACCATCCCCACCTTTAGATAGATAGTCCCATGGAAGACGTGTTGATTTGTGAGTTTTAATTTTATACTCAAGTGTTGAGCTTGTAGAGGATGAGAAACACCCTTACCTCCCTCCCCCCCCCCGCCTCGCCTCCCCCCTCTCTCGTGGTTATAGAACGTGTGGGAAGAGTCAACTCATTTGGACACATTCGTTTATCGTTAAAAAATACCTCTTATGACATAACCATAATGTGCCTGGTTTTAAATGTTTTTGCATTAGGCCAAGTAGAACCCAGGTGGGGGGTGGAGGGGAGGCAGGCTGGGACTGGGACTGTCCATGGTGCTGAACGTGGGAGCCGCCTCCAGTGTTTAACCTGTTCGGTCCACCTCCAAGCCCCATTTTCCTTTTTTTCTGTCATCTCCAGTTGCTTCCCTTTCCCAGTACGAGCAGGAGCGAGGGTGGCCCTTCATGTTTGTCGTGGGCGGCTGATGACCTTGTGTTGGATTTCCTCACCCGCCCCCCTTCTCCCTGGGCGGCGGCGGATGGGCGCGGCACCCTCCGCTCGTTAGGCCCCCGTAGCTCGGGGGCGGACCCCATCCGCACTCCCGCAGGCCCGGCTCCCCGGGTCTCGCGGCGCCGCCCTGAGCGCGCCCCGCCCCACCTTCCTCCGCGCCCCCCTCCCCACTTCCCCCGCCACCTGCTCCTCCTCCTCCTCGGTCCCGCCCAGTGCGCTGGCAGCCCCCGATCCGCGGAGCTGGGGAGAGAGAGGGCCGAAGGAAGCAATACAAAGGGCGGAGCGGCGGGAGGAGGGCAGGCCGGGCTCGGCGCCGGGAGGGCGGGCGCGGCGCGGGCATGGACGCCGAGTACCCTGCCTTCGAGCCCCCGCTCTGCAGCGAGCTCAAGCACCTGTGCAAGCGGCTCCAGGAGGCGTACCGGGAGCTGAAGGAGGACCTCACGCCTTTCAAAGATGACCGCTACTACAGGTAGGGGCCGGCGGGCGCCGGAGGGCCGGGCTGCGGGGAGGGGGCGCAGACCCGGGGCTTCGGGCCGCCCGGCCGCCCTACTCCCGGACCCGGGTGCGCTGCCCGCCTGCGGGGTCCCACCCCTGGGCCGCCCCTTCCCCCTGCGAGTGTCGAGCCCGGGGAGGGGCGGAGAGGGGGCTGGTCTGCGGGTTCTGGCTGCGGTCGGCCGGGGAGCTGGGGCGAAGAGCTGTTTTCGATTCCCTAGAAACCTGAGCCGAGGTTCTCAAATCCGGAGACGGGGACCCACGGGCATTCGTCCCTGCTTTGCTCCTCCCTCTCTTCCTCCCTTCCTGTCACCCCCTCCCACCCCCCCCCCCGCGTGCCTACCGCCCCCGCGGGCTTGCTCAGGCCTTGCTGAGTACTGGTTTGGGGAGAGGATCGCTCCCCCTCCAGCGTCAGGCAGGGAGGGTCCTGGCCTCTCTTTTGAGGTACTCGTGCCCCTGGGCTTTGGTGAAGACCTCTGAGGTTGGGGTGCTCCTGAGCGCTGGAGGCAGATGCCTCTGGGCCCAGCCACACCTGGGTGAAGATGCTGTGGGAGGTCATGGTTCCGCACGCGCCCGGATGAGTTGTTGGTTTGGGCTTGTCTATGTTCATCTCTGTCCCCCTCTCGGTGTGGCCAAGGTGAGAGCTGTGGGGGTTGCAGACTCTCGCAGCAGGGCGCCCGCCCCTTCCTGTGTTTCGCTGTTCTGTTGGGAAACCCGCTCCTTCGCTCAGGGCTGGGCTTAGCTGGTGTGTTGTGGTGTCATGAAAGGACCCAATCTGCAGTCTGGAGTCTGGCGCCGAGGTCGGTCTTGTTCCTCACTAGCTCCCTGACCCTGAGAAAGTTATCTGCTAACTCTGCTTTGCAAGCTTCCTCCTCTGTGAAATGGGGAGCTTGAACCAGAAGGTTTGGGGAAGGTGACAATTCTAGTGATGATGGACTACCCACCGTGTGCTTGAGGACCGGCAGTTGATTGCACAGCTGTCTCTGAAGTGGGGAATGCTCGTTTTCATACAGCCTACCCTAATAGTCATATACGCGCTCAGAAAACCATATATCACACTTACCAGATCTTTTCAGAAGTCCAGTGGCTTCCCAGTGGCTGACCAATATATTAGTCACAAAATTGGTCGCAAAAAATGGAAAAGCTCGTTTAAAAATATATGTAATCCCAAGATTCTATTGTGTGGCTCGGGATAGACCTCACAGTCTGCCTCATGCAGCCCCCCAGGACACCCGACAGTATGGTAAAAACAAACAGACAAAACACACATAGCTTTAAATCTTATGTTTAATGTGTATTCCTGTCTCCTTTTCCACTAGTTTCTCCTCACTCTATTTTTTTCTCTGTATTTTATTGTCTTGGGAATATTTCTTTGGCAAAGGATCTAGTGAATATCTAGATGGTCTTAATTCAGGTAGCAGAGAAGAGAACAAAACCACACCACTGGTTAATCCACGACTGGAGTATCCTTTATTCATTCACCCATTTATCCAACCAGTAGTCACTGAAGACCTCCTACGTTCCTGCTGCCGTTCTAGGGGCTGGAGATACAGGGTGTCCGGTGTCATGGAGCTTATAGGCAATAAGCGAGTGATTACCGGTCGCAGTGAGCCCTCAGAAGATAATAAACGAGGTGCCATGATAAAGAGTGATGGGGGTGCTACTTCAGAGAAACTGGCCTGAGAAGGCTCTTGGAGAAGGTGACATTTGACTAGGAATGAAGAATGACTTGCTCACTAGCCCATGAGCTGGGGTGGAAAATTCCAGAAGAGGAAGTACAAGCCCGAAGTCCCTGAGGCGGTAAAAACATGATACAGTAGTCCCTCCTTTGCTGCATGGGTAATGTGCTAAGGCCCCTAGGGGATGCCTGAAACCACAGATAATACTGAATGCCAGATATACTATGGTTTTTCCTATATATACCTGTGATAAAGTTTAATTTATAAATTAGGCACAGTAAGAGGTTAACAACTAATAATGAAATAGGACAAGTGTAATTATATAATAAGGTTGTATGAATGTGGTCTCTCTCGAAATATCTTACTGTACTGTACTCACCCTCCTTTTTTTTTTAAAGACGTATTTATTTATTTGAGAGAGAGACAGAGTGCGTGTGCATGGATGTGCAAGTGGGGGGAGAGGCAGAGGGAGAGAATCTTCAAGCAGATTCCCTGCTGAGCATGGAGCCTGACACCAACGGGCTCGCTCTTATGTCCCATGAGACCATGACCTGAGCCAAAACGAGGAGTCAGACACCTACCCGACAGAGCCCCCCATGTGCCCCTGAGCTCACCCTTCTTCTTGTGATAACACGAGACGATGAAATGCCTACATGGTGAGATGAAGTGAGGGGAATGGCGTAGGCATCGTGACGTAGCACAAGGCTACGCTTGACCTGCTGACCACATATCAGAAGGGGGATTAGCTGCTTCTGAAGCGGCCATGGAAAGCAAAACCACGGGAGGGCGAGGGGGGGAACTACTGCATGTTCAAGGAGTAGAAAGAAGACCGCATGGTCAGAGAAATAGACAGGGCCAGGACAGATAGAGCCTTGAACGCTAGACCGAGAAGTATGAATTTCATTAGAATTCCAATGTGAAGCCATTGAAGAGTTTTAAGTTGGGGGAGTGACAGGAGCAGTGTGGCTGCCGGTCCTACCGCAGGCATCTGAATCTATGCTCCAGGGGCAACTCCATTCATTGGTCTGGATCTTGAAGATCATGAATTTACTATGCTTGGAAGGGGAAAGCGACGAATTCTGTCTGCCCCGCTGCCACGAGGACAAGTCGGCTGCAGAATGATTTACGATATTGTGTGTTGGCAGAGCAGTTAGGCTGAATCACAAAGACTGGTTTATAGTGAAGGGATGTTTTAGGTCTTTGAACTGCCTTCCATTGCTCCATTGAATTTTTATATCAATGGGTTGTCCCTTTATAAAACTAGGCGAAATATTCTTGGGTTTCCAAGTTGGGAAGCTGATAGTTACAGTTCCTGCATCTGCGTCACTGGAAGAAGCCCTTGCTACTATAATTTCTGCTCCTGCTTTTCTCACTGTCTTCGTGTCCTCATTAGTGACTTAAGACTAAAAGGCATCAGTCTCTTTTCCCCTGGAGGCCTGGGCCTTGCCCCATGTGGCTGGCAGTTTCCTCAGAACAGGGTGCAGCAAGGAGATAGCTGCTAATGCCTGTTTGCAAAAGATGGTTGGTCCCTCCGTTAGCCGGCCCAGCAATCGGCATATTGGCTACGTAATTTGGTATCATTGGCAGATGACACCTATGCAATCAAAGGACTTGCAGTCATTTGCCCAAACCGAGAGGTGACAGTGGTACTTCCTGCTTGGAAGGGGGAGCCGGCACGATGTAGGTGGCAGAGCAGTGGGCTGGGTCTGAAATCCTGGGTCTACGTCTCAGCTCTACGCTTTGCTAACTCCTGGCGTTGGGGTGACCGTTCTATTTCACTGGTGATCCATTCCCACATCAGAAAAATAAAGCTCAAGTGCTTTTGAAAAGATCATGGAAGATGGTTTCTAGTATAAACAACAGAAAAAGTGAAGCAGCCGGCAGGTGATGGATTGAGTTATTTGTTGATCCAGCAGCTTAATGATGTCATCAAGTCCTTTCCTTTTAACCTGGTGGCAACTGGCCTCGATTGCCTCCTAGTAATCATTTCATCTATTGCTTCTCATTCACATTCATGGGGAGAATGGGCTGGTTTCATCTAAATGAGAAGGGATAACTTGAAGCCTGCAGCAAAACTCCTTGAATCTCATCTCTACCCCCACCAAAATGGTAATGGTGAAAAAGACAGACATGTGTTGACAAGGACATGGAACTTTCATACTGTAGATTGGAGGGGAAATCGGTCCAGTCCCATCTGGGCCAGCAGAAGGCTGTTTGGCTGTATCTCCTAAAGTTGAATGTATACATTCCCTTCAGTCCAGCAATCCTTCTTAGGTATTTACCCTGCAGAAATGCATGTATGTGTCCTCGATAGACAAAGACTAAAATGTTGATAACAGCACAATTCGCTATACTCCTAAACCGGAAACCAGCCAAACACTCATCAGAAGTAGAATATGGATAATTTGGCTTATTTCATCATGGAATATCATACAGCAATGAAAGTAAGCAACTTACAACTCTACACAATAAAAATGAGTCTCTCACACACATAATGTGAGCAAAAGAAGCCAGACACGGAGTATATACTGTTGGATTCTACTTACATAAAAAGAAGTATAAAACAGGCAAAATGACTGTGTTGGAAATCAGGATAGTGGTTACCTTGAGGGAAGAGTGAGTGGAAGGGGGGCAGGAAAGGGCTTTCTGGCTGCAGGTGATATTTTGCTTCTTGATCTGGGTGCTGGTAAAAACCAACGCCTGTGTCTCATCGATGACATCAGGGTCCTTGCTCTTTCTTGAGTTCTGGGCATGGGAATAGACTGAGGCAAATCAGAGCACCCCAAGAGCTGAGGGTGGAGACAATTTCCCCCAAGCCCTATGTCTTCAAGGGAGAGGTAGAGAGCAGAGCCCAGTTGGAGTTCTATTAGGAAGAGGATGTGGGACATGGATGCTAAGCAGGCAGTCAGCCATGCCCATGAAATAGTCAGGAGCTAAAGAAAAGTGAAGGACGATAGATAAAGTCCTTTAGAGCTCAGCTCTTAGAGAATTTGTGGTTGGCCATTTTGCCAACCCATACTTTGTTTCTCGTGTTATTACTTTACTTCTATAAAATATAGGAACAATGGGGCGCCTGGATCGCTGTCGGTTAAGCGTCTGCCTTGGGCTCAGGTCATGATCCTGGGGTCCTGGGATCAAGCCCCACATGAGGCTCCCTCCTCAGCGGGGAGTCAGCTTCTCCCTCTGCCTCTGCCCCTCCTCACTGTTCATTTGTTCTCTCTCTCAAGTAAATAAAAAAAATCTTAAAAAATAGTAAAATATAGGAACAACGAAGATGGGCTTGAGTTTTCTTGGCCAGTGAAGGGATGCCAGTGGTGTCCTCGCCCAAAAGACTTTGGAAGTACCATTTTATCACCTCGGTGAATTCATCAGCGTTCAGGGGCTAGCCCTCAGTCTTGCTGGCCTATTTTAGCCAGCACATCGGGAGAGAAGGACTTGTTCTCAGGGAAGTCTTCTCATTAACTAAGCTCTGGATGAATGCACAGAATCAGAATGCCAGTTTGTGTAATTGGCTGATGCAGACCCACAAGAACCCAGATCATGGTGGGCATGGCATCACCCAGGGAATTAACCAGATTGGGGATTCTCAATTCTAGCTGCCCATCAGAATCAATTGGGGGAGCTTTAAAAATATAAATGCCTGGGCTCTACCCTCAGGAACTCTGGTTTCATTGCCTGGGCTGGATCTCAGCCAGGATGGAGAACCCATGAGCGGCGAGTGGAATGTTTTAAGAGCATGAAGCTGACAGAGCCCGATGCATCCATCTCAGTGGGATGGGCTTGCCATCAGGACGGCAATACTGAGATCATCAGTTAAGGCTCCTCCCCGACACAAAGCTCAGTGGCCCCTGTCAGCAATCACCTGGGCTTTTCCCACACTGTAGGCTGGCCAACCTCCCTTTTTAGGTGAGAGCATCTGTTCAGGTTACAGGCAGATTTAAAGGTCTGAGAACCATTTTTTTCCATTTAAGGCAAACCTGCATATATATATACTGGTTTTAATGTTAGTGACCCCTCTGACCTGACCCATCTGTACTGATTTTAATGTTAATGTTTCAGCTGGCTAACTTTTCTCCTTGTTTTCAAGTTATTGGGGACAAGTCATTGTAATTAAGAGTACTGATCTCTCTCTCTCTCTCTGTGTTTTGTGCTTTGTTGGTGGGAGCAAAGGGTAAGTATCTCTGATGAGACAGTAATTTTAGAACTAGCTTCTTTATCTTCATCACTTCAAAGGTAGAAAAATAATTTCATTTAACTTGAGAACGTAAGAGTTACGTACACACTTGAGAACATAAGAGTTATGTACAAATCTGGCTCCGCGAGAAAGGCTGGTTTTCTGTTTGGGACAAGATACAGGCCCCAGAAGGGCCCTGGACCAAGGACCTAAGCAAACACATGTACGAGGGGCCAGCGGTGGGCACAGGACAGGTCAGCTGCCCTCAGACCTACCCGCGCCTTCATGCGGTCCTCCCAGGGCAGCAACCCCACCGCCACGACCCCGGACTGCTCTCTCGCTCTGGGATCTTGTTCCATCAGTTATCCTCTCGTGTGGTCATGGGCGCAACCACACTGTCTTCTTCGACATAAATTGGTCTGCCTTCTTCCCCCACCATATTGTCGTACAAATGAGTTAAGGATGGTCCCTGTATGCTGGCACCCGTATTGTTTGTTTCTTAACTTATTTCATAGCAGGTGCCTAACTCACTCCTATGGGTGCCTAACTTATAATTCTTATATACCCAGTTGCTCTACACAGAGCCCCGTGATGCATATTTTTAGCCATTTGGAGTCTGCCTGCTATGTATACCTGTGAAACAGTGCTCACCACCTGCTAGCCATAGATATGGCGAACCCCGTGGCTATAGGAGACCCCAAACTGTTGCTGCCCTCGGGGGTTCTCTGACCCAGAGGCTCCCCCCTCCCGTGGCTGAGCAACATCACCTGTACACATAAGTCCCTTCTTTGATTATTTTCTGCCCTGAGGGTCCCCTAGCCCTCTTCTTTGTGGTAAGGTCATGTCTTACCCATCTCTATGTCATGAGCACCTGCTACAAACTACATCACATGATAGGTGTTCAACCAACATCTGCTGCATTAGAAGCATGAATGGATGAGAGAGAACGGAAGACATCTCACTAAATTACAGGCAGGCATATGTCGCCCAATGTTTAATAGGTAGAAGCTATGAATTGAAGAGTTCATGCGAGCTCCCAGTAAAACTGGGAATTGCTTGCTGGGCAATGGTTGTTTTGGAGGAACCAGGAAAATGACTAAATATATCGCAGAAAATTATTAAAGATACTAAAACCTACAATAGAAAATATTCAGTTAATGCAAAAGAGAACAGTAAAGGAAGACGAGAGGAACAGAAAGGACATGAGACACATAGAAGATAAAAAGTAAAATGGCAGACATAGCTCCAGCTCTATCAATAATAACATTAAACGTGAAGAAACAAAACAATCCATCAAGAGGCAGAGGTTGTCAGATGGGGTAATAAACAAGATCCCTTTATATCCCTTCTACAGAAAACACACTTTAGATTCTAAGATACAAATGAGTTGAAAGTAAAAGGATAGAAAAAGAAATATCATGCAAACAGCAAACTTAGAAAAGCTGGTGTGACTAGACCACTATCAGGTAAAATAACTTTCAAAATAAAACATGTTACTAGAGATAAAGAGGGATATTCTATAATGATAAAAGAATCAATCCATTAGGAAGATAAGTTTACAACTGTAAACTTATATGCAACGAACAACAGACCCCAAAATACATGAAGCAAAACAAATAGAATTGAAGGGAGAAGTAGAAGGTTCAAAAATCATAGTTGGAGTCTTTGATACTCGCTTTCAGTAATGGATGGAAAAACTAGCCAGGGGATTGACAAAGAAATAGAAGACTTGAACAACAATATAAAGCAACTAGAAATCCAGAGAATACCATGCCCAACAAGAGCAGAATACAAATTCATCTCACGAGCATATGGAACATTCTCCAGGATAGATCATATACTCGTCCATGAGACAAGATGTAATAAATTTAAAAGGACTGAAATCAAACAAAGGAAGTTCTCCAACAACCATGGAATGAAATCAGACATCAATTACAGGAAGACACTTGGGAAATCCCCCAATACGTGGAAATTAAACAACACACTCCTAAATAACTAACTGGCAAAAGACGAATCACAAAGGAAATTAGGATTTTGAGATGAATGAAATGAAGACACCATATACCAGAACACCTGGCATGCATCTAAAGCAGTGCTTAGAGGGAAATTTATAGCCATATATGCCCACGTTAAACAAGAAGTAAGAGCTCAAGTCAATACTTAACCTTCCACCTTAAAACATTGGAGAAGAAAAGAAAACCCAAAACAAGCATAAGGGGGGCACCTAGATGGCTCGGTTGTTAAGCATCTGCCTTCGGCTCGGGTCATGGTCCTAGGGTCCTGGGATAGAGTCCCATGTCGGGCTCTGTTCAGTGAGAGGCCTGCTTCTCCCTCTCCCACTCCTTCTGCTTGTGTTCCCTCTCTTACTGTCTCTTTCTGTCAAATAAATAAATAAAAAATCTTAAAAAAAAAAAAAAAAGCAAGTGGAAGGAAAACAATAATAAAGATTATGGTGAAGATTGATTTAAGAAAAATAGGGAAGATGAATAAAATGAACATTTGGTTCTATGAAAAGATCAGCTGGTTTGATAAACCTTTAGCTAGACCGACCAAGAAAAAAAGAAGAGGCAAATTACTAAAATCAGGAATAAAAGAGGAAACATTGCTACCAACCTCACAGAAAAAGAAAGGACTACCAGGGAATGCCATTAGGTAAGTGTTGGTCCCGATAAATTCTGAGAGACACTGTTACCGTGATACCAAGCCAAACACATCACGAGAAGGCCACAGAGCAGTATCTCTCATGGATAGAGACAGAATAGTTCTCAAACAAAAGAAAAAGCTAGCAACCTGAGTCCAGCCACAGGATTATAAAAAAGGGATTATACACCATTACCAAGCGGGCCTCATGCCATGAACTCAAGGTTGTTTTAACACTGAAAAGATCGATTACTGTATAATACCAGCAGACCCAGCCCATGGTGTTTTGTCATTTGGTGTTTCCAGGTGGCACAACTCTGGGCTTGAGGGGCATCCCGAAGGCCTTGAGCTGGCCGCTGGTACGTGTATGGCGGCCGCGGTCCAAACAGCGGACTCGCTGTCCACTTGTCAGCACTCGTCCTGGTGGGTCGCCGAAGCTTAATTATTTTAACCTGTGCCTTCCTGTGAGCTGAGCTTTGGCCCAGGCAGCAGAGTTTTTTGTTCTTTTTTCTTTAAAGCTAGCTACCTGTTGCTCTGACTCGAGAGGGAAAGGTGAAGAGGTTCCTTTCCTGGGGATCAGAGCAGGTGGAGGCCGCCCGTGGGTCTCTGGGGCCCGTCCTCATTCAGCTGCAGCAATGACTCTGCTCTCGGAGTAGAAGAGCCTCATCTGTCAGACGAGGACAGGCCTGCGAGCTGGGGCAGGACATCCGAAGCTTGAGACAGGAAAGCCGGGGACCCCGCGTTTGTCTCCCAGGGCTGCGTTGATGCCGGACCGCAAACCGAGTGGCTTGCGCAGCAGACGTTTTGTGTCTCCCAGTTCTGGAGGCCAGAATTCTGAGATCAAGGTGTCAGCAGGGTGCTTCCGTCCGAGGCCGTGAGGGCAGGGCCTGCTCCGGCCTCCCCGGCAGCTTCGGGGCCTCCGCTGTTCCTTGGGGTGTAGGCGGCCGCTCGTCTTCTGACTTCCCTCACTGCGCGTCTGCCTCTGCATCCAAATGTCCCCTTGTCGTAAGGACGCCAGTCCTAGTGGACCAGGGCCCACCCTTGACCTCATCTTGATCTTGAGTGTGTGGTGTGCATCTGTGTGTATGCTATGTGTGTGCTCTATGGGGTGTGTGTGCTGTATGCGGTGTGTGTGTGGTGTGTGTGTGCTCTGTGGTGTGTGTGTGGTGTGTGTGTG
>CM052886.1:7112158-7142980 GCA_028534135.1 Potos flavus | reverse complement strand
GGAATATCAAGATGGTTGGGGACCCCAGATGTGTGACTCCAGCTGAAGTGGGCTGAGGAGGCCGGGTCTGGGGTGTCACTGTCAGCGTCCTGGGCAGAGGTGACAGAAGACGTGCCCTTGAACTTCTCCACTCTGGAATGGTGGTTTTCCCTCCTTTGTCCAGCTTTCTCCTTCCCTGTTCTCCTGGCCTCAGCTCCTGTCTGCCGTCCCCGATGTCCCCCAGGGCAAGAGGACCTCAAGGTTCTTCTATTTCGTGGCACCTCCTTACCTCTCCTGAAATGAAATTCCTTGGTATTAGCTTTCGTGCTTCCATATGTTAAAAAACAAAAATACAGGGGTACCTGGGTGGCTCAATTGGTGAAGCGTCTGCCTTCGGCTCAGGTCATGATCCCGGGGTCCTGGGATCGAGCCCTGTGTCGGGCTCTTCCCTCGGCGGGTGGTCTGCTTCTCCCTCCCCTCCACTCGCTCTCGGGTTCTAGCTCAAATAAACACATAAAATCTTTAAAAAATAAAACAAAACAAATATACCTACCCTAAATGTAATCAGAATAGGCAATGAAAAATGCTCCAAGAGTCTGCATTTCAACCTGAAAATGCTCTGGCAAGTCACTAAAAGGAAAGGTGCCAGGAGGCTGGATTTTCCGAAGCCTCTGCTTTAGGCCCCTCTGTAGGCCCTCCCGGGGTGGGTGGGCGCCTGTGCTGCTCCCCACGGAGGGCCGCTCTCTGTAAGCCGCCCCTCCCCTGCCCTGGGCTTGTTCAGCCCAGATTGCGGGGCACTGCTGTGCCCATTTCAGACTTTTCTATGCCAGGGCTCCTGCCGCACCGCCCTCCCTCCCCCATCCCATAGGTACTTGAGTTTTGCACCATTTAGTTCACATCCAGGAAATCAGGATAAAGACCTTTGATCTGTATATTCAAGGCCAAAGCAGAAGGTTTCTGTAGCCCAGCGGGCCCCGGACCTGCAGCTGGACAGCCCCTTTGTGTGCCTGCAAGGGGCCAAGTCGGCATTTACCGTAACTTGGCAATCTGTGGCAAGTGGTAGCTCTAATTCGAGCGGCTTGGTTTGTTGTGTGGGAGGCTGCTAGCACCCCGGGGGCAGGGTGGGGGTGGGGGGACAAGGCTGGGCCCCTGCTGGAGCGGAGCTCTGAAGGTAGAGGCAGGCCATGCAGTGAGCCCGCCCCGGCAGGTGCTGTGCACACAAGTGGGGGAACATGGGCAGGGGGCCTCTGTGCTGCCTGCTTTGTCTCCTAGGGAATGAGGGATGCAAACCGAACGTGGAAAAAATACCCTAACCTGACCACAGCTGTGCTCTTTCAATTCCTTTTAACATCCCCGCCTGGCTGGGACGGTACCCTCCAGGTGTGTGGTCCGTGGGGACAGCGCTCTTAGCAGAGTCATGTTGATTTCCAATCCCCAAGCCTGGGGGGACGTGAAGACGGGGTTATGTTTCTCCGCGAAGATGATTCCCAGTTTCCCCCGGTTAGCTGTCCAGCCTTTCCGACCTGCAACCCCATGCTCTTGGGTAAGGAGGGCCCTCAACTTTGATCTAGGCCAACAGAGATTATTTAAAAGTCCATTTGGGAAGGGTGAGCACTACCTACCGCCCAGTGGTGAATGGTCGAGAAGCTCCAGACCTGGCATTCTTCCCATGGCAGTCCAGCCTCAGCGTCCTGCAGGGTGAAATGCAAAATCAAACACCGTTCCTTCGGGTTGCCATAGGAACGATGACTTTGCTGTAGTTCTCATGGTCAAGGGCAATGTCAGGGACACCTAGAGGCATTCACTGTCGCTTTTCAGAGATACGGCAAATAGCGTTGAAGACTATTGACTGCGGGGCGCCTGAGTGACTCAGTCGGTTAAGCGTCTGACTCTTGGTTTTAGCCCTGGTCGTGATCTCAAGGTTGTGGGATCGAGCCCCGAGTTGCATCTACGCTCAGTCCGGAGTATGCTTGTCCCTCTCCTTCTGCCCTCCCCACCCCCCATGCTCTCTCTATCTCCGAAATAAATA
This sequence comes from Potos flavus, assembly GCA_028534135.1. NCBI lineage: Eukaryota > Metazoa > Chordata > Mammalia > Carnivora > Procyonidae > Potos > Potos flavus. The sequence goes on along the minus strand of CM052886.1, from coordinate 7,140,972 downwards.
AACAAACAAATAAAATCTTTTTTTAAGAAAGACTATTGATTGCAAGTACTAATTTCAGCCAAAAAGAAAGAATTTATTACAAAGATACAGAGATAATTTACAGAATCAAAGGGCAGAAATGCCCCAGGATTTCAGGAAGGAGCTGGAACCTATTCAGCATGGGTTTCTAATTTCTCGCCAGGGCCCCAAACCACTGGTTACTGAGCCTGCGTGCTGGGATCCTTTGGAGATCTTTAACAATGACAGAGCCCAAGCCCTGCTTCGGATTCTGATTTAATTGGTTTGGGGTTCAGCCTGGGTATTGGGCCTTTTTTAAAGCTCTCCGAGTGATTTTGACTTCAACAAATTTTGAGACCCATTGTACTAAACTAATTCGTTCCTCTGTCTTTTTGTCCTAGCTGCCCGGGAGCCCCGGGACTTTGATCAATACCCATACTCTCTTCTCTGTGCTTATGCTGTTCGATTGCAGGAGGAAATCAGCACCAGGCAGGCATTAGTAGAAGTCATCATTAATATGAGCTCAAAGACGTCAGCGGGGGCCTCCACAAAGCCCCAGAATCCTGCTAGGTTTTCCAGGATGCTCACTTTCCCAGTCTTTGCAACGACAATTTCAAACTTTCTCTGCCTCTTCATACTGGATCAAATTGACACGTCCCCAGAGCCACTGGTCCCTGCCTATGTCCTCCCATCCTACCCCAGCACCGCCTGTGCCTTGCTTCCCCACCTGAGTCATCCCGATAAAGGATCACACAGTTCCTGGCCTCGGCCACCTCTGCCCCACCGTCGACCGATAGGGGTGGCTTGTTCGCCCCACCTCGGCTGGACTGGTGCCCATAGGCGTGGGCTCCCCAATGGCTGCTTGCAGGGACCTGGGGTATCACCTAGATGTGTAGGTCAGACTCCGGCCCACAAGACACAGATGACGGGATAGAACCAACAGACGGTTTGCAGTCTTTAAGGAGCTATCCTGCAAGAGAGATGACGCTATGTGTTGATAGTGAAGCCGGGGACAGCTTGCACTCATTCCCTTGAACGTACTCTCCCGAGCCCCTGCCTCCATGCTGTCTCCGAGTTTCCTTGGGGTTGTACCTGCTCCCCATAAAGTTCACCTGGAAACTCTGGCCTCAGATTCTGTTTTCGGGGGGAAGCAAGCTAAGATGTTCTTGAACATGAGGACAGTTTTGCCCGGTAACTCATAGAAGAAATGCAGGCCAGAAGTCGCGGGGCCAGCTGTCTTGGTTTGCCTGGGACGGCAGGGCCCCGGAGATCGGGGCTTTCAGGACTAGAACTAGAAGAGTCTCAGGAAAGCCAGGACCAGCAAGGAAAGGAGACCTCACAGGAGGAAGTGCACACTCAGCTTCCCGCCTCCAAATGACACGCTCACTGCCCTGGCAACTCCTGGCCTTTTCTCCCGTGGGCAGATGTGCCCCCCGGCCTCTGAACTATGGGAAAACTCACGGGTATGTTTCCAGTCCTCTGTCTTTCCTTCAGGACACATGTTGGGTGTCTTTCTGCACCAGGCTTGGTGCCGGGCCCTGGAAAGATGAGGACAAATAAAGGCGGCACAGCGAAGTCACAGGGGATGGTAGTGGAATGGTACTTGTTTCGGGAAAGGGAGGTCTATGCACAATGGCCCCCAAAGGCTGAAGGAGAAGGCTGACAACTCCGGCTTGAGGAGAAGTGGTTTTTTGAGGGGACGTCCAGATAGAAGCACACGTTGGGCATCATGAGACGGTAGATGGCCGGAGCCCCGCCTCCCTTAAGACCCGCTGCTTTTGTAGCCCCCAAGGCTGGGAGTACATGTGGGGGACGAGCCGGGAGGACAAAGCTTGACCACACGTGTGTGTCATGCCGTTATCTCCAGGACAGAATAAGGATGTCTCGCCTCGGGGTGTACTTAAGGGTGTGGTTAAACGGAAGAACTGGAGGGGGTGCTGTGCTCAAAACTTCAGGACACAGACTAGTCATCATGGCGGATCAGTTCAAGATGGCGTCAGTCTGGTTCATGCAGTACCCCTCAAATGCTCAGGATAAAATGGAAGGCAGCTTTCAGTCGAGTAAATTGAGACTGATACTTAGAAAATCCTAAATTAGCAAAGGCAGGGAAGGTGAAGGGTATTGGTATGCTGGACATTAATTCCTGGTGAGTGGAAGCCGGGGGCCGGTGAGCAAGGGCTGTGCCCTGCAAGCGTGTGTGAGGGCAGGGATGGGCTCAGGCAGGGCGTTCCTGCTTCTACTCACTGCACTTCATTGTTGCAAGTACCAGGGACCCATGGGTCCCAAGGAAAAAGAAGGCATTTATTTCAGTGGCGCTAAGAGGATAGAGATAATGTGTGTCAACTCCTTACGATGATAGTAAACTTTATGGTGACTCTGAGAGTTTCATGACGTTATCTTCCCTTTGGAGATGAAGAGCAGGGAGGAAACAAGCGTTATGTACCAAGACTATGGAAGCTAGTCTCCAAAGATGGTTCCCCAGAGAACCATTCCTCCTGGGCTCATGCTCGTGTGTCATCTCTTGCCCTTGTATCTGTGCTGGCTCTGACGTCCTTTTACCAACAGAATGTGGGGTAGCAGTGCTGAGTGATGCCTCAGGCCAGGTCACAGGAAGTCTTGCAGCTTCGGCTTTGGTGTCTCAGAGCCACCATTCTAGGAGAAACCAGCCACATGTTCGTGGTCCCGCTTCCCGGAGACCTGTGAGGGGCCCACGCTAGCCTTGGGAAGAGCCACTTGGGAAAGAATTCCTGGCTGGCCCCCTGCTTTCCAGCCATCCCAGCTCAGGCACCGGACCTGTGAGAGATGCATTTGGGATGTCCAACCCAATCAAGCCTTCAGATGACCGCGGCCCCAGACGCCATCCCACCGTATTCACCAGGGAGACCCCCAGCAAGAGCCACCCATCTGAGCTCGTCAACACCCAGCACCGTGAGAGATAGTAACCTACCGTTCCAAGCCACCATGGCAGGTGCCATCTACAATGGCCCCCAGGGATCCCCACCTCCTGATATGTACATCCTTGCACGATCCCCACCTCTTGAGAGTTGGATGGACCTGTGATTTGCTTCTAAAGAAAAGAATAGAGTCAAAGCAGTGGGATGTCACTTGTGAGACTACGTGACTTCTGTCTTGCCCTGACTCTCTGCTTCTTGTCACTCACTCACGCAAATGAAGCAAAGCTGTCACATGAGAAGGTGCCCTGTGGAAAGCCTCAAGCGGCAAGGCAATAGTCCCGAAGGCACTAGACGCCACCAACAACCATGAGCGTGAGTGTGGAGGCGGCGCCTTCCCCCGGCTAGTCTCGAGGATAACTTGAGCTCCAGATGACATGGTGTCTACAGCCTGAATGAGCACCTGAGCCGAAGGACCCCATTAATTGCACCTGGATTCCTAAGCCCCTGTTCTGAACCGAGGATTCACAACAGCTGTGTTTCAGTTTCAAAAAGGAAACAAAACTATTATTATTATTATTATAGTAGAAACCTAATAGAAACAGAAGAGAAAAGGCATCTACACATAGACAAAGGTAATAACAGGCAATAAATGAGAATAAGGCAAAGTTACATCAAATCGGGTACTTACAACATCCAATCTCGCCATCTGGGGAAGCCCCATGGAGACAGGCCGGGCTGGAGTCCCGCCGGAGAGGCCTGGGCAGAGGTCCTCCCCTCCGTGACACTTCCCACGGACCATCCCCATACAGGCCGTATTTATAGGGCCAACAACAGGGTTGAAAATTAAACATTGGTTTGCCTGAATGCAGTTTGGAGCGAGCTGCCCTCCCATGTTATCATGTTTCTGTATTTTCGGGGAGCTGGGCTACGTATCTGCCTCCCTTCCTAGATTCCATTCCGGGGGACAGCCCCGCCTGGAGCAGGAGGGGACATGAGACGAGATTTGTAGCTCTTGACGTCCAGAACAGAAGGGTCGTTTCTGACCTGGAGGCCGGAGAGTAGATTTCAAACAACCGGGCGCCCGAGGTCATTCACCCAGCACGAGTCTCACCGACGATGTTCGTGAGCCTGCCTGTGTGCACGTGGGACAAGTCACGGAAACGTCTCCCATAGAGAACACCCACAGGAACCACGAGAGAACACATGCTTCTATTTCAGGGCACGGAGTTCTGAGGTAGTTTGTTATGTGGCAACAGATAACCGAGCCAGCCACTGTGTGCCAGGGTAGTTTCTGCAGCAGCAAGTAATGGGAACGAGTACAAGGATAAGAAAACAAAAACGGGGACGCCTGGGTGGCTCAGTTGGTTAAGCGTCTGCCTTCGGCTCAGGTCATGATCTCAGGGTCCTGGGATCGAGTCCCACGTTGGGCTCCTTGCTCGGTGGGGAGTCTGCTTCTCCCTCTCCCTGCTCATTCTCTCTTGACAAAAAAAAAAAAAAAAAAAAGGCAAAAAACCCGACAGTCCCCACCAAGCTGAATGTCTGTGTTCTGGCATTACGAAACTTGATAAGAAGATAAAGCTTCGGAACCAATCAGAGGTAGACTGGTGCTTCTACCGATCAGTTCTCAGGAGTCACGAACACAGAGAAAAGCAAGGTCCCACGTGTGGTGCAGCAAGTGGGCCAGAAGGCGTCAGGCCTCCTGTAAATGGCAGGAGGAGGTCGTGGGGATGGCGGCGTGGCGAGACAGCTGAGCCCTGCTAGAAACACCTTAGTTCTGCTTGGCTTCCTGCAGAGGGGAGGAGCCCGCTGGAAATGGGTGTCCAGGAGCTGCTGGAACCCCGGCCAAGGCATGTCGCTAACATCAACTGTCATCAGCTATCATCGGGCTCAAGGGAGAATCGAGACTGAGATTTTCCTGCCTTGGAACCAAGAATAGGCCGTCAGAGTCATTGGTACTGAATTCCCTAGTCTCTGCACTGAATATGGAGGGCAGTTTTCCTTTTTAAGAAATCTTCCATTTAGGGGTGTTAGGGACTGAATGTTTGTGTGCCCCCCACACCCCCAGCTTTCATTTGTGTTTTGAAGCCCTAAACCTCCCATTGCAGCTCAATTTGGAATAAGGAAGTAATTAGGTTTAAGGAGGTCATAAGGGTGGGGTCCTAATCTGATGGGATTGGCATCTTTATTAGAAGAGACACCGGGGAGCTCCTGCTCTCGCTCTCTCTCTCTCTCTCTCTCTCTCTCTCTCACACACACACACACACACACACACACACACACATCAGGGAAAGGTCACGTGAGGACACAGCCAGAAGGTGGATGTCTGCAAGCCAGGAAGAGAGTCCTCACCAGAAACGAAATCAACCAGAACCTTGATCTTGGACTTGTAGCCTCCAGGACCGTGGGAAAAAAACATGTTCTGGAAGCCATTCGGCCTATGGTATTTTGTTACAACAGCCTGAGCAGCTAACACAAGGGGTTAGAGAGAGCTGCAGTCAGCCGTTCGTTTCCTTCCTGTTTAACTCTGGGCCCAACTAGATCATGAATACTTGATGTTAGCCATTATTGATTCTTATTAATAAGATGTAAAGAGAGCACTACAGTCTGTCTACAGAGTGCTAGACAAATGTTCCTTGTTACATCAGGAAGTGAATTCGAGTCCCCTGGAATAGACACTAATCTCCTAGGGTATCAAGAGCATTTGCAGATGTGCCCCTTAAGATGTTGCCATCAGCCTCGAAAACCAGCAAGGAGTCAGCAGACTACAGACCAGTGGACTTGACTTTGGTTCAGTTCTAGAGAAATGATTCAAAGGGATGGTTTGCTGGCCCTTAGAAAATGAAATGAGGGGTGCCTGGGTGGTTCAGTTGGTGAAGCGTCTGTCTTTGGCTCAGGTCATGATCCCAGGGTCCTGGGATTGAGTCCCACGTCTGGACTCATTGGGAAGTCTTCATTGGGAAGTCTTCTTCTCCCTCTCCCTCTTTCTGCTGCTCCCCCAGCTTGTGCTCCCTTGCCCTCTCTCTCTCAAATAAATAAATCAAATCTTAAAAAAAAAAAAAGAAAATGAAATGAACGTTAAGGTATGAGTAGGGTTTTTTCTAATTAGACCAATCTAATTTCTGATACTTTGATCCTTTTTGAAACAAGGCTAGGTTTCAAATACATATACACCTACCAGTCCAATCTCCCAATTAAATGGGACTACTGGGGAATGCTGTAAAACATTGTATATATGGATTTTAGAGGGCTTTTAAAATAAGAACAAAGTTGATAAATGTGGGCCGAGAGCCTCTGAGGTTGGAGAGACTATATATATATATCTGATGGCCCATTTGCTCCTGTCCTTTGCTGGTCACCCTGACCCTGTCCCAGTCTTCAGCACTTGGGACACCAACATTGGAAGACCATGAGCTTGGGGTCAGGTCGTCCTAGGTTCTCACCAGCAGTCCCTGAGAAAATCACTTAACCTCTTTAAGGCCTCCAACTCCTGTCTGCAAAATGAAGATGATGACTGTGGATAAGTCATCAAGTTGCTGAGAGAATTCAGTGGCTCGGGCCTTAGGCTTTGCAGGTGATCAATAATTGCTAGTTCTTGTCACTGGACAGCATGACCCTGAGCGGAGGTCCCAGGAGGCATCAGGAGAACGGAATCATGAACTGAATGGGTGGAAGCTGCCAGAATACCAGCTCATTCTTAGGCTGATACAGACCTCGTCTGAAATGTGCCCCATTTTGAGCTTAGCGAGGAAAGTTGCTAAACAGAAGCATGCTCCAAGGAGGGGACCTGGAAGGGACCTGGAGGAAATCTCCTGCGACGGATGGCTGACGGATCAGACAAGCTTTCTTGGAGCCCAAGAATTTGCTGGGCACCTTTCGCCTCATCATATACACTGTCACTGTGCCCTTCTATCCCTTTGCCATCACAGTTGTAACTGTGTCGTTATCGGTTATTATGTTTGCTGGCTGTGTCCTTCACCAGAAGATAAGTCCCAGGAGGACAGGGATTGTCTCACATATTCCAGTTGTGTTTCCAGAACTGAGGGAAGTGTGTAGCACACACTGAATACTCAGTTAATATTGGAAGAACACAAAAATGAGAAAACGAGGGCTTGAAGTGATGGTGGACAGAAGGCACCGGTGTTTATGTTCCCAGGCCTTATTGCCGTGAAGACCCCTTTTCCTCCAAGCGTCTACGTTGAAAGAATCAGAGGAATAATCTTTTGTTATCATTTCCTTAAAGAGTTGTGGTTTAGGATTCAGGATGGTAATGGAATTTGTCATTATTACTGGGTATTCAGTTGGTTGCTTTGCCTGGTGTCCCCCCGCCCCGCGTTCCCTCCAACTTCTCAAGCCCCTCCCACTTCGAGATCAGCCCAAACACTGAGCCTTCTCTCTCCTCTCCCACCCAACCCCACTCCCAGTGAGTCAGGCGCCCTTCCTCAGGCCACTGTAGCAATCTGTGCTTGTCACACTTAGTTTTGCTAACTGACTTTTCCTGTAAGTTTGCTGAGGGCAGAAACTGAACGCTATTTCTGTTGGTATCTTCTGCAATACCAATGAGCTTGTGGGGAGCATAGTGTTTGAACAGGCAAGCATTAGGAAGAAAGCTTTATTTTCCCCATTCAGATTGACTTTAAACCCATAGCAATAAGGGCACAGGGGATATTTTGACAAATGTTCCAAAGAGAATCTTGGAAATATCCCAAACCGTGGCTCTTCCCTGTTCTTGATCACAGAAATTGAGGACTGGAGCCAAGATCTTAGGTCAGGAAAGTGCTTTTGGGCAGCTGATCTTGTCACAGTGTAAAAAGAACTGCGAGGGGATCGGCCGACACTTGCTCCTATTCAGCACCTTAGCAGGACCCGGATTTGCACCATCGATTATGTTTCCAGCCCTGTGGGATGAGGGGCGTGCGATCCACACCTGCTGCTTCCCGAGGGACGGTGTTTGCCTCCGCGATACAAAATCTGCACGCTGTGGTAGCTCTAATCCAGAAAAAGGTTGCAGAAACTACCAGAAAGAGCCTGGAAAGCTCTCCTGCCATCCCTTGGGGGTGTCTTAGGTTTGGTCCGGCTTTTAAGCTCTTTGGGTCACAAACCTCTTTTAGAATTTGGAAAGTTATAGATCTTTTCCCCAGAAACATGCAGACACCCATAGTGTCTTTCGAAGAACTGTGGGGCATTCGTGGTCTCCTGTGATCCGTTCTTTTGCTCTGATTAAGATGCCCCGGAAGCCAGACGGTGAATGTTTTAATGTGTTGTCTCCTCAGCAAGGGACAAGGAGTAAGAGTCAAGTCATTCACTCATTTCTATTCGTGAACCCTAGACTGAGCCCACCCACCGCTCGGGCGGGCCCACCTCTGCGCTCCTGGGGTGCAGGGGAGGCAGATGCGCCGGGGGATCCCCTCCTATGCGGCCAGAGAGCGGGGTTTGTGCCGGGCTGCGCCCCCCGATCCCTGCGCGACGCCCCGGCCGCGCCCCGCCCTCGCCCGGGCCCCCCTCCGCCCCCGGCCGCGCCCCGCCCTCGCCCCCCGCCGCCCCCGGCCGCACCCCACCCTCGGCCCGGCCGCGCCGCTCCCGCCCCTCCCGCCGCCGCGCGCTCGCTTCCGCGCACGTGACGCCGGCGGCGCGTCGCGCTCTGACGAGTTCCACGGAGCCGGCTGCTCCCGGGCCGCTGTCGCTCCGGCTGCGGCTGTGGCTGCCGCGGGGACTGTGCGGCGCCGGGCGGGCTCGGGGCGCGGGCCGGGGCCGAGGGCCGGGGCGCCGCGATGGAACCGTGAGTGCCGGGCGAGGCGGGCCGGGGTTCCCCCCACCCGCGGGCTCCCGGGCCCGGAGTCGGGGCTCCGCATCCAGCTCCCGGGAACCCCGACGCGGGGCCCTCCGCCCACGTGGAGCTCGGGACACCGGGGAGGGAGCGCTGGTGGGGGCTCCGCGGGGGTGGCTCAGCTCGAGGGGACAGAGTCGTGTCCGGGACCGGTCTCGGCTAGAGTGCACCCCAGGAGGGCCCTTCGAGGCCAGCTCTGGCTCTGCCCGCTCCCGGAGAACCGGTGACCCCTGTCTTAAAGGAATGTCCCTCCCGGAGCCCCTGACAGCCTTTCCTGGGGTAGCCCGGGGCCCATTCTCTCAGCTGAAAGGGCGGTGGCCCTCTCCCCTCGGCGGGGACCCTATTTATCGCCTCTCTGTTAAAGGCGCCCAGAGCACCCCCACCCAGCTCTTTGTGATCTAGCCCAGCCCAGGGTAGAGAGAGGTGATTTCCAGTGGCTTTTTGATGACGTTGGCACGTTGGGAGCCTGCCACAGCCCCTTTAGATCTCTGGGACACCGAGTTTTATGAGTTTTGATTTGCTGACTTTGGGCCTTATTTCCTCTGTGAAGTTCAGGGATTTTAAGTGGAAAAACCTGTCCAGGGCCCCATAGACGCCATCCCTAAAGCTTGCCTTTGACGCAGCGGAGTCACCTGGGTGCCTCCCAGGGGACATCCGGGAAAAGAAAGAGAGGGAAAAAAAAAAAAGTTTAGCGCCTGAGTTGCAAAAAAGTCCGAAGTCACAGAGAAGGAATGCCAGGGGTCTGTCTGCTGCGTGGAGCCCTGTCTGTGGTGGGAGGTTGGGAGGGCAGGTTCCCACAATTGCAGGCAACCTTCAGACAGGGCTGTGTGAGTCTCTGTGTGGGGTTGTGCTTTGGAGGGCTGCCGAGTTCTCTCACTGTGGACACACAGAAGACCAGAGGGCGTTGCCAGAAAGCAAATACGTGTGATGGAGGGAAAGCTTTTTCCTCCTGCTGCCTCAGAAGTTTCTGACTTCGGTTATTCACTTCTGCAGAGGAAGCCAGGGTAGCATAAAAAGTGGATGTTTTAAAGGTCTTTCTCTTAATTCTACCCCAGGCAGAGGAGGGTGGTCACCGTTCCTTCATGGTGTATGTCAGTAGCGTGCTTGGAATGTGCCTGAAGATGCCTTCTGGAGTTGTGGCAAGTTGTGACCCTGTAGCAGAGGGCCCCGAGAACAAGCGCTCTTGCTGCCAGATGCCACGAGAGCCCCGTGGTGAGAAAGCTGGGAAGGGACAGGAGCAGGAAGAGAAGCCAGAGGAAGAATGTGGTGGGGGAGAGCCGAAGAGAAAAGAGCAGGCTGGAGGCTTGGGACCTAGCGGGTGGGCGCTAAGTGCGGGGGTCATTGGCGCTGTCACCTCCCTGACCTCCCTGCTCCCAGGCGCCCCAGCCTACTCTTTTTAAAAGGGCAGGAGAGATTGCTATCAAAACCAGTCCGGGTAAAGAGTTCCTGGTTCTTAGAAGCTCTAAGCTCAAGTTCCCTGCAAACTCCGCTCCTTTTCTCACCAAGGCAGGCAAGGGCCAGGTGCTGGGGGTTCGGGAGGGGAGGACGGTGTAGCGCAGAGCAGAGCGGGTCTCGGACACTTGCTGCTCTGACTTCCTGTTTGAGCTGCGGCGCTGCATGTCATCCTTGAGATTTCTCGGGTTCCTTTGTTGCTTCGCTCTCGCCTTTCCCCGCAGACTGGAAGAAGGTTGGTGTTTTGTGTGTGAATTGCTTGATATTTGCAACCAGTTTTGAAAGACTGTATTTTACGGGTGTCTCTTTGATCCTGGGTGCATTTAAGTGTCAGCATATTAAGTAGGTTCCCCTTCTGCCAGCAGTGAAGGGGTGGCACAAATTAGCACAAACCTTGTTGTGGTTTCTTTTTCCCAGGCCCTCGAGTGTCCCCGTGCTTGAGGGGACACAAGGCCTGGATCAGTATCCTATTCTTGTAACGACAGTTTTTTAGGATTGCGTCTCTTAGGAACCTTTTTTTTTTTTGAACTAAAATTATCTCTAGAGCTAATAAAAAATAAGTATTCACTCTGTGCCAGATACTGCTGTGAGCACCTTATGTGCGCCGTTTCATGGGATCCTCACAGCTACTCCCCCCGTGAAGAAGTTTCTCTTAGCATTCCCATACAACAGATGACAACACCGGGGTACAGAGAAGTCACGTGAGTTTCTCAAGGTCACGGTACATCGCAGAGCTAAGACTCCAGCCCAAGTAGTTGGCTCCAGAGCCCACGTTCGTGACGTGAACACTCCCGCCTCTCAACAGCAGCTGGCAACGACCGAGCACTTACGGGGGCTTTCGCGTAATAGCTCATTGAGTTATCCCCGCAACCCTGGGCGGTGGGCCCCCTCGGTGTTGGGCCTTTTCTAGTCCAGGGGGTGGCGGGCGTGAGGAGAGTGGCTCACCCCAGGCCCTCCTGCTGCAGCCCCGCAGTCTGCCTTCAGACCCGGGTTCTTCCCCTCCGGATGCACTGCCTGGAGCGGGGCCAGGGTGCTGCCCTTGGCTGGCACCTTGCCCGTGCTCACCAGTGTGTGGCCTGCTTCCTTGTTCTCTTTGCCCCGGGAAGGGTATTCAGTGGCCTAACGACCACGCTCCTGGGTGTGAGTCAGCGGGCTTGCAGCGTGGCAAGGATACACGTGAATTCACGGTTCCCTGAGGAGGATGGAGGGGCGTAGTGTTCATTAAAATACATACCGAGGTTGTTGGGCCTTGAATGTTTGCATAATGGCCTTTTTGAATAGGTAATGAGAAGTTATTTGTAATATATTCAAGTTTGAAATTTCAATGTATTCAGATATATTCAATATATTTCACTGATTGAAATTTCGGAGTTCTTATTCTGTTCTTCCCCTTAAGGTTTTTTCTACTCAAAACCCATTCAGTGGTCGGTTTAAAATGAAAAGATTTTGGTGAGGAAGCCAAAGAGTGAGAGAGAGAGAGAGAGAGAGAGGCGGGCCTCCTTTCCACCTCTGTTCTTGGGGGTTCAGATCCCACCTCCACCTCCTGCCAACTGGGACCGCAGCCGCGAAGGCCTCCCCGGGCCTCTATATTCCCGGATGTCAAAGGGCGGATAATACCTGCTTTGCACCTTGCCAAGTCCCAAGTAGGTGCGTAGGGAGTGAAACCTGCCCTTTTCTTCAGTTGGTTGAGTTCTGATCTGGAGGAGGGGAGATACTACATAGTGGATCCTCAGATATTGGTAGGATGAAGACTTTTTTTTCTTTTTAAAGAAAAAGTAGGGAGAGGGGGAAATGCACACATTACTACTGTAACGAACCTGAGTTCTTCCTGTGTGCTTACTGCACTGTCCGGGGCTCGTCACACTTTCACTTATGTCCCCCAACCACCCTGGGGGTATTCTGCGTGTTTCTGATTTACAGAGGACACTGGGGCCCGGAGAGTTACCTAGCTTGCCCACAGTTGTCTGCCTCGCGAGTGGGGGAGCCAGGATCTGAAGCCTGGCTGACAGGCACCAGGCCAGCGCTTTGGACCATGGGAGAAGAGATTATTTTTATACAGATTATGAAAGAAAAACAAAATCTTTGCTTAAAATATGAGAATGCACTGAGAGATTGAAAGTCCCTTCCCACTACCCAGATGCTAATTTTTTAGTCCTACAGTGGGAAATCTGGGAACGAGTTGAACAAGTAGCAAAATCTGTGATAACAAATATTTTCAGTCTTACCTACCTACTGTATCATGACTTGAGGCCCGATAAAATACGTATTTATAGAAATGCTAGGGCCTCCTGGCTGCTGTTTCCTCCTGCCTTCCTTCGGGTGCTGGCTGTCACTGAGGGTTGCAAAAGGCAGATTCTGTCCCATCTCCATCCACATCGCTGAAAGCACCCTGAGGTGTTTTCTCGCATTCTCTGCTCAGCCACGTCTGTCCATTTCAGGGTCATTCTGCTCCAGGCCCATGAAGGGGCTCATTGAGCATGTGCCTCCCCCACAGCTTGTCTCTAGTGCTGTTTTATTAACTCTTATGGGGCCTGCGTGGGAGGGGAAGTGTCAAGTGGAAAAGTAATGTTGGCTCCAGCAGTGCCGGAGGCTCGGCGGCCCTGATGGCGACAGTGGCCTTCCAGCGGGCCAACAGGGGCCTGACTGAGGGTGTGTGTGGAGGGGAAGGCACTTGCTTGGAACTGCTCTGGCCAGTTCCCAGACCCAGAGAGCAAAGGTCAGGGCCATAAAAAACACGAAAAGATAACAGTGGGAGAAAAAGTTCGAGTTTGCAATTCAGTGGTCTGTATTCTATCCTAGCAGGGAAAATGGTAGAACATGGAGGAAACGAAAGTAAAACCAGGGAAGCATGCATAGAAATGGAAGGAATCAATAGTTATTGGACTAAGGAATCTAGAGTTAATGGCTCGCCATTTGTAAGGCTCGGCGCTGGGCTCCGAGAGGCCAGAGGGGAGCTCCAGGTCAGGAGAGGCGTGGAAGTGTGCGAACGTGGAAGTCTTCCACACTGAAATCCGGAAATGGGCATGTGCCTCCTGTCCTGCATTTGAGGGGACAGTTGCCTTCTCAGAGTGGTTGGGGACAGCCTCAGGGAGGCAGGACCTTGTCTGGGCGGTGAAGAGTGGGTGCCTGGGGGCAGGAGGGAGGGGAAGGACTCCGTGACCAATCATCGATGGAACTAGGAAGGCCAGCGTCTTAGTGACTAGGATGCTTGGTGGCTGGCTCTCTCACACTGTGACAGGACAGTTGTAGGTGCCTTGGACTGAGAGGTTTCTACAGCTGTGTGACTTAGTGTCTTGAGTTTCATTTTTAATTGTGGTTTTTCTTTGGTATGCATATTGAAGAGGAAGCTTTTGGTTTTGATAGGAGACCCATGAGAAGTGGCTTACAGGGGTGTCCACAAGTTGAAGCAGGCTTGTCCCTTACTTAATTCAGTGGCTAATTCAGGGTTAAGTAATTACGGTTAATTCATAATTAATGAATTATGGGTTAATTCAGTGGCTCCGTGTCCTTGGTGGCCTGAGTGGTTTCCATCTTTGGTCCTCAGTCCTGGCCTGTTGCAGTGTCCACCCTCTTAGGGGTGATGTGGCCGCAGCCACTCAGCACTTACCTGCCCAGTTGTGCCCACTGAAGACAGGGGAGGCCCTTCCCTCTCACCCATCCCTTCGTTAGGCAGGGAAACCTTTTCTCGAAGCGCCTGGCTGGTTTCCGTCAGGTTCTGCGTCCTGGTGGGGAGGGGGGCTGGGAAAGTGAGGCTGGTCTCCCTGGCAGGGGAGCAGGGGAGGGGAGGTGGGGGCAGACAGCCGCGGTGCCTCCGCCCTGCCCCAGAGAAAATCCCTTCATCTCCCAGGGCTCCTGGTCCTTCTTCAGAACGAAGTGGGGTTATGGTGGGAGAGTGGTGTTCAAAGAAACACCCGTACACACGTTCACGGGCGTGCCAACAACACTCGGTCGTGAAGTGTTCGGCCATCACTCACAGTGATAAGGAAGCCACCGGAGAGTTCTGCACTGAGAGCGAACGCACCTGGCCTTCAGAGCAGCAGAGTGGAGAGCAGAGTGTGGGTGCCAAGGCCAGAAGGAGGAAGATGAGGGGAGGCCACTGCAGCCCGGTGAAACATGGCGGGGCCTGGTTGGAGAGCTGGGAAGGCCGGGACTCCGTATAGTTGGAGGGCTTTGTGGATGCACTCGATGTGGGGAGTGCGGAGAAGACAGAGATCAAAGAGGACTGCCGAGTCCTCGGCCTGAGCCCCTGTAAGGTTGGAGTGGCCACTTCTTGGGGCCGGGAACACTGCGGGGCGGGGTCAGGGGAAGATCCGGAGTCTGGCTTTGGGCACATCACACTCAGAGCTGCCTGCTGGATATCCAAGTGGGGGGTCAGCGAGGCGTTTCTGTCCGTGTGGGGCTCAGCTGGGCTGAGCTGTGAACGTGGAATTGTTCGCACCTGCATCGTCTCTAACCCCAGAAGCAGGAGGAGGTCACTGGGGAGTGAGAGCTGGAAAGGGAAGAGGGCAAACGGCAGCACCGTGCACGTGTGTCCCAGCAAGACAGTGCTGACGTCCGGCCGCCGCGAGCTGCGCAGGGTGCTTCTCCCGAGCTGCTCTCGTGGGTCTGGATGGCTGCGCAGGCTTCCTGGAACTTGGAAGTGGTTCCTCGGGAAATGGTTGGGAGTATGCACAAGATGGGGGGCCTGGCTGACAGCCATTGGGTTATGGCGGGATGTTGGGGGCCTGGCTTTCCAATAAAGGTGTTTTTAGTTTCTCTCGGAAATATGTCTGTGATGTTTTAAATCATCCACAAAATTGAGGTTAATTTAGAAGGGACCTAAAAAGTCCAAGCCAACGATAAGGGGATGGTCTGTTCCATTGCATTCAAAAGGTCTTCCAAGGGCCCGGGGGCTCCCAGGAGGCCGGCGTTTTCCAGTATGTGTATTAAACGCCTGCGTGTGAGAAGAGACGCGGCCTGGAGGGGAAGACTGGCCTGTGGGTCCCCCCAAGAAGAGAAAAAGGAGGGACAGCCGTCCTGAGCTGGCAGGGTTTTGCTCGAGGCCTTTCTGCTCTGATTATCCAGGGAGAAGATTCCACCAGCTGCTGTGCTTGACTTGGACAGGCTGTTTGGGGAAAGGGGGAGTCCTCTCCCTGCTCCCTAGTAGCTTATGCCAATTTGAGGGAGGTACACGAACACTTGTGAGATAACGAATGAAGGTTGAGTCAGTGTTTTTTCTCATGTCTGGCGTCCACACAGATCGATGGTACTTTGTCTTCAGGCGCTCGGCCGTGTTGCTGTAATAGGTTAAAGACATGAGAGACGGCGAAGGGAGGGAAAGCTTCCTGGAGGAGGTGGGACCGTAGGTGAGCCCTGCTGAGTCCGGTGTCATGGTTTGGTGGTGAGAAGAGAGAGCGTTTCCCATCAATTGAGTAGTGTTTGCAAGGGCTGGTCCGGAGTCTGGCTTGACCATGTTGGGGAACAGAGAATTTCAGCCCCGGATGGCGATGCTTGGGCTTGAGCGCTGCCTCAGCCTGAGCTCGCGCCTCTGGGAAATGTGGCTGGTGGTAGTGCCTACCTCGGAGGCAGCTGTGATGACCAGGGGAGGTAGCAGTTCACGTGGGGTACGTGCATCGCGGTAGGAATCCCAGGGAGGGATCTGGAACCTTGACGGAGTGGCCGCGGGCAGCGTCTGGGAGGCCGGCGCAGTGGCCGTGCTGGCAGTGGCCGGGCCCGGGCTGTGAGACTCCGCACTGGGAAGGAAAAGTTAGGGAGCAGGGTGCCCCTCCTCCTGGCTGGCTGCAGGCATGGGACGAATGAAAGGCGAGCATCCTCAGAGGTGACCCCAAGATTTCAGGATGTGGGGCTAGAGAAAGGATAGAGGCAGGAATATTTTGTGCTTTAATGGGTTCAGGTTTACACTTATTGACCATAAAGTAGTGTGGAATCCTGAGTGAAAATGTCCTGGGAGACACTGTCTCAGAACGGGATCGGGGGCAGGCAGGGGCTTGGGGACAGTTCCTGGAGGTGGGAAGGGGCATGAAGGAGGGAGCACGAGATCACCTGGGGTTGGAGAGTCCACACAGCGGGGGTCCCAGAAGGGGATGGGTGACAGTAGAGGTTGACAGGCAGGATGAGTTAAGGCTGCTGGATCGGAGGGCGTTTGGGGACAGGCTCTGTGCCTTTTCGGCATCACGGTTTTGCCTCTGAGCGTTTACAGAGGATTCCTTCTGTTGGTGGCCTGATCAGAGGGCGCACAGGCTGTCAACTCACAGAGACCTGCCTGGGCCGCCGGTCAGTTTAGGTTAGCTCGATTGTTAGAAGCACCTTGGTGTTTCAGGTGGGCGGCGAAATGGGAGGTAGGCCGAGAAATGGCCGGGAGCGTGGTTTGGGCAGGAAGTGGCTGTGGGGCAGCTGGGACTAGGCGATGTGAAGCGAGACCGGCTGGGGCGGGGGGGGGGGGGCTCGACTCTTGGCGGCCACTGCTGTCTTCACGTCGGCATCTCACGGTTCGCTACTTTGACCCAACAACAGTGTAGACCTGTGATTTGTCTCGAATAGGAAGATGTCGCTGAGGTTTTGGAAGTCTCTAGAGTTTTGGCCAACTGCTTCAAAGTTTTTAGACATGAAATTGAGAGAGGAAGGAGCCCTGGGGAGGAGGCACCGTCGTGTGGAACCGAACTATCTTGGTGCGGACCCCGGCCCATGACACCTCGGGGCTGGAGGGGGGTCTCTGGACCCCAGACCCCCCAGCTGAGGAAGCCTGGAAAGGTTTACTGCTCATCACGAAGGCGAAGACACAGAAATGCGACTCCCTGCCCAGCCGGTCCCCAGCAAGCCGAGGTCATGGACGTGGTTGTGCCCGGTGACGTTTGCTTGGGCAGCAGGCTTCTTCTGCTTTCTCTGTGTCTTTTTTCCATTGAATTGGGTGAGGCCTGATTTCTGAACCAGGAGAATCTAATAAATTGGATGTAAGTGGCCGTTTTAAGAAAGGGAAGCACTAGATTTGTATTGAGCCCCAGAGCAGGGAATGGGTATAGCACCCCCCCCCCCATGGGCCTGTGCTGTAGGAACTTAACCTTGTGCTGGGTGGGGGGGAGGAGTGGGCTGGCTGGTCTCTTTCCTCCCCTTTCCTTTCTTCTGCTAAATAACTGCTTTCCTAACAAGTCATCGATAACATGTTTTAAAGATAGAGTGTTTTAAAAATCAAAATTTAAATATAATTATTCTTACTCTGTTTTTCTTTGCCTCCAGCTAACCTCTTCTGGGCTCTCGCCTGCGCTGGGAGCCCTCGGTGCCCCTCAGAGCCCCTGCACAGGGTGGGGTGGGCAGGTCACCCTGAGAGCAGCAGACTGGGGTGCTCTAGATGATCCTGGGTAATTTTTTAAATAATGTGAGATTTACAAAGAGACTGGCAGAGATAGTGCAGAGGGTCTGCACACCCCTCACCCAGCTTCCCCTCATGCTGGCGTCTCGGCGCCGTGGCACGTTTATCAAAACTAAGAGAACAACACGGGCGTAGTCCTGCAAACTGTAGACTTCAGCTGCCTTTCCCAACGTCTAGTCCAGTCATCGTCGTGCAGGGTTTTTTCAAAGTGCAAATGCCCGTGCGCTCGCTTCTGCAGACCATGCAGAGGAACCGCACTCTTGGCCTCGACGCCTGCGGACAGCAGAGCGATGACAGAGAGGACCTTGTTCTGATGCCGGCCCCGCCTCCCCGGGGCTTTCCCCAGACATGTAGTCGTGGAGGTGGGTCCCCTCAGCTCTTCCTGCTCCCCCAGCCTCCTTCCTGGGAACCGGCTGTTACCGCCGGGGGCAGAGCTGTGACATCTTGGGCAAGGGTTCCACAGTCTTGGACCTCAGTGTCCCTGTGTGTAAGTCGAAGGAAGGGTTTGGATTTCCTCCGAGGTCCTTTCTGGCTCTACTATTTTAAGGCTTTCAGGCCTCTTAAAATCTTTAGGGTACGGGGGCACCAGGGTGGCTCAGTCAGTTAAGCATCTGACTCTTGACTTCAGCTCAGGTCAGGATCCCAGGGTTGTGAGATTGAGCCCCGAGTCAGGCTCCACACTCAGCTAGGAGTCTGCTTGCGATCCTCTCCCTCTGCCCCCTCCTCCCCACTGTCCCCTCTCACACACTTTCTCTCTCTCTCTTTCTTGCTCTCTAAAATAAATAAATCTTTAAAAACAAACAAATTTTAGGGTCCCAAATTGGAGTCGGGGTCAGGCTACTCATTTCTCATGCGTAGCAGGGTCCTTCGTGGATTGGCCTTTGGACCTGCGTCCCCAAGAAAAAGAGGCACCCATTCCTTTATTTCTTCACTGGTGCCGTCATTCCGTGAAACACGATGACACTGACCTCAGAGTTCACTCGCCCAAAGGCCTGCCGGGTCCTGTTGGAGAGAGCGGGCTTGGTAATCTGCAAAGCCACGTCAGAGCAAAGGTGGCTTATGGCCCCAACCTTTGCCCCAAAATACCAACCAGCTGATTTCCTGCTCAGGAGCTGGAATCTTGAGCCATGTAAAGAAGAGGTTGCACGTGTGCACCTAGCACCCTAAAAGCAAATAACCTTTCCCTCCGTCTTAGTTGCTAAGCCTGGGTTTCCCTGTCCTGGGATGTGTGTACTGTTTCTCAGGCAGGAGAAGTTCCTCCTTCTGTCTCAGCTCCCAAGACCAGGAAATGCTAGGGGAATACAAATAATGTAAAAAGCAAAGCAAAACAACCCCCCCCCTTCTCGTCTCTTTGGATTTTTGGGTCTGCACTTTAGGTTATAGGGCAGGGGTCGGCCATTTGGGGGCCTCCTTGTGCTGGGGTCGAATGGGAGCACAGCCGTGCGCACACACACGGGGCTGTGTGTAGAGGCAGTGGGTAGAGGGCTGTGGGTAGAGGCAGCAGTGAGGACTGGGGACGGATGCTGTGTGGCTGGCCAAGCCTCAGCCATTTACTGTCCTTCATGGGTTTTTCTTTTGTTTACTGACACCTGAGGTGGGGAGTTCTAGAAGAGAACTGATCCCTTCCCCGCTGCCGTTTTCTTCTGAGCGGAGGACAAAATAGGGGTGAAGAGGCGGGGACCTCCTGAGGGGGGTGTTGGGCTGGATCCGCTCAGGTGCTCTGCGCCCTGGTGTAAGTCACCGAGGAGTGCGGGCAGCTTGCAGCCACATCAAAACCAGACCCCAGGGCGAGAGTCGGGCCGAGCTTCGCCGGGAGGGCCGATGCAGGCGAGGGGTGGTGAGGAGCCCTGGGCGGGGAAACCACGTTGCGGGCCACCCCGAGGACCAGCCGGTGGCACCTGCAGTTCCCGGTCTGGGCCTGATGGTGCCAGCTCACAGCTCCCCGCGCATTGGTGGGAGTGGGTTGGGGTCGCCCGCGCCCTCGGGCTCCGCTCTGGCCGCTGGAGGTGGGCGCAGGTGGAGGGGGTCCGGCCGCCACGTGCGTGGCCTGGTGAAACACGCTCTCGTGGGCACCGATGCCTCGGCGCACTGCCGTGCCATGGGGACTGCGGTCTGGCCGGCCCCCTACAGGACAGGGCATCCTGACATGCCCGCCAGTCGCCCACCCTGCGGTGGGCCCCGAGGTGACGTAGGCAGCTTTGTCAGGCAGGTTACCTGGGCTTCGAGTAGGTCCGCTTCTGGGCGGGGTGGGGCGGCCTGATGCAGCCCGGGGTGTTGCTGGTTTCGGGGGACCTCCTGTGGACTCAGCCCTCCCGCCTCACCCTCCCCCACCGGCTTCTCTGCAGGCTGGCGCCCATGCGGCTCTACACGCTGTCCAAGCGCCACTTTGTCCTCGTGTTCGTCGTCTTCTTCATCTGTTTTGGCCTGACTGTCTTCGTTGGGATCAGAGGTAAGGTGCAGCTCTTGGTCATTTTATCACGTCCAGTCACCGTGGCACATGCCTTTCAGCCTGGCCAAGCTCTACGCACCCTCTGTCTCCTGCTAAGGGCCCCTTGGCGGAGGGTGACGCGCCACTTCATTCTGAACCCGCTGGGAAGGGGTGACCCGGGTCCCGCCCCTCGTAGCAGCCGGGGCTGGAGTTGAGCTTGGGAGCACCGGGCGGCCTGGACCGTGTACCGTTTATTGGACAGTCAGACATTTCTGTTGACACTCGTGTGCTCGGGACCCGGCCTGGGCACTGGGGAGTCCAGAACATGCTGACTGATGGGGGCCCTGGGCCAGGTAAACAGTCCAGTGCAGCACATTCTGGGGGGAGCGTGAGACAGCCGTGAGCACGGGGCCGGGGTGACCAAGGGGAGCCGGGGGGCGGCTCTGCTGATGCCCTGAACTCTTGGCAGGAGGGAGCCTGCAGACTGGCTTTGGCCTTGTGTTCGGGGCCCCAGTGCTCCGGGGTTCTGTAGCATGCAGTCTGAGGGGAAGGGCCACACCTTAACGATTCTAGCTTCAAAAATGCCTTTGAAATCATCCAGACCAACCCCGTTTTGCACAGATGGAAAACAGAATGAGAGAAGTTGGCCGTTTTCATAAGGCTCCCAGCAGCCTGGTCTCTTCAGCCCGATCCAGGGGATAGGGGGCCAGGACCTGCCTAGGTTTTTCTTCTTTCCCTTTTAAATCTCCCATTTAGTGGGCCTGATTTCTGGTAGGTGTTTAATTCATGGCGTTTCATATTAAAGCGTGGACGCCATGAGGCTTAGCCCGTCCCAGGGGCAGTCGTGCCTCCAAAGGCGAGTTTCTTAGCCTCAGCTGGCCTTGGACTGCTGCCTGGCCCCAGGAAGCCGGGGGTGAGGGCGGTGGCTTAGGCGCTGCGTGCCCGCTGACGCGGGACATCGTGGCGCCAACAGCCGCTGTAGCCCCTTTCCCTTCTCCTTCCCGTGACGTCACCAAGGACTAAGTTCCATTAATCCCGGCACAGGACGTGGCCGTCATCTTACTCGGTTTTCATAACTGTCCTTGGAAGATGGGTAGGAGAGGCGTTGAGAGGCTCACGATGGAGTCTCAGGGGACCTCAGCCAGTTTCCCTCCCTAAGCCACTGTCTACTGCAACGTCCGTGATTATACTCAGCCTTTTCTACTTCTTGCAGAGATGAAGTGATGCACCCTGGCTGAGATGAGAAAAATGATGTCAGGTTTCCCACATCCCTTTCCTTTTTCCCAGTGGGTCCTGGTATTAGGTTCTCCAGAGAAGCCCACCAATAGGATATAGGTAGATACCGATAGAGACCTTTCTGTGCCCTCAGGGCCTGCTCGGGCCTGATCAGACAGGTGCTGCTGTGCGTGCCCAACTCACCACGGGCAGCTCGGGTCTCATGGTTACGTGGGGGCCCGTGGTACGTGTTTAGTCTCTCCTGAGGCCCAATAGCAAGCCAAGAAGGAGAGCGTATGTGGACGAGGACAAGGCTTTGCTCCAAAGTCCCAACGGCCTGCACGACGATTCCTCCATAGGGCCTTGCCGAGGGCTCCAAACGGCATCCCTGTCTTCTCCTGACATTTCAGACATCTCTGTATCTGCCGGATCGTACGGCCCCCGCGGTAGGCAGCCTGCACGGTGGCTGGACTTGCTGAGAAGCCTCGTCTTGTTCTGGGCCCCACTCAAAACTTGCACCTTTTCGGGTCACTGGATAAATAGGCCAAAGTATCACGCCCAAACAAGGAACATGTTGCCTCTAAAATGCACGGAGGTGAGGCCCACCAGGCATTGTGCCTCTGTTTTGGTTGTAGGGAGAGCCAAATACAACAGTTTCTCTTTGGCCCTAGAAGGGATAGCTCTCCATGGCGCACACTAGGGGACCCTGGGAAATTTCACTGAGGTAGAAGGCCCCTGCGTTTTTTTGTTTTTTTTTTTTTGTTGTTTTTTAAGATTTTATTTATTTGACAGAGAAAGACACAGCGAGAGAGGGAACACAAGCAGGGAGAGTGGGAAAGGGAGAAGCAGGCTTCCTGCCGAGCAGAGAGCCCTATGTAGGGCTCGATCCCAGGACTCTGGGATCATGACCTGAGCCGAAGGCAGACGCTTAAAGACTGAGCCACCCAGGCGCCCCGGCCCCTGCGTTTTAACCAGATGTATTTCCCGTCCGCTGATATGCAAATGTCTTACCAGTGAGTTTAGGTAGTTGCTACTTCTTACTCACCAGGTCTCGTCGGCATAATGTCATCGATGCGATGGACCAGCACTACAGCTTGTGGAGGGGAAGGATGGCCGAGATCTGTGCAAGCTGTGCCGTATGGCTGGGGGGTTACATACCTTTGGGGCAGGACAGGGAAGTGAAGGTGTGTTGCTGGCCTGGCTTCTGGTGGGCCTTATTCTCAGGGACGAAGAAAACGGTATTTGCCAGAGCAAATACCAGAGGGTGTGTGAGTTTGCTCACGCGGGTGCAGCTGCTGCAGTTGGCATCGCCATCTGGTTCGGCTGATGGTGGCCCGCTGTCCTCTCCCAGAGCCACCTCCCCTCTGCCCAGGCCAGATGGGCGACTCGAATGGGGGTCTGGTGGGAATCTTCCACGTCCTCGATGGGAACACTGATGTCTGCGGTCTAGGAATGCGACACTGGTTTTGATTGTATTTTTGTAGGTAGAGGCCATCCCGGTGACTTCCATTTGGCCTTTCCTGCCGGAATAGCCCCCACTCCCCAAGTCAGGGAACCAGGATGGGGATTCTGCCAGCTGCTGAGCATATCTGATGCAATTATGCCTTCTAGAACTGGGAAGTTAGCCATAGGATGGGTTCAGGGACCCCCCGGGCCCACCGTGACATGTGCCTGAGCTAAAACCCCATTGATTACCTGACTTCCATAAGTCCCTACTCTGACTGGTGGACCACACTGATGTTTGGGGTTTCCTGAAATTGGGGTCAGTTCAGAGCCAGTGTCCAGGGGACCCCAACGTGTATTTCCTTTTCCCCAGTGTGCAGTTATCTTGGCAAAAAGGCTGTAGGTTCCTTTGAGAGAATGATTAGCAGTCTACATTTTTGGCAGTGTACTGGGGTGCTTTCTTAAGGGGACCCAGTCTTCCTCCATTCAAGGGGTTTGGGCCTGCAAAGTGGCTCAAATCTGGAAACTATTTTTAGGCTGTGACTCTCTGTTTTTATGATTCAGGTTAGACTTTTGTTCACTTGACTTAAACTTTTCTGCTTACACAGATCAAGTCAGACTTTAGTAGGCTTCCTGTCGATTTCACTTCTAGGAACGCCATGGTCAACTAGCCAGCCCCATAGTCTGTGCAAATCAGACTCTTCTGATTGCTGCTTTGACCGTCCTGTCCATGACAGTAGCCGTGCCCACCTTGCTTTGGTGGGCGAGCGCCGCTGCCCGGCCCCACCACTCCCGGGATCCAGTTATTCCTGCTGCGCTAGGTTCCCCCAGCGCAGTGACCGTGGTTCCTACTGTAAGCTCTGCTTCACAGAGCAGGGCAGTCATAGAGCTCTTTAACGATGCTGGGACCCCCCCCCTCAATTTATTCCTCATAGTAGTGGTGAAAGCTCCATGTCCTGGAGTCTCCCAGCGGGTCTTAAATGACAAACCCACCCCAATGTTCCGGTTCCCCTAAACCTCTGAATCCCTTCCTCACCATTAACCAAGGCGGGTGTGACATTCCTGATTTGCTCACTTGGGACCACCTCTTGTTCGTTTTTAACCAACCAGCCAAACTGTTAGAGCCCTTCCTAACTCGCTGAGCTCCAGCATGCAACACAGAATCTCTCCTTAGTGGGCCTGCAGCCATAAATTCAGACCGATCCAACTTTATGTTCCTTCCACCATTTTCCCACCCTTAATATTCGTTCCCACACATGTTTCCCGATTTCTCTCTGTATAAATCAGAAGACGCACGTAGTTCTTTTGGAGTTTAGTGCATCTCTTCATGGGTCATACTTTGTACCTCACCTTTAGGGGCCTGCTGGAACTTGAGTCTAGTTATCGTTCTAGAATCAGAGAGGGGAGGTTGCTGAGCAGAATCGTCATTGTCTCGTGTGGCCATCAGAAGAGTCTGTCTCCTTAGGTAAGGCAGGGGAGGTGGAAAGGCTGCTTCTACTGGGAATGGGGAGAACTCCAGTGGCGAAGAAGACGCATCGAAATTTGGCAGCTCCGTGCCCCCAGCTTCATCGGGGTCTTCCTGCCGTCCCCAGACCAGGATCGCCCCGCTTCCCAGCCAGTGCCTTCACTTGAACAGTGGGGCAGCCTGTGAGGCTGGTGTGCAACTCGCGTTGTAACTCAGCCAGCTGCAGGCTTACATCCGGGCCTGATTGTCGGCACGCACCCTGTGGCTGCAGGCGGTGAGGCTCTCCGTCAGGGCGCGCAGAAGCTGTCAGACCGTTTGTGCAGCGCTGGAGCTGGGAATTCAAACCCCGGAGCTCACCTTTTCTTCCGCCATTTTGTCCAGGGACATTAGGAGCAACCAGTCAACCTCATTCTATCTGTTTTCCAAAAATATTCTAAAGTGTCACAAATAGTCACGTAGCTCCTTCTCATAAGTGGTTGATCAGGGGTATCCAGTGGCGATGTTGTGCATGTTTTCATGAACTGTACCAGTGCTCACTTTACTACTGGACATGGAGTCATTACCATCTTTACACCTGATCAATCAGAGAACCACTGACAGAAACCCCAGAATCAATATCGGGGCGCCTGGGTGGCTCAGTCAGTTAAGTGTCTGCCTTGGGCTCAGGTCACGATCTCTGGGTCCTGGGATTGAGTCCTGCGTCGGGCTTCCTGCTCAGCGGGGAGCCTGCTTCTCTCTCTCTCTCTCTCTCTCTCTCTCTCTCTCTCTCTCTCTCTCTCTCTCCCTCCTCCCCTTCTGCCCCTTCCCACTGCTCATTCTCACTCCTTCTCTCTCAAATAAATAAATAAAATCTTAAAAAAACAAAAAACCTCTTCCTCTGTAACTACTCTCAGTACCAAATTCTATATTAGGGTTCTCCAGAGAAATGGAACCAATAGGAGGCATATATATATGTATATACATATGCACAGAGAGAGGGAGAGGGAGAGAGGGGCAGGGGTGGAGGGGAAGAGAGATTTATTATTATGGAGGCTGAGAAGTTCCGAGATCTGTAGTCAACAAGCTAGAGGCACAGAAGAGCCAGAGAAGGTCCAGTCTGTGTCTGGAAACAGCTGAGTATGGACGGGCCAGCTTGGAGACCGAGAGCAAGCCCAGGCAGAGAGCGGAGTCTCCCTTACTCAGCCTCTTGCTCTATTCAGGCCTTCAGTCATTTGGACGAGGCCCCCCACAGTGGCAGGGAAGTCTGCTTTCCTCCGTCCACTGATTCAGATGTGAATCTCCTCCAGAGACTCCCTCACAGACGCAGTCAGAGTCACCTTTAGCCGGGTATCCGGGCACCCACGGCCCAGACAAGTTGACAAAAATCACTGTCCTAAGTCCTCTGGGAATAACGTCATTAGGATTTCAGAATTAGGAGTGCCTTAGCGACCACTGGGTCAGTCACCCTCGTTTTGCAAATGTGAAAACTAAGACTCAGAAAGCCAAGTTAGCTAAGACTAGAATCTAGACTTTTCGGACTCCCAGTTCTTAATTCTTTCGGAGAAAGCAGACTGCCTTATTTCCTGGAGCAGGGGTTCGCTCACATTGTGCATCTGTTTAGGAGGTGCAGGCCTCCTCCCCGCGCGGGGCAGCCTCCTCAGCGTTCACGAGCACGTCCCACACACGTCACTGCACTGGTCGTGACCCGGTTACGGACTTCTGTGCACACTCGTGTGAATCCTCCTCCAGATGGAGGATCCTCGGGCACCGAGGCAGCCCGGAAAACCAGCCTTGCAGCTGAGCGTCATTGTAGAATGAATTAAATTCAATTAAAATCTGCTTCACGCTGCTTTCCTTTGAGGCGGAAGCTCTGAAAAATTACATCGTAGGATTCCGTGAAGCTTATATATCTGCTAGTTCAGGAATATACATTGAGTATACCTTCATATCTTTTATGCTTTTTTATGTCCTAAGCTTAATATTTTTGGAAGACTGGATTAATTAGATGAACAGATAAATGCGTCTTAATTTTTTAGCAGGAATCTTTATACGTTACAAAATATATAGACGATGTCAGTATCATTAATAGTTTCTTGGATCCGAGCACTGCAGAGTGAGTGCTCATCGAAAGCAAAGGAGAGGTTTGGGCCTAGGTAGATTCTATAGGAATCCTATACAGTGTGTGGCGGTCAGATCGTGTTCATTCGCGTTGGGAAGTCATGAAGTACAGCGGAGAGGATGTTGTGTGTCTGTTGGTGTGTTTATGTGTCCCGTAAGGACAGACCCGGGGAGTAAGATCACCTCTACATAATGTGTGAGTCTTTCTTGGCATTTGAAAAGCAGTCAAAAAATTGATTTTTGATGTAAGTATAACCTGCTTTCTCATTCTCTGTTACACCTTTAGGGCCCAAAGTAATCCAGACTTCTGCAGCCAATTTTTCACTAAATAATAGTAAAAAGGTAAGACTGGGTCGCAGGGGCAGCTGGCGGGGCCCTATAAACCTCCGGGTCGCTCAGTGGGTCCTGGGGGCGCACCACCCTTGCCGTGCGGCTTGCTTCTTAGCGCACATGTCTCACCCCGCGGTCAGCTGCTGGCCTCTGGGCAGTTTGCTGGAAGGACCTTCTCTGCTGCGGTAGTAGCGCAGTGCTAGAGCGGATGCTGCTGTCGGCCCAGGGAGCGGCAGTTGCCTTCCAAATACCGATTGACTCACCCTGAGTCCTCAGCCCGCATGTCTTCCTGGACCGTAAGTTCTGACAGTCCTCCTGCGGGCATCTGACTATTTCTTACTATGTTTACACAAGTTAATGCGGGTCTCCACGTTGGGTTCCTAACAGGAGCAGGTCTTTCTGATGATTGGTAGTCCTGCATGAACTCAGTTTAAATGAAAAAAATCCTCTTTCTTTTCTTCCTTAAATGTGGTTGATTCTTCACCATCTTTAGAGAAAAACAAAGGTCCTTCCAATTGGAGAATTTCAGTACTCTTAATAAATGCTAATCGTGAGAGCGCAAACAACTAAACCCCTTTCTTTTGTTGCAGACCAGACATAATATCTTTATAAACTGAATGCAGTTGTCCCACATTCTCATGGCACCGTAACGTTTAAATCTGATTGACCCCCAAACTCCTCCCCTGTATTCCTTCTCCTGGCTCTCTGGTGGGTTTTCACCCTTACAATTCTCAAAAAAGCAAAAGAAGAAAAATATCCTAAAACTTACCTTTTAATTCCTCCTACTCTTGCTAGTTGGAAAGGGCCCTCCGGTTAGGCCCACTGACATGCGTTTCTTGATTTACCTCTTGCCCTGAGGACCTGATTTGAAGAGGTGCTGTCATCGGGGTTTCCTGAACATAGTCTGATCTTTCAGAATTTCTTTCTCTCTGGATGTAAATCCTTTTTTTTTTTTCCCCGACACTAAAAATAGAAGCCGTCCCACCAAACTGACTTGCTCCCGAAAGATCAGGCTCACTTCTGAAAGACGATAGAGCATCCTCTGGTGGGTTTCCATGCCTCATGGCTTCGGGCCAGCCTTCCGTCAGGGGGCGTTTCTGTCAGTTCTAAAACAGATACTACATATTTATGTTCACAGACTGTGCATTCGAATGATGCATTTCTTTGGATCCATGGACGGGCTCCTTAAGCAATGTTCTCTGTGTCCCACGGCCGCTAGGAGTCAGTATTAGGTTTTCAGCACACACCGCAGAAGCATCGTTGGCAGTGGGGTCCCCTCTAATTTTTCTCTCCAGGAGCATTAAGACTTTCCTAAAGCTGAAAACAGTAGACCTCAGACAGCCGACTGGTCTGGCATATTGGAACCGAGGAAATGATTCTTGTGGATATGAAGATCTATCCTTGGTGTCCTTTATTATCTTATGATACGGCAGATCCTGTGTACTTTTAATTTTTTTTCGCTCCAGGATGGCTTTTTCTTGCTATTTAAGTAGGTATATGGTGCCAAGGCTGCAGGTGGTGCACATCGCCTGCTTAGAGGTTTTCATGAGACAGAGAGGACTGCAATAGGAAGTTAGTCTTTTCTTTTTCTGGAAGGCAGAATTTTACTTGTCTGAAGGAAAACTACATGTTTCTGTTTCAGAGCTTCCACAAACCTTTCTTTACTAAATGTACATTTTGTACGTTAAGATGGGGTATTTAGTAGACTTAATGAAAAGGTCAGATGGATTACTTACTCTTTTTTCTCCTTGCCTTAGCTGAAGCCAATTCAAATCCTTTCAAATCCACTGTCTACGTACAATCAGCAGCTGTGGCTGACGTGTGTTGTGGAGTTGGATCAGTCAAAAGGTAGGAAGCCTGACATCGCGGAATCGTGTTTCTTCGTACAAAGCACCATGTTTTAAAGATTGAGAGAGCTTTAAACTCTTCAAACAGGTGCTCAAAGATGGATCACAAGGACGCTCATTATTCTTTATAATAGCAACAAATTGGAAGCCCCTTACCTGTCTGCCAGTGTCTCCCAGAGAGAGTCACGATGCGGCGCTCGGCGAGCGCTGGTCAGCTTAGCCCCGTGGCTGCGCGCTGTCGCCCTTGTCTGCGGGGCTCTGGGAGGGGCTCCAGTTCTGAGGCCCCGAGGCAATGGTTCTGTCCCCCAGGGACACGCGGCGGTTGTCACCCTTGGGGCAGAGGGCACTGCTAGGATCTCGAGGGTGCCGAGGAGGAGCTGCCCTCAGCATCCCCGGGCTGCCGAGGCTGAGAAACCTGCCCCGATGCGTCCGCGTCTCTAATGCCTCGGCTCTGCT
>CM052886.1:7096092-7111658 GCA_028534135.1 Potos flavus | reverse complement strand
GTTTAAAAACAAATCCCTCAGGCATCATTAATAATCCTTACCTGAAAATTTCCTGTGTCAACTCGATACTGGTACATTGGATCATGTAATTCATTAACACTAAAAATACAATATTATAAAAAAATCATAGATCAATAACTAGCTTACTTTTCATTGTATACTTTCATTTGGCTTTTACAAAAACTTTTTAACAGAGGTGCCTGGCTGGCTTAGTGGGTAGAGTGTGCAACTCTTCATCTCGGGGTCGAGAGTTCAAGCCCCACATTGGGTGTGGAGATGATAAATAAATAAACTTAAACAAACAAATAAATCTTATTAACATAAACTACTTGCTAACCAACAGTAAGATTTTTAAAAAGTAATCCTAAATTTCACATTGGAAATGCATCCAGCGCTACTGAACTGTTTGCCGCAGTTGTCTATGCTATGAAGCTACGGTAGTTTCCGTTACAAAAAGTCCCTACGCTATCTCCCCTGCAATGTCAAGAACTGTTTTCAGGCACCTTTTCAATGGCACGTATGGGCACTGGGAATAGACGAGCACACAAGGAAAGCTATAAAAGTCAGTGCTGACTTCCACGCAACTCATGTTAAAGCGAAGCTGGGTAGCTGAGGAGGCAGGGACAGGGCAGGGAGACGAGGCGGGCTGAGTGCTGTCATTACTGGGCCGTGGAGTCCGATGTGCCAAGGGCCAAAACCATAGCCCTGGAATGGAGCTCGTTCCTGCAGAAACTCCTACTTGGGTGCATTGGGCTGTGACCACATGAGGCTTCTGCAGTGGCCCCATTTTAAAGAAGGACGAAACCACTAGTGACCATCAGCCCCAGGAGCCGGTGCAGGGATGGGGAGTTCACGGATGCAAGCCCAAGGAAAAACTAAAGCTTCTGGTGGGGAGGGGGAGCCAGGACCCCTGAGTACCATTCCTACAGACGACGACGTCTTTGCCACTCTGAAGGGGAAATCTAAAACAACGTGGTCTTTTTCATTTTCCAGCTGAGACTAGAACTGTGTTACCTACACACCAGTCAGGCTGAAATGAATCCTCGGTTCAAGTCACGCCATCAAGTCACCCTGGTGACAGATTCCCTTCCAGATGGGTTCACAAAATACAGTGAGACTTCAGATCTGTCCACCTCTGCCAAATGCTTTCCATGCCTGAGGTTTCACACATAACCAAATTACTCACGTCTGCCATATTCCCAGTGTGACAGAAGCCAACCACAATAGTCCAACAATGAAGAATTTAGGCAAATAGAAAGTCAAACACTTCCTTTCTCCCTAAAAATAAAAAAAGAAGGTAAGAAATAAGTTAATAATTCTAGCAAACCATTAACCCCTAGTAGACCGCACTAGATCACAGACGCTCCGATCATTTCTACGGAGTAGCTTCTTCTGCTGACGGAGGCTGACCACAGAGTCTCAAGAAGTTGCCCGTAAGGGCTATCACCAGAGTGTGGACCAGAAGGATGGGATCTCTGACCCCCTCTGGCAGGGCTGAGGGCGGAGGCTCACCTGGACGCGGACCCCGTGATACACACACAGCCAGAAGAGCAGCAAGGCACAGAGGAACACGGACTGGAAGAGATCGTCCAGCATGCCCGGAAACCAGCTGTTCACCAGAAAGGAGAGCGGGAAGAACGGATCTGGAAGACAACAGACAGAAGGGCCTGGTGGAGGCAGGCTCACCCCACCCAGCGCAGGGCGCCCGTCCTCTCGGTGAGGGCGGAACTCACCATCACCTTCTCCTCAGTCAGAGCCAAAAGGAGGTAGTGAACTAAAGGCTGTTTTGTTTTTTAAAAAACCGAAAAGCCAGTGAACAGATTGCCCCAGCGATCATTACAGAGCGCCGTCTGCTCCCGCCAGCCGCTCGGCCCCGCAGGCCTGGAAATCCCGGCGCTGGGGCTCTGTAAGCAAACGCTTTCTGAAGCAGGGGAAGAGGCACAGAAGGCAGTCTCCAGCCAAGTTCCGAGACGGCTGCATCTGCAGCCCTTCCAGGATTTAACCACCGAAGCAATCACTTATTGGTGAGAGCCGCCAGGCATCCACCGCGTCCCGGGGCCGCACAGCTCGCGCTCTGCGGGTGCTGCTACCTGTTCCTCCAGCGGCTCCTTGGTGGCCAGAGCGGCTCTGGGACGTCTTCTAGCTTCAAGCTTGAAAGGGGGAAAGCTCCGAAATACAAATGGGCACCTACCATTGTAAAGCAGCAGCAGAGGCAAAAGAATGGACATCCACTTCTGCTCCATCCCCCAGTCTCGCATGGAAAACTTCCGGAGGGAATGGGCAAACAGGCACTGCAACCCGAATCGGGAACTCAAGTTACTGTGTTTGCTTCGCCTTGTTCATTATCACGGTATCATGTATCGCGTGAAGCCTTCCCAGAGTGAGGGTCAGCCAAACCTGAGTTAACCCCTCGTTGCACTGACTGAGACTAAGGTAAGATGTGAATAGGGCAAGGAGCTGCGGGTACAATGGTCACAAGCCGTTCTCCGAGGGGCAGGAGGGAGCGGGGGAAACACCGGCCATAACCCCCTGCCCCCACCCCTCCCAGCTGCCCCGGGACAGGCTACTTCTATCAGGTGGGCTCCACGCAGCCACACAGAGGACCTCCCTGTGGACAGGCCACATGCTCCCAGCCAGGCGACATCTGCAGATGGCACCAGCTTCTAAGGCGGGCACCAGGGCTCCCTGAACAAAGGGGAATGAGGCCGATAAGCATGGTCAGAGGCTGTGTTTGTTTTCACACACCTCCCTGAGAAGCTGTGCTTAGCCACGGGAGTTTCTTTAAAGTACTTTAAAACAGTACACAATTTGTATAAAAGACCTGGAGTTCTTTGTTTTGTTTCTGTAATCCAACAGAAGCCAGTGATTTCCTACGGAATTTGGACTTCCTGGGCTGATGGGCCATTTCTCCCAGGCTGGGAGGCTCAGGCTCATTTCTCTCATTTAAGACTCTCGTGCCCTGGGTGCCCGCCCTTTGGGCCCCAGAGTGTGGCCGCAGGCCCTCAGACAACAGAGATGCTTCAAGAAACAGCAAGGATTTCTGCTGAGCAAACACAATCTGCAGCTCTCCACTCAGCTTTAGCAAGTTCGTTAGGGAAAGCCATGGGCATGGCTGGGACCGCGATCCCCAGCTCTCTGCAGAGTCCAGGGTCTGCCAGCGGCTGTGTCCTACCCCCCACCCACACGCAGGTCCCATGTCACCACCGACTGGCACTTTCCTCACACATCTGTCCCCGACGAGCCTATGTCCTTCTGCGTACAGTTGGACTGTGAAGCACCATGCGATCCTTGCTTGGGTGGCAACTGGAGTGGCCCCTACTGCAAAGAGGGGACATAGCTCCTGAATGGCACACCCTCTGCGTCAGCAAGGGGCAAGCAGCTGAGGGGTGGGACGTCACCCTTCAGATGGCGCGGAGCACCACTGCATGCCCCCTCCTCCTCCAGTATGTATGTGTGTCGGTACTGATGTTCTTCCTCCAGTTTTAAAGTCCCATCTTCCCTGACTGGGCCTCTGCGGGGATCGCTTGTGCGTCAAGGGTAAACATTTCCCCCAAAGTCACAGGGTGCTTGCGGACACTGAACTCAGACCCCAAAGGAGCCAAAGGCTGGTACTTCCAAACTCACTCATCTGAGGCCCTTCCTCCTGAAAAAGCCCAGAGACCAAAAGGTCTGGTACAATTTTCCAAATGCAAAAAAACCCAAGCGAGTGCTGTATCAGCCTGCACAAAAAGAAGGTCGTTCCAACAAGGCAGGTGAAATGGCACTGTCACTGCACCTTGATGAGCATTTACTCAAAAGCCAGGGGTCTGTCCTCACCAGGACACCACACGAAGGTCCCGACGAGCAGACACCACGCGCTCTTTCTGCACCACAGCGTCCTAGGGGACTTTCGGAATATTGAGTAACAGCAGGTCGGCCCACTGGATGGAGCGTCTCAGAGTTCAGAGAAATCTCCCGTGTGGTTCACTTTTTTTTTTTTAATTTAAATTCAGGTTAGTTAACATATAGTGTAAAATTGGTTTCAGGAGTAGAAATTAGTGATTCGTCACTTACATATGACACAGCCAGTGCCCATCTCAACACGTGCTCTCCTTAATGCCCACTACCCACTCAGCCATCCTCCCTCCTGCCTTCCCTCTGGTAACCCTGTCTGTTCTC
This sequence comes from Potos flavus, assembly GCA_028534135.1. Lineage (NCBI taxonomy): Eukaryota > Metazoa > Chordata > Mammalia > Carnivora > Procyonidae > Potos > Potos flavus. Next base: position 7,107,500 of record CM052886.1, on the reverse strand, counting down.
TATAGTTCTCTATGGTTTGCCTCCATGGTTCACACTGTGATAATCCTAATTCATAAATTAACTCAGCCCTTGTTAGGATTCTGACGTGGTCTGTCAGGCAAATGGGACTTACAGTGACAATGAAGGTAAGCACCACAAAGACGAATCGGAACCAAATTTCCAACTGGGAAAATGCAGGGTCATAAGTCTTCCACTAAAATGTAAAATAGGAAAACAATTTGAAAAAAAATACACTAAAAGGAAGTACAGCAGATTATTAATAATAGTTATCACTAGACATGTACTATAGGTAATTTTAGATGTTCTCTTTCCTTATGCCTTCTTACATGTTCTAAAAATTTTAACTTTTACTACATTTTATTTTTATATTAAAGAACACAGACTTTGAAAATCTTAATTACAAGAGTTGGAAATAGTTTCAAATGGTCATACTAATGATAAATCTGATAGACAAATTATTCTGTAATCAAAAGAAGAGCTTTTAAATTTCATATCAAAAAATCAATGCTGTCGGGGTCCCTGAATGGCCCAGTCAGTTAAGTATCTGACTCCTGATTTTGGCTCAGGTCATGAGCTCACAGTTGTGAGATCGAGCCCCACATGGGGCTCTGTGCTGAGTGTGGAGCCTGCTTAAGATTCCCTCTCTCCCTTTTCCTCTGCTCGCTCCCGCCCTCACAAGCACTCTCCATTTCTAAAAAAGAAAAATCAATACTGTCAATTCCTTTGTTAGAAAAAGCCATGCATTCCATTAAAAGAAACAGAAGAAACGGATTTTTAAAAGATGCAAAAATGTGAGTAGGTAGGATGTTCTAAAAAAGACTAAGTGAAACATATAAATATGAACCTGACACCAAAAAGTACAAGGGAATTACAGGTGTCAGCTCTCATGCTGACTGAGTAGATTCACTCCTATTGAGTCTAGACCTAACAAAGCCAAGGAGGCATGCACCACATATCGACAGCAGGCAGAAGGCAGCCCTTCTGGCCTCGGTTGCAAGCCAGATTTCTCACCAGACCCCAGAACACTGCACTGCACTGGGCCAGCGAGCCCCACTGTTTTCATGCATTTAAAATCATTTGAGCAATTTGAAAACTCTACTTCACAATAGACTTATAGACATGAGATTTACTTAACTTACCTGAAACATTTAAAATACACACGCACACAACACACACACACACAGTCAGGTGCACATACACACGGTTGAAGGCAATGAAGGACAGTAATCTCTGGCTGATAAGAGAGAGGCGCGCCCTCTAGCTGCCCCGAGCCTTGGTGGGGAGGGAGCCCATGCAGAGAATCATGGACACACCGCTGGGAGTCCAGGGAGGCAATCCACTGGCTGTGATCCAAAGCACAGAGTACGGAGAGGAGGGCTGGAAGAGAGAGCTCTGGACACCTGCCAAAGGTGGTTCCCCTCACGTCTCCACCTGAACGCTGATCAAGGCATGAGTATGATGAGTAAACCATCTGTGGCTGGGGGAAAAACAAATCCCTGAAAAGGATCGCTGGCCCTCACAGAGGGCAGGCATAGTGGCTGCTCCCGCGAGCAGAGAGAAAAACAATGCACAAAGGGGCCCCGGGTAGCATACCCCAAATGCTTTTTACCCCAGTGGTGGGAAGAAAGTAGCTTCAGATTTCATGCTGCTTTGGTCCCACCTAGCAAAGTTTAAAAGCAAGGCCTAAAAAAGACAAGCCATTTCCAAGTAACTTCACAACATCCCAGAACAAAGCTCAAAGACATTTATAAGAATACAAAATTTAATATCAATAATGCCTGGCATTAAATACAAAATACCAGACATGTAGCACTATATGTGTCAGCTATCCTCAAAAAAGAAAGGAGAAAAAGAAAGAAAGAAAAAAGAAAAATACCTAATGTAAAAAAAAACAAGAAAATATGAATTGTAATGAGGAAAAAACAAATCAAACAAAACAGCCCCAGGAATCCCAGATAACATGGAATTAGCAGATAAGGACAGCGAGAAGTAAAGCAGAGATGAGCGGATGTGGAGACATGACTATAGACATGATTTTAAATGAACCAGAGCGAAATTGAACAGAGCATCAGTAAGCCGTGAGACAGCTTCAAGTGGCCAAAGAGATGTGTATTTGACCTTGGCCAGGTCGGGGGGTAGGAGGGTGGGCAAGAGGATAGAAAAAATATTTGAAGACATAATAATGGAAAATTTTCCGAATTTAATGAAAACTATGAACTCACCAATTGAAGAACTCAATGAACCCTAAGTCAGAGAAATAAAGTACATCAAAGAACACCAGAATTAAATTGTTTAAATAAGTAAAAGAGAAAAGTCTAAAAAGTCAGGGTAGAGGAGGTGGGAGGGGAGGAGCATCTATTCAGAGGGCAAAGATAAGGAAGGACAGAGGATTTCTTGCCAGAAAAATGCCAGCCAGAAGACATTTTCAAAGTACTGCCGAGGAAAGTCACCACGCAGTAAACCCCACCTACACCTACAAGAATGGCCAAGATTAAAAACATAAGCGTACCGGTGCTGGAGAGGATGTGCGGCAACTGCAGCCCTCTCATACGCCGCTGAGGGAACGTAAAGCAATATGACCACTTTGGAAACAGTCCGTCAGTTTCTCAGTCAAACACATGCCTACCGCATGACCCAGCCACTCCGATCCTAGGTATTTACCCAAGACACATGAAAGCACATGTCCACAGGTGCTCACAGAAGCTTTACAACAGCCCTAAACTGGAGACCATCTAAATGCCCCTCAACAGGTGAAGGGATCCATAATCCATGCTGTATCAGCTCACTGGGAACAAAAGGAATGAATAAATGATACACCCAACAGCGTCAGTTAATCTCAAAATAATCATGTGGAGTTAAAGAATTCAAACATATTGTAAGACTGTTGTTTATACAAATATTTTAAAAATATTTATTTATTTATTTTAGAGAGACAGAAAGTATGAGCAGGGGGTGGGAGGGCAGGGGGAGGGAGGAGAGAGAATCCCAAGCAGACTCTGCACTGAGCGTGGCGCTCCATGTGGGCTCGATCTCATGACCCCAGGATCACAACCTGAGTGGAAATCAAGAGTTGGACGCTTCACCGACTGAAACACCCAAGTGCCCCGTGTTTATATGAAATTTTATGTAAATACAAATGAATCCATAATGAAAGCAGATCAGTGGTGGCTGGGGGGTGAGAAGGTAACAGGAGGAAGGGGCATGAGGGAACTTGTCAGGACTGAGGGGTATGCATATTGTCTTGATTATGGTGAGTGTTTCCCAGGTGCACACATATGTCAAAATGGATCAGACTTTGTATTTTAAATATATGCACGTCATTGTATGTCAATTATACTTCGATAGAGCCATCAAACAAAAACCAACAATTAACAATCAATGTTAATGAGAAAGTAGAACTCACAGTGATTAAGGGCATAAGAATTTTGAAGTCAGAGACTCAGGTTCAAATCTCAGGGCTTCCATTCTTTAGTTGGGAGACTAGCTTAATCTCACCCTCAGATTCCTCTTCCATAAAATGGGGAAACTATTACCTACTTTGTAGAATTACCAGAACATTTAAGTAAGATGATGCTTACGAAAAGTTCAGCACAGTGCCTGGCAAACAGCACAAGTTCAATAAACAACAGCCGCTACTATAAACCCCAAAGGTAACACAACGATATGATCACTGCTATGGTGTTTAATGTTAAATAGTATCATTTACAAAGTGATCACGGTAGCAGTTATGAGCACTGATGGCCGTATCAACATGATATTCAAATAGAAAAAAGTGTACTATGTATCGTAGTTTGAAAAACCAGATTGTAAGGCACAATCAAGAAAAGAAAGAAAAAGTGTTAGCATCAGGAAAAAAATTCACAAAATATGTTTAAAGCTACAGCGATGGAAGTATCTGACCCTCACGAGACTGAGAAGGAAAATAACTAAGGACCCCCCTAAAGGAGGGGGGCTCTCTCAGAAGAGCATAGAACTCACTCACTTTAAAAATTAGCACTAGAAAGCAATGCTTTATCCAATAAATGTAGCTACACATAAAAGATGCCTTTAGTTCTAAACTAAGAGCTACAGGAGGGAGGAGGAGGAAGGTGAAGTGGAACAAAGCACGAGATTCTGGCCTGTGGCCGGAGCACTGCGCCGGCGGCGGGGGCACAGCGGACCCTCGGAACAGGCCTCCTCAGCCCCTGCTGTGCCGTCCCCCGGTCCTTCCTGGTCCAGGGAAACCATGTCCAGCTGGGGTTTCTCTCCGGGGGGCTGCCTTCGCTAGCAGCAGCCGAGAGGAATCACCTCTGTGTTCTTCTGGGACCAGGCCAACCTCCCAGGCCCGGCTGATATTCACTCGTGCCACTGGCTTGAAAAGTCTTTCTCTTCCCTTAAGTGAGCCCAAGAAGAACGCGGGAAGTTCAGAGAACAGGGCCCCGGCCCCTCCGCCGCAGACAACGGACGCAGGCTGGCCGGGGCTGGGAGCAGAAGGGCCCACGGGGATTGTCACAGCGCCGGCCAGTGCCTGCACCAGCGCCACGACTGGGACGGCAGCCACTGTGTGGACCTCGCCGTATGGAATTAGGGGAGTTTGTTTTTGCGTTTATTTTTCAGTGCAAATGTGTACATTTGAAATTAAAAAGTAAAATAAATAAAAGGAAACAGAGTAACCTCCCAGAAAACATTCAGGCTTTAGACATCTACTTTGCAATCTTAAGAGCCATCAATCCATTCACTGGCATGCGCGGCAAGGTCCTCTGGCCTTCACAAGGCCGCCTTTGTTCTTCCAGAGACTGGGCTCCCCTGCGATACCACAAACTGACTTTGGAACAAGCATCCATTTTACACCCGAGGCCATTTCTCCCTAATCACAATCTACAGAGTTTTGGTCTGGTTCTCCAGTCATCCGTTCAACATCTGCTGAGCACCTACTCTGCCGCTATGCAAGCAAATACGATGTGAAATACCGCACAGACACGACACCACGAACTCAAAGCAAGTCAGTCCCTAAGCCCTAGGAGCTCATGTTTCGGCAGAGAACAAATACTTTATGATTCCCCCACCCAGAGTCCCTTGACTGGGAAAGCCACAGGAACACACGGTGGGGGGCGCGTCGGGGTCTGGCTGCTCAGGCCAGTGGTACTCCCAGCAACCGAGCGCAGCACTGAGCAACCCCCTGGATTGGTTCCAGGCTCAGATTCACAGCCTGGGTTTCCGACACTTGAAAACCGATACGAAAGACACTATATAGAAATATTGGGAGGGGAAAGGCAAACATATGCTCTTGTAACCTGTCCTATGAGAACAACGGGGCAAGTACGACCCAAGAATCCGCACAGTGCTCCTCAGAGTACTGCCGGCTGCCAGTCCTCTCAATTCGCATGGAAACCGGAGGCCGTCTACCAGACAGAAAACGGAAGGACTCGAGAGCACGAGCTGCTGTTTTAATCTCATCCCCCAGGGAAAAGTCGTGGAAGTTTTCTTTAGGAAGAAAAAGGAGGAAATGAAATGTGAACAGCTGATGGCAGTGTCACTTGAGAATCGACCCAAAGGGCACTTAATTAGAGGGGAAAATGCCCAGCTCAGCCCTGAGGACGCAGAGAGCTGAGGGCACGTGTACAGAGGTGTCCACAAGGCTCAGGAGAAAACGACCGGAAAACCAGTAAAAGCAATCTGCCCCGTGTCTGAAGTCCACACCCCACCGCGTATGCAGAGCACGGCCAAGGAAATAAACTCTGTTAAAAACACAGGACGTGGGACGCCTGGGTGGCTCAGTTGGTTAAGCGGCTGCCTTCGGCTCAGGTCATGATCCCAGGGTCCTGGGATCGAGTCCCACATCGGGCTCCTTGCTTGGCAGGGAGCCTGCTTCTCCCTCTGCCTCTGCCTGCCACTCTGCCTGCTTGTGATCTCTCTCTCTCTCTCTCTGTCAAATAAATAAATAAATAAAATCTTTAAAAAAAAAAAAAAAAAAAAAACACAGGACGTAAGCAGCATTCTCCTATGTACCTGCGAGACCTGGAGGGTGGTCTTGACTTGAACATGGCAACGGGATGTGGGCAAGACGTACCGAGAAGAACAAGAGCCGAGAGAAGAGGCAGAGAGAGAAGGAGTGCCGCTCCACTTCAAGCAGAATTGTACGTAAGTAGAAATCTAGGAACCAGATGTTCGCAGGGTATGGGCATGAGAACAAAAGGCGAGAAAGCAAGCTTCTCAAAGTAAGGGTACACGGCACTGACAACAACGCCAGACAGACGAGAAAGTCCCCACAGCGGGCGAGACCAGAAAAGGACTACAACCACCTAGGTGTCTGCAGAAGGGCAGATGTATTCTGCCAAAAACAGCATCCCAACATCTGGGGGCTGCGCTTTCGATGATTCTCTCTCCCGGGAGAGACAGCTTTTCATCCTGAACTCGACTGCCATCAACGAGGAAGAACGGGCTAGCGAAACCGATGGGGGCGCCCAGGGGCAGGTAAGGGCCACAGCGACCAGCACACATGGGGAGAACAGAGAACTCAAGTCCTCAGACGCCAAAGGTTTCCAAGGAGACGCCAAACAACAGCAATAGAAACCCTCGCGTCGAATTCCGTCAAAGCAGCACGGTCTGTCGGAAGAAATGGATGTGGCTAAACGGGCAACCCCGGGACGAGCTCAGAGTTCCCAAGGGCACCACGTGTTTTGTTAAGTTTTTACTGGAAGGGACCATACCTACAAAAAACTGCATGTGTACGACTCAGTGCACTGTCACAAACGGACCACACCAGCGTCAACAGTGGTCAAGAGGCACCATCACGGCACCCCAGAAGCCCCCCCGAGCCCCCGCCGAGTCACTAACTACCCGAGGAACACGGATCCGGACCGAACCGCGCAGGTTCGTCTTGCCCGTTCCTTGCCGGCCTCAGCATCTTCCTGCGTCATCTCAGCATTCTGGTGGGTGGAGAACGGGATCGCTGACATACTTTTTAAATGTATTTTATTTGTTCTGCTTTCTTTACTTCCAAAACAGAAACGAAGTCAGCTTGTCATAAAAAGATTAGATGGGAATAATTTTTAAAGCTTTTTAAAAGGTAAAATCGTAAAGAAAAACGGCAAGTAATTAAACCTATACCAGGATGTCAGTAACTGCCACGGTGCAGCATAAAACTTATTTCTGAAATTTCTAGCCGCTGACGCTGAAAGGGAAACGTGGGGAGCCATACAGCTTTCAATCTGGGTCTCAGGAAAGGAGTCCGTAACAAACGGTCAAAAGGAATTCTGTCTGGGGGTTTAGATCAGAGTTCACAACATAATGGAAACTTTTCAACAGCAATTTTATAAGAGATACATACTTTGCATAAGGTTCTCTGGTTTCTTAATGCATCTCTGTACACATTTTAGACGTAACGCTAAACGGTGATCTTGTGAGGGAGCCCTTCCATAACTAAGCTCCCCAGAGTCAACTGCCAGAGGGCATGCTGGCTTCCCCTTTCAAGTATCAGTTGTCTTAGGAGCCTTTTAAAAAATAATAATAATAATAATAATTTTCTCCTCTGATTATAAAGATAATAAAAAACTCATTATAAAGAAACAGAAGAAAAAAAAGAAATTAATCATGAAACCTACCACCCAGAAATAGCCTACTAGAGTTTTCTATAATAAAAAATGTCAATCAGCACTTTTAATTCATTTATTTTTTCTTTTCCTTTTTTAAAGTCAATAGTTTGTGCTATCTATTCTGTGACCAGTTTATTAATAACAGCTGCAGAAAAACTAATTTATTTATTTAACCAGAACTCTACTGAAATACAGATTGCTCCCAACTTCTTGCTATGAAAAATACAAATCTTCGTGTGCTTTTCTAATTGTTTCATTAGAATAAATTCACAGAAGTAGAATTACTAGGTCAAAAAGAATACACATGTAAAGGCTTTGATACACCACCAAACTGCGCCAACACTGAAATTCATTTGAACCCCCATTAGCCTGTATGAAAGAACTTGTGTCCTTGCATTTCACTCACTTGAGGTGTGATTTTTCTTGCAGGTGTTTTTAGCATTTGCCACGTTAAAAAAAAAAAAAGGCATTACTTTTTTAATTCTCTGATTCTTTGATTTACAGCAAGGAGAAACATCATCTCACAAGTCTGTTGGCCATTTGACTTTCTTAATCTGTGAAATGCTATGCTGTTATCCTCTGATTCAGCCCGTATATATCTATTACAAGCCTAACTGTGGCCAGGCACCCTGAGAAATGTACAAAAATGGAGACAGAGCTTAGGTGACATCCCCACAGACCCCAGGGGTCTCCCGTATCGGCATCCCAGATGAAGAGCACCACTCAGAACAAAGCCAATGGCATCATTCCAGATGAGCTGTTCTGACGGCAGCTTCCTTGCTGAGCCCTCCAGTGAGGCCACGTCACCTGCCTTCTTGGAATGACATGTACCAAGTTTACCTGAACTATGTACCAAGTTATTTAGGAATAAGTCCAAGGGGAAATAAAACAGACAGAAAAGATGGAAGGAGGGAACCCCACTCAAAAACAGACCCAGGTAATAGGGTCGGGGTGGACTGAGGGGGAAAGCTGTTGAGAATGCCGATAAGGGCTCTCGCAGGGGAGGAAGCCCCGACAGGGATGGAAAGGAGAGGTCCTCCGTCTGAGAAACATGGTGGCCTTCGCTCTCTGCATTCCTGATTCGGGGTGATTCTAAAATAGCAACGTCTACAGCACAGCTGGTGAGCAGAGCGTGGTCAGTGTGTCTGGGCTTAGGGCATCTGTCAGGGGTCGACCTCTGCATCAGGAACTCGAGGACACAGGCAGGACGCTGGCCAGATGTTCTGAGGAAAGAGTTCTAGGAAATCTTTCATACCACAAAGAATAGAATCCGGATTCGAACTCAAAGGATCAGGAGAGGCTGGACCCAGAAGCCAAAACCGCTGAAAAGAAATTCAAGAGCCAAGTGGAATGCTTGAGCAGCATCGGAGAATCCTTCCGAACCAACCACAGAAGCAGAGAATGAGAAAGACTCATCCGGAGTCAGGATGAGAAGAGACTGAACAGCAGTTCCGGAGGGAAAAGTCCGAGGGGCGTTTAGCAGTTGGCGGAACGCAAGCCGGCCGGTGATGAAGCCCCAGCCACACCTGGAGGGCCACCTTCTCCTGCGCCAGCAGCCACCCCCACGGCCAGGCTGACGGCGACACCGGGAAGGAGACCGGCAGCCTGACGCATCCCAAAGCCACCCTCAGGGCCATGTGAAGGAAAGGAAGAAAGTCTGAGGGGCTGAGACAACATTTTTAAATATCTGGAGAGCTATCATGTAGATAAAGAACAAAACTTGGGTAGTCCAGAGACAACATGGAGAGTGGGGACCCCAGGCGCGGCCGCGGAGGTGGGCCAGCTGAGGCAGTGCACGTTCAGCACGCAGGACAGGGCCTACACATCGGAATCTCAGTACAGGGCACCCATCAATCCACATAAAAGCCTGCACGGGAATGTTCACGGGAATGTTCACTGCATTCATAAAAGCCCCAAAATGGAAAGAACCCAAACACCCATCAACCGATGAGCAGATACACAGAACGGAATCGACCCTCACAGCGACACGTGAGCAGAGCACGCCGGGCTGATACCCTCAAATTCACACCTGAACTTCGAAAATGCTACACGCGATGAAAAAAGCCCATCACAAAAGACCACATATGGGACGAATCCATTCACATGAAATGCCCAGAACAGGCAAATCCAGAGAGACAGAGAGAAGGTGAGTGACTTCTCAGCCCCTCGGGGGCCGGGGGAGGGAGGAACGGGGAGCGACAGCTTCTCCCAGGGGATGGCAGCTCCAGCTCAGTAAAGCGCCACGTTTCAAAAGGAACCCGTTAGCACCTCCACGCGACCGACGCGGCTTTCCGAGGCAGCTGGCTTACAGACAGGGACATAGGCTCGACGATGGTGACCTGCGGGTGACGGCGCCAGGATCTAAACCGGCTCAACCCCGTACTCCTGCTCACTCCACTGGTTATCCCGGGGCGTGAGCGAGTAGAAGGAACAACAAGGCTGATTTCAGTAGGACACAGGACAGCCACACGTCTCACGGTGACAGCTGCACTGGGCCGGCCATGTGAGAGCAGAGTCTACGCCTGCCAGAGGACCCGGGGGGCCCAAGGGTAGCTCACGGGCGGCTCGCAGGCACGGCAAAAGGGGGTCCCGCCTTGTTCTTCTTTTACCAGGAGGGTTCACCCGTCAACTCTTCCTGACCTTTCAATAGGAAGGCTACTCTCTATTCTAAATCTCAGAACATCACAAGGGGTTTCCGATTTCATGCTATTTCATTAAGCTCCACTTGGTTCCACATACTTGGGAAACTATGGTCATCCTATAGTATTTAAAAACTGTACACGTCTTCCACTGTCCAAAATAACATGATTTCAACGCTGAGATTTATTTCAGTCATTGGACAGAAGAACCGGAGCTGAACAAACAAGCCACGGAAACACTGAGGTCGGCTGGCATACTTACCGTAAAGTTCATTTCCTTGATGGGTAGCTTCAGGTGTTCGAACCCCACAATCACGGTATACTGCGTGTAGTTCAAGTAGCCGAGGTGAACCACAATAATTTCCGCACACTTCTGCAAAGACGCAAGGAAGAGCTGTGTCTTTAAAGCAAGCAAGACTGGCTCCCCCACCACCTGACCCACGAAGTCACACATTTCGACAACAGATGAGCAGAAACAACCGTCCCCAGGGGACTTGCCAGAGCCCAGAAAAATTCAGATGCCAGCCAAAAACAATTCTTAGAAAGAAAGAACCAAATGGGTATTTTTGGAAACAAATAATAGATGATTTGCAATCATTAGAATCTTTCTACTTTGGACGATTCAAAATAAAGTCACCTGCATAAAAAAGTTAACGCCACACAAACCTGACATTCACACAAACACACTAGCAGGGGCGGGGGGAGCGTAAGTGAAGACATAACAAGTCAGACCCCCAGGCCTCGCTCTCTCCCTGCTCACCTCCACAGCTGCTGCACGATACAGTGACGGCCTGGCCCCCTCCCCTAGCACCTGTCCTTCCCCACGAGGAGCCCCAAGCCTGCGCCCGAGGCAAAGGCTACAGGAGCGAGGCTACTGTGATTACACGGGTGTGTCACTGCCTGCGCGGAGCCCCCGTCCCCCCGTCTCCTGTCTTGGGCAGTTAGGAGCCAGGTCCCCTCTACTTCCGTGTGGCCGGGCGGCCAGTGACCTGAGTGCAGCCACGCCGCCAGCACACCCCTCGGAAGGCCTCCCGCGGCCTGCCAGAACGGTCTCTGGGCGGCCGTGTGAGCATAGGCTGTGAACAGAGGGGGTCACCCCTACCGTGGAGCAAAGGCTCCCCGAGCCATGAACGTCTGAGGCCAGGTGGGAAAACAGACCTGGGTGTTCGCGGGAAGCCTTAGAAAGGTAAGCGGA
>CM052886.1:7073868-7095592 GCA_028534135.1 Potos flavus | reverse complement strand
GGGATGGGGTAACCGGGTGATGGGTATTAAGGAGGGCACGTGTGGTGATGAGCACTGGGTGTTATATGCAACTAATGAATCACTGAACACTACATCAAAAACTAATGATGTACTATATGTTGGCTAATTGAACATAATTTAAGAAAGAAAGAAAGGAAGGAAGGAAGGAAGGAAGGAAGGAAGGAAGGAAGGAAGGAAGGAAGAAAGAAAGAAAGAAAGAAAGAAAGAAAGAAAGAAAGAAAGAAAGAAAGAAAAACATGCAGTATAAAGAAATGCTAAATGCTCACCCCCATGCTGTTCTCTTTCCTGGAGGATGCCTGCCTCCCTCCCTGGTCCTGACCCTCATCCAGAAATACTCCAAATACAGATGCTCTGAAAGTCGTCTCAAGCCAGCTCACCCCTCCCTCTTCTCAGCTCCCAGGGATGCTTAGCAGCTCTTTTTATTTTTTTTTTTTTAAGATTTTATTTATTTATTTGACAGAGAGAGTGAGAGCACAACAGGAGAGGGAGAAGCCAGCTCCCCACTGAGCAGGGAGCCTGATGTGGAACTCGATCCCAGGACCCTGGGATAGTGACCTGAGCCAAAGGCAGACACTTAATCAACTGAGCCACCCAGGCGCCCCCTTAGCAGCTCTAAGAGGAGACTTGTCTTGAAGCAGAAACCTCAAAGGCCTCCCGGAACCTCGACACAACTCCGGGGCCAGCACGTCCCACGGGCCTTTTGCTCTGACTGCCTCGACCTGTCAGTTGGTTTTGGTTTTTTAAAATCGCCATCCTACAGCTTCCCCTTTCCTGATTTAAAAAACCTCCTTCCCTCCTCCTGATCCCACCATGGATCCACTTCTTCCCAAGGACCGAGTCTCAAGCTGATAAAGCTGCAGGGAGAGCAAAGCCTCTGGGGTCCATCCTCCCTTTCGGGACCCTCAGCCCCCGTCAGTCATGACTGTCAAATACTCTAAAGTTTTACCGGCCTTCTCTCTAGGATGGGGGTCCAGGGTGGACAAAACCAGAGAGAGAACAGAGGGCTGCCAAAGAAGGAGAGGGGTGGAGTATGTGTTGTTATAAATTATTTCGTTCTGTCCCCATATGATTTCCTGAGGCAATTCATTCCTCGTAATGCAATTATCTTCGGTATTTTGAAAAGCATTCTTATTTCACAATAAGGAAGCTGGGGTTTTAGAAATCACACTTTGTGTACTTAGAGGGTAGAGTTACAACAGTGAGAGCACAACACCCTCTCGGGTGCAGATTTCAACACGGGCCGCCTTCCCAGGAGACGGCCTCAGCCTCGTCCGTCCTCTCGTGATTTTTAGCTTACAGTGAACTATTCGAAGACATAGAAAAAAATGCCAATGCATTTAATCTCTTACCAGGCAATGTTTACCATTACACTTCAAATATATACAGTTGACCGAAAGGAGGGAAGAAAATCTTAAGACTTTCTAGAAGTTATTTGGAATTAGTACCTCCTCTTGCAAGAGCTCAGGCACCTCCCAGGGACTCCCTGCCCTTCCCTCTCGAGATAAGAAAAGCCAGAGGGGCTTGAGGGGGGAGCACTAAAAAACAGAAAAAAGCTCTATTTTTAATGTCTTGAGGAATCTTCATACTATTTTCCAGAGTGGATGTACCAGCAAAAAATATATATCTAAAAAAAATTTTTTTAATTAAAAAATTATATCGAGAGAAGAAAAGAAAAGAAAGAAAGAAGCAAAGCCTGAAGGACACTGGCCTCAACAAACCAAAGAGACGTGAAATGCGTGAGGTGCCTGGAGTTAGCTCTGACTGAAGTCAGCCCCACTTGGCGAGCTGCTGTCCAAATACAAGGTGTGCTATTCAGGAGCAAAGAAATCTGGTTGAACAACTTCACTTCTCTCTGGATGAGGGATGGAAATTAAGCCTCGCAAAGGGACAGGAAATTTGAGAACATTAATGTCAGGGGCCCAATAAACACCACCCTCCCGAGTGAGGGGGACAGAAAACCCAGATGCCGGCCCCGCACGGTGTGAGCGCCTCTTCTGATCTTTGTCCTGGGCACTCACACATCTGTGGCAACACTCAGGAGCTGTTTTCAAATCCCCGGGTCTCTGATTATTCTCGTACATTCACACCAAATGAATCTGTCTCCCCTCCTCTAGGTTCTGCGATGTCCTTGTGCACACTGCCCCCAACAAACACAGACACCCTCTCTGGTGTTTCCAAGTAATCGATGACCAGCCCATTCTCGTTTTGAAAAGAGGGAGCCCGAGCCAAAGGCGCTGTTTATCATTTTCGAAATGGGTAGTTCTAAATACCAATTCCATGTTAAAAACTTTTTTTTAAAAACCTCGGGACACCAAAAGATTAAAACATGTGAAGATTCAATCTGGTGCGGATAGAAAGCATACTCACTTTTTTATTTGAGTATCCAATATAGGTCAGCTTGCCCCCTTCCCAAAGGCGTTAGGGAAAGCTGCGCGGGAAAGCGGTGGTGGAGGGAGACCTCGAACACACCTCTCCCCACGGACTGTGGGATCATGTAGCTTCATGTGGAACAACTCCCTCTGAAGGAGGACTGGAAACCAGCCCAACTGCCCCTCCACAACAAAGGATGGAGAGACCACACCACGTGGGTAGGAGAGACACCGTGTCACGGAAACCGCTCCCCCCCCACCCCCCATCACCGAGACCCACCACCGGGAGGGATCTCCCAAGGGCAGAGTTTCTCCCAGAGCAGAGGAGCGAGGGGTTTGTGCCCCTGCCAGGCACTCCAACCCTTGGGACCTACACCATGGAGGTGCGCCCCCAAAAGGTCTGACTTAGAAAAAGACAGTAGGGCTTACTTATGTCCAAGGGGCGTGTGGTCTCGGTCACCCAGGACAAAAGCAAGTTTGAAAAGCATCTAGACTGTAAGTGAAGGAGATTCGTTTGCTAACCTTCCAGCCTCTGTCAGAGGAGCAGGGGGGAGGTGGGACTCTCTCCAGAGATGAGCACCAGCTCTGCACGCTCCCTCTCCCCTGCTAGCGCAGGGCGCACACAGACACGGGGCACTCTCCCGCTGCCTTACTGCTGAGGGGCATGCGCGGACATGCGCAGATATGCGCCGACACGCGCCGACATGCGCGGATACGCGCCGACATGCGCTAACATGGCGCTCTCCTGCCGCACCGCGAAAGCCAGAGGGCATGCCCAGCCAAGGTGGTCTTGCCACCCCTTCCTAACGCGGGTGGACACGGTGGCCACGCTCCACCCCTGCACTCTCCAGCAGCATCACAAAGCCAGCAGGTGCCTGCAGCCCACACAGAGAACACGCATTGATCACCTGGTCCTGGTGCCCAGGGGGCTTGTGTTCCTGGGCGTCAGGGGACCATAACAATTGCAAAGACAGTTCTCGGCAGCCTACAACCCCCAGGGCACAGCACAGACAGTAGACCAAAGCACATCCCCAGTCTCCCTGTGAAAAAGGCCTATTTACTTGGCTGCAGCTTTCGCCTGAGGGGCAGACTTCCTGTTTGCACACAACCAAAGGTTAGGAAGGTGCTGTCGGGGAACGCTGGCAGGGAGACCCCATCTTTGCACTCAGCCCTGGCCTTGCTTCACCTCTCTGGTATCTCCGAGGAAGGAGCTTATACACTTGGCTAGAACCCTGAGTTTTGCAACCTCCACCCAAAGGACACCTTCAGATCTCCTAGTCTGGAGGCCAGCAGAGTTTATGATTGTGGTCCCACAGGGCTGTATCTATTTGCATACTTCAAAAGCTGCTGCCTACGGGTCTGGCTTCCAATCAGCCTGAAATTAGGTTCTAACAGATCCTTCTCTTTGGAACCCAGCAGGTCTTGGCACACCAATGGAGCTCTAGCAAGAATAAATCGGGCTGCTTAGACAATCACAAAGGTTGGAAAGATAACCAAGAACTAGGGCAAGGGTGAACGACAAGGTTCATCACTCACACAAGGCCAATCCTTTAAGATGGGAAGAAGTTCCGGTTTAGAAACATATAGAAATGAACACAGAGTGGGATGCCTGGATGTCTCAGTCGGTTAAGCATCTGCCTTCAGCTCAGGTCATGATCCCACGGTCATGGGATCGAGTCCTGCATGGGGCTGTTTGCTCAGTGGGGAGCCTGTTTCTCCCTCTGCCTGCTGCTCCCCCTGCTTGTGCTCTTTCTCTCTCTCTCTGACGAATAAATAAATAAAATCTAAAACAAATACAAAAAAAAATGAACACAGAGAGTCGAGCAAAATGAAAACATAGAGAAGTATGTTCCAAATGAAAGAACAAGGTAAAAATCTCAGAAAAATACCTTAATTTCACAGAGATAAGTAATATGTCTAATAAAGAATTCGAAGTAATGGTCATAAAGATGCTGATCAGACTCAGGAGAAGACCAGATGAACACAGTGAGAACTTCATCAAAGAGATGGAAAACAGCAAGTGCCCAACATTAGCTACAGAGCTGAGCACACATTGGAAGGCTCCCTAGCAGCCCAGATGAAGCAGAAGAACAGATCAGTGGTCTGGAAGGCAGGGCAGTGGAGCTCACCCAAACAGAGCAGCAAAAAAGGAAAAAGGAAGTAAAAAAAGATAAATAAAGGCAGCCAAACAGACCTATGGGACAACAGCGAGTGAAATGACTATTCACATTACAGGGGCCAGAAGGAGAAGAGAGAGAGAATGGAGCAGAAAATTATTTGAAGAAATAATGGCTGAAAAGTTCCCTAACCTGGGGAGAGAGACAGACATCCAGGTCCAGGAAGCCCAGAGAATTCCAAATAAGATGAACCCAAAGAGATCACACTAAGCACATCCTAATTAAACGCCAAAAATTAAAGATAAAAAGACTCTTAAAAGCAACAAGAGAAAAACAACTTGTGACAAACAAGGAACCCCCATAAGACAAGTGGCAGATTTTTCATCAGAAACTTGCAGCCAGAAGGGAGTGGGACGATAAATCCAATCCAAAGTGCTGAAAGGAAAAAAGCTTCCAACCAAGAATACTCCACCCAGCAAGGTTATCATTCAGGATTGAAGTACAGATAAAGACGATGATAACAAGATCTATTGTGATCACTTTACAATGTATCCAAATATCAAGTCATTATGTTATACATCTGAAATCAATGTAATGTCACATGTCAATTATACCTCAATAAAATATTTTTAAAAAAATAACGCAGAGTGCCTGAGTGGCTCAGTCAGTTAAGCATCTGACTCCTGATTTCAGCTCCGGTCATGATCTCAGGGTCCTGGGATCGAGCCCCGCATGGGGCTTCATACTCAGTGGGGAGTCTATTTGAGATTCTCTCCCTCCCTCTCCCTCTACCCCTCCCCCTGCTCATGCTAAATAAACAAACAAACAAATAAATAAATAATGCTACACAGGATCACTAATATTCCCTATGTTAAAATTCACTTGACTTTCTCTGAAAGAGATAAATTAATCTCTAAGAAAATTTAGGCACCTAGTTATGACATCCAAATGAATCTTCACTCCTGGGTTAGCCCATCCTTAACCATTATAAACAAACGTTTGTAAATTAAAAGGAAAAAAAAAACCTTTTTACATAATAAAATTCATTTTTAAATTACTATAACTTCCAAGTCTAGAAAGGTAGCTTCCTATGAAGCCTTCTGTAAACACTGACCGATCGAACTTGAGGAGCAACGGCGCCTTTGTCAGCAAGGTGGTCTGGGACCGTCCACGTGGCCCGAATCCGCGGGGGGATATGAGCACCCCCGCCATCTCACCTGTCCTCAAAGCACACGGTGCACTTCCAGGCACTGGTCTTCCTCAGGAACACTCGGCACTCCAAGCACACTCGGTGGCTGCAGCCCTTGCACACGGCCCCACGGTTCAGCAGAAACCCCAGCTCGCGCTGACAGCGTGCACACGACTTCGCTCTGTACTCCTGGCTCACGCCATTTGCTCCTTTCCACCGCAGATGCTGCAAGTGCGTCTTCAGTTTCCTGAGGCCCAGAGAGTCAAGTGATAAGATATGAATGAATGAAAGGACAGACGCCAGACGCGAGGGCCCCAACCATACTGCCCCCTGCAAGAGAAGAAAGAAGGGGTTTGGGCATCCATCACGCCCGGCTAACAACATGACTGTGTGAACTAGGGATCTCAATCTCTCCAGAAAGAGGCTCTGAGATTTTTTTTCACGGTGAAACAGAGATGAGAAAAAGCTCACCTCCCACGGATGCTGGGAGGATTCAATGGCATAGCCTAAAAAGCGCGTGGCACAGAGGAGTTAGCCGCTAGTTTTGTTCTAGGCTCATCCCTCCATGTCCAAAGGGCATCATAATAGTTAGCAAGGACACAGAACAAAACAAAACACATACACAGAGAAAATGGCATCAATTTTAATATAGAAGGCATGGAAAGATCTATAAAGATCATGCCTGCTCTTGTCATTAAGTTATCCAATAAAATTATTTAACTGATGCTCTGCTTTTGCTACTGTTTTTTTTTTTTTTAAAGATTTTATTTATTTATTTGTCAGAGAGAGGGCACAAGTAGGGGGAGCAGCAGGCAGAGGGAGAAGCAGGCTCCCCGTTGAGCAAGGAGCCTGATGTGGGACTTGATCCCAGGACCCTGGGATCATGACCTGAGCCAAAGGCAGATGCTTAACAGACTGAGCCACCCAGGCGTCCCAAACTACTGCTTTGTGTTTTTTGTTTTGTTTTGTTTTGTTTTTCAATGGATGGTCAGTTCACTTCCAGTCCCTATTTCCCTGAGACAATAGCCCAAGTGCTAAGGGACCTACACTGGACCCCAAAGAGGTGCTATTAACCAGAACATTCTTTTACGAAACGTCTCTGCTAGCTACTTTTAGAAGAGAGAAGCCAGTCCCAAGGAGCAAGCGCATGTTCTTTCCACTTGCAGGATTTGCTCCACAGTCCGTACCCTCTGGAACAAACCTTCCTGACCACAGCGTCCATGTTACTTTGTTGATATTCAAAATGTTTCCAAATCACCGAATGGCCTCTAATTATCAGAGACAATTCCATTTTGTTCAGCGTATTAAAAGTATAAGTCCATTTCAGAGAGCTTGGGGATAACAGGGGAGGATAGAAAAAAGAACACCGTATCTTCCGGTTAACCTGCAAATTTCATTCCTCAAGCACTGAGGAAACTTCATTCCTCATTTTATCTATTTTATGTGTATTTTTCTTGGCAGACTCTGAAAGAGTTCTGCCATTAAAAACAAAACAGAATCAAAAGCCGAGTCCCCATACTTATTCTCCAGTCTTTGTATCCTTTACAGGCATTGACAAACAAGACCTCGCCATTGGTAAGGGTGGACCTGACCGCTACCAGTCGGCCGTTTTGATACAGTCTAGCCCTGATTTGCTAAGTGTTAACTCCTGCCAAACAGCGCGTGCGACTTCTAGACAGACAAGCAAAGAAACTTCCTATTGACAGATCAGTCAAAGAACAGGCTGAGCAGGTTCACATTTTATGCTTCCCCCTCCCCTCAAAGCCAACTTGGAAGCAAAAGCACACAAAGAAGAAGACAGGAATGGACTACAGCAGACCTGCTGTTTTTATGTGACTTTCTTGACTTTTCCATGTGCCTTCGGTGTCCCCACACCCCCCAACAATTCAGGCAACGCTTCGCCGGAGGTCTTTCCCTTGAGAGGTCTAGTAGAAGACTGCAAACCTTCCTTTGAATGAGTCCCACAAAGTAGCAAAGGGACAAGCAGCGGACAACACACTTAGCACCAAAAGGCATTATTTTAAGTCAACGACAAAAGCAACCTCCCTTCGCCCTCACTGTGTGGGGCTCGGTTTGAGGGCAGGGCTACCTGGCCTCTGCCCCTCACGGGGCCACTCGCAGAGGGGACGCTGGCACGCCCCACAGCCAGCAAGCCGCAGCGAGTGAGCAGGTGGCAGTAGGTGGCAAGCAGGAAAACCCCGAGACCTGCATGACGTGGAGAACAGCATACCGGATCCTTTCCTCCTCGATGTTCTGGACCGCCTGGTCTCGGTACAGGACCTGGAGGATGACCTCGCGTTCCAGCTCCCGGAGGGAATTCAGACTGACTTCCTGGGCCATTCCTTCTCTGGTGCGGAGACCCGAGCCGAGGGTCACTCTGTGGCCGATCGCCCCTGTGCTGTGGGTGAGCTCAGAGCGCCCAGGAGCAGCCCCACGTGCTTCCAAGTGCGTCTTCTCCTATTTCATTGGCAACTGATCGACTTGGGGCTGTTCTTTTTTTTTTTTTTTTCCTTTTTAACTGCGTCACACTCCTCGGGAGAAGAAAGCCCCAAGAGGCTGCCCCCCAGCTGGACTTGCGGCTCCCAGAGCCTCATGCCACCCGGGGAGTCTTTCCTCGGGGCCCTACCCCTGCCTCTGATGTCTGTCTAACCCAAAAGCATATCTTTTGTCTGAAGTTTTGCCAGAGATTGTTATAAATCAGGCATGGCTCCAAGCAGATAATTCTGCAAAGCAGAAGTGAGCCCCAGTCTGAGGGAACTTAGAACTGGCAGTTAGAAGAGTATCGAGGACCTTCAGAAGCTAACCTTCCCCTCCAGTGCCTTCGGGTCAGGAGTAATGGTCATTAAAAGCCCAGCCAGTTGAACGCCTACAAAAGAAAGACAACAACAAAATGGCCTCATTTTCCTGGCTTGTGTGTATCTGCGGCATCACTTCCTGACGCACAAAACGTTCCACACAGACCTTTGCACCTTCTGCCATCGTGATAATGTAAAATTTAAGCCAATTAAAATTGGCTTTCTTGTGTTTCTAAAAGCCACAGACTTCTGAACTTAAATTATTCTAAGATGAATCCGGTATTTCCAGCGATCAGAGAGGCATAAAGGTCCGTGTTTAACGTACATCATCCTAATTGAAAATACATTAGAAGAACTCAGTGTGCTCAACA
The DNA here is from genome assembly GCA_028534135.1 of Potos flavus. Taxonomy (NCBI): domain Eukaryota; kingdom Metazoa; phylum Chordata; class Mammalia; order Carnivora; family Procyonidae; genus Potos; species Potos flavus. The sequence continues at coordinate 7,086,730 of CM052886.1, read as the reverse complement.
CTTAACTGTTATTTTTACAATTAACTTCAAAACTCAAAAAAAAAATGTAATCGGTTGGGGAAGTACGAAGGAATACCCCACCACCCATCTATCTATCAATTATTTATGGTTTTTAATGGTTTTCAAGGATGTTTTATCCATGGGGTCTTGTTTCTGTTTAATGCTGTTTGAAAGGTTCTGCATAGGTCCCCCTGCTTTTTTTCCTCCTATTGGAGACATTGGGCTCACATGACTTTCAATTCGTTCCTCCCCCAACCAAGAAGATGGCGTTTCGTTGATAAAGCACCAGCGAGATGCATATCAGTGAAATGCAGAAAGTGTAGATCAAGGCAATATACTTTTGCTATCAAATCTACATGAATTCCTTAGTAATAAGACTTCCTTTCAATGCTTTAAAAGCTAAACTTTTGTTGGGCTTCAGCAGAAATCCACATTATATTAATTTATGATCCATAACAAATCACTGAATAAGAGGTTAATGGAGCCCTAAGGGATCATTTTCTTTAAGGAAAAAAGGTTAATCTTTTGGTAGCCTGGTGAAGCCTGTGTATTTAAATGCATAAAATAAAATACATTGAATTACAAAGAAAATAATTTATACTGAAATGTTTTAATAGTGTAATATATATGTTCACTGATGCATGAAATAATGAGATCTAGCAGTGATCTAACAACTACTGTAATTCCAAAGTAGTGATATAAGTAATAGTGATTATAAGTAGTGATTATAAGTAATATTTTGAAATATTTGAAATATCTATAACATGCATCATGGTATAAAAATATGAGTGATTTCTATTAGCTACAGTTACCAGTCCTGCTAGTTCTACTCTGGTTTGATTCCTGTATTCATAATGGAAAAAAGTGCTAAATTTTAATTAGAGGGAGATAAATAAAGATGTAATCTTTTTCCCATCCAAGGTCATGGCGCTATAGGCTAAGGAGTCCTGGCTTAAGGGATTCTAGATTTGTCAGTTACTCTCTTGTGGGACAGAGTTAAAATGCTCGGCTCGCCCAAATACACAGGTTGCATGAAGAGTGGGAAGATGCAGAGCTCTGAAAGGGGCACTCTTGGCCTCCAGTCTTCAGGGAAGTACTCACCAGTGCCTGCCCTCCAAAGGCTTCCTATCTGGAAGGTGGGAAAGTGACCAGGCAACAAGGACTTTGGGCTCTAGCCCAGGCTGGCTGGTAATCACTGCATGACGGGTGCAAAGCCTCGATCCTCTTTGGCCCCCAGTTTCTGGATGAACAGATGGAACTCACAGATCTTGGTTTCCCAAGGCTCTGAGTCCCTGGAAAAGAGGAAAGCAATACGGAATAGCATATAATCAAGTAACAAGTGGTAAGATGCAAATTGGCCAATATGTCGCCAACTTTATGAGACGATTTCTTCCAAACTTGCCCCTTGGTTCTTCCTTCTTATTTACCACTGGACCAACGACTATACAGTTGACCCCATTCTCAAGTACTTTTTTTTTTTTTAAGATTTTATTTATTTATTTGACAGAGACACAGCGAGAGAGGGAACACAAGCAGGGGGAGTGGGAGAGGGAGAAGCAGGCTTCCCGTCGAGCAGGGAGCCTGATGCGGGGCTCGATCCCAGGACCCTGGGATCATGACCTGAGCCAAAGGCAGACGCTTAACAACTGAGCCACCCAGGCGCCCCCTCTCAAGTACTTGCAATGAAAATTTTTGCATTTGTCTCAAAACACATGATTTGTATGCACCTGAGCTTTCTTTTCCTGTGGTTTCTGTGCTCCACTGTCTGGCTCTGGCCATGCGGCACAAGGGTGGGAATGATGTTAACCAGTGGACTCACTGGGGAAATCCTGGCACACACAAATGTTCACTCGTTCAGGAGGCTGGGTTTTACAGAAATACAGGATTCAATTATCACACAAAAACGCTCCTCACACTCTATCAAATCCATGGCTGTGGGCCTCCAGTGGGAAGGGCCCTTTTCATGGATGAGAGGGAGCTCATCCTTCCCCCAGTGGCCATTCACTCCTACTTATGGAAAAGTAAGATTTGGTTTGTTCTCGGATCCATCCATCCATCCATCCATCCATTCAGTAAATATTTATTGAGCACCTTCCAAGTGCCACACACTCTTCAAGTGCTTAGCACATGACCTGATTGCCTGGTGATTTACACTCCATCCCATGTGTAACAAGACAGTGATGTTGCTTATGATAAAAGCACATAGAGGACAATTAAAGTCAGGGAGACATCGGCAGTCAGAGTGGAAAGGGGAGATCATTCCACCACGAACCTGCAGTGAAACAGTCACCATGCTTGAGCATGACATGTATTTCTGACCTTCCCAGTAGCCAAGGCAAGACCAAACAAAATGAAACAAAACAAAAAAAATCAAGGTAATGTATATCATCCTGATAAACCGAAGGAAGATGAGAAGGACCTCCTCGGGGTATAAACGGCATAGACTGAGAAAACAGTTATTTGAGCCATGGTTCAGCAGAAGCAGCAAAATCGAGGGATCATGTTTATACTGATCTTAAAGCTAAGAAGCTAGCACCAAATCATAATTCACTGAAAACATTTCAACTAGAGATCAAAATAGGGTGTTTTCTGGTATTCCCAGGCGATGCTGGCATAAAGCTTAAAAAACCAGAGGATAGGTGTTTCATATCCATCCTGTGTTTTTTATTCTTGACTTTCAGATATTTGATTCTAGCTTCTGTTAACCTTCAGTCATTCAAACACTTGGTTAATTCTTACTACGAGTAAAGCCTTCTATCATTCAGAGGGAAGGGTACTTTTTCCTTTAACCTGAAGGCTCTGTCTGCAGATCCTCTCTAAACAAGGGGTGACTTTTTGAAATATGCCATTGGTACTGCAGAGAGCATCACGCCAGGGTCATAATTGGCTCTGTTCGTAGGGCATCACTTCAGCATCCTTCACAGCAAGATTTCACAGAAACCAAGGAAGATGCTTTCTCTTTGGTGTCCAGGGTCCTCCTAGTGTCCCGCCTGGCCTGGATTGGATATTCCATTTACCACGTTTTTTTTAAGATTTTATTTATTTATTTGACAGAGAAAGATCACAGGTAGGCAGAGAGGCAGGCAGATGGAGAGGGGGAAGCAGGCTCCCTGCTGAGCAGAGACCCCGATGCGGGGCTCGATCCCAGGACCCTGGGATCATGACCTGAGCCGAAGGCAGAGGCTTTAACCCACTGAGCCACCCAGGCGCCCTCCATTTACCACGTCTGAGCCACAATTGCTTCATCTCACTGGGACTCATCCAGGATTGGCATGGGTGCGGTACCACACTTACATCGTTAGAAACTTGTGGGTTGCTTTTGGTTGTCACGGTGACAAAGAATTGTCTTGCCTCCCATGCAAATGTTGACTACCTTATCAGATAATTCAATTGGGAAAAAAATTATAATTCTCTGATAAAATGTAACTCTCATATAAACACAAAGTATATTTGGCAGGATTTTAATATACTCTGAGTTTTCCTGAATGCAACCATTGTGTAGATTGAATGAAAGCTGTACTTTGTTTCACTTAGAACTTTAACAAGAATTGTTTATCATTTCAGAAATTGCATCACCAAGGGCAACATTGCTTGTAGTATCTGAATGACACCTGCCATACGCTGGTAACAATCTGCATTTGTAAATGTCATAATCAACGTGACTCTATTTACACAAACATCTGACAACCTCACTGGGTCTCCTAATGTAGTTTGCATATCCAAGTACACATTATATGGTAATTAAAAATATATAATTGATAAAGTCCTCTTATTTCTCCTTTTATCATGATAATTGCATTGTAGGAGTAGTAGTATGTAGGTAGATTATAGTGTATGTGAATTCTGTTTCTGGACAGTAAAAGGTGAACTACAAAATAATATATTTCCTATAATGAGTGACCACTGAGTTTCATAGTTTTAAAGGGCGCCTAAGTGGCTCAGTTGGTTAAGCATCTGACTCTTGATCTCAGGGCTGTGAGTTCAAGCCCCACTGGGATCCGTGCTGGGCACGGAGCCTACTTAAAAAAAAAAAAAGTTTCATAGTTTTAAGAACTACTGAATTAGAAGATGCAATCATTTCCAAGGCCACTTACAAATTAAGTTATAGAATTCCCTTGTTCATGTTTCAACACATTATTGGGTTTGTAGAATGGAGTCTGGGAAAGAGAAAAGGGTTGGTTCTCCTTGGTTGTTCGGTGTTTTGGGTTTGGGGGCTCCAGTTTATGAATTTGCATATGCAATTTCAGGTCTGATCTCCAGGTTGTAGTTGAGAGCTCAGAGTTCTTCTTGCAATGCAAAATCTTTGAATTATTTCAGGTGCATTTTTTCAATCCTCTTGATGGAAGCTCTGCACTTTATCCCAGTTAGGCTGGCATGTGAATTCTTAGAAGTTTTGTAACAACTGCCACCTTGGACAGTCTCCTGTGTGATCCATCTTGCAAATCACTCAAAAATGCTTCACTGAAACTGTTCTTAGCTCATCGACTACTTATCCAAGACAAAGTGTCCCCAGACCCCTGGCAATAATTTACTTATTTTTAATTTTTTAAAGTTTCATCATGTTTTAGTGAACTTCTTAGTCAATAGAGGTTTCTAGGGCAGCAGATGGAGTCAGTGTGCAGCACAGGCCCATGGTAAACAAGAAAAATCAGAGTTTCAACCACCTCCTGGCATTTGCAGTGTAACATACACCTTTACAAATTCCATTCCTTTTTTTTAAATTAACATATAATGTATTATTTGTTTCAGGGGTACAGGTCTGTGAATCATCAGTCTTACACAATTCAGAGCACTCACCATTGCACATACCCTCCCCAATGTCCATCACCCAGCCACCCCATCCCTCACACCCCCTCCCCACCCCAGCAACCCTCAGTTTGTTACCTGAGATTAAGAGTCTCTTATGGTTTATCTCCCTCCCCAGTCCCATCTTGTTTCATTTTTTCCTTCCCTGCCCCCATGACCCCCTGCTCTGCCTCTCAAATTCCTCATATCAGAGAGAATATATGGTAATTGTCTTTCTCTGATGGACTCATTTTGCTTATAATACCCTCTAGTTCCATCCGCGCCATTGCAAATGACAAGATTTCGGTTTTTTGATGGCTGCGTAATATTCCATTGTATATATGGACCACATCTTCTTTATCCATTCATCTGTTGATGGACATCTAGGTTCTTTCCATAGTTTGGCTATTGTGGACATTGCTGCTATAAACATTCAGGTGCACGTGCCCCTTCAGATCACTACATTAGTATCTTTAGGGTAAATACCCAGTAGTGAGATTGCTGGGTCATGGGGTAGCTCTATTTTCAACTTTTTGAGGAACCTCCACACTGTTTTCCAGAGTGGCTGCCCCAGCTTGCATTCCCACCAACAGTGTAGGAGGGCCCCCTTTCTCCATTCCTAGTCACCTGTAGTAGAAACCATGTTGGAATATTCGTCATATTCTTTGAAACATGGGTAAAACAAACACGCTTCTCTGGTGGATGTTTTGATTGATGTGATGTTTTGAAGTAGAACATGGAGGTAGTAAAAGAATGACATGAAATCTATGAAAATCGGTAGCGTGTTCCTCGTATCGTGTTACGTACTACTGTTTAGGACAACAGAGTCAGGAGGGAGGTTAACATTTGTCACTGTCACGAAGTGGGTCACAGGGAGGGCTGCTGGGGGCAGAGCGGCCTGTGCCTGCTGGCTGGCATGCTGACGGCTGTCACCCAGGGGAGCAGCGGTGACCGGACTGAGTGGCTGGCTAGGGAAAGGGAAAGGCGATGGGCGGGGACAGAAAAGGGGACGGGGGGGGGGGGGGGACACTTCACGACAAGGTGAGGCCCGCCGAGCCTGGGAGAGGAGGAGGAGCTGGTCTGAGGAATGGAGAGGGGGGTCTCTCTAGGTGGGGGACAGTGTATATAGCACTACTGGGGTGGGGATGTGGCATTCTTCCTCCAGCACGGGAGCCCGGCTTCCCCACTGCCCATAAAAAGGCTCCAAAGCACGAACATGGTCTTCCTGACCCCCCTGACCTGGTGTCCTCCTACTTCTGCGTCCCCACTTCCCAGTTTGGGCTCCGATGCTCCTGTGGTGAACTCATTGGAGACTGTTCCCCAAGCATACCGTGCATTTCCTCCTGCTCTTCCTTCTGCCCCCCCAAGTGTAATCTACTCATAGGCAGTGAGGGAACAGTCAGGAAAGCCGGTTTGGAGCCTGACTGCATGGGTGAGGAGCTCAGCTCTGCCCCTTGCTAAGTGCTGGGCGAGTTACCCGAACCTGCTGGGACTGAATTTCCTTGTCTATCCAGAGAACTACTGTGCCTACGTCCCCGAGTAGTTGTGAGGATTAACCGTGTTGATACATATCCAGTACTCACATCACTATAATAAGAGTTGATAAGTATTAGCTGTAATTATTAGTAATACTATCATTATCATCAACATTAATCTTTCAAGGTCCAGATTAATTGCTGCCTAATTCAGGAAATTTCTCCTTATTTACAATCGAAATTGGTCACTCCTTCTTCATTATAATACCCTTCTCCTTTGCATGGTTCTCTAATGGGACCCTGACTTCATTCTGGCTTGTACTCAAGAGTCCTTTGTGGTGGTGACTTTGGGATTGAGTGATCCCTCACCCCCCAGCAAGTAGGTCCTTAATGGTTGGAGCGTGTTGAGAAACACAGTGAGTGTTGTGACACGTGGGTCTGCTTGCAAAGCAGGAAGCACGAATTCAAGCAGGGTAGGAAGTCAGGAGAGTCAGGTGAGTAAGCAAGCACCGAGTTCTGAAAGCTTCAGCCTTCAGGAAACTGAAAAGCACAGGAAAATCTGAGTTATTCTGGAACTTGAGAAGCATGCTGCAAAGTGTTTTGTTTTAATGATCTCATGCAGAAAGTCACAGTGTCCTAGCTGGAGGGATGAAGTCTCCCAGATCCATTTTTCTGAGCTGCTCCTTACATGGTCACTGTCCCATTCACTTGGCAGCTTCTTAGATTGCATTTATTCCGTCCCAAGCAAAGAAGTTGGGCTCTGTTCTTACCTACAGGGAGCCCCGACCTCCCTTTTCCATTGCACATTTGTAATTTTGCAATGGTGTCTGTCTTTGCTCATAGCATTCCACCTACCAGTCTAATTATATTTAACAATAAAAAAGAAAACCAATACCAGAGCACCGTGTTGAAGGAAAAATCTCCCACAGCCGCTTAGAGAAGCCCTCTACACCGAACTGTCCCATCTCCGCGTTGGTTGGGGTTCCGGACAATCTGGGATCAAACCCAATTCCCGGGCATAGCCATGTGCTCTTGGACCAGCGGCTTAATCTCCGTGAGACTCACTTTCCTTCTCTGCCTCCTCTGTGCCCTAGAGAAAGCTATCCCTCCTTCACAGGGTTGATTTGGGAATTCAATACATCATCCAGGTAGAGACCTAGAGCAATGGCTGGGAGGCAGCAAGCGGGACTCAGGAACTTTCCTCCCTGCAGACTGTCCCCCCTGCAGGAACCCCCCAAAAATAGGAGAAACAGCCATCAAGCCATAGCACATTTCTCAGAGATTGCTAGGGACAAAGGCAGCGTGAGGGGGAGGGGTGCTGGGGTCACCTCCTAAGTGCAGCACATTTTGTCTCCTTCCTCGGCCTCACAGCAAAGCTTGACTGGCTTCCAGGCCTGCCGAGGGGGCAGCACGAGCACCGTGACCCAGAGAGGGACGAGCGAGAAGGCCAGGAAAGGAGTCGTTCTCTGCTTGCAGGCAGGCGTCCCCTGTCCTTCCAACCCGTCACCTGACCGTGATGCAGGGGACCGGGACGGTGGCAAGGTGACAAATTGCAGGGGCGTGTGTGCCCGTGACCAGGACTGTCAGCACTGCCGGGACGTTCAAGGGAAACTGCAGAATGTTTTGTGGCCCGACAGCCACAGCCCTGCAATGGGCCACGGCACAGGTCACCTCGGGGGCCCCAAGCCCCGGTGCTCTGCTCTGACCACAGCAGTTTCCTTGAGAGGCTGCAGCTTGAGAACACAGCCGCGCCCCCCTGCCTGGGACGTGGGGGCGGGGGGGATCGGCGTGTCACGACATCACCCCTGACGCCGCATGCGACAAGGTCGTCCCTTTTTGCTCTGGTGTTCTTTATGGAAGCCTGTCACGGCCACGAAGAACACTAGTCCATGTGGCCAAGGCGGGAGGTGAACACAGAACAGCGCTGGTCTCTGTGGTTCCAACCCCAGCTGGGCTGGGCTCGCTTCTGCCAGGGGAGGCGAGATACGTGTCTATCAATTCTTTGTCTCTCTTGTCACTTAATCAGAGGTGGCGTTTCCGGGAAGCTGGTGAGGCTCAAGCGTCAGCCTCCCCTGCTTGCGCGGCATGTCCAAGGCCCCCTGCCTGATGCCGTATTTGTTCTCTTGAAAAAGTCTCCATGAGTTGTATAAACATCAAGTCCTTAATATATGAAGTTGCGTGTATGCGGAAATCTAGAAATCTAGAAGACCCAAAGCCTACCCGACGTAGGAGAAAGGGGGATGAGCTTCAGCTTGCCACCAAAAATCTTCCCCCAAAAGTGCAGTTTTCGAATCCAAGTTAAACACCGACATAGAAATCTATGATTTCTATGGCTTAAACTTGACCTCTTCTTACAGAAGCATAAAGAAATAAGAATTAAGGTTATTACCTTGTTAGAGATCCTACTCATAATAATTGCAATCCATCCTTTTTGTTGGACCAAAAGCAACTATTTATTTAGCACTTACTCTGGACCAGTCTGACAAGGACACTGCCTACATTACCTCAGGCTTCATTACAACACTGTGAAGTAAGTACACCCATTTTCCAGATGAGGAGGGTGAGGCTTGGAGCAATTAAGTCATTTACGGAAAATCACACTCCAATTCAGGGCTGTTTAACTTCAAAGCCTTATGCCTTATTCAGGCAGAAAAGCTAAGACGTTAGAATCTCCCACTGTCTTGGTTGAGTAATCTTTTTCTGACACTGACTCTAACTTCATAGTAGATCCTCACTATCTAGTATGTATTTTCCTCTCATAACCTCTCCTCTTGCCAAGAAATGAGTTTGCGGGTTAAAGAAGCTTAAGCAAAAGAAATTTAAATTAGAGCCCAGCTAACTTTTTTTTTTAATTTTAAAAGTATATTTATGTTCCACGTCCAAACTAGAAATTATGGGTGATCGATAATCTTTGAGGTAGATTCCGAGCAAAACAGTAATAAACTCTATGTACACAAATTTACAAGCCACAGAAGAAAGCAAACGCAATAAACCCAATACAAATACAATATAAATACCATCAAAACATATACCACCTTAAAAAAAAAAATTCGCACCCTATAACTTTTAGATGGTATGTTTTTGGTTTGGTTTACTTTTTAACTAAGTCCCAAGGACTTCCTCCATTCCATTTAGATTATTACCCTACATTTTAAATATATGCTATTCAATAAATTAGAAGTCATCCTCTAATTTATCACTGTTTTTGTCTCCCACCTTCTCAATGTCGTTAACTAAGGAAAAGTCACAATCACTGTCATCTCTACCCACTTTGCCCTCGGAACAACCCACCCGGATGGCTGGACTGGGATATTCTCCTACCTTTGCATGTGCTTCAAGAGAAGAGACAGGGGCGCCCGTTCTGGAGAGAAGGAAGTCAATTTTTCTTCACCTTGGAACAACTGACGCATTTCTCTTTCCTTCCTGTCAGGCCAGAGCTGAAGCGGTGCACCCTCGGGGCCCGCCCCGGGGCGTCTGCGGCTGCCCCCACATCACCCAGGACCCCGGCAGCGAAGCCACCTGAAGCCACACCCAGGGACTCTTGTATGCCAATGGTTTACATCTTTAGCAGGAGGACAGACCCAGCTGACGCTCCTGAAACCCTGAAACGTTTCACTCCCCCCGAAGGAAACCTCAAGAAAGACTAGAGGCTTCGAATATTCAAATGTGTTCCCCTTTGCAAGGGGTTTCACACTGACCTCAAGTGTGAATGATTGTATTTTGAAGAACAGCGGTGAACTGGAGAATAACAAGCCTGGCATCAACTTTGGGTGGGGGCGGGGGGGGGGTACATTTCACTGAAATGTACAGATACGTGTAGAATGGGATACAAATTGTAAGCACAACACTGTTAAGTTTTCCCAAGGTGAACACACCCCTATCAAGAAATACAACTATAACAGCAGCCCAGAAACCCCATCATCCGCCCTTCCAGTTACTACCTCTCCGCCACAGATGATGGTTATCCTGACCTCTGACACCATTGATTCATTGTCCCCCTTTTGGCACTTTGTGTAAATGAACAGATACCATTTAACTCTTTTGTGCCTGGCTTTTAGGTCAGCCTGCTTATGAGATCCAACCACACTATTGCACATGCTGTCAAAAAACCAACCTCTGTGCTTCGGAGCCAAAATATAACATCAAGACAGAGTTGAGAATAAAGAGGAACAATAGCTTCATTGCTTTGCGGGGCAAAGGGGCTGCGGCAGGCTATCTCCTTCAAGAAACTACCAGCCCACCCGGAGGAAGGGGCTGGGGAATTTTATAGGGAAATACAGGAGCTGGTTGATTTTGATGGGAGTTAATCCTTTGTCATGTCTTTGGGCTGGTCCTGGGTTCCTGAAATAAAAGGCTAAGAAGGGAGGAAGGCAGGTTTGCAGAAGAGAGGAAAAAGGTTACTTTAATATCGAGCTTTGCTGAAGCGTTAGCACTGCCATTTTGATTTTTGTTCAACTTTTGGTTTTAAGCAGTTTCACATGTAGTTATAGTTTGTTCGTTCTCGTTGTGGCATTATATTGTATGGACTTATAAAAAGTTACTCTATTGTATTATTTATTGATGGGCGTTTGCGCGATTCATCATGTGGGCTAGCATGAATGGTGCTCTCACGAACATTCTTATGTGGTATCTGGGTGAATACTCGTCCGTGTTTCTGTTGGCTCTGTACCTAGAAATGGAAGTTAGCGTATGCTCAACATAAGTAGACACTGTCAAACACTCTCTCAAAGTGGTTGCACTCATTTAAGTTACCAGAAACGAGTTCTGGTTGCTCCACATCTCCCCAGCACTTAATATTATTTGCCTTTCTTATTTTATCCGTTCTGGTCAGTGTGTGTTGGTATCTCATTCTGGTTTGATTTCATTCCCCTGATATTTAGGGTAGCTGAGCAATACGAGCATTATTTTATATGCTTATTGGCGAAGTGGATATCTGCTGCGATGCAGGGCCTGTTCAAGTCTTCTGTCTGTTTTACTATTGGCTTATTTGTCTTTCTGTTATTGACTTATAGAAGTTCTTTATATATGTAGGATCAGAGTCCTCTGTCAGATATCTATATTACGTAGAGCTTCTCCCACTCTTTGGACTTGTTTTTCCATTCTCTTACTGGGCTCTTTTGAGGGTCTCAGACTCACTTTTGAGGGTGAGCTAGCGTGAACTCAAATGGAGAGAATGATTCAGGCAAGTCCAATGATGACCAAAGATAAGGTGCACTGTGTGGCCTTGGGAATCACCGGATCTCTCTGAACACTACTGGGCCTGGCTTTCCTCAACTGTGAATGAGGTTCACTTGGTTCATTCCTCTGGCTCTTCAGTTCTGGAATCTCATTCTTCTGTGGCCTGGGAATGTTGACCTGGCATGGTGCATTCCACCAGGAGAGGAGAAGAGGTGGGCAGGAGGGGGTAGTGGGCTGTGACGAGAGGCAAGAGTGAATTAAGAGGACAAGCTTTGGGGTGAGACAGAGCAGAGTGACCTTGAGTAAACCATGTGGCCTTTCAGAGCCATTTCCCGGTGAGGGTCCCAAGCTTCTCTCCTTGTTCTTCAAGTTCATTCCATTCATTCACAGACATTTATTATGCACATCAGGCATTGCTGGAGTGACCATGGTTGGGGACCCCTGGCCCAAGAAGATCTTTGATACATAAAAACTATTTAGTAGTCATAGTATTATTTGCAGCCTAAGACACTAAGTGAATCCATTTAGGAATATTTGGAAGAAAATGCTTCTGGAATGAGGGTACCCTATAATAATAATTTCCAAAGTAGGTGTATTACTTAGCTAGAGCTTCTGGAACAAATACCGTAACAGTGTGTGGCTTAAACCACAGAAATTCATTTCTTCATAATTCTGGAGTCTAGAAGTTCAAGATCAAGGTGTTGGGGGGATTGTTTCTTTCTGGAAGCCTCTGTCCTCAGCCTGTGGATGGCTGTCTTGTCTCTGTGTCTTCACAAGATCTCCCTGTGCCTGTCTGAGAGGCAGTCCTACTGGATTAGGGCCCACCCATAGGACCTTATTTTAACGTAACTGTCTATTTAAAGACCCCATCTCCAAATATGCCTTATTTCCAAATACAGAATGTCACTTTCTGAGGTACGGGGGTTAGGACTTCAACATACGAATGTGAGGAGGGACACCCTTCAGCCTGTAACAGCAGGATTTAGTAAGAAAATAGTAGAACCCAGGGCACCTGGGTGGCTCAGTGGGTTAAAGCCTCTGCCTTCGGCTCAGGTCATGATCTCAGGGTCCTAGGATCGAGCCCCGCATGGGGCTCTCTGCTCAGTGGGGAGCCTGCTTCCCCCTCTCTCTCTGCCTGCCTCTCTGCCTACTTGTGCTCTCTCCTCTCTGTCAAATAAATAAATAAAATCTTTAAAAAAAAATAGAACACATGGAAAAACGTTCCATGCTCATGGATTGGAAGAACAAATATTGTGAAAATGTCTATGCTACCTAAAGCGATCTACACATTTAATGCAATCCCCATCAAAATACCATCAATTTTTTTCAATGAAATGGAACAAATAATCCTAAAATTTATATGGAACCAGAAAAGACTGCGAATAGCCAGAGGAATGCTGAAAAAGAAAACCAAAGTTGGTGGC
>CM052886.1:7053552-7073368 GCA_028534135.1 Potos flavus | reverse complement strand
GGGGGTAGGGGCGGGTAGGGACAGGGTGGCTGGGTTATGGACATTGAGGAGGGTATGTGCTATGGTAAGTGCTGTGAAATGTGTAAGCCTGAGGATCCACAGACATGTACCCTGGGGCAAATAATACATTATGCGTTAATTAAAAAATAAAAAAAAATTAAAAATTAAAAAAAAATAGAACTTACATTTCCATTCATTTTTTAAAAAGCTAAAACAAACTTGATAAATACTTAAGAAATGGATTCATAGTTTAATGTATCACAATGGAAATGCACATAACTTTGGGATACATGCTTAAAAATGGTTCCTGCTAGAGCAGCAAAATTAAAGAAGTTTGGAGACCACGGGCCTAAGGCCTCGGGCTACAGTGGACAGCAGGAAAGGGTTGGAAGATGGGTGTTGAGGGGCGCTGGCTGGCTCAGCTGGTGGAACAGGCAACTCTCGATCTCGGGGATGTGAGTTTGAGCCCCACATTGGGTACAGAGACGACTTAAAAATAAAATCTTTATTTTTTTTTTTTTAAAGATTTTTATTTATTTGACAGAGAGAGACACAGCAAGAGAGGGAACACAAGCAGGGGGGGAATGAGAGAGGGAGAAGCAGGCCCCCCACCGAGCAGGGAGCCCGATGCGGGGCTTGATCTCAGGACCCTGGGATCATGACCTGAGCTGAAGGCAGATGCTTAACGGCTGAGCCACCTAGGTGCCCCAAAAATAAAATCTTTAAAAAAAAGAAGAGACATGGGTGTTGAAATTGAATAGGTATCAATTAGATCCCACCTGGAACTAAAGAGAGGTAACACAGGGCCAACCTGGGGGTTAGACCAGAGCAGCAGTGGAAGGAGAGAGCCCCAGAATGGGTGAGTGGGCAGGAGTCGGCAAAGAGAGTGAACGTGATTGATCACCAAGAGAAACCTTCTGAATGCTCTGTGTGCCAGGCTGTAGCCCTCTTCTTCCTTAAATGTCCCTCCCTATAAACTCAAGCTGGTCAAGAGACTTGCTCTGGATGACAAAATGTGAGCAGAGGTGACCCCTGCCTCTTATGAGCAGTGCCTCCTAGCCAGCACACAGGCTACCGTTCCCTGTCCCCTCCTCCTCCCTCCATGGTTCTGGCATGGAGAAGATAGGACAGAGCCACAGAAGACACCTGATGGTCATGTTGTTCGAGTGACAAATACAACTTTGTTGTTATCAACCTCCAAGAGTTGAGGGCTATTTGTTTCTGCGGCTAACCCAGCCTATGCTGACCAAACTAGTGTACTTTTTCACATACACAGAACTGAGCAACTATTTAATACCCACTATAGCATAAAAATCAGGGCACCTGGGTGGCTCAGTCAGCTAAGCATTTGCCTTTGGCTCGGGTCATGATCCTTGTGTCCCGGGATCGAGCCCCACGTTGGGCTCCCTGCTCCCTGCTTCTCCTTCCCCCTTCTGCCTCTCTCCTGTGCTCATGTTCTCCCTCTCTCTCTCGCTCTCAAATAAATATATAAAATCTTAAAAAAAAAAAAAAATCAACCAGTCATGAAAAAATTCCAGCTGGAGGCCCCCACTGTGGCATAAATTATCCTTCAGTTGCTGGATCTTGGGCACTTGAGGTCTCAGGGATGGGGCGGAGGCAGCCAGGGTCAGGAGGAAGAGGGACTGCCATTTCCGGGAGGTCTGGAGGGATTGCAGTCCTATCTGCCCACGCTTCCCAGCTGACAGCAGATCTAGCCAATCCAGTGCCCATGTAATTTCATAGCAGCGGACTCTCACTTCAGATAGGAGTCAGCCACAAGTTTACTTTCTTTTCCATTACAGCACTAAATTCCTCAGGTCTGAGTGTTTGGCATTGCCATCTGTACCGCTAAATTATTCTTATTATTATTGACCTAGTGTGACTCCATGGTACTTCTGAGGAGCACACACATGGGCCCAGGGAAAGGAAGGAAAACGCGAACATCCACAAGGCTAGATCTGGATGGTAAGGGGCTGCAGATCACAGACCACACCGCGAGACCCAACTGTGCCCGGTGATACTCTTTTCTCAGGTGACACGGCTGTGACGAGTAACCCCACACTTGCTAAGTAAAGGCACTGGCAATGCCAATCCTTATTTTAAAGAGTTTGTATTTCAGAGATTTGATTTGACCCCCACCTTGGAAAACAAACCAGAGATTCATTCTACTGACTTACTGCGCAGAAACTAAACATTTTTCTAAAATATGGCTGACTACCAGAGATTGATGAGCAGCCATGAGTCGGTGTGTTTGCACTTTAGTACTTAGTGGATTAAATGTGCTGGAAATGGCAGCTGGTGGACTGCCAAAGGCCCTAGTGATTTTAAATTCCTTAGCCCTACAGAGTGTCCATCCATTAGACAGAATAGCCCGCCATATCACTGCATTTTTCCAAGCACTCCATCACTAGGCCTAGAGAATTGAAGCCCTTCTGTGTATAGAAAGTTTGTTTTTAAAAATTTGCCATAGAGATATCTCAGTTAATTTTGTAGCCTCGACTCCAGCTCAGAGGCTTAAACAAAGTGTGTGTTCCATGTACGTGTGTTAAACAAGTACACAGTTTGGAAGATAAATAGACCAATTTCTCCATTTCTAGGGGCAGACTCAATAGGCCATATGCTAAGATCATTTGATGAATGTTCTTTGATAGTTAAAATTGGAGAGTACCCAATGCACAGAAGCTAAAGTAATGTAACATTTTTTAAAAATTCACATTTACAGGGCGCCTGGGTGGCTCAGCAGTTAGACGTGTGCCTTTGGCTCGGGTCATGATCCCAGGGTTCTGGGATCGAGCCCCACGTCGGGCTCCCTGCTCTGTCGGAAGCCTGCTTCTCCCTCTCCCACTCCCCCTGCTTGTGTTCCCTCTCTTGCTGTGTCTCTCTCTGTCAAATAAAATCTTAAAAAAAAATTTCACATTTACGTGTTTTCTGTTGATTTATGCACGTGCTGGTGTTTCAGTTACAACATAAAGTCTGTGCAGTACTAATGCACCATTCCCGCAGCCACTCACATTCGTTTGAATCAGGAAGTTCCTGAAAGGCTGTGGAGCAATTTCTAAAAGATGTCTCCAACCTCACAACATTCGAATGCAGACTGTCACTCAGAACCTGTTCACTGTGGCTTTGCACATAATTCTAAGACACTTACCTAGTGGGCCTCCAGGTCCACCGCAGAGAGGCCCGAGAAAACTGGAAGACAGTGAAAAGACCCTTTTGGCGCTGGAGCGTGGTGCCGCTGGGGGCCTGGAACCAGGCAGGCAGGAGAAGGACACCTAAAATGGGATCCCAGGCGAAGCTGGGAAGGTCAGGAGGCCATGACAAAGAAATGTCACAATTAGAATCACATGTGAGGCACAAGGCTGAAACACTGAAACAAGTGAGTCAAAGCCGAACAAAACTGAAAAAGAAAATACAGTTCAGAATGGTCACTTAGGTCAAGTGCCCAGGGCAGAGCAGCCTTGTGTCTCTCACCACTGTGCCCCCTGTTCACCTGCCCTCTGCTTCCCACAAGGTGGCAGGGGATGGCATCTTTCTCCACCAGCCAGCTCTCTGCAGTTGGCCATGAGGCAGACCTGACACCTGTGGGGAAATCATTCATTCATTCGATCAATTTTAATTATACACCTACTTGTGACAGGCACAACTGAGGGGAAGGGGGACACATCACAAATAAAACGGCTTCTGCCTGCATGGAACTTACAGTCAGAGGGTAGAAGCAAGGATTTCTGATGGATTGAAAGTGAGGTCTGTAGCTTCATTCTGCCACATCTCAAAGGCTTGTGGTTAGCCCTTCCTGGGGGGGATGGGAAGTCGATTTTAGCAACTGGGCTTTGGAGAGGTAAGAAGCGACAGTTTGATTTCAAGGACATAGTAAAATCAAGAAAAGCAGCCCCCAAAGTCGAAGATCTTAGCCTCAGGGTACATGCAAACGGGCGCCCATAGTCTAGCCCTTCTTGTACAAGGGCTGTACGATTACTAATTTTCTGAATGACCCCTATATCCAAGTGTCTGTTTAGCTCAGTTTGGTTAAAGGAGCCAGGAAGTGTGCAGCATTTGACGAAAATTTTCCACCCAGAATGTTTTTTTAATGGTCATTAAAGAAAAAAAAACTCATTTACACAGAAAATTTACCTCCACAAAGGAAGGTTTCGTTCAGAGCTAAAGTTTCTTAATCCTGGATCTCCAGAAGACTGAAAGCAATTTCTCACGCTGCTCATCATATTCAGAAATCCCTTTACAATTTGTTACTAGATATCCGAACCCATTTGAATGTTTAAAGTAATCCACACAGTACAAGCTGGAGGGAAGGGCTGGACAGCAGAAAGGCTTTTGTACCTTTGTTTTGTTTTAGTTGCTGCGGTCCAGTGAGCGCCGGGATACTGAGCGGGTTCCCACGGAAACCACCGCGGGGAGGACCCAAGCAGGGGCGAATCCCGAGTCCCCAGCCCCGCTAGTCGGGCGTGGGAGGGGCCCTAGAGCGGGGAGGGACCGGAGCGGGGGCGGGGCGAGGCGCGAGCTCGGGGGCGGAGCCTGAGTGCGCCTGCGCAGTACGCGCTACTCTGGGAGGCGGAGGCGACGCGCGGGAGGGAAGATGGAAGACTACCAGGCTGCGGAGGAGGTAACCGCCCGGTCGGGGATGGGAAGGGTGGAGGCCGAGAACGCCTGGTGCGAGTAGGCGGCGGTAGCGAAGGGCGTGTGTGGGCTCCCGGGCCGCGTCTGGACGTGGGCGGCGGCAGTCTCCGGGGCTGACTGACGGTACCGGCGCCCTGCCCCGCGCTGCGCGGTGACCCCCCAGCCCGGCCTGCTCGGGGTGTGGGCGCCCGGCCCGGGGGGCGGGGCTCGGGGCGGGGCGGGGGCTCCCCGCGCCGCGGCGTGCGCCCGGTCGTTCTTCCGGGAGGGGCACCGCAGCCCTGGGATTTGTCCTTGGGGCGGGGCCTCTCGCGTCCCTGGCGCCCCAGGCCCGCCGCACCCCCTGCCCGCCCTATACCCTGAGCCAGCCGGTGCCGGCCGCGCCCCCGGCCCAGCAGGGTTCGGAGCGTGGTTCCGCGCCGGCCTGCCACGCCCCCGACCTGCTGCACACCCGCAGCCAGCCGCTACCTGAACCTGGCTCCGCGCCGCCGCGCCGCGAGTCTGGGCTCCCGTCGACCCGCCACACGCCTGACCCGCTCCACTCCCGCTGCCCCCGGAACGTGGCTCCGTGCGGTCCCGCCACGCCCCCGATCCGCTCTACTCCCGCCGCTCTGCTGCCCCTCCGGGGCCTCTGGGAGAGTGCTATCACTCGCTCCCTTTATTGGGCGGTGCAGACTCCCACCCTGGACTAGGTGCTCCGCGTCCGCGGGTGGGGAAGACTGAAGGCCGCGTGTGCGTCTGCTGACTGATGTTTTAACGCAAGACTTCAGAGGGACATGCACGCGTGACACGCAAATGCAGTCGCATCTTTCAGTTCTCAGGCGGTCTGCAAAATGCAGAAGTGCTCGATAGGAGAGCCTGCCTTTGTCTGCTGCCCCGCACCTTGTTCTTCAGTCCGGTGCTTACATCCACCACGGCTGCCATCACTTAAGTTTCATTTTCAATTTGAGTTTGAGATGTCAGTATGAGAGCTCCTATTTATGGGGGAAAAAATAATCTCTCATTGCCTCAGTGAAGAAGCAGGGTAAAGCACACAATTACTTGCCAAGCAGAAGACATTTATTCTAACAGTGTGCTGTTAAAATGGCTTTCCTTCAATTTAACATGCATTCAGGGACTATAGCTGATGGGTGCTGTTGTTGTAGAAAAGTAGTTGCCCATTTTGTTCTTGCTAAGTAATAATTCTCGTTGAAACTGAAATAAATTGAGTCCTACAGATTATGCAGCCTGTCAAAAATAAAAACTATAGATGAAGTTGGTAAGGTTTGCTATTTTACCATTTTTGAAACTTAATGTAAGCAGGAATGTTTGGAGGGGAAAGAAAAATCTAAGACTTAAGGACTGATGCTAGAGTTTCAGTTTTAATCTGATTTCCTAAGTACCACACGAATGGCCGTGCCAAGTCAGTGTTTGAATGCTGGGAACAACCAAGTGGATAATTATGAGAAGACACGGTTCTTCTCATTTGCACCAAGCAAAGGAAAAGCTTTTCCCTGTAAACTAATATAGGAAAATGGCTTGTATTATAGAAATAGCCATAAAACTTTAAAAAAAGGAAATGCCACTGTAAGAGAAATCTCTTAATACTGGCATTGTAATTCTGGCTCCCACCAATGGGGTGGCTAAGAGACTTCATTATTCCAGATCTCACTTGCAGATCTGTGAATTGAAGGGCTGAAGAGAGTGTCTGTTCACAGGAGATAAAGCCCTAGGCCCTTAGGAGGATGAGACCTTGGCTTCTTTCTAGTAGGCAGGCCTTAGGTATTTAGTAATCCACACCACTCTCTTCTGAACTAAGTCTTTTCTGCATAGCCCCTAACTTCATGTAAATACCTGGACCTTTGTAAGACTACTCTCAACTCATTGTTCATATTTCCTGTAGAAGCTGAAGCTGTCCAGGGGATTCTGTACAATTCTACCTTTCTACTAAAAGTCCACTGAAATGCCCCTCAACCTTTTTCATAGTTTAGCCATGTGGCTAGTTACACAGGGACTTTTCCGTATGGTTTAGGATCATGGAAGGATCCTTTAAGCCTCAAGAAATCATTTAATCTGTAAGATACTGCAAATTTTCATTCACTTGGTGAGTTGGCTTCGTCTCCAAGTATGCCTTCTCCTGAGTACAGCAAGTGAGAGGGCTTCAGGCAGTCTGCTCTCGATCCTCTGGAAAGAAAAGGCATTGCGTGGACAGGGCCACGGTCCTGCATCCGGCAGAGAGGAAAGCTCACTGCCAGAAGCAGGGCACTCTGACTTTATTCCACCAGGATTCACAATGACCGAGGGCCTGGGGCTGCCCTCTACAAGGAATGTCCAGAGCTAAGTACTGTTTGCAGCACTCAGAACCTTGTGCCCATTCAGATGTACCCGATGTAAAAAGAAAACCCATCTTTTTAAACTCCTGTCATTAGATTACTGGTGGCAGCCCTCCTCCCTGCTCACCCTGAGGTACTGGTGGAGAGAAGCTGTGCAAGCAGCCGGTTTTGTCCTGAAGTAGGACAGCATTAAGGAAGCGTAATTCTGGGGAATCGTATAATCATTGTATACTTTATCACTAATGGTGGATAAAAACAAAAACAAAACGTCTTTTAAGTTTCAAACCTTCTACTTATCAGTTTACATCAGGAAAAGTGTCAGCTAATTTAAACGAAAGTCAAGTAACTCATTAAACTTCTAGGTTTGTTAATGATCCTAGTAAGCCAGTTGAAATGGATGGAGACATTGAATCTAAAGTGAAGTCAGCCTTTTGGAGCATGGCATGATTAAAACAAACCAAAACCCTTTAAATTATATACATATTCTAGACTCGTGACTGCCTCTCACCGGCTCTGTGATCCTTGAAGAGCCACTTGGCATTTCTGAGTCTCTGTAGTGTTTTCCTTGGTAAAATGAAAAGTTTAGTTTGGTTATTTCTAAGTCTTCATTTCTAAATTATGTTCATTACCTGAATTTGCATTAATCAGTGCAGTGGAAACCGGTTTTTTAAAGCCATGTAGCTTAACTAATTTTCTTGCTTACAGACTGCTTTTGTCGTTGATGAAGTGAGCAACATTGTAAAAGAGGTAAGAGGAAGAATGCTTATATTTAAAATGTTGATTAATGGCTTTATGAGTGAAAATAATGTGTTTTAAATACTGTCTTGGAATTGTTTCAACTGAGTCTATGTGTTTTGGCATTTCAAATAACAGTTTTTACTTCAGTGAATATGTAGATAAGAATTATTCCCATATTATGTAAATTATATAGTTTAAATCAGACAGGAAATGTTATTATTGAATATTACTAAGACTTGATTCTATAACCTTTTAACATAAAAGACTCATGGTCATGGTATACAAGTCAGTGTTTCTGGTGTCAAATAAAGAGTGAATATAAAAAAACTGATTAACTTCCAGTTACTTAAGACCTGATGATCCAGTTGGGGCTTACCTGTTTATTTGTCTCATATTCCTAAACTACCTATTTCATCATTATTGACCATGGTACCTCCCTTAGATGATGGCAGTGAAAGACAAATAGGGTTATTTGTTCTTCATTCATTGGAAAAATACATATCAAGGGGGCATTAGGGACTGACCATCAAGGGGTTTACAGTATGGGGCAGGACCAGACAGGCATTTACCAAATCATCACACTGGAAAATGTAAACGTGGATTCCCTGTGTGGTAACTGCCACAGTACATGGTGCTGTGAGGGATTTGACTCACCTGGTGAGTTCACAGCTAGAATCTGGAGAATGAGTAGGAGTAGTGTTAACTCAGCAAAAAGAGGGGGCAAACATTCCAGGAAGTGCGCACGTGCAAAGGCCCCGTGGTGGGACTGTGTATGGTGATTTGAGGGACTGAAATGAAGCAGATAGGGCTGGAGTAGTGTAGAGTCCTGGGGGAGCCTGGGACAGGAATGAGGCCAGAAAGATTTTCCTTAGTCCCTTCTCTTCCTGTGTAAATTGAGCGCAGACTGAAGCCATCAACCAGAGGAAAGCCATTAGATGATCTAAGTTTAAAGTACCAGCTTTATGTGTGTAATTCGGAATTGACTCTAATGCAAATTATTATCTAATGCCAGAGTGATCAAGAACCACAACCTATTTTTGTGACCAACACCAAAAAGCAAAATGATTTTGTTCTACCATATAGATTATTCACCATCACAGATGATTTTCTAGTTGTTCAGGATCTGTAACAGTTTGCTTTTGTTTTTACACAACGTGTTTCTTACAGAACAAGGGGTGGGGTGGGGCGAGTAGCAGGAACGTGGCGGAGCCACAGTCGAACTGTGAGAAGTGGGGATGGCTTGCTGTCCATCCCCAGCAAGGGGTCCCCTGTGATCTCACTGGTTTTCAGCATCATCTTTGACTCAGTTGCCAGGCAGCAAGTACCGTTGACCGTAGACTCTCCCAGTCTCTGTGAAAGCAGGAAGTAACATTGCTGTGGTACTCTCACGTGGTCACTGGCCTCAACAGCTTTTTTATCCCTGGCAATAAGTTAATTCTTCCCTTGAGCTCTTTTAAGGATTGGGTAGTAATAAATTTGGGTGAGTCCAAAATTGGAGGGGAGTTTTCCTCCCTTCCTGAAAAACAGTGAATTCCAAAGTGTATGTGGAGAGAGTTGCTAAAGTTAGATGTTTAGCTTGAGTGATGCCTCCCTCTCCTTTGACCCCCCCCCCAACTTCTTGACCAATATCCAGATCTAGTAATAACCAGGTCCTTTTAAACCAGGAATGCTATGTCCCCACAGCCTCATTTTATGCTCTGAGTTGGGGAGGGGGCGGAGCATGTCAGAGGATGAGAAGAAGCTATGGCAATGGATGGGGAGTGCAGGGGGAAGGCCAGAAGCTAAACAAAGTATATTTAATGTGACTGCTCAGAGTCCCAGGATAAATAGGTAGAAATCAGGGTGCGATTATAGGTAGCTCTTTGTTCCTCAAAAGCAAGATCACTGGGCTTTTGTCCCAGACAGTAGACCCTAATCTATGTCCAGTGTGCACAACTCAGACCCCAGGACTGTTTTTCTCTGCATGTCTGAGGACAGAACTGGGCCTTCGCCAAATTATTTTAGGTCCTAGCTGTCATCAGAATTCAGGTTTCTGGTTTCCAGCTAGAAAAGGGGTAGAGAAGAAAGCCGCTTAGTTAGAGGCAGGCACACTGGCATCAGCATAAAGAGGCCCAGAAAATCATAAAATGGTAATAGCCTAACTACAGACTTGAGCAAGAGTCGGGGCAAGCAGCCGTACGTATTCCTGAGTAACTGCTGAACTCTCACCAGTATGCAGCATGGAAAGGGACAATTTCAAATAGAAAAATTCATCATAACCTTAAAATAATTTCTGTAATATATAGGGCTCGTTTTTTATTACCTGAAAAGTATACTTACATGTTAACATATTCCCAGAAAATGCTGGCTAAAGGAAGTATTTTTGAATACATGATTATGTGGACAGGTTTGTATGTTGTCAATTGTATAACCAGTAAAGATTTTTCTGTCTGCTATACCTTTAAGAAAGGAATGGACAAAGGAGAATATTTTCTAGCCTCAGTAGAAAAAAAATATTATCTCCAGGTACCAACTGCAACAGTCAACAGTAAATTCAGTCAACATGTTTTTAAAATTTGGCAGATCCTATATAAGTGTGGATTTTAGAAAATGATATAAAACTTATTTAATGAGGGGCGCTTGGGTGGCTCAGTTGTTAAGCGTCTGCCTTCGGCTCAGGTCATGATCCCAGGGTCCTGGGATCGAGCCCCGCATCGGGCTCCCTGCTGGGCGGGAAGCCTGCTTCTCCCTCTCCCACTCCCCCTGCTTGTGTTCCCTCTCTCGCTGTCTCTTTCTCTGTCAAATAAATAAACTCTTTAAAAAAAACTTAATGAACGAGGACCCTGTTAAAGGTGTGTTTGCAAAGGAGCGCTCATGGCTTATGCTCACGTTTACGCAGAGTATATTTCCGCAGTCTTCGGGTGCAGAACCCCGGGACCAGCTGCAGGGCGCCGGGGGTGTTCTGCTAACGGTGGCCTCTGTGCTCTGTGTTCCAGGCTATAGAGAGTGCAATCGGCGGCAATGCCTATCAGCACAGCAAAGTGAATCAGTGGACCACAAATGTAGTAGAACAGACTTTAAGCCAACTCACCAAGCTGGGAAAGCCATTTAAGTACATCGGTAATGCACCTCTGCTTGTCGTGTATACTGCGGGTGGTTCTTGAAGTACTGCTCGGAGGCGTGACTGGTGTCAGAACAGAGGCGCGTGTGGCGTGTGACCTCAGAGCAAGTGCGCGGTAGGGGCAGGTCCCCGTGCTGTGTGTGTGACCCCCGGCGGGCCTGTCGGGCGGCTGGAGCAGCTGCCGGGCACACAGCACAGGACTTCCCAGCACTTCACATCAGACGCTTGGAGAACAGGCGTGGGGGGAGGGCGGGGGAGGCTGTGGCGTGCCCCTGTCACAGGGTCCGTCTACCCCGGTGACCGTTCCCATGAACACCTACCACGGGATCCGCGTCTGAATGCTGAAAGTAGGTGGAGAGAAAGGCGTGTTGCCAGAGATTTCTCTAACAAACGTTTGTTTTCGTTGAAGTGACCTGCGTGATTATGCAGAAGAACGGAGCGGGGCTACACACGGCAAGTTCCTGCTTCTGGGACAGCTCTACTGACGGTATGGTTTCCCCTCTGCTCTGGGAAGGCTTGTCGTGGGCCTCTCCCTGCAGGCTGTGCGGTGGTGCCTCCACCCTGCTGAGATCTAGATTTTTCCGGGCACGGTTTTCCGAAACACGGGCTCGGATGTTTCCGGTCTCGGGGTGCATGCTTCTCCGAGGCCCCTGCTGACACACTGTAGAGAGCCCCGTCTGAGCGGCCTTCCCGTTCGTGTGCCGTACAGAAGTCTGAGAGGCCGGGGCGGCGTGCCCCCACTCCCCGAGCTGAGCGCCGTGCCTTCTCCCCCCGCAGGCAGCTGCACCGTGCGGTGGGAGAACAAGACCATGTACTGCATCGTCAGCGCCTTCGGGCTGTCCATCTGAGGCTCCCGGCCCCTGCCCGCGCCCTCCTCTCCCCACGGCCCGCGGGCTCCGGCCAGCACCTTCCTCCTCCTCTCTCTCGCGGCGCTCCCGGCGTCGGCAACAGCCAGGTGACTGCCCTGGTCTGTGAACGGCACCGCCGGGTCCGAGGACTGTCATCTTGGGTGCTCAGGCCTCTGCTGCCACTCTCTTAACTCTGTTTCTTTTCAAAGGTGCTAAAAACTGAAATCTGCTAGTTTGGAACTTTCTCTATTCTCTGAATGATTCAGATACACTAATTTTCCATACTTTGTACTTTGGTTAGAATAATAAATTATTCCACTTTGAAGTTTGTGTTTTTCTTCAGAGTCTAAATAATACCACGAATGAATTCTTCAGATTTCACTAGTGATTTTAGAATCTATAAACTGCAAAAACAAAAAGGAAAAGTTACAATCTGTGTTGGTCCTGTTGATTGCAGGATGTGCTGCGTGGACCCGCGGGCCCGGGGTCCTGCGGCTCTGGGAGCGGGCCAGCTGGTCCCCGCTGCAGCCGGGGCTCCAGGCCGCACACCCTGCCTGGGCCGCAGTGCGGCGGTTCCTGCCCCGGCATCCTCCCCTCGTCAGCCGTAGTAGTCCTCCAGAAAACGTGCTAGTGCTGCAGGGCTCCCCACATGCTTTCATAGTCCTTCAGTCTGTGTCCACAATTAGGCCCTTATTTATAAATCAGCGTTACATAGAAACCATGGTGGGAGGTTATCTGATTGACTGAAAGGCGTATCTAAGAGGGGAGGTGGGCCCCAAACCCCAGTCTGTGACCTCACCTTCAGCGCTCATCCACGGGCCATGTTCACACAGGAATAAAGACACGCTTCATGTCTACTTGCAGAAATCAAGAAAGTTCTACTTTTGGCTCTAAAACACTCATGCCTGAATGGCCAAATGAATTCCAAATAAATCCCTAAATAAGGATTGAGTATGTAAAATTTATTAACATTTACCAGAAAGGAAGTTTCAGAATGAAGCCATTCCCCAGGTGTAAGTTTGCCATAAATAAACATTTATTTGATTTGATTGATTACAGTGATCGTCCCGTGATCAGGGGTTACTGTGCTCATGGACACAGTTCCAGGATCTATTACATAGTTCTAGCTTTCCTTTTGAACTTAAAGTTGTTTTTATTTTACAAATATTTACAGTCTTTTTGTAAAAAGGCAGTTTTCAGTAGCAGAAAATTCTGTTTCACTGTGTGGTATCATAGTTACCAGTATATCTAAAATGTGTCACGTCAACACGAACAGGATAACAGTATGTCAGACTAAAGCGACTTCCCTTGGGCCTGGGGAAAAGATTTGTAGCTTTTCTTCCCAAAAGTCTAACCTCTAAGGCAATTGGTTTCTAAAATCCTCAAAATACATAAATATTCTTTAGTGACTTAACTCGTATTCACTAGATGTCCCTTTTCACCATCCCGTCTATGAGCTTCCATGGCTTTCCCTGTGAGGAGGATTCCAGGAATCCTACTGTGACCGACTTAACACAACTGTACCTTCAGTAAATAGTTCATGGAATGCTTGAGGCTGGTGACAGCTGTCTTGTAACCTGCCCATTTAGTGGGCTGGGTCTACATAATGTATCTAAACTTTTATTGCAATCTAATTATGTACAGGAACAATCTTACAAACCTTGAATATATTTTATATATCCCCTTCTCTAGCCTTCCAAATGGGGCTTAAGAGAGAGAAAACTGCATCACTTCACTGCTGTAATGATTTAATAATAAATCAGGCAGACCTATTACCCACATGGATAATGATGCTCTCCCTAGGGAAGCTGAAATACGTACGGTCATCTTCCAGGTTCCCCTAGACTGGACCAGTGTAAAAAATTATCCCAAAGATGATGTTATTCAAGCCATTACCATGGAAGAACTAAAGTCAGCCCTTTGAATTTACAATTGAAGTTTGCAAAACTGATACTCTCCAAGGAAAAAAAAACCAATTTTCTTGCTACTGTCTAAAGTTTCTGGCAGACTTTAGTGTTTCAACCTAATACCTACGGCATATATACTACGTGCTAAATGCTATATACTTTAAGCAAATTTTTACATGGAGTACGTAATATGTTGATATTTATGATACACCAGAGACAAGACTGAAAATGCAGGATTTAACAAGAACCATTTTCCCCTTATGTACTTCCTTTTATAACTTTTTTCGTTTCGAATTTCGTTACAAAAAGTAAATAAATACTCCCATATTTGCATTTCAGTGACTTGATGCCATGAAGAATCAAGTATGAAGATATCAGTCGTCAGTTTATAATATAATTATACTATAGGATGAAAACAGGTTTTAAAAAGTTCTAATGTGTATGGCTAAATGCCTCAAATAGTTTACATTTACTGATAAATAACAGCATTCCAAATTATGGACATTTAATAATGATTAAAACTTGTAAATTATATCACAGAATACATTAATCAGCATAAGTTTTCATCAATTTACATTAAATTATAGCTAGTAGAAGTTGAAAAATTTGGTAAAAGAAAAACTTTTCCAATACCTTGGAGTACACAGAATCAAAAAAAGTCATCACACCATTGAAAATGTAAAAACCATGTAAACTTGAATTACCCTTGCAATAATAACAGTTGTTTTAATTCAAACTTGCATATTTACAAGGTTTTAAAGACAAATGGAATCCATATTAAAGATATGTTATCACTAAAGTTTAAACAGAAAGATGTGAAGTCATAATGGAAAGTCTCTCATGAACCTCTAGAAGGGCCCAGCCTTACGTAAAGTGGAATCCAATTCTGAGCGATTGAGAGTTAACGCATAGATGGAGACAACACAGGTCCTGCTTGTGGAGCGGCGCGATCCTCTATGCGCCGCGGTCTGCCCCGACGCCGTCCATCGGGGGCTTAGCCGTGACCGTACGTCAGCGGTTCAAGAGAGACGTTATTTCAGAGGAAAAGGAAAGGAGCTCTACACTCAGTCTTTGACATGAACTGGCAGCTCTCCAGGGCCTTCTATGATGCCACAGACTGAGCAGCTCGAGACAACTTTCCTCTTCCAGAGCAGACCCTCCTCTTCCCTGGCCACTGGAGGGCGGGGCGTGCTTCCCAGCAAGTGACCTTCTACCCAGGGATGTGCCACCACGAGTCATCGAAAATGTTTTACTTTCTTTCATCTAGGCTTCAAATGTGAAACTGAGAAACTTTTTCACAGTAAAGAATCTAAAATATATCAATCCTTTGTTCAGCTTTCATAAGAAAAATATCGTTCTATGGGGTGTTCTCTCTAAAGGAGTTGTAGGAATGACAGCTTACGGGAACTGCAGCGGATACCCTCTTCCCCATCCCAACCCTGGCGACGTCCGTTCACATTCATGTACGTACCGCTCACATGCACACACGTGTGTACACGGAAAACTGGCAGTGAGACCTCTCCCCCCTGGAGCTGGCACTTGTTGGTTATCTTACCCTTTGCTTATGAATCTCAGCCAGTCCTCCTCAGCCCCACGACCCAAGCTCCGCCGGTGGTGGTGAAGGGCTAGAACCTGCTCGCGCACCATTTCCCTAACAAGCCATTACTTAAGCATTTCCCACCAGACACAGGAGTTCCTAGTCACCCAGGACGCCTGGTTACCCAGAGCACACCCTGGGGGAAGGGCTGCCCTCGTGAGACAGGCACAGAAACAGGCTTCCCTTTGAGTTTAAAGGGCCGAGACTGGTACAGGGCAGGGAAGAAAGAGGAGGACGCCACCATGCCGATGGCCGCATTCATAAGGGCTTTCTTGCCATGGACTCAGAATTAGCAGATTATTAAAAAAAACAAAAAACAAAAAACAGAACTACTAAAAACAGGAGTAATTATCTCCTCACCACTAAAAATGAGCTCTTTCTCATCTGAAATCTTGGAAAAAGGATTTGGCTGTTTACACTTCTCAGTGCCTCTCTTCCCAAATCCAGCCACTCTAGTAAATTTGGCCCAATGTTTAAATTTCTCCTTGGTTTTGGTTTTCCTTTCAAAAATACGTAAACAGATAAGGACCAGGAGATCTCTGCTTACGAGACAAGCCCGAACACCAGCAGGAGCGCGGAAGGCCAGGAGCGGCGCCTCGGGAAAGCGTCGGGCCTCCGGCGGCCGGGGCTCAGTCGCTCTCAGAGCCCTCCTTGTACTGTGCCCGGATGGCCTGGCCGTTCTGCAGGGGCATTTCTTCATAGTCACTCCTGTCACAAAAGACACCCTTGATGCCATTCGGCTTTTGACAGCTCCTCCTCTGTTCTCCTCCACGCTGACGTGCCATTCTGGCAAGAAGGCGTTTCTCAGCCCCGCGCTCCCCATTTCTATCGCCCACGGCTCCTGCCCGCTCCTCACCCCCCCCAGCAAGCACCAGGGCCCATCGCCAGGAAGAACTGGACCTCCTGTGGGCACTGCCCACGCTAAGTGTTCAAAAAAAGGGCATACCCCTCAATCTAGTCAGAACAACGTGAAAACAGAACCTCATGGGATCACAGGGCACCCCCAGGTCAGAGAAACATCATCATGCCTTGGAAATCACTTTAGAATGATTGACAGCCTGGTCAGTAAACGCACAACACCAGGCCGAGTGCTCGGCACACGACAGCCTTCGGAGGGGCGGTGACTTACCCGTAGATCACGTCGTCGTCCGAGTCATTCAGCATGGAGAACGCAGGGTTGTCTTTTAGCTGGGACTCTGAAAACCGACCAAAGCATTTCTATGGGATTAGCCCGGGCAGGCGGGATGCTACGGAGCAAGGACAGGAGTCCGAAAGAGCGGGATTCAAATCCCAGCTTCCACCATTTACTGTCTGTGTGACCTGAACGAATCCCGCCTCCCGAGCCTGGGTCTCACGCACGAGGCGGGCGCAGGAGGACGGCCTAGCAGGCTGCTGGGCGGACCGAGCCCTGGAAGCGCCTGGAGAGAGGCTCCAGCAGAAGCCCTCCGACGGCAGCTGTGAGCCGGAGACTTCTCCCGAGTGCACGGGGGTCGCGGGGGCGGAAAACGCCCAGGAGACCAGAGGCGGCCACCCGGCTCCCTCCCACCCTGGGAAGGAAGCCAGCCGCTGCCTAGGCTCCTCATCCCAGCAGACCTGACCGCGCCCGCATCGCTGAGCTGCTGCGGGGCTCGAGGGAGACGTTTTCACGAAGGCGCTTCGGGAACTCACAACACAGATGTCAGGGGGTGGGTCTGAAATGCTACACCCCTGCCCAAGTTCCAGGACGTCCCTGTCCTTATCAGCCTGTGTGACAGTCCGGCTCTCCTCACATCCTGGCTTTCTCTGAATGGCCACGGCACTAGCATTCGACAGACGTGGCTTCACACGGCTGGGGACAGGCCTGCGCAGGGCCCCACTAGGGGAGCCACCGTGCCCATCTCATGCCGTGACGACGCAGCGCACGCTGCGTTCTAACCGTGACTCGGCTTACCCTGCTGCCTACCTGGTCTCTCGGCTAGTGTTATGGGGCCCAGCACTAATGGGGAACCAGGAACGTGGGCCCTGCACCGCCGCAAAGTGCACCCGGCCCCAGGTGGCTTACCGTACAGGGCGTTCTTCGATGGAGAATACACAAAGGCCAAAGTGTAGAGGTAAAAGTTCAACAGGCCGTAGAAAGATAAGAACTCAGCTGGTGGTACTGGTCAAGGGAAATGAGCAGCCCCGGGACACCATGCATTTGCACACCTCAGCCGGGGTCTTTGCTTTCAGAGGGGCTGCGCCTTCTACCACCAGCAGTCCTTGCTACTGCTCACCACCAGCAAGGACCTCAGGGTTCCACGGCCCAGAGAGCAGGACGCCACAGGGCGAGCCCACAGCCAACGGTCACCATAACCTTTCAAGGTCATCTGTAAATAACAGGTGCACCGTGCTCTTTTCTATCCGTGGAAACCCCTGGGGGCGGCAGGACCTGACATGATCAAGTTACTCACAAAGGGCAGGAGGGCTGTGCACGCATACGGGGAAATCAAGAATGAAGTGGAGAACTGGAACAGTCCCTCAAACAGGTCGTTCTTCATCTTTTCTGCATTACAGACCCCTCTGAGAAGCTCATAAAAGGTTAGTGTGAAATCCAGCCACTAAAATTGGAAAAATCTTGCATTAATTCTAAGCATGTAAGAAGCCCCAAAGAAAGAAGCGAAGATGTAAGGGAGTAACTCTAAAGCGCCCCCTGATGGACACCATCACTAAAGCGCCCCCTGATGGACACCATCACTGAAAGGGGGGGCGGCGAGCCCCCAGGAGTCCAGTGAGGAGACGAGAAGCCTGCCCCACCGGCCTCAGGCACACTCACGAATCGAAGCACGTCCTGCTATCTTATGAGCCCTTTCTGGGGACACAGACTTAAACTGCCCTCATCACCACAACCCGTGGCTACTGCAGCTGGATACATGTGGGTGATGGGGAGAGAGGACTTCAGATCAGGCTCACCTCCCCTCAGTGCTCTGTGGGCAGAAGCAGGCACCTCGGACTGCTGGGAGTTTCTGCACAGAGCCTGGGTTCCTGAAGAATCCCCAGGGACAGGCGAGCAGGGTGGCGGGGAGAGCAGCTGGGGAGTGTGACTCCCTCGGGACCACTTCGCCCGGCCGAGCCTGAGCCGCTGCCCCCGGGAGTGGGCCGTGGTGGGGCCCGCGGCCCGCAAGGCCCCACAGCGCGGCGGCCTGCCTCTTCACAGCTGCAGCCCTGACGCGCCAACCACCCCGTGCAGAGCGTGGGCCTGAAGCCTGAAGGCTTCCCATCGGAAGGATATAATTCTGGTAGTGAGTTGACAGTTCAGCTACAAAATTGTCTTGTAATACTTGTGCTCCGAACCTTAAATAAAGGATGACGATGCTGGAAAAAAAGGGGAAGGACAATAAGTAAACACAGATGAGGAAATGGCTTTACAGAACTCACTCCATTCATCCTGTGCACGTGGTCCGCTCACTACCATTTCCACGCGGACCCGTGTGCACAGACGCACCTGTGCTCACCCGTGCCACGCAGCATGCCCGCCTCAGGTGTTTGGCCTCAGGCCCGGGGGGCCGCTGCTGGGGCAGAAGCAGCTAACAGTGACACAGACCGTGTCGCAGCCCCGCATCAGGGGCCTCGAAGCATCCCATCGGCACGTCCTCCTCGCTTCTCGCACTGCCTTAAGAGCTCATGTCCAAGACCAACCCCAATCGCAAATGACGAGGCCCTGAGGAAAGTCGCTTCCCCCAGTCCCATTTTCCTCCTCGGGCTCAGCCATTCTCACGGCGAGGAAGCACGGCACGTCCGTCCAGACACCTGCCTGCGGACACCCGTGATGACAGAAGGTTCTGAGGACATGGAGCTCCACAGCCAACTCGCCCTCCCAACCGGCACCCTGCGCTCATCTCCCCTCCCCGTGGGCCGCTGTCCACAAGCAGCCAGGCCGATCGCTAACAAAAATGTACACTGGAGCTCTTCACCTCCTGGCTCTGATCCCGCCCAAGGGTTCCCATCACCGAAAATAGACCGGGACTCCTCCTGGCGGTGGGCAGGGCCGCACCTCGCCTCTCCGGGGCCTCCCTTTGCTCCCTCACCTCTCGGGACACTACTGCTCCTCCCAAGCCACCTGCTGCCCCCATGTGTCTCCAGGGCTCCTCCTGAGGCCCCAGGCCAAGTGTCCCCTCCTCAGAGAGACGTCCCCTCCACTCCCGGTCTAACACAGAACCTCTCCTGCCATCGTCGTGCCTGTTTTCATCACAGGACTTATGCTATTTATCACTGTCTTCCTCCGTCGGAATATAAACCCTGTGACGGGGGGGAAGCTGTCGGCCTGAGGACTAGAGCAGACACTCCAGACACGCGTGGTGGACAAATTGAGTCCTCTTAAAACTCATATGAAGAAAGACCGCAAGGGCAGAATGACTTCTGTCAGACTCTACGGAGGTCACTATAGGGGTCCCACTCCCAACCTGTGGACTCGGACAGCATGAGGGTGAGGGCAAGGGGATGTGAAGGGGGTGTGTGTGTGTGTGTGAGAGAGAGAGAGAGAGAGAGAAAGAGAGACTGTGTGTGTGAGGGGGTATGAGAGTGTGTGAGGGGGTGTGAGAGTATGAGTGTGAGAGAGAGACTGTGAGGGAGTGTGAGAATGTGTGAGGGGGTGTGAGTGTGTGTGTGTGGGGGTGAGTGTGTGAGGGTGTGTGTGTGTGTGTGAGGCGGTGTGAGTGTGTGTGAGGGCG
>CM052886.1:7026938-7053052 GCA_028534135.1 Potos flavus | reverse complement strand
AAGCATGTCTAAAATGAAGCCTCTCAGAGTTTTCAGGGAGTTGGCCCTTGGTTTATAAGTGGTTGTTTCTCCCCTTGCTTTTTATTATGGACATTTTCCCACGTGAGCAAAGTAGGGAGAAGGGTAGACCCCTGCATCCCAGCCACCGCTCCGCCCTAACTTCTGTGTGTCTGGCCTCGTAGGCAAGTCATGGTGCAAAAGGCAGCTTTGTCCTTTGGACACTGGGGCTTTGGGTCTATTACAAAATGTCCCCAAGCCTTGGTTTTCGTTGATACAGTTGAGATGGCACCTGGAGACAACCTGAGAAGCAAAGGTGCGTGGAGCGCTGGGTGCAGCACTGTGCAGTCAGCTGCCGACGAAGGTGCTGGAAGGTGCTAGAAGCTTGAACATGCGCTGGAAGCCTAGGCTCCCGGCCTGGCCAACAGCTGCCCCTCTGCGAAGCCTCCGGGCCAACCAGGCCCCCAGAGCAGCACAGCGGGGCTGCTGCTTCCAGACTCCTGGGAGGGCCCCTGGGAGGGCCCCTGGGAGGGCGTCCTTTGATCAGCATTTCCTCCCCATGGTTACAGGCATGGTTATTTTGTGTTTTTCGGAGAGAGAGAGTGACCAAGCGCGTGTGCAAGAGGGAGCAGGGGGAGGAAGGGCAGAGGGAGAGAATCTCAAGCCAGCTCTGTGCTGAGCGAGGAGCCCAGTATGGGGCTCAGTCCCAGGACCCTGAGATCAAGACCTGAGCAGAAATCTAGAGTCAGATGCCCAGCGGGCTGAGCCACCCAGGCGCCCATTACGTGCATTTTTATGTTAATGGCAAGTCAATAGTGCTTTTTAAGGAAGCCTCTGATAGGAAACAACTGAGGGACTAGAGGAGGAGGTAACAGGGAAATAAACAGGGCAGCTGGACCCAGCACAGGGCAGCGCTTCCCAAACTTCAGAGGACAGACCTGGATTCCGAGCAGCGGGGCTGGGCCTGGGACTCTGCATTGCTGACAAGCTCCCGGCTGCGGCCGCGGCGGGCAGTGCTGCCCACACTTGGAGTAGCAAGGACATGGGGGTGCAGGAGGACCCGAGAGCCAGACCTGTTCCTCTGCCCGTTTTTGTACATCCTGCAAGTTAAGAATGAGTTTTCCATTTTGGAATTGTCCAAAGAATAGTTGTAACCCATAAAAAAGCCATGAAATTCAAATATCAGTGTCCATCAAGTTTTATTGGGGCACAGACATACCCACTCTTTATTTATTAAAAATTTATTTATTTTTAAATTTTATTTAAATTCAGTTAATTAACACATAACCTGTTACTAGTTTCAGAGGTAGAGTTTACGGATTCATCGGCTGCGTGTAACACCCAGTTCTCATCCCACCACGTGCCCTCCTCGATGCCCATCACCCAGTTACCCCACTCCCCCCCACCTCCTCTCCATAGCCCTAATATTGTGTATGGCTGCTGTCAACAGGTGCAGAGGACAGAGACTGGGTAGAGCCTAGAATTCTCACTGGGTCCCTACAGAGGGGGTTTGCGGAGCTCACAGTGCGGCCCGCCAGACCTGATGCGGCCAGCAGGGGGCAGCAGAGACCCGTCTGTGGCCCGACCTTTCCGGGACCTCAGGAGGCGTATTGGGAAATGGGGTGTAGGGGGACTAAGCCAAAGTTGAGGAGGGAAATAGGGGCCTGAGGTAGAAATGCCCAGGCAGTGGGCGCTAGGAGATGAGGTGGGAGTAAGTGGAAGTGAGTAGACGATATCTGTGCAGGGAGGGAAAGTAGGCAGGAGAGGTGGGCCCAGGGGGGTGTGGAGGCCCAGGGACGCTGCGTGGGGCTTGGACTCTAGGCCATGGCAGTGAGGAGTCACTGAAGGGCTTTAGGCCGTAGAACGTAGAACGATAGCATCGATTGGGGAGGGGCGCTGTGACCTGCGGCTATGCTTGGGGACACTCACCACAATCCAGGGACAGGATGGCGAGGGTCTGCAGCAGGCAGGGAAGGGACCCAGCAGCCACAGTGAGTGCACTGGCGACCCCCAGGGGGGCTCAGAGCTTGCTGTCCCTTGGGTTCTGCGTTTTCACCCAGGACACCCTGGATAAACAGTGTTGCTAATTTTTCTTTTTCTCTGCCTTGTTTTTCTCTGCTTTCATGACAACCGACCGGGAGGCACTTAGGTTCAGTTCTCTTTTCCTTCTGGCCTGGCTCTTTTCTTTCCAGGGGCTCCTGCGGATGTGGGCTTTCACCCAATACAGGCTGATTCTGTGGGTGCAGCTCTCTGCCTTTCTGATCTGCCTTAGAGAAGCTTTTCTTAATGGGGGCGGGGGAGGACTCACAGACTCCTTTGAGAATCTGGTGAACACCATCACCAACCCCCCCAAATTGCACACAGGTAGACTCAGAGTTTGACATGTGAATTCGGGGCTCCCACACTCCCTGAGGCCGGCTCCAGTTAGGAACCCCTCCCCTGAGGGGTCAGCTGCCTCCTGGCTTTAGGGTTTGGGCCTTGATATCAGAGACGCTTGCCTTTCCCCTCCCCAAGTCCTCCCTGCCCTGCTTCTTGTCTGATGGAGGTGATGCAAATATGTATGTAAGTCTTTCTTTGGAATGGATTAAAACCTTCACACACAGCACGCGGGAGCTGGACAGCACGGCGGCCTCGTGTTGGGCCGTGTGGAGCCCAGCTGGGCAGACTAAGCTCTTCCCGTGCACTGGGCCAGGAAACATTGTGTTCACGGAACTATGGACGTGGAGAGTTCTATTTTTGGGGTCTTAATACATCATAAAATCCCCTTGCCTTGAAACAAAAAGAGTACTATATCAGAAGCAGTCTTATTGAGGAAATTATTAGCCTCTATAACTAGAAATAAGTAGATTACATTTTTTTAACAGATTAATTTAATCCCCATAACAAGGAATGTTTAAAGGAATATAGTCATGCTATTATTAAATGTTTCCAAAGGACAAATGGAAGCCTGGAAGCTTGGACTGCTTTTCAAATTTTCCAGATTTAGAAAGTCTAACCCTACGTCAACTCTTAATAAAAGCAGGCATTCCCAGCAATGATGTGTGTGTATGTGTTTATGTATGCATTTTTAACAACTTTTGTGGGATGTAGTTTATGGAGCATAAACGTCATCTGTTTTTTAACATGTATTTTTAGCATATTATATAATTTAATTATTTTCAGCAAATTTACAGAGTTGTGCGACCATCACCACAGTCGAATTTTAGAGCCTTTCTTTCACCCCAAGATGGTCTTCCACTTTTTAAGGGCAAGAAGTGGTATTAGAAAAATATTAATTTTAATTGATTACTTCATGTGTTTGCATCACCAAGGTTGTCTTCTTACTAACGAATGACCTTTGCTGGTATCTCTCCCAGGCAAACACGGGACCGCCGGAGCAAAGCTCTTACAATCTTATCAGGAGCTGAGGTGAGTGCGGGGCGAGGGCGGACGTCCTGGCCCCTCCGGGCCTGGGGAACAAAGGACGCTGAGAGAACTTCGAGATCTCTTGACTTTCAGACTTCGCTGCTCTGGAATGTGACTTTTTTTTTTTTTTTTTGAAATGATAAAGTGCCTGGAAAAGATTGAAACAGAGATAGTTCCAGATTCTTATGCAGAGCCTTCTTGGGAGCTCGCAGTGTTTTCTCACTAAAGGTTTTATTTCCTAAATTCTCCTGAAATGGGGGAAGAAAATGAAATATTATTTTTGAGGGCATTTTACACTTGATCTTAGCCAAAAGGCCGAGAAGCGATTTTTTTTTTTTGAGGGCATTTTAAATGAAATTCTAAACCAAGCATTTGCTTTTATGAATCATTCGCATCTGCAACATCATGCCCAGTGCCTGACGCTCACAGACATAGTGGAGTAAAATTGGCGGCGATGAGGCATGGTCTGCGAGATGCTAACTTCTTTTTTTTTTTTTAAGATTTTATTTGAGAGAGAGGGAGAAAGGGAGAGGGAGGGAGCACACACAGGGGAGAGGGAGAAGCAGGCTCTCTGCCGAGCAAAGAGCCAGATGCGGAACTCGATCTCAGGACCCTGGGATCATGTCCTGAGCCTAAGGCAGCCGCTTAACAGACTGAGCCACCCACGCGCCCCTCCCCCCATCAACTTCTGATTCCCCTCACTCTTGATTTTGGCATCCACGGCGGTTTTGGCACTTCTGCTGACGTGGGTTCAGCTGAGAGAACGCGCTCGTGCACAGGGGACACGCGCGTGGGCTGGGCTCTGGAGCCACCCGGCCACTTTAGACAACGTTCGTGGAGCGTGAGGCTGGGGTCTGGGGCACCTTGGTGCTCCTTTGGCGGATCCCGGGACCAGGAAAGGACGCCCTGCCTGGAGGAGTCGAACCACACAGGGCTGCCCCATCCTCTCCTAAAATGTGAGGAAGTAGAAGCAAAAAAAAAAAAAAAAGATCAGAGAACTTGAACTATAGGACGACGGCGAGTCCCGTGTATTTGTAAGACTAAGTTGGATCATTTGTAACCCGTTCCTTATTCACGTATTTTTCCTTGGCAGCAAAATTTCTGTGCTTCCTCCGACCCCACCTCCTCTGAGCGAGAGCCAGTGCGGTAGCAGCTCTCAGAAGGTAATGTGTCCGTTCTGTGCGCCTCCCTGGGGCTGGGGGAGCGGGAGACGCGGGGAGAGAGAGAGGGTCTGAGAGGCTGGACCAAGGTCGCAGGAGCAAAGGGATCCTGCGGCTGAAGCAGACCCTGGAGGGAGGCGGAGAAGGCAGGCCCGATGTGCCGGGCCTGCCCGGTGTCTGTGCTCCCACCTCGCTCTGGGGCCCGTGGGGTCATCTGCACTAGCATGACTCACCTGTCTGCACCCCACTTCTTCAGCTGTGCCCCACATTCCCACCTGCACCCCACGTCCCTGCCACTTCACTCTTGTCGTTTTGTTGGCTGTCTTCCGTATGCATGCTCTGCGCTCTTGAGTGCGGGGGTCTGAATAGGCTGCCATGTGTCAGGGGTCTCTGGGGTGTAAAGAGAAATAAATACAGGTTGATTCGCAGGTGTGTGATTCATAGGTGTGGGAGTGCCTGGGGTGTGTGTGTGTGTGTGTGTGTGTGTGTGTGTGTGTATGTATGTGTATCCTTTGAGTATTTATAGATGCTAACAAAAATAGACCAGGACCCTTTCTGTCCACAGAAATTAGTGGTGTCATCTTAGGGAAGTTGCCTGGGTTCCCACTTGGGAGGTGGAAATAATTCTACTCCTCTGGCTTGCTTCCCATGGCTGGTGTGAGAAATTAATGAAATGAGTCTGTGCTGGTACTTAGAAACTATAAAGTACCATGAAAACACATGGTCTTGATTATTTTCATTATTATTATTATTCTGTGAATTAAAGAGAGTATATCTGTACATATAAGGGCATGCTCATATGCTAGTGAGAGAGAGAGAGTATATTTAATTTTTTCCCAGTTTCAAACTGAGACCCTGGAATGACCAAAATTCTGCTCCACTTTCTCCTTGAGATTCTAAATCTTCTGAAATTGTCCCAGCACGGATGTGCTCAAGACATAGTTCCTGGATGAATGGATGGATAGATGGATGGATGGATAGAGGGATAGAGGGAAGGAGGGAGGGAGGGATAGGAGGAGGGAGGGATGGAGAGAAGCAGGAAAGGAGGGAGTGGTGGATGGAGGCCCGGAGGGAAGAAGGGATGGATAGAGGAAGAGGTGGATGGAGGGACTGATGGAGGGAGGGATAGATGGATGGAGGGATAGAGAGAGAGAAGAGTAGGTAGAGAAAGAGGGGGTGGGATGAATGGAGGAATGAATAGATAGATGGAGGGATGGGTGGGAAAGGAGGGTGGATGGATGAAGGGGTGAGTGGAGGGGGGTGTATGGATAGAGAGATGGATGGAGGAACGGATGGATAGATGGGAGGATGGATGGGGGTTGGATGGATAGATGGGAGGATGGATGGAGGGTTGGATGGAGGGATGGATGGATGGATGGAGGGGTATATGGATGGAGGGATGGATGGGAGGATAGATGGAGCGATGGATGGATGGATGAAGGAATGGATGGATAGATGGGAGGATGGATGGAGGGTTGGACGGATGGACAGATGGGGCAGATAGAAGGAGGGATGGGGAAGGTAGGGGGAGGGGTGGAGGGATGGGACTTGAAGAGGAAAGTGACCTCCTTTCTGTCACTTTTGCTTCCTTTTTCTTCTCTCTACTGCTTAGAGGGGTGGGACTAACTCCTTGGCTCCAGCCTGGTGCTCTGAGCCTCGTTCCACCATCGGCCACTGGGTTATGTGCTCCGGCTGTGTTGGCATCCTCTCC
This sequence comes from Potos flavus, assembly GCA_028534135.1. Taxonomy (NCBI): domain Eukaryota; kingdom Metazoa; phylum Chordata; class Mammalia; order Carnivora; family Procyonidae; genus Potos; species Potos flavus. Next base: position 7,046,779 of record CM052886.1, on the reverse strand, counting down.
ACGTGGAGTTGGGGTGGGGTCATACAAGAGCTGGTTAAGAAAGCAGGAGTCTACCTGAGTACCGTCTGGGCCAGCCGAATGTCGGGCATTATCCCCGGGAGGTCGTTGTCGCCACGTCCACACCCCTGCTGATGCCCCTTCCTGAGAGGCGGGTGTGAAACCTCAGAGGAAGGCAGCTGAGTAAGAGGGTCCCTGCCTCCTGAGAGGATCATGCCCTCCCCTCTGCAGACATGCATGCACACACACTTGCACGCACCCGGAGCACGCACACTCCGCTCACGCCTGCCGGCGCCCCGGGGGTTGGCAGCCTGGAGGTGCTGGGGCAGACACGAGTCTTCAGCTATGACTCTCATCCTGTCTCCTCTGTCTCTGTTTTAGTTACAGGAACTTGGTCAGTTTAAAGGATTTAATAAATCCGTGGAAAATTTGTTTCTGTCTGTTACCACCCATGTGAAAAGTAAGTGGATGCCTCTCCATGTGTTCTCCCCACCACCAGCCAAACCCCCCGGCCAAGGGAACCTCTGCCTCCAGCTCCTGGGGAGAGCCAACGCCCTGGTCCTTCACCCCTCCACCCGCAGAGGAGCCCTCTGGTTTCCTGGGGGGAGAGGAGACACCCTTCAGCCCACTGGCCTGGCTCAGTTTACCCCCACTGCTGCCCAGACCTGCCAGAGCTCAGCATGTGGTGGGAAGCAGCTGGCAGGGACCAGTATGGGCAGCCGTCACAGCCTCTCCCAGAGCCCCACGAAGACAGTGGGGTGGGACGGCCCCGGGGAATGAGATCTGGGAGCTTTCCCGCCAGGCAGGGCTCGCTGTCTGTCATTTGCACAGAACTGCTCGTCCGTTCTTTCCGTCTCGGTCAGTTTATCTTCCTCAATGGGCAGTAATCGTGATTTGTGGATGCAAGGAGCCCAGAACTTCCCCTGCTTAGAATCTTGCCTCTTTCAATGTTCCTTCTGCTCAGATATTCTTTCCTGTTCATCTTAAGCCGCAAACCTCAGAGAATAGCCCAGGCCTGCGAGGGTGCCCAGAGAGGAGGTCCCGGGGGGCGCCAGGGGGTCTCAGGGACCAGACCCTTTCGCCGTGCTTCTGTTTAGCTTCTACCCACGCCGGTGCATGTGGATGGGCTCAGTGTCGTCCCTCGGCCTTGAGACAGTCTTATTACTTGATTCTAATTAGTTCTCCGTATTCCCCACGAGCCCCTCTGAGCTGCATCGTGACAACTGAGATCAAAGCACCACTTTTCAGACAAGCAGAAAGCTGACGGCCTCACGAGACAGTCTGACCCCCTCTGCCTCAGGAGGACTTAGCAGCCGAAGTTCATGCCGCCTGCTTGCTAACAGACCTGGGAGGGGTGCAGTCACCCCGTTAGTCTGCCTGGCTTTCGGACGACATTCGCCCTCCCCGCACCGGCCTCAAGGGCAGGTTCCAGCTGTAACAGCTGCCTGAACCCAATCGCTGGCTCCATTCCTGTTGCTGCCCTTCCTGTAGAAACTTCTCAGCGTCTCTTTCTAGAAGCACAGCCTCTACCTAAATCCGCTCGGCTTCCGTGAATCCCCTCCCACCGCTGTATTCTGGAATCTTGCCTCGGCATTAACTGGGACCTGATAATCCCTCAGCCAGGCACCCAGACAGGCAGGACACACGTTCCATCTTGTCCCAGGTCGCACTCGCCCTCCAACACATGCTGGGACCCACACACGGGGACGCTTGGGTGGCTTACGTACCCACAACCGCGCCCGAGCCACGCTCTCGTGTTTGAGACCTGCCAGTTGAATACCTTGAGTGTCAGGATGATGCCGTCCCTACAGATCAGCAGACCCAAGGGGACGGCCAGGGCTAATCTCCGGGGGGCGGGGGGACTCGAAGGAGCAGAGCAGCATCTCGTCTCTGCCATGCGCCCCTCCCCGCTTGTGCAGGCCCTCGTGCTCCGTGGCCTCAGCCCAGAGGCGGGACGAATGGGCCCCTGGGAGGGACGGTCTGCCGACCGCCTCTCCCCCATGCTCCGGCCGCTCGGGCCGCTTGGGGAAAGGGCGCAGACCACACACCCTTCATCCCGTCTCTGCCTCAGGGCGCACAGCAGGGAGGGGGTGCTGACTCCCGTCTCTTCAGGTCCTGAACTGTTGGGCACCTGTCCCTCTGATCCTTGGTGCGGCTCTTTCCTCCAGAAGCGGTGCAGAGGACAGCCTCCTTCTGGTGTCACCTGCGGTCTGTGGGGGGATGGCCGGAGGGGCCCTTGGCCTGAAGAGTTTGGGAAGCTACCCCAGAGCTACAACCTCTGGCAGCCGATGTTGCCTGAGGAAGCCAATGCAGTTGGAAGAAATGAGCAATTCCAGCCCTTTTTATTATGGCTGCATTTCTAGGACATTCCAGCACCCTGGCTCCCCTTGAAAGGGGAGGAGGAAATAAGAACGCTGACTTTCGCTTCAGGGCCCTTCTGTGCTTCTTGCTGTTTCTTTTCCTTTTCACCCCATAATGCCGATTCCCAGCTAGCCTTTAGAAGTCCTTAGAATTCCTTGGGAGACACCCCACCTGCCTTGTCTGTGAATGTAAATGGGCCAGGTGAAGGCACGGCCTTTGGGGTGAGTGCCTCACAGATGGCAGGGGGAGGACACTGTCCCCGAGGGGGGGAGCCTCACCTCCCGGGGCTCTCCCACCCTTCATAGCAGGGCCGAAGTTTGGCTGTACGAGGAGTTCACCTTCACTGTCAGCTTTGAGGGTCCGGTGTGTGCTGGGACCCGCTAGCTTCCGGCGCAGGAAGATGTCCCACGGTCCCCGGAGGGTAGACCCGAGGACAGGGTGGACAGCGGTGCTCTCCGACAGGAGAGGTCCCACACAGCCTGGTGGGAAGGAAAATGCCCCGGGGTCCCGGGGGGCAGGTGAGGGTCTCCCCTAGAGAAGAGAGACGCTTGGCAGACGCACGTGCAGGAGATACCTAAGAAACGGCCTCTCGAGGAGCGGGTCAGGAGACGGGGAGCTCTGGAGCCAGTCTGTCTAACACACTAACGGCAAGTGGCTCCTGAGAGGTGGCCTGCCCGAGAAAAGGGTAAAATACGCACCAGGTTCCAGAAACTTCGTGCTGAAAATTTCATTAATTGGACAGCACAGGGAAAACAGTAATATTGAAATAATCTTACATGGGGAGGGATGGTAACTAGTGGGGTGATCATTTCATAATGTGCACCAGAAACTAGGAAGTATTCTGTGTCCATTACCCAATTAGAATTGCATTAATTTTCATAATTGATTATATAGTTTAACAATATTTTGGATATACTGTGTTTCACGAAACATAGTGTTAAAATCAATCATACCTGTTTCTTTTTTAAATGTGGCTCCCAGAAAATTAGAAATGGTCTCCGTAAGCCACTTTATTATCTATCGGAGAGAGTTGCTCTAAAGATAGTTTCAAGGTCATCTTTGAGAGAGACAAGGACCCCGTGGTGAAGGGAAGACATTTTGGGAGGACAAAATCATCTTTGTGTGTGGATTCCTTCCGTCTCACTGTACTTACCTTTATTCCGGACTGCTATTACGCTGCAAGAAAAAGTTGTATTTCCAGGGTTTGCTTATTAAAATAATTGTAGGGGTACCCTGAATTTGCTTCCACCTCTCTTCAAAGGGTCCCAAGAGATGGTATTTCATTATAAGTCTTTGTAAGAACCCCTAAAAGGTTGGCTGGTTTGTTAGGCTGCCTTTTTTGTGCTTAGACAGGGGTGCTCACGGTCTGTGGTCCAGGATGCACGGTTGGAAGACCTCCCCCTCGCTTCCACCCCCTCACTCCCACCCCAACGGAGGCTCTCTGCCCACAGAAGCATGTGGCCCACACAGTCACCTTTTGGGAATCCAGCTCCTCTGTGCCGTGCGTGGCGCGGTGTGGCCGTGTCTGGGGATGCGCCCCGCCCGGGGCCCCAGGGCTGGGGGTTGGGTGTGCCATCCTCCCCACGCTGTAAGCCTCGCCTCAGGGGACCTCGGGGGCTCCTCGGGTGTGGTTGCAGGGACTCCCAGCGGAGGGCCCCATGAGTCTGTCGAAGCTGTGTGCTCCCACCTGTCATCCCTTGTATTTGTTTTTTAGAGCTTTCCAAGTCCCAGAATGACATGACCTCTGACAAGCAACTCCTGGCCACGGGTCCCAGGCAGTGTGCTAGCCGGATGGAGAGGAGGAGCCAGTCTGACACTGCCATCAACGCCACCACCAGGGTAGTCCCCACGGCCACCGGGCCGCCACCAGAGCCACTTATAGCCCATTTCCTCTGTCGATTTAGTTTTCATCTTATTTTGTAGCACCGCATTAAGCAGTCTGAAAAAAACACATAATTATAAACCCCTCTCTATTGGGAAGGCCAGGCCAAATGACGGTCAAATTTCGGGCTGATTTGGAAAATACTTGAGAGCAGGGAAAAGCTTCGGGCTAATCCTGAGCCCCTGGGGCTGCTCGGAGTCCGCTGGAATTCTCTGCTGGCCTCAAGGCCACCCCAAAGGCAAGGGGCCCACCTGCGGGGCCGAGATGGGCCAGGTGATTCCTGGGGTCGAAGACCCTCATGGAGGGTCAAGAGGCCTTCCTCCTTCCAACAACCTCCAGTTAAAATCTGTCCCGGTGTCGGACAGAAACCCCTAGAAACATAAACACTGCATGACCGCCATCACGAGCCATCACGAGGGACGGGCTCTCCAGGTGTGTAAACCACAAGAGAGAGCGCAGCTCATAAAGGCTTTTAAGGAAATGATTACTCTGGCTTTCCACCGGGATTAACGAAGTCTGAAGCAGACGCGCTGGGTCAGGAGAGAAAGTGACTTTAGAATCAGAACACCTGGGTTCCGGCCCAGCTGAGGGGACCCAGCGAGGGCAGGTGCCACCACCTGGCTTTGACAGGGACGGCAGGACCGCTGTGGTTGGCCGGACAGGGCAGGGGCCCCTTCTCCGCAGCTGCGGGCTCCACTCCGGACGCCCCCAGACAGCCTGCTTTAGGCATGCGGATGAAATCAGCCCCACTTCCTGCTGGGATTTCCACACACAGTCTCAAGGTTTCACCTTCTGTCTCCACCCGTGACCCTTCACCTTGGGCACGTCACACGAACTCCCGGAGCATCCATATGCTCTTGGCGAAATGAAGATGATAATACTCGTTTTGCCCAAGGCGCAGGCCGCTTGTAAAGATCCCCGGGGAGAATACAGTCTCTAAATTGCTACCTAAGCCATCTAAATATACTATCTAAATTGCCGGTCTTTCTTACTATGTGCCAGACTCCACTTGAGGCTTTCCCTGGATCATCTCCTTCTGTCCTCACGCTACCCTGTGAACCGTGTATTGCATTTGGCCCCTGTTTTGCATTTAGGGAAACTGAGGCACAGAGCGATGAAGTCACATAGCCGGAGTTACATAACCAGAAGGTGGTGGGCAGTCTTGGTTCGGAGGTCAGACTCAGGAGCAGTCGTTCTCAAGTTTACTGTGTGTGTGAGTCACTTGGGAATGTTGTTGGCAGGCAGAGGCTGACTCAGTAGGTTTGGGGCAGGTGTGAGATGCAGGGTCCTCGATGCGTTTCCGAGGAGCTGTTGGGAAAGCGGGTGATGTCGCTGCTGCCCCTAAGACCTCCCTAGATTTGGGAGAAGGTGTCTAGAGCCTGAGCTGTAGCCAGAGGGTAGCCGGCTTGTAATGTGGAGCCAAGAGTAGAGTCCAGGTTTGTATGGTTCTACATTCTGTACTCGTAACCTCCTCATTCTAAGCCCCACGTAAGGAAGACAAAGGAGGGCCCCAATAATTAGGATGAAGCCCCTCTGATCCGAACCCTCACTAAGGTTACCAGGCACCGTTGCTGGCCTGCTGGGTAATTGCAGGGTTGTCGGAAGGGACCGGGGAGCTTGAGGGGAGAAGTGAGAAAGGCCTGGGATGGCCGTGGCCAGAGCGCCCCCTTCCTGCAGGCAGCGCGCCGTGCACGTCCAGTTAGCGGCCATGCTCTGGGCAGGACCTGCCGTCTCCTCTTTGCAGGCACCCTCTCTCCCCACCTTACTCGAGGATACGGCTGCTTGAAGGAGCAATTTAGCCGCTTGTTTATAAAGTCCTCAGCAATCATGGTCCGCTCTATAAATGCTAAATAATTACGGGGTTGAACTATAAAGAGTACATCTTTAAATAGGACGTTTGTCAGACTGCAGTTACACACGCCCTGGCTGGCGAGCTCGCGAAAGTCACGCTCCCGTCGTCACTGGCGCACTCGGGGGCATTTTGCCAACTTCAAGCCCACGACGTGGGGCCCTTTGGGAGGAGGGGACATCGGTGCCCACTTTGCAGGCGGCTATGCTGAGGTGCAGAGAGAGGGGCTGGGAACCGAGAAAGCAGCTTGGGATCGCCTCCCTGACCATGAAGTGTGAGCGGCACGTTCTGGAAATGTCCTGTAGGGACCCTCCCTGCAGTGTTGGGGCCGGGACTCTTGAAGGTGACTTCTCTTACCTGTCCCCGTGGGATTTTATTGCCCATCTTATTAACACGTGGCGGATCTATACGGGCTATAAAGACACGCACCTGTTAACAGGAAGGAAACACAAGAAGCTGTTGGGCAGGGCCATCTCTGCAGAGAGGGAACAAGGACGCAGGCGGGGAAGAAACCTTCCTTTCATTCTGTGCCCCTTTATGTGAAGTTTTCCCACGTTGGGCTGAAATCTGAAGAAACCACCGGCCTGGGCGTGGCGCTCCCGCATTCCTTCTCTCTCCCCACCTGCTGCCCACACTCGAAAGCCAGGCAGCCAGAGAAGGGAGGCGGCAGCTCTGGGTTCCGAGTGAGGGCTGTGGATCCCCCGGGATGGTCCCAGGAGAGGCAGCCTCCCTCTCAGCCGGGATTCCACAATGCTCAGAGCATGTCCCCTTGGCCGGGCCCAGCCCTGGCACAGTCTCCGCGTGATGGCGGCTGCTCTCCCTTCTCCTATTCGAGGTCAGCGAGAAAGAACCCCAACCGCACAGACAGGGTGGTTCCAGGGAGTCCATAATTTGATCCAGTCAAGCCCAGTGTTTATTGATCTTTCAGCATAGAATATTAAACTTATTTTTTTTAAAGATCTTATTTATTTATTTGACAGAGAGAGAGACAGCGAGAGAGGGAACACAAGCAGGGGGAGTGGGAGAAGGAGAAGCAGGCTTCCCGCCAAGCAGGGAGCCTGATGCGGGGCTCAGTTCCAGGACCCAGGGATCATGACCTGAGCCGAAGGCAGACGCTTAACGACTGAGCCACCCAGGCGCCCCGAATATGAAACTTATTAACTCTGTGCAGAGTCGACCTCATTCGGGGCCATCATTTTTCTCTGTAATCTGGCCTGAGCTAGATAGTTACTGAAATATATTAAAAATCACAGGGAGAAAAAATGCCTGTCTCCACAAGGTCGATAAGTTGCTCTTTGGATCTTGATGCCCTTTAATGGCAAGGAATGTGACGTCCTTGGTCCTTCTGAATTTACTGGGGAAGAGTTGAACGTGACATTTCAGGTTGATTCCTTAGTCAAAATAGGCATGTTCTTCAGAATAGTGTCGACTTTTCCAATAATTTCAAAATATGTATCTTTGTCTTTAAGCTTCATTAAAGGTTTCCCAGAATCCTAACATATTTAGCAGCATAGTCATTGTGGCTATGACTTCGACATGCCACGTGATCACTATCATAAAGATAATTCTCTTTATTCCTTTTCAAAACTTTCCGTCATCAGTTTTTTTTTCCTGATTTGAAAAGTATGTTGCCTTAAAGAAAATGGATTTAAGTGATTATTGAACACCTAAGTGTCACAAAGCTTTATAGTAATATTTAGCTCATTTTATTCTTTCTATCCTGGTCTGATGGCTGCCTTGTTTGCTATTTCAGATGGAATCTTCCACAGTCTCCAAGGCCATCCCCTGACATGCTCAGAGGGTGGAGGCCTTGTGGTGGGAGAGCCCTCTGACTCCTTCCTCCCACTTGGAGTTTCTCTGGGTTGTTTTCCATCCTTTCCTCCTGCCTCAGAAATGGATGTTCCTTCCCCCGGTGGAGCCCTCCCAGGCACTGGGTCCCTCCTCCTCACTCCTCTCTGGGACCTTCCTCCATCAGCTTGATGCTTTTCCCGTCTCTATTTCTCCTCAACCTGCAAGTATGCCCTGATCTTCCCCACCTTAAAAAATGAAAGCAGCATCTTTTGAAGGATTTCCAGGGTCAAGCTGTTCTTCCGTTTCTTCATCACGGCCCAAATCCATGAAAACGTCCTCCGCTCTTGCTGTCACTGCACTTGCCCTGCTTTGCTCTCCCTCCTTTTTACTCCTAGCTTCCATGCAGTCCATTCCCTGTGCCAGTGCCACACTGTTCCCTGGGGCATCCCCAGGCACCCCTGACTGAAGAGCGAGGTGACCAGTTTGAACATCATTCTTGTCATTGACTTTGTCGCCTTTGACACAATTGACCAGAATTCCATTCTTCTCTTTAATTAAAAAATTATTTTATTGCTTTTATATAAATAAAACCCATGCCTATGCACTAATGAGAGTTTAGAAAACAGATGAGGAGGAGGAAGTGGAGGGGAAGAAAAAGCAAGCAGTGCTGACCAGGACAGTCACTTGGAGTACACATGTCACTCGCTTTATGAAAATGGCATCATGGGGCGCCTGGATGGCTCAGTCGGTTAAGATCTGATTCTTGGTTTTGGCTCAGGTTGTGAGATCGAGCCCTGTGTCAGGCTCTGCGCTCAGTGGGAAGTCTGCCCAGGATCTCTCCCTCTCTCTCTGCCCCTCCTGCTCACTCTCTCTCTCAAATGAATAAATAAGTCTGTAAAAAAAATGACATCATGCCACACATCCACTTTTGTAATTTACTTTCTTAAGAATCTCTAGCATTATATTTTAATTCCTTCCATGTCAATACATGTATATTTTCATTTTTTACAGTGGCTTTTTAGGGCTTATAATTCATGCTGCCAAACTGCCCTCCTCTGGGGTTGACTCAGTTTACCCGACCACTAGAAGCAGAGCAGCCCACTTTTCAGCACCCCTGCTGGCACTAAATGTTATACTTTCTATTTTAATATTTGCTAATTTGATAGGCAATTTTTAAAAATCTGCATTTCTTTAATTTTACGTGAGTCTTTTCTCATACTCTTTTCTCCTCTTTGAACATCCTTCATCCCTGAAATCCTCCCCTTGGATCTGCAACTCCTCCAGCCCTCTGTCTCCTCCCCTGGACCTGCTCTTCGGTGTTCCCAAGCTACCTGTTCTCTGGACAACCTGACATGTCAGGAATCTGGCCTCTTGAGTCTCTGCGGTTGCTTGGGTCGCTAGCAGGTGTAGGAACGTGCTCCGTACTTGACCGTCATGATGGGACCTCTGCTCGTGATGTCCCACCTTCGAGTCTCTCCCCCGCCAGGCTTCAGCCTCCCACTCAGGTCATACTTCCCCCAAAGAGCATCTCAACACACCCTTCTGCATCAGCTCTCCCTCCCCTCTCTCCCATTGACTTGGCTTGTGTCCCCATTTCAGTGGTATATCTATTTCCAACCAGCTAGGTGAGCCCCTGGAGGGCGGACAGTGCATCCTCTCCTTCCCCTTCTCCTCTGTCCCCTGCTTTCTGCCCCAGGACTTAGAGCGGTGGGTCAGAGATAGTGTTGCTTAACAAATGTCTGGTGGAACCGAGCTGGCGCTCTTGGATCGAGAGCCTAAACCCTAACAGTCGTCTGGAGCTAATCACGTCTTTCACTTGTTCGCTAATATTCTCAGTCTTTCATTCCTGAAAACTACAACTATGCTGCAGATGTTCTATTTCCAAGTTCTGCTTCCAACCCGGCAACAACACCTAGAGTCTAGATCACAAACTTCGTGTGTTCAGCTGGAAAGAGGTTTCCTACCTTGTGGCTTGTGTTTGTTGCTTTAGGCTAACACCATCCAAGGGAAGTTCCTAACCACTGCCACGTGTGGATCCTGAGCACTTGAAATGTGTTTAGGGCCACGGAGGAGCCAAATTTATTGATTTTATTTGTTTATAATGATTGGGAATTTAAATTTAAATAGCCACCTGCAGCTAGTGACCACCACGTTGGAAAGCACAGCTGTGTACATTATAGAAGAGGTACGGACTGTTAAAGTATTTTGTTAAAATTTAGAGACATCTTTTGATTTTTCCCTTATTTTAATAAGCACATCAGAGCTCAAACTGATAGGCTAAATATTGTATTTCACGTGATTTAATGCAGGGATCGTTATCAAGGTGAAAATGTGGACTTCACTTCTTTAGGACTTAGTAATCCATAAGCGGTCCACCCACCACGGCTCATGACTATCCCAGTGCTTGCTGGTGCCTGCCGGGCCCCCGCGCGCGTGTGTGTGTGCATTTATCCAAACAGAAATGCGCTGTCTTACTCAGCACCCAGAAGTTTGCAAATGAGTGCCGTTGGGTCATAGAGGCAGGCTCTGCTGCCACATTTGAACAAAATCACGCGGAATGCAGACCCTGTTATGAATTCTGTGTCTCCTTTTCCAGAAGGCAAGCGCGCCGGATATTCTGAAACCTCTCAACCAAGAGACTCCCAAACGCCTTCCTAGTCCTGTTTCGAAGCAAGAGAATCTCTCATCCAGGCCGACGCCCAGCGCTTTATTCTCTGGAGGCTTGAGACACGTGAGTCTCATCTAGTTCCCTGGACGCGTGATGTCAGGGAGGGTTGGTTAGCAAGGGTGGGGAGGGAAGTGTCGTCTGTGGGATGAACCAGAACAGGACGACAGAACCTGGAGGTAATGTTTTACCTACACTGGGAGCTGAGGAAAGCTGGCTATACGTTGATGGTTTTTCTTTTATATCTACAGATAGTAATTAATAATAAATAACGGTGTCTTTGGATGAGAAGTTTTTCCTTTCAATGACGTCTAATTTATCAAATATTTCTCTCGCAATTACTTTTGGGTCGTGTCTACCCACGCGTCATGAAGACATCCTCCTGTTTTCTTCTAGAAGCTTTATGAAAGTTTCATTTTTTTGCGTGCTCCGGCTCCTTGATGCGTGAATGGTGTAGGTTGAGGCTCCTTTTCCCGTGTGGATACTCAGTTATTCAAAGAAGACTCTCACCTCCCCCATTGACTTTCGTATCTTTGTTGCAAATCAAGAAACCATGGACTCGTGGGTCTTTTTCCGGCTTCTCTGCTCTGCTGACCTTTCCGTGTGTCGCCAGGCAGGGCGAGACCACCCGGTCCTGAGAACCTCGGTGGAGGGAGCCGGGAAGTAGGGTAGCGTGGGTTCTCCGACTGTGCTCTTCTTTTTCAAAATATTTTAAAGATTGTCTCTGTTCAGAGGCAGGCCTCTTAGTCATTCATTCGTTTGTTTGAACGCTGAAGGAATGCTGACTTCGTGCCTGAGACTGTGGTACGAGGTGTGACAGCCTGGAGGACAGGTCGCCTCACTGTCCCAGCTCTTTAACTTATTAAACAATCTCAGACAATCGCAGAGACTCTCCAGATGTCAGAGTCCTCATCAAGGAGATGGGTATCAGGCTCGTTCATTTTATTGCACTGATTGTTTTGAGAGTCAAAATGCACTCATTCCGTGGTGTGCGAGCGTGGGGAGGGGCTCAGCTTCTAGAAATCACCTCCTTGGTTCGCATTCCACCTGCTCTAGTGTGACCCAGAGCGATCCCTGCGACCTCTCTGTGGATTGGGGCGGCTGGGGTTTTACGGAAAACGCCATTCACTTTGGAAAATTATGAACTTCCCTCCCCGCCAACTACATGCGTATCTGGTGGACCATTAAAAAGTCGAGGCAGAAGCGGGCCGGATTGTGGGCTGAAGGACAGCTAACGGACGTCCTTGCCTCAGTCCCCTGAGTGCCGGCGGCCCCCCGCCCCGCTGGTCCTTGAGCGCTCGATGCCCGCCCTCCTCCCAACGCGGGGTCCAGCAGCATCACCAGGCACTTTCCAGAAATCAGACTCTCTGGCCCCGCCCCAGACCTACCAGGTCGGCCTCTGCAATCTAACAAGAGCCGCCTTGTCCGGAAACCCCCCCCCCCTCTGCCCGCCGTCATCCTTCCCTTCCCTCTGTTACTCATACTCCCCGCACCTCCTCCGGCTGAGTCGGCGGTTGCCCTTTTGGGTGTGGTCCCCTGGGATCGCGGTGCCCGAGCTGCACCTGCCACGGAAGCAGCGCTCAGTTAAAACTAGGGACCCGGACCCGCTGTCGATCGAAAGCCTACTGTGTGCAGACCACTGAGCCAGGTGCTTCCCCTCAGTCATTTGCACAACGACCTTGCCAGGTGGATACCGTGAGCCCATTTCACAAACGGGGACGTCTGGTTCACAGAGGTCGAAGCTGACGGTAACCACGCAGCTCTGACTCAGTACCCGGGAGCCGTGGGAGTCAGAGCCCGGGCTCTCTGGGCTGGCCCCGGATTTGGTGAGCGCTCCGAGGGAGGGGGTTCCCTGACCGCACTTGCCTGGGGCGGACCCACACCCAGAAAACCCTTCCGACTGGTGGGAGACGCTGCAGGGAGAAGAGGGTGAGTGTGTTCCTCTCACCCAGGTTCTGCTTCTTAGGGCGGGTCCCCCGACCCGGTTCCCTTCTCTGTCTTCTGGTGTGTTCTGACTCGTGCCCTGCAAGTTAGCTCGGTGAGGCTGAGTTATTCCGTGATGAATCCTCTCCTGTTCCCTTTAGACTGAAGCAGTGTTTGAGGAAACGAAACTCCCACAAAGCAAATACTGATTATTGCTTCCAGCCCAGAGATGTTGCCTATTCTTCTGACAAACATGGACGTTCTCTAAGCAGCCGGAAGGCAGAGCCGGAAAAAGCTTGCTAGATCTCTGCTTATTGCAAGAGGAGAAATACAAAGGGGCAATAATAGGGGAAACACTCAACCTCCCAGGTAGCTAAATCCGTGCAAAACGAAAGCAAGTGCTGTTTTGGGGGTCATCTTGGCAAAGTTTAGACATGATAGGGGGTCAGTGTTGGCAAGGGTGTGGAGCTGCAGGCTTTCTCATAAGCTGCTGGTGCATTTATTCAGAGGAATTAATGTATCTATGAAAAATAACATTGAAGAATATTCATGTAGAAAATACACATTGGTAAATGAACATGGAAGGTTACAAAACAGTATTATAGTAGCACACATTTGTAAAAACAAAATGGCTCTACTGTAGACACTGCAAAACAAGTGAAAGGATTATACCAAAATTTGACCCCGGAATAACAGTGTTATGCTTTTCTCTTACAATTTTTCTGGGGGGTCATCTGTATTTTCTGTAACTTTTTTCCATAAACATGTAATGTTTTGGGAGGGAAAAAAATAATTTGCTTTACCAAAAAAAAAAAAAAAAAAGGAAAATGCAATCAGAAGGAGTGGAACTTGGTGGTGTGAAGAAATACATTAATTTTTTAGACTTCCTACAGGAGAAAAATTCCTACCGGAGTTCCTGTCTGCTTTTTAATTTTGTTTATACTTCTGCTTAAAAAAAATCTAAAAAGGAATGCATTTATATCAGTGTTTTCGTGCAGTTTACATTTTCCTGCCAGAAGGTGTTGTGGTTGGCGGGAGTGACCACATGGAGCACCCGTTGGAACCCCTTAGACATGGAGGTCGGCAGAAGTGTGCAAGGCAGCAGATTTTTAATCAGAGAAGTAAAAAAAAAAAAATCCAACTCCCCAGGTGTTTTCTTTAAACATAAATTTGAGACATGGGATGTCATCATGGCAATTCTGTCACTTCTAAATGAGGACTGGCTCAGAACGTTTGCTTGGTCCATCACACAGAGGAGTGTGTGGAAATCCTCCATTTTTCCATTGTTTCTGAACTGGTCTGGCTCCACTGATTTTTTAAAAAAGTGTTGTGTTTAGCAATCTACCCGTATGACTGTGTTTTTGTTAAAACACAATAAAAAAGGTTGACTGTCTTCTGGCCTTTCCATCCAACGGAACACTCTTCGGGAGTGACAGTGAGTAAACTCAAGCCATGGCTGACCACATGGATGAATTTAAAAAACAGAATATGTGCACAGGAGGAATTCTAATCATATAAATTCCAAAATCAGGTGAAACTAACCAATATGTTGTTTGGGGGAGATACATATGTATGTACTAAAACCATAAAGAAAAACAAGGAAGATTAACAGAAAACTTAGAAGCAGCATTGACTCTGGGACAAGAATGAGAGGGGATGGGACAGGGATGGGGCCCCAGGGCACTTCTGAGGTCCCACTTATGTTCTTTTACTCCAGCTGAGTGGTGGGCACGTGGATGTTCATTTTATAATTACTGTTTAACTAGCGGTATCCATGATCTGTACTTTTAATATATGTTTCACAGTAAAAAAGAAAAAAGGAGAAAAACAAAGGAAATGAGTCGCTCAGCTCACGAAGGATGGCCACACTGTGTGGTGTTTTCCAAATGGTAATGAATGTCCTAGACTTACCATACATGTGGACCGTTCTAAGTCTCCACGTGCATTAACTGACTGAGCCTCATCCCAGTCTTATAAAATAGATCCCCATTTTACAGATGAGGAAACTGAGTCTACGGTGGGTAAGAATACTGCTCGAGATCACACAGCCACTAAGTGGCGGGATCCGGAGCCAAATGAAAGCCTGTCTGGATCCATGGCCGCCATTTTGACTGCTCTACAGTAATGCTCTCAGTGTGCTCTTGGTGATCAGGATTTTTTTTTTTTTAAGAATACAGTTGACGAACAATGTGAAGGTCAGGGGCACTGACCCCTTGTGCCATCAAAAATTCGTGCATAACTTCCAACTCCCCCAAAACTTAACTCATAGCTTACTATTGACTGGAAACTTTACTGGTAACCTTTACAGTCAATTAACACATATTTTGAATGTTATATGTATAATGTACTGTATTCTTACAATAAAGTAAGCTAGAGAAAAGAAAATGTTAAGAAAATCATAAGGAAGAGAAAACACATCCACTATACTGTGCTTACTGGAAAATTCTGCATGGTCAAACGTGTGTTGTTCAAGGGTCAACTGTAGCTGTGGTTTCCACTGACCCCCCGCTTCCTGCCTTTGCGAAAGGAAAGGGCATCGAGGCTTGCCTGTGGTTCCAGTAGCTAACTTGTGCCCCTCGGAGAAAGTCACCGAATGCTCCCCGCCTTAGCTAGTTCGCCTTTGCTTTTGCTCGGGTTTACTTCCTTCCAAAGCCCGGCAGCACCAATGGCTCGAATGAGAGGCCGAGTCCTTAGTGGCCCTCGTGGCCCAGCACTTTGGCTCCGTGCACTGCTCAGAGTTGCAGTTTGCTCCAAGATTCTGTTCTGGCTGCAAAGAAAATAGAGGCAGAAAACCTTCCCAGGGCAACAGTGCTAGAGACATGAATTATCTCAGGAACGTGGCTGAGCAAAGGATGTGCTCTGCTGTCCTTCCATTGTCTGAGGCTTGTCCTTCCCCTGGCTATGCGGGCACGGCAGCGGGATCACTCAGAGACACGACCGGCAGCTGAGGGCCCAAGGAGTTCCGCACCTCGGTCCCCTTCCAGTTCTACTGCTCATTCTCTGTGCAGCTTCTGGGTGGGTCCCAACCTGCTTTGAGCTCCGCTAATGTACTTATGAAATGAAGGATGAGTCATTCTAATGCTCTCTGGATGCCTTATAATCGTGGTCACAGAGCTGGATGAGCCAGGGGCAGTCTTCTCCGCACCCCGCAGGAGGGCAGGCCTCGTGGCCGGCACGGGGGTGCGGGGATCAGACCTGCCCCACCGTGTCGTCCGAAGGGCCAGCGGCCCCGGGCCTGCTGCGTTCCTCTGGGTAGCTCAGTTTCCTGCCCTCAGAACGTCCATTTCACACCTCCTCTGGTTCTTTCAAAATCATTCGGATCTTCTATCCTGCTCTTCCTCATTTTCAACAAATAAACGTCCCTTTTTACTTTAAAAAAAAAAAAAGGAATCCGCTCAAAGTCGTCTAATCTTCCCGATATGAAAAGTAACCTCGCTGTGTCGGTACCCAGCCTACTCTCCCGTCCCTCCGGAACAGAAGCAGCCAGCCCCCCGAGCGACGGCGGGGCGCCCACCCTCTCCTGCCCATAACTGCTGTTTCCTCCAGGAAACATAGCAGGTCTTTCCTTTCTCTGCCTTTATGTTTTTTCGTCTTTGTCTTGATTTGCAGCAATTTTATTATGTGCCTACATGTAGTTTTATTTAAAAATAAATTCATTTATTTCCCTCTGGAATCCGCAGTTAAATGCCTTAAGGAAATTCTAGAAGATTAGGACAGCCACCCGAGTGAGCCTTCTCCCTTCAGTTCTGTGGCTCCTTCAGGCACAGGACTGCATACCCCTTCACGCCATAATATTTACACAGAGCATTTCGAAGTCAAAGTACTTCAAGTGCTTTCTCTGTTCTCTTCATAAATATTTACTGAGGATCTACCATGAGCCAGGCACTGAGCTGGGTGCCAGAGATACAGGGAGGGCGGGAACGGGCAGAGCCTTGTGCCCTGGGAGCTTCCAGGGGCTTGGAGAGGTGGGCGTGACCCTCCTCCAGAGAGAATGTTCTTTTGCTTCCAGCAGACAGTTATGGTGAAGGTAAACAGTCTCTACCCATCTGGTGTTGAGCTCGTTCGAAGCTGGCTATCAGGCTTTGTGAGGACCTCCCCATTTCCTGTGGACTCTTACTCCTGGGCAGGAAGCCAGGTGTTGGGGGGGGTCCCCACTGAAAGTCTGGAGGTCACCAAGCCCCTCCTCTGTGGTGGGTTTCTCTGGGAAGAAGAACTTTGGAAAGCGTTCTCAGCTGCTCAGTGAGAGCTTCCAAATCAGCAAATCCCTCAAAGGGAAAAAGAAGCTTCTAGTGTCTCTCCCACTTTGGTGCATTTCCACTTTCTCTGTGAACTTGGCTGCTCAAGCTCTGTGTGCCTTCAGGGACCCGATACCAGTTTTTGTCTCCCAGCCCTTGGCTTCTGAGCCCCATGGCCGCTGCGTTTAGCTTGACTCCTCTGTCTTTCAGATCTGTCTGCTCGCGGAGGGACAAATGCTTCAGAGGGAGAGACAGCTCAGAGCATCAGGCTCGTGGCACTGGGCTCCCCCTCTCTCTAGTAGCTTTCACCCTTCGTCCTGGCTGTCCTGGGAGCTCTACGACACCGTGAGACTATTTGGGACTTAATTCAGTTTTCTGTTTGTTCTTGGCAGAAAAGTCACTGCAATTCAACCTAAGGTGACATGGCCCGAAGTGAGGTCCCGGGACGAATGCCATTCTAATTATTGGAACTTTCGAGCCCCTGTGTTTCTGCCCCTGTTCTGCTTGCAAGCAATGCACGCCCTCTGCCAAGCATCCCTACGCTTCCTCCTTCACTCTTGTGCACCTTGCTGAGTCCCACTGTCTTACCACTCCTTGCCTCCATGAGTGTGAGATGTAAAGATTGTTTTCCACGTGAACAACCGTGTGGGGTTTGGCAGATGCCGTGTTTCAGAGCCAGTGACTGGGTGTGGTGACGTTGGTTGTGTTCTCGGCATTAGTTAACTCAGCCCTTGGCTTCTGAGCCCCGGGGCTGCTGTTAGTTAATTCTGAGGACTTGTTGGTTTGGTTTGGGTTTGGTTTTGCTCGCTCCGTAGCGAGAGCAAAAGCCTCAGACTTTCTTCTTAGTTTCTTCCCAGGATGTTTTCTGGCATGGAGGATCTCGCTGGGAATTAGCAGTGGAAATCATTCAGGCTTCCCTATTTTTAGAGAGTCAGCACGGAGATTTTTGCCTGGGAATGGCAAATATTAAGCAAGTTTAATAGTGCAACAGCAGTTGGCGTGTCTTTTTAAGCACAGGGATTCCACGCTCCTTATCCTCGTCACCTAAGCTCACTGTGCCCTAACTTACGGTGGCAGTTCTGTTTTTCATTTAATTACATTAAGTTTCATTTCATTTCATTACATAAAAATGTAAACAGAATTTATTTTTGTCTTTGACTACATACTTTACACATTTTATTCCATTTACTTCTCCCATGACCCCATGAGACTGGTGTTCATTTTTTTCCATGTGGACTTCGACACAACTACCGAGTAGCAGGACACGAGTCAGAATCCGGCTGTATCTGATTCCCAGTCGTGGTACTAGGGGCCCTACTCTGCTGCTTTCCACAAGGCTCTTCCTGCCACGGGTATTACCTGCCCTCCTGAGGCTTATCTTTGCAGAATTGCGCAGGAGATAATCCACTTCATCCCAACTGATTTGTGGTAAAGAATGAGATTGTGTAACCTTTATTGCTAGGCAAACACCGAATCTGGGCAAGACCGGACTTTCTGAGGATTTCCCATCTGCTTAGGACAGACTGTGTGGCAACTTATTTTGGCAAAGTACAAGCCGGTGTATTATTAACTTACTATGAGTCAGGATGCCTGTTTTGTGTGAATTTTGATTAATTTGATATCTCAAAACTAGAACTGCAACAAATAGACTGTGAAGTAATTTATTATATCTGTCCTTCTTGATTTCAGGCAAGTCTAACTAGCATCAACAGCACTTGTACCGAGATGGGCAATTTTGACAATGCTGATGTCACTGGAGAAATAGAGTTCGCCATTCGCTACTGCTTCAAAACCTGTTCTTTAGAAATATGCATCAAGGCCTGTAAGAATCTTGCCTATGGAGAGGAAAAGAAGAAAAAGTGCAATCCGTAAGTTTCTTTTTCTGAGTTTTGGCATTAGATGGTAGGCATTTTGGGTCTAAAGTTCCTTTGGAAAAGTGTAAGTCCCCGAATAACCGAGACAATTGTTTAAAAGAGCAGAACTATAAAAAGACCTATTGAGAATGATTTTTAAAGCTGTAGTAATTCAAACAATGGGTTATTGATGCAAGGCTAGATAAGTAGGTCAGTCGAGCGGAATCAGGAGTCCAGATGCAGAACTTGGCTTCCTTGGGAACTTCCAGGATCAAGGGGCTATTAGAAATCAATGCGGAAAAGATGAACTTCAGTGAATGGTGTTGGGAAACTTGACTCCCCACAGAGGAACAGTCAAACCAAAAACCTATGTCACACAATCCATAAACAGATTACAATTTTTTTTCCAATGGACATGAAATGATATCTCCCCACGTTAGCGTGCATTTCCCTGATTACGGACAGAGATGAGCAACTTTTCATACATACATGCATTAGACACGTAGGGTTCCCTTTCTGTGAATTTCCCATTCATATCTTTTGGCATTTTTTTATTGGGTTGTTTGCTGTTTTTTAATTTATTACAGGAATGTGGGGTTTTTTTAAACCCTTTTGAATACAACTCTTCATTGATTGTATTTTATACATATTCTAGTTGTTACTTGTTTTCTAACATTGTTTAGGATGGCTTTTCTTGAAGAGAATTTAATGTCAAATTTGTCAGTCTTTTCCTTCAAATTTTGAGTCTGTAGGAAAATTCTACCTGAAGGTTATAAATATATCCTCCTCTATTTTCATCTATTAGAGTTTTTTCATACTTCGATCCCTTCCCCTTAGAACCGGAATTAATTTTCTGTGGCCTTTCTTTTTTCTCACATGGAAAACTTTGAGCACAATGTTTGAACTACCAGCTTGGGAAAAGGGATGGGTTGTTGGTCCAGCCACACTCTTCTCTGCTCTGAAACCTCAGGAGCTCCTCCGGGCAGGACAGATGAAGTACATTGTTGTATGTAGCATTTATGGGTCTCCAAAGCCACGTCCCTCTTGTCCTTCTGGTTTCTTAACTTCTGTTATTCCCCCAGCTTATACCTTTTGCTCCAGGAAAATTGGAATAGTCACTGTTTCAAAGCTATCTCCTGACTTTTTCCCAAATCGAGGCTTTCCTCATGTTTGTGTTGTGACTACTTTCCCTACGCCGCTCCCATAAGTAACAACCATAATCCTGTCCATTCTTCAGACTCTGTCCAGTCCCATCAGAGACCTTTATTCTGCCCGTGACCGTTCA
>CM052886.1:6986541-7026438 GCA_028534135.1 Potos flavus | reverse complement strand
GAGGCAGGAGGTCTTGTTGGAGGTGCTGTGGCCTGTTGCTGGGAGTGCCCACATGACCAGGTTTAAAGCTAGCTCCTGATGGGGGCCGCCTGATGGGGCTCGACAGCTCGGGGTGGCCAGAACGAAGTGGGTGGAAATCAACAAGAGGCTCCTTGTTCCCTGCTAATCCAACAGCGGATTCCCCAGTGCGCAGGGCAAGCCCATTCCCATGGGGATCTCAGCCTAGGAAGCAGCGCCAGGACTGGCAGAGCACTGCAAAACGTCCCGAGCCTTCCTCTGCAACCCCCCGGCCCGGCCCCAGGCCGTCCTCCAGAGCGCCGCACCCACACTCACCCTGTGCTGCCACTCCTCGACCTCGTCCTCCTTGCGCCGCCGCGCCTCCTCCAGGAGGGCGATCTTGGCGGTGTACTCTGCCAGCTCTGCCGCCTGGTGGAGGGCACGAAGCCGACATTATTTCTGGGGTCTTTGGGGAGAGCCCTCTTGCAAACGGACAGCCTCATATTTTGGTGACTGGCCTCGTCCCCACCTCCTCCCCGGTCAGCAGTGCCCATGGCCGCCCACCGTGTCCTCAAGGCCGTGCCTCGCCCAGACCACCACATCTGGCCCCCCGGACCGCCGCACCACTGCCGCCTGAGGCCCACCCCGCAACGCAGCCCCTCCCACCGGGCTTTCCTCCCTCGAGCAGATCATTTTACAGCCCTGGACACAATTATAAGGCAGGTGTCACTTTTTCATCCCCGGAGGCAGCCTCTCCATAATTCAGCATCGTGAAATCGTGAAACTCCGGGAGCTCCTACCAGCTGCTCCTGGCTCTTTATCTGATCTGCCGCCTGCCTCTCCAGCTCCTCCTTGGCCCGCAGGGCAGCCACGCGGTCAGCCTCCAGGCGCTCCGCCTCCTCCTGGGCTCGCTTCCTCTCCTCCTCCAGCTGCAGGGCTCTCTGAATCTGGTCTGACAGTTCTGGAGAGAGCACGGAGCCCTGAATTCCCAGCCTGGACGCATGGTATGGGGTCCCAGGTGGGACTCACACCACAAGCTACGAAGCACTGAGCCGGGGGGCAGGGGGAGACCTCTGCACAGTGGGGTGCGTTTCCTACTGCACATACAGACAATGTGCTTACGGCAGTTAGAAACTGCTAGAGAGGGTTTCTCCCTCCCGTGGCCAGGGCTGGGGCAGATTGGCAACACGTAGAAACCACAGTACTCTCTCGGGGGGGGCAATGCAGCATGGTTTGGGCACTCACGCTGTGTGACGTCAGGCAAATTAATTTACCTGCTAAACCTTAACATTGTCACCAGGAAAATGGGGATGACTCAGTACTAACCTCAAAGGAATAAGGGAACATTTAAAAAGATAATATGCATAAAGCATTTAGCACAGGACCAGCAGAGCATCAAAAGTATCAAGATAATCAAAAGATTCTAATCTAAACAGCCATGGTCAGCGCTCGGCCTCGAGCCTCTGCTGTGGGTGCTGGGCTGGACGGAGACGTTGCCGGCTGTGGGCGTGCTGACGTCTGCCCCTCGCTGAGGAACCCACCCCCGCGCGCACGGGCACTGGGTGCAAACCCACCTTTCTCCGCCTTCTTGGTTTTCTGCTCGTAGTCCTGCAGCCTGAGCATGAGCTCCTCCTTCTCCCGCATCATCTGCTCCTTCTCTCTCTCCACGGTCTCTCTCCTCTTCTTCTCGGTTTCCAGCTGCTGCCTGTTGGGGGGCGGGAGGGGGGCACGGGAAGGGTTAGACGCTGGCCGGCACCTGCCCTGTCTACACAGTCCAAGCCCCAGGCCCCACCTCCGGATGGTAGGGACTCGGGAGGCAGCGGCGGCCACTGCCCGGCCCGCTGAGGCAGCGCCCGGGGCGGATCCTGAGGCCCCGGTGCCCCGAAGCCCCACCCATGTTGGCTGGGTGGCGTTCCCCCGGCTCCTCTGATGGGGAACCCTCCTGTGACAGGCCCAGACACCCTGCTGGCCTGTGCCCGCTCACCGCTCCAGCTGCTTCTGGTGCTTCTCCTCCCGGGCCTGGGCCTTCATCTGCTGCACCTCGATGGTGTCGGGCTTCCTGCGGCGCATGTACAGCTCGTGGTTCCCCATGCACAGCTGCAGGATCCGCTTGTTGATGCGCAGGCGGGGCGCGTAGAACACGAAGTCCTGCGGAACAGAGCAGGGCGGACTCTGGCTTTCTTCCTCCAAAGCCGACTTCACCCAAGTTCTAGATGACCTTTTCCAAAAGGACAAATGTAGCAGAGTGTGGGGCCAGAAAGGGACTTCAAGGAAAAGCCACGGACTCCAAGTGACCGGACAGAAAGTTCCTGGTGCCGTGGGATTTGGATTCTCTGGGACAAAGAGAGCAACCGTGTGTCCTAGTGGGTGTGCACGCGCGCACACCCTGAAGCCGCCTCTGGCTGGACGGCAAAGCCCCTGCAGGGCGAGACGTCTTGTGGCCTTGGGAAAACAGGGACCGAGGCCCAGAGTCGCCCCGTCTTCAGCCCCGCCAGCCCGAGAACCATCGTCCCCCAGTCCTGCCTGCAGTGCAGTGACTTCTACTGGAGCTTCTGGTCTCCTCGGCCTCAACCTTGGCCTCCCACTGCTGCCACCAGTGCATCCGCCGGGTCACTGCCGGACGGCTGACGCCAGCCCGGCTAGCGCCAGCCCAGGCACACACGCCGGGGCGGGCACGGGTGGAGAGCTCGGGCCGGCAGCCCCGCCACTTGGGTGGTCACATCCAACCCCACAGACCCAAGGACGATGGCACCGAGGCATCCCCTCCTGTCCGCGGGAGCTCTCCTTCGCCCGGGGTCATGACACACCTCCTGGGCCCCCTACACTCGGTGGGGGCACCAGCACTTCCCCGGACGGATTCGTCTCAGTCTCTATCGCCCACGGGACCGCCAGCTCCCCCAACAGCAGGGCTGTGTTCATTCACCTCTGTATCCCCAGGCCCCAACCCACGGCCTGGATTTACGGGGTGCCACGTCGGAGCCTGGGACCTCGAGCGAGTCACTTCCTCTGAGTCCGGACCCCTTCAGCTGCGTGGTGGGGCGGACAGAACCTCACGAGACGGTGACAGGATGAACTGAGACACTGTCAGGACTTAGAACAGGGTCGGGCAGGACAGGAGGTGCCTGGCACACAGAGGCTCATTCCCGGACCGCTGGCTGCCTGACAACACCGCCAGGGGAAGAGCCTTCTTGAAAAGAACAGACCAAGGCATCTGAGCACGTTGGGACTATGACTGCAGAAGCCTGCGACGTGGGACAGGGACGGCACACGACCCTGCCTCCTGGTTCTTGCTACTGCTGCCATTAATGCAGGGGATGGCAGGGGAAGGAGGTTGAGAGAGTCTTGTTAAAAGTTATTTTAAGGGGCACCTGGGTGGCTCAGTGGGTTAAGGCCTCTGCCTTCGGCTCAGGTCATGAGCTCAGGGTCCTGGGATCGAGCCCCGCATCGGGCTCTCTGCTCAGCGGGGAGCCTGCTTCCCCCTCTCTCTCTGCCTGCCTCTCTGCCTACTTGTGAGCTCTCTCTCTCTGTCAAATAAATGAATAAAATCTTAAAAAAAAAAAAAAGTTATTTTAAAATGCTAGTCTGCTTCCTCTTCTTCCCCTTTCTCTTCTCAGCTTGGGGCCCCCGGCATCCAGATTCTGATCTCTGGAATGGGGGGGGGCCTGAAACAAGGAAGAGCGGAACGTGTTCCACAGCGACTTCTGAAACCAGAAGGGACATGCCAGGGAGCAAACCAACACACCCCAGAAAGCCCTACGTAGCTTCTCGGTTTTCTCATCAGTTCCAGAAATGCTGGAAGGACTGTACTGTGGAACCCGAGAGCCCCGAGTTCCTGGGTGGAGCTTCCGCGCACTTGTTACTAAGGCGTCGGGTTCCGCGGGGGCGTCTGCAGCGCGGGCAGAAGCGCCATCTCCGTTACGTCCGGGGAAGCGATCCCCGCTGTGGCCGACGCGCTACCCGCGCCGCAGGCAGGTGCGCTCCGCGGGCAGTGCCCACCTCGGCGCGGCAGGGGGATGCTGGCGAGCACCAACTCCTCCGCAGAGCAAGGTCAGTTTAAAAAACATCCAAGGGCAGACACTGCCAGTAACACCCCCATAAGACAAGGCCTGCACACGGCTGGGGACAGCGAGAGCAGGAGGCGGAGGACCTTTCCTGGGCTGCCTTTGAAGAAGGCTAGTTTCTGACTTCAAGTTAAAAACAAAAACTGAAACCAGTATTTATTTAAGGATTTCCAAATCCAGTACCAGCCCACGCCTCCTCATGCAAAACCACAACACTGATGAAATGTGGGGCAGGCTTTCTAAACTCTGGCAGAGGCAGACATCCTAAAAAGTGAAACTCGAGGCAAAAGGAAAGCTCAAGGAAATGAATCCAAGTCCCAAGAATACAAGAAGAGAGAAAAGCAGCCATAAAATGGTCTAACAGCGAGCCCAGGAGCCTCTAGGGCACTGCCCCCCCAGGCCCGAGCCCAGGGGCTCCCCCCTCGGCTGGGGGCAGAGCTGCTCCCAGGCAAACAGCAGTTTTCGTAGGCCGTTGAACAGGTAGCTGCCCGAGAGCCTTCTCCCTCTTCCACGAGGCCGCAGGAACAAAAGGCCCTTTTCTGAAGGAGACAGAGCTGGTTTTAAGCCCACACAGGACTACCGGGCAGGCTCTGAACACTCACCGCGTTTCGGGTCCCATCCCCGCAGTACCCAAGCTGGAGGGAGGACAGACTGGCTTTTCTCCAGGAAATGCCTGCTCCCCGGGAGCCCGCCGTGGAAACTGCCCGGGGCCAGGGGTGCCCTCCCCACGTCGGCCTGAGAAAAGGCATCCCAAGCCTCACCCATGAGTCAACTCGGACCTTGGGGTTTCCACACTTGGAAATGTGGTTTCCTGCTGCCCCAAGTGCAGAGTCTGAGGCCGGGCAGTGCCGCCGAAGGAAGGAGCAGGCGAGCCTGGCGAGGTGCGCAGGGGAACGGGGCCTCGTTCCCTCACCCGGCTTCTCGTGCGGAACCCCCGCCCGCGCCACACGAGTCTGACAACGTAGTGCCTGCCCCCCGGGTCAGGCCTTCCTGACCCAACCATCTGGAGCCGCCGCGCTGCCCCCCGCCTCTCCTCCCCTCACCCGGACCTGTGCCTGGACACAGCCGCGCCGTGGGAGTCACGGCAGGAAGCCCCCGCCTCGTGTTCGTGCGTGTCCGCCGGCAGCGCGCGGGCTCCGCGAGGGCGGGAAGCCCCCCGTGTCCCAGAACACGGCCCGACTCGCAGGGCACGACCGACACGCGCTTCCCGCTCCGTGTTTCTTCCATCGATGGCGCCACATAAAACTAGTATATAGTAAAAGTATGCTCAACTCAGTCAGCCAGAAGCATTACAACTGCTTTTGCTTGGAATTTTAAGATTAGGAAAAATTCTGCAGCTTTTCAGAAGTTAAACTTATGCCAAAACACGCATACAGCTTAATCCTTAAGCAGTCCAGTCTGCTTGCGTCTGTCAGTCACGTGTCTAAAGAAAGTTCTGGAAACGAGCACCACCCGTGAGCAGAGAGCCGCCGAGCCGGGCCCTCGGGATCTCCTCGCTCCCCTGACTGCCCCGCTCTCCCGGCCCACGTTACCGTGGGGACACCGTGCCCCCCGGGCCGCGGTGCCCAATGTTAGTGCCGTTTCCATGGAGCCGGAGAGTCTGCAATAAATGCTGCTTAATTGTCAGTAACTGTGCGACTACCCACGGAGTAGGAGTCGGGAGTTTACACACAGCAGGAAACGTTTTCAGTAAAGGAGAAAATACTTTCACGAACAGCGGCAAGAGCTCTGGTCTTCACTTGCGCTGCACTAACTGGCCTGTGGGGAGGGGCAGCTGGACAATAAGGCCACTTGCTGTTCCGAACGGGGTCCCCATCACCCACGGGGTTCCAGCCCCACAAGGCTCCAGACAGCCCCGGCCTGGACCGCAGCCCACGCTGGCCTCTCTAAGCCCCACACACCACAACCAAGACATCCAGTCCTTTCCAATCTACGATTCTGGTAAAAATCAGAGCAGCCTCAAAGGAGGAAGAGATAATTCTTCAAATGCCATTTTTTTTTTTTTTAAGAACCAGGTTTCCGATTAGAAAACAAAACCCTCGCCCATTCCATCACACTACAGTATGTACGTATGTCTCAAATTTTTGGAGCAATCAGCTGAAAATTTAAATGTCAGCAGAATACATAAACCTAAAACGAATTTGTGTAACACACCAGTCTTTGCAGTTACTAGTCCACAGTTCGTATTCTTCACTCCAGGAACCGAAGCCCCTTTTCCAGCAAAGCCCCCCAGGAGGACTGCCCCACCAGCCGCATCGCTGTGAGGAGCCACTTCCCACATCAGCCCCAACGAGAAGGCACCTGCAGAGAGAGTGCGGGGGGGCCGGAGGGGGTCAGAGGAGAGCAGAGGTGCACGTCTGTGGAAGAGAAGGCGAGGCACAGAAGGACCGTGTGGACCGGAAATGCTCCAGATACCGGTCTGACTTTTCCTAACTCGGGCAGGCTGCAGGGACCGCTCTGCAAGCCAGCGCTGGCCCTTGAGGCTTGTAGCGATCGTGTCTGTGCCCCAGCTGGCTTCCGGGGAGACGATGTGAGCCCCCCACACCCCAGGTACACCCTCTGGAGGCAGGTTGGTGTGCCACAGGAAGACAAACATTTCACAAGCCCAGAAATGCAACATTTCACGAGATGCCTATCATTTGGCAAAGGTCAATGACTCAGAACTGCCCTTTCCTTCGTAAGGAATGAAGATCACCTGAAAGCTCAGGGGACAGTCAGCTAGCTATTGAGGGACACCTGGGCCACCGTGTACCTCTACTTCAAGGGTCTTTGACCTTCGATGTAACCTGCTGACAATTCATTTAACCCCCCTCCCTCAATACCCCCCACCCGTGCGTGCACACACACACACACACACACACAGTGCTTGTCATACAGGGAAATGTGACTGTTACCCTGCAAACACATTTGGCTGTTAAGAATGAGAAACTATAAGCCCTCGCCTGGAATCCATAGAAACTTACAGGTGCCTTCTTGTCGATGGGCTTAATGACAAACTTTTTGTCATTGAAAGAGATGTTCCTGATTTCACTCCATGGAAAGCCAATCTTTGGGGTCAACCTGAGGTTAAAAAAAAAAAGGAGGTAGATAATTAGATGTGTGCTTGGACTGCAAATCTATTCTTAATTTTTTTTACTTCAATTTGAAAAAATACAAAGCTAGCCCAGGGAGCACAGTGTATGATATACATCATGACCAGAGGTCCTACCTGTGCTGGGTAAGGTCAGGTCCAAGCTCTGGGAAATCTCCACGAGCTCATTTATACGAAGTCTTCCCAACTTGTGTGGGCATCTCCCTGTGTCCGGTCCACCTTAGCTGGTGACCTCAATGTCAACTCCAGTCCCCGAGCCAGCGCACCCCTTCACCCTGCGACAGCTCACACGGCCGTCTCCTGTAGCCTAACTGGGTCCCTGTCCCCAGAACCCCACTTCTGGGCATTGGTCGGACTCATTCCCCTTGTAGTCAACCCGTTCTCCTCTTCCAAACTGCCAACGCTCCTCCAGGTTCCAAAGGATGGAATCCAGGGGCCTCAACTTAGCATCTGAGAGCCTGCTCGTCTAGCCTCAGCTTCCGGACCGACAGCCGGGCTCTCACAGGCCCGCCCTGCCTGAAGGGCTCTCCCTCCTCCCTCCCCACCAGCTCAGCCTCCTTCAACAGCCTTGCCCCTTCTCGACCTGCATCCCTCGTGCTGCACAAACTGTTCTCTTTGTGCTTTTCCATTCTTCCATTCTCATGTGCTCTTTGAAGACCAGGCAGGTAAGCTTTCCAACGGCAAAGATCAGGTCTTGGGTTTTCCGGGCTTGCCCCACCCGGGGCGGCTCCCCGACAGAAGCAGACACGCCTGCGGTGTGGTTCCAGCCCCGCGCCCGCCGTGCTCGCTGTCTGCTGGGCTCATCTGTCCACTGCTGGCAGCGGGCAATGACGTCCTCTACTCTCACCTGCTGTGGTCTGCTGCCCCCTCACGTCTGGTCGCATCTCTTTACCAGATTCAGGTGCTGATGCTGGGTGTGCATGTGTTTACAACTGTTCGACGTCCCTGAGGAGCTGAGGGCTTGGTATGGCTTCCGCTGTCCGGGTCTCCTTCAGGGCCGTGTGGCCTGCTCCCCTGGCTGGCCACACACCCTCCTGTGTCACCCTCGGACGGCTACGACAGCACTAGGGCTACTCGCCCCTAAGGAAAGCCCCCATCCTGCCCACCACTGGCTGAAATGCGGGCTCCTTGACAGCCCCGGGGAAGTTCACCCTAGGACTTCAAGGCCACATTGCTCCACAGAACTTCACGACTCCCACCCTGTTCTTCGTCTCCTCCACCCTATTCTTTCAACACATTTTACCCATGGACACCATTATAGAAGTAATGACAGACCCTCAAGCCATCAGTCAAAGCCACTGCCATCAAAAGCCAACCTTTCCCACAGACCATAAAAACTTACAATTTAGAAAATAAGCAGGAGAACCTATTGCCCTACCAACATATTTAATTAAAAACTGATGGACAGTGTAGGTCTTGCTGTGACAACCAAGCTAGGTCAAGTCAGTGGGGTGGCTTCTGAAGGCCGAGGCAGGACCTCCAAGCCCCACAGGTGGTTCTTCGGGGACACAGTGGTTCTGCACCCCCGGAGGAACGATGCCAGCGCACCGGCCAGGCTGTGCTTTTAAGCATCAATCCTTTTTGGCATGCGCCTTCTACAGCTCTGTCCTACAGGGTCACCAACGCCTGCTGGGACACATCTGGCCAACATGCTTCACAGGCAAACAGGCAGGGAGTTTGCTTTGCTACTGATCAAAGAGGTCGCAGTGTTTGAGGGCCTCTAAGCACTGGAAAGGAACTCAGGTACCACTAGTCCCTCTCGCCTTTACCCCGTGTCCTCAGTGGGGTGGCCAGGAGAGCGACAGCAGGTGGGTGTCTGTCCGGGGCTTCCGAGCACCTGCCCCCACAGCACAAGAGCGCTCTGCTGCTCACTTCTCGGCTCTGCGGTCACCAGCGCAGCCGACCTCCAACTCTCTAAACGCCCAGGAGGCAGGGACAGGGCTCCTCGCTTTACATGAGGTTCTCAAAACGCTGCTGATCCCAGAAGCCCTGGACCTTCAGGCTAGATGGGTGCCTTTGTTTCAAGGGTTGGCCGTCCTGTCACCACAGCCTCCAGCCCTCTGCTCCGTGGAGTGCCTGTAACGTCTGTCTTCTTAAGACGCCGGAAGCTCAGATGACAATTTATAGCCATTCAGAAGCATGAATGCAGGATCAGAGGCCATACATTTTTTAGAAAAGCGGGATTCTCCAATAAAAGGGACCAGAGCTCTTTAGAGAAATCGTGGCTTCCCGGGCTGGAACAGGGAAGTACAAGGTGATTCTGGAACATCTCGAGGCGCCAGAAAGTAAAGAATTACTCAAAAAGTAATGGGATCATAGCAAAAGGGCACAGGAGCCAACTTGAAAGGGATCCTCAAGGCATATCTCAACATTTTGAACAAAATAATAATAGTAATAGATTACAGCCCATAGGATAAAATATCCATGAGTCCATATTAAATAACTGAATAAACAAAGAGAAATTGGCTGTGTTCAGTAGATTGATACACGTAAAATAGATTAAAAAAAAAAAAATCACCATTTCTCAAAAACCACAGTAATGATTGTTTCATGCAAGACTCCTGCATGGATGTGAGAACCGGGATATTTCCAGGGCTTCAGAGTGTCTCCTTCAGGTACACTTACGGACTACAAAGGGAAGGACAGGGACTCCACGAGCAGTCTGGCAGAGAGCGCCTTGGCCAGCAACCTAAGTTAGCACCACCGGGAGTAAGATGTTCTGACATCACGTGCAGCCTCACGAGGGGCCCCGGGAGCGCACGGCAGACTCCTGTGCGACTCTGGCCCCAACAGGAAAACTCAAATCTGACTATGAGAAAACATTACACAGATCCTAGTTGAGAGACTTTCTAAAGAGTTAATGACCAGTATGCTCTTCCAAAGGGTCAAGGTCAAGACAGACAGAGCGGGTGCCTAAGTCTAGGTGTGAGTCTGGGCAGGACTCCGGGGCAGAGAAAGGCCATTAGCAACAAAAATGGAAATTGGGTCTGCATTCTGTTCATAGTGTGGTGTCTGCGTTAACTTCCGGACGGATACCTGACTGTGGCTCTGCCAGATGTTACCACACGGGGAAGCTGGGTGAAGGACAGGTGGGAATTCTTTGTACTTCCTACTTTGGGAACATTTTTAAAGTCTGAAATGATTTCAAAATGAAAAAATACACAGCTAAAAATTTAAATTCAAAGTATGCAGCTGGGGGTGATGATAATGTTCTTCGATATCTTGACCGGAGTCTGGATTTTACAGGCACATGTCTGTCTAAACTTAGCAAGAGAACACTTAAGAAACTGTGCACTTCACTGTACTTAAATTTTATATCAAAAGTCAAACAAGCTATACTAAGCCCTTATAAACAATATGCATTTTGGGAATATATATAGATGTCCGCAATTTACTTTGAAACAGGTCTGAAAAAGAGAGGGCCAGAGGGTACAGTGACATGCAGCAAGGGAGA
Organism: Potos flavus; assembly: GCA_028534135.1. Taxonomy (NCBI): domain Eukaryota; kingdom Metazoa; phylum Chordata; class Mammalia; order Carnivora; family Procyonidae; genus Potos; species Potos flavus. The sequence goes on along the minus strand of CM052886.1, from coordinate 7,015,835 downwards.
GACGAAAAAGTAGCAGAACACCAAGGATAGAATCTTTGAAATTCTTCACTAAAACAAGTTTAGAGAAGGTCTGGGGTGGTGGGATGGGCTGGAGCTGATGGCGCGTGCAGATGGCTCCGCCCGCACTCTTACCAGGGAAGCGAAGGCACTCACCGCTGTCAGCAGGGGCCAGTCCGGGGGCGGGGGGAAGCCCCACCGCTCTGCGGGGCAGCCTGGCAAGGAACTCGCCCCCCCGTGCCCCTCGTGCGTGCCCACTGCCGGCCGCGCTGAACCACGCACCAGGCTCCTCCCCCGCCTTCACGCACGCCCGACATGCGGGCGCCAAACTCTTTTCTGCCAGCCTGAGCTGAACCTTTAAACTTCTTACTCTCGGTGGACTAACAAGTCTCTGCAACGGTCTCTGCAAGAGACTAGGGTTTTTTTGTTTGTTTTTTTTTTAATTCTGTTCCACCTTCAATTCAGGGTCCCAAAGGTCAGAAAAGAGAAGGAACGGACAACTGTGGTCCTGGTGTATTCGATACAAGAAAACTCACACCAACTGAAAGAACGGTCTTCTGCTCTCCTCTCCGTACAGATGGGTAACCCACTAACTCTGCTCCAGCACAGAGCTGAAACACACACAAGGGAGGGGCGAAATGAGCATTCTGCCCAGGAGCATAATTTTAGAAACTGGAAGTATTGACTTTAAATGATTGGCTTATTGGGACGCCTGGTGGCTCAGTCAGTTAAGCATCTGCCTTCGGCTCAGGTCATGATCCCAGGGTCCTGGGATCGAATCCCACATCAGGCTCCTTGTTCAGTGGGGAGCCAGCTTCTCCCTCTGTCTGCTGCTCCCCCTGCTCGTGCACCTGCTCTAATAAATCAAATCTTTAAAAAATAATAATAAATGACTGGCTTATGTTAAAGTATCTACATGACATATGTATTACTATATATACTACATTATAGTTTATGACATTATACTCTACATACATTAGAGTATGTATCACCTATGTAGAATACTGTGCTATACAGCATACTCTAATGACCCCCATAATGACTGGCTTATTACATATAGAGTGAAACTACTAAGACAGAAATATCAATCAGAGTAGGTGATTTTCAACTCTTGAGTGAGAAATTTAAGGGAAAAGACACCGGCCCTTGTTTTGGCCCCAGCTTGTCTGCAGCCTTCCCAGCATCCTCTCCCTTAAAGGGCACATCGAGTTACCTGCTGGAGCCCGAGTACACCTCCCTGGCCCAGACTCCTGCCTCTGGGAGGACCAGGAAGACTGGGGGACCCAGGAGTGTGGGAGACATGAGCCCTAGGAGGGAAGGAGTGCTCTCACAGGACCGAAGAACTTGGGGACAAGGGCGTGTTCCTCTGTTTTGTCTTTGTTGGTTTTGGTCTGACGATGCCAAGTGGGATCACGTAACACAGCTAATCTGAATGTTCTCTGTTTCTAAGCTGACGATGCCTTTCAGGGAAGGGGTCTGCCTACTTCCTCCCCCTCCAAGTTCCCTCCTCCTCTCGTTTACAGAAAGAAAAAGACAAATGCTTTCAGTCCCACGTGCTCCCACTCAGTGATTACGTATACAGTGAAAAGGGACCTCAAGAGACATTTCCCAACTAGGATATATTTAATTCTAAAATAGGATAATAAAGGTATATTTGTTTATCTGCAGGTGCACTAAGTCCCTTATCGCCCAAATTACATACTCAACAGATCCGATTTCCCACTTGACCAACCCCCCATGTTAGCTCCGCCAGAGGGTAGCGTCCGACAGAGTCATCCGCGCATTCCTCAGACGTGAGTCAGCCTCCTGTTTACACTGGTGACCGAGTTGTCAATATTTGCTAAAAAGGAGAACTTAGGCCTACTGATTGACTGAATGTCTGGGTTGAGTCTTTCTTCCTAACTGAAAAGAAGGATGCCTTCAGGGGCAGGAAGGAGGCAGAAGTGAGGACTGCCCTAGGCCCCGGTGTTTTCTTGGGGAAGAAGACCCCTTTGAGAGGACTACCAGTTTCACTGGTAAATTGGGGGAATGAGAAGAGAGCAGGAAGAGACTGAATGGACCGCACTACTCAAATTCGCACTTGGAAAAAATTAACATTTACGTGGGCTGGAGGTAGTTACAAGCTGACATCAGCAAGTTCCTGCCTATGGCTGTTTCCTGTAGCTGGAAAAACCTGTTTAGACAGCTCTGGCCATGGCCATGTTACAAAATCTGGTCATTGAAGAAAGGAGTTCAGAGACAGAGGCAGTTTCCCACGTCTGCGCCCACGAGGGTACTGCGTTCTCCCTTTGGGCGCCGCCTGCTGACCAGCCCCCGTCCTCCGACAGGGGGGCCTCCAGGAGGACCGCGGCTGGCTTCCCGAGTCTCCCAGAATGTTCGTGCTTCTCTCCAAGAAGAGCGGGTGCAGCTCCCGTGGGGAGGCAGCAAACCCAGAGTCCTCGGTAACTCACGACCGGGTTCTCGGAGGAGTGCCGCCGATTCCCTGGGGTCCTCCCTGACTGGCAGCAGGCCTTCCAGCAGAGGGATTCTCCGCCACCCAATCCTGGCCCTGAGTGGAGGGTCTCGGAAGGCCTGACACACGCCCCTGTCCCACCCGAGTGAAAGGTATCTGCACCCTGGGTTCTGGCAAGAAGACATATGGCTGAGATTAAGGGCAGATTCTTCGTGGGACATCGTCTGCCACCGAGTAGGGGCACACCCTTCAGGAAGGCCAGAGAGAGGGTTCTGGGGAGTCTGAGAGCACGAACATCGGAGAGGAGGGGGAAGGGAGGAGATGGAGAAGAGCCATCACTCCAAGGCACAGGGAAGCACCATGGCAAACTTGCTCTCACTGAACCAGAGTGAGCTCTTCCCCATGCATCTCGCTCGCCGGCACGGAACGGGCACGTCCGCAGGGTGTGTAGGCACGGGGAGACGGCCAGAAGCGGCCAGCAGGGAGGGCCTGGCTCGCTCTCGGCTGCTCGCGGAGCTTACTCAGCACACGCACAACTAACACGTGGCCATTAGATACCTCTAACGAGGTCAGAGGATTTAGCTAAATTGCCTGTACATAAGCCACTGTTTACAGAATCTTAAGGTCTCTGAGAGCACTGTGACTATTCTTGGTTGGATTAGCACGAACTTTAAGGCACCAGCACGGCGAGGGCTGCCTGGGTGGTATTTGTGGGTGTGCTGGTGCCTACGGCGGCTGGTGGCCGGGCCTTGGTGGGAGGGCAGGGGAGGCCTTCCTGCTCCGGTCTGTGGGGTCGTGGCTCAGTGCGTGGCACCGTGCTGGTGGACAGGCTATGGTGACAGGAGAGAACGGGGCACACTCGAGCCGACCTCTGACACAACATGGCCACATCACAGTCGAAAAGCCCTTGAAGATTCACACACTGGGCCGGTAAGCCACCAGAGAAATACTCCAAAGTAAACCACGCGCACGGTCGCCGTTTTCTCCCTGGTTTCCAACCCCAGTACCCCCACCGACTGACAATAATTATAAAGTTCAACTCACTTATCGTCTTTCTCATAAATATTCAGTCCGAGGGCATCAACTCCAAGCCAAAGGTCTGTTCCTTTCTTATTCTTTATCTCAAAATAGTTGATTCCATACATTTCCAGGTCCTGAGCAATCTTCAGATACTCCAGCATGGCACTGTCTCTAGCGGGGAGGACAAACAAGGACACGGTCACTCGTGCTGTTGGATCCTGAACCGCAAAACCGCTCCAGCGTCCCCACGGGCAGATGCGGCAGGATGGGCTGACAGCCGGCTTCGCCGCTGTCCCTCTGTTGGCCACTCACGCCTGGGCCCAGAGCGCTCCCGGACACTGACCACCGAGGTACTTCGGACCTTCGCAAAGAATTGAACTGACTCCTGCTGGTCTCTCTGGACACAGAAGACCCTCCTTTTAGACTGTCCTGGTAGGCAGTCCCTCCCACATGCTGCTGCAGGGACACCCGCTGGCCGTGTCACTAGCAGCCACCACTTAGGCCTTGAGCACTTTCCCTCCCCAAAAGATGCTCAGGACAGACGAGAGCCGAAGGACGCAAGACTGTAAATGGACTTCTGAGGCTGGGGGAACGCGCAGAACGGCTGCTGACGCCCCAGGGGAGGGTTCCGGGGCAACAGAGAATCCGGCCACTCCTACACCGAAGCCCCAGGTCGCCCCGCGCCCCCTTCCCGCCCCCTCGGTGCTGCTTTAACAGCAGTGTTTCTCACTTGGGATCAATTTTTTCCCCACGGTGCACAATGCGCCTGCCCCTTGACTAAAACGAACTCTAGACACAAGACCTTCTCTCCTCTAAAACCAGCAAGGGAGAACGCTTCAGGGCCTGGGCTTAAACTAAACTGCTTCTTACCCCCAGGCACCCACACCTGGCTTTAAGAGAAACCTCCCGAGCCACTGTTACCTTTCAGTGCTCTGCCGCGCTCGGGCGGACGCCCAGGGCAGCGGCTCCGGAGGCTACCCACTCTGAGGACCCGGGCTGGCGTCAAGGCCAAGGCAGCCCTCCGGAGAGGCGGGAGCCCGCCGGCACTCACTCGAGCATCCCGCCGGCACTCACTCGAGCACCCCGCCAGCACTCACTTGAGCATCCCGCGGTGCTCGGCGTGCCACACCTGGATCCGGTCCTCCCACTGGTCCCTGGTGAGCTTGTGCTGGTCCATGACTCTGGATTGCAGAGGAAGAAGGCACAGGACGGTCACCACAAAGGGCCATGAGAGGCAAGCAGCGGGCCACCACCCAACACCCACCCGCAAACCTTGAGTTTTCTTTCAAATAAAACCTCCACAAAGAGTGTTTCTACTTCCTAATATGCAGCATTTCGGACAATTAACAATTTGAAAGATTTAGAATCTAGAATGAGATATATCCAGTCTTGCTGGAAAAATTTTAAAAAGGTATTTTATATTTTAAGGGGACTCTTCTTCCAAAAGGTGCAATTTATGTGACCATTACTGAATAAACAGATTTAACGGGGCCAAATCATGCTACACCAGGGAAAGCTAGCCAGTGTGACTATGGATATAATACAGCCGCTCTTCCGCCCCCCTCCCTGCTACGTTCGCCACAGACCCTGTACAGCGGTCAGTGCCCGCGGGGAAGGCTACGGCAGGCCAGTGCCTACTGCAGGCCAGGGCACGTGCGGCAAGCACACGGATTAGGAAGCGCTACAGTCCCAGCCTCAAGGAGCACTTACCCTTGTGCTCGCTGACTGCTTCTGCTAACACATACCACCTATGCCCTTCAAGGATGCAACCGCTGCTCTCATCCAGGCCTGGCCATCCCTTGCTCACCTTTGGGGGATCAGCCGCTCAGAGCTGAGGTACCCAGACTTATGTGTCTCTTTATTATAGTCTCCAAACTTGGCCTGCACTGCGTAGGAGCCCAGGAGCACCGCCGTCTCAGGAGGGCAGTAAATCTCATCGCTGAGAATTCCTTCCTTCACTTGAAGGAAGAACAGCTTCTGTGTGATGTCCTGGATGAGCTCCTCAGACACATCTTCGGGGTAGAACTTGGCCCGGAACTTGAACTGGAGAGGGTTCTCCTTTCTGACCTCCTGTGCCGACACCTGGACGACAGAAACCAAATGCCCTCTGCAAGCCTTCCTGAACACAGTTCCTAACCACTGGCTCAAAGGGGTCCTGCAGGCCCATTTTCAGAAGATTACATTTACTTAAAGTCACCTTTTAGCACGTAAGACAAGAAAAGGCCAGCTAAAGTCCTACTGCCCTCCCACACTTAGCTCAAGTCCAGCAGCAGGCAGTTAGTGACCCACCAAGTGCCCTAGCGCCGGCCCCTAACTTCTGGGGAGATGGTCCCAATTCTAGAGAACTCAAATTTAGAAGACCCGTGAACCTGGCATCTGTCCCCATGACCAGTCAAGCTGTAGGATATGGAACTTACATTTAAAAACTATTCATGTTCCCTCCCTTCTGATTCCTAGTTGCCCCCAGACTTACTATAGTAATATGGGAGAAAGACACAGGTTGGGAAAAGGGACATTTTCAAATTGTGTGGCGAAAACACATTTAAGCTGATTGCTTTTCTTTAGTTGTTAATGGAATTATTCAGTCTTTGGAGTTGGAAGATAATCTATCACAGGTTCAAACAAAGCAATAACAGGTTCTTACAAAACAGTGAATGATTCATGGTTTATAAGATTAACAATCTCATTGGGGAAAAAGGAAACTAAGGTCAACTAAAAGCTATGTAATTAACCATCATATGCCCCAATGAGTGAGCAGTAAGGACAAATGCCAGGATCTAATTTCCAACCAATATCCCCCATTTACTGGAAACCTGCAACCTTTTTTGTCTGTAAAGACTTTTACACAAATGACAAGAACAAAAAACAAAAGACCGAGGGAGGTGCTCCAGTTTCCAAGTTAACAAAGCAGACCAACGATCAAACCACAGCCTGAAAATAGTTAACTCTGACTTACCTTTTTATCAAGTTTCAACCAGGTAGGAAATCCTTTATTATCCACATACTGGAGGCCAAAGTACCACACTTCCCGAAGGCCGATGGTCTTAACCACCTGTGTGAGGGAGACAGCGGGGCAGGGGCTGAAGCAGCCAGGAGAGCGAGGTGCTGGCCGCTCAGGCACGCCTCGCACGCCTCTCCTACGCCATACCAACAGGAATCCCAACCTGTTACCAACAGAGGCTAGTCCCCCAAAGCCGTGAACAATTTACTTTTAACATACACTGGAGCAGATTCAGGATTAACTTTAAGTCTCAGAAAATCTCAAGATCGTATACATCTTCTAAATCCTCACCCCTCCTCCTCTGTACTGCATCCGCTCTCCCGAGTAAAGGCACCCCGCTGAGTCAGAGTAAGCGCACCATCGGGCACCACCCAGGGGACACCAGGGAACGTGTGCGTCCAGGTGTGCATGTCTCCTGTCGGGGTGCCCGCGTGGAGAAGGTGTGAAAGTCAACCAAGTGAAGCAAAGCAACACTTGCGTCTCCTCTGGTCGTCTGTCCCTGCTTCTCCGTCATTTGGCCCAGGCCTCTGCTTAACTAGGAAGAGGGACACAGCGGTCCCCAGAAAGGTGGGAGACGGACGGTGTAAGCTTCCAGGGAAAGCGGGGAGATAGGGCAGTTATGCTGCACACATGCCACGGGGTGACTACAGTTCTTCCAACCTCCAGAAGTTTGAAATTCTGATATAGGAAGGTAGAATTCAACCCTAGGTCAAAGCAAGGATTTTGTATTTTAAAATTCTCCTCAGGGTCACCTGGGTGGCTCAGTTGGTTGGGTGTCCTTGATTTCAGCTGGGGTCGGGCTCTCAGGCCACACGGGACTCTGCGCTTAGCAGGGAAATCTGTTTGAGATTCCCCAGCCCCCCGACCCCCACCGTCCCCGGCAGGTAGCCGTGTGCATGCTTTCTCTCTCAACCAAATGAAATCTTTAAAATAAATAAATAAATAAATAAAATTCTCCAGAGTACTAGAGAAAGTCTCCTGTGGTCCATTACAGACAGAAGCCCACATTGGTTATCTCTGTGTCTTAGAAAAGCAACCTGCTAGGGACACTTGTCAGATATCATCACTACCACGTCCCAGAGCTTTGCTGCACAGTTTTAAATCCCATGACACACAATGCTAAACCTTTATAAAAAGGTTACCATTCTTCAAACACATGGCTTCTATCACATTTAAAGGGAAAGAAGTCTGAACACATGAGAAATGACAAATCAGCTATCTGGAACACTAGCTTAAAATAAAATCTGAAATTCCGAATAAACTCCTGCTCTGAGCCCATTTCCTCATCCACTGGGGACCAGATGCTCGCCGGAGCTCCAGGAGCCTGCTCGGCACAGGCCGAAGAGGGGAGGCAGGGCTCCATCAAGGGATGATGTGGAAGAACGTGGACTGTTTGTGAACCCCACCTAGGTCTTTCTAGGGGAGCTGATATGAAGACCATGTTTTCTGTACCCAATCCTGCAAATTTCTCACTCCCTATAAATCTCCATCTCAACATTTGGATGTAAAACCTGCCTTGCCTTCCTCTTTGGGTTGTTTCAAAGTTGTACAAGAAAGCCCCACGCACAGAAGTAATCCAGGCCTGTATTCCATCTACTGAACTGTAGCCTTAGCCCGGGTCCTAACCGGTTTGAAATGATTTCCTGTCTGCTCGACTCCCCTCCCCACCCCAGTCAGACCCTCGCTCGTTTCCACGGCCACGTGCAGACGCCTTTTCTCCGTCTGCTAGGACGAGGCCAGCCCCCTTCACGAAGCAGAGCGCGGACTCTGCAGCGACACTGTGGTCCCGACCCAGGGCTCTCACTCACTTAGTGAAAAGCCTGTCCTTGGGCGCCCCGATCTGCCAAATGTCTCTGTGGCACCTTCATCTCATTCCAGGGTAACTGTCTGCAGCGTGTTTCAGAGCCTTATTTCTAGTCCAATAGCTTCCTCAAAACGGCACAATTGAATTAACCTGGTTTCCCTCAGTCTATTCTAAAAATCAATGCTAAAGTCCTCCTTACAAGGGAAATCCAATACTCCTGGAAAAACGCACCTCACCATTCCCTCCGAGGTCCTTAGCTCCCCCTAGGGCTGACAGACATCATGGAAGCTGAACATGAAGAGGTGTGGGGGCTGCTCCTTTATCTCTGCCTCGGCGGTGTTTTAAATGGCAGTTTTGCAGAGGAAAATGCAGGGACAGGTCTACTTAGCTCAATCTCAAGTGGCTGGAACATATGCTTTGATGAGGGAAACAATGGGCACACCGAGTCATGCCCTCCTCGCCATCTCAGGAACTTTGGCGGCGGAGAGGCACTGCCGGGCCCTCCGGCAGATCCCTGGACGAGAATCCAGGCGCGGATAAGGCAAGAGCACTGGGGCGGAGTTGGGTCAGTTACTACAGAAGAAACTGAAGTAACTCACGGGGCGAGAGAGAAGGGTTCAGACTAACCCACCTCTAGTCTCTTTCGGCCCATTCCATTGAAGGACCATATTCTAGTGACTGGTAGTTTGGCCCACGAACAACTTCCCCAGACCTAGAAGGTCATCAGGTGTGCAACAGAGAAAAGGACACAGACCTTAAACACATAAAGAAGAAAACATGCCCAGCCTGGTTAGGGTGTGGGAAAGAGCCCCAGTAAAGCCCGGGTATCCACCGAGAACTGTCCCAACCACCCCCGCACGGGAAGGTGGGATGTCCTCTGTGTCACGTGCTACCTTGGAAGGCTATGGAAGGACCAACAAATGGATCTTCAAAAAGACAAGCATAAGTAGGGTTGGACACAGTGAGCCAGTCCCTGCCCCGGCCCCGGCCCCGGCCAATTCTCTTCTCTCTCTGGGCCCTGATGTCCTCACAGACTTAGCCATTCCCCAGGACTGCTCTAGCTTTAGCGTTCTCAGATTAGGTGGTATTTTTCAAGACAGGTACACCAAACTGTAAAGAAACTAAGCGGGAACTCTGTCAGAGAGCTTTGTGATCCAGGTCTCGTTGCTGAAGGTGGAGTTCAAGGTCTTTCTGTCTCCCACTACTTCCCTTTCCAGTAAATGATCAGGGGTGGGATCTCATTACCTGTCGTGAGAGGCTGGCGAAGACTAAGGCAGGAAACATGACTTGGGAACAGAGAGGTCAAAGTGGGATGTGGCCTTGCTGTTGTTTAGCACACGGATTCAGGGGGCTTGACTTTCTGGGGCGGGGAGTAGTAACAGGTGCTTGAATAGGATCGTTCATACGACTAATGAGCGTTGGAAAAATTTAGATACAGAGCTTATCAAAACTTAGCATGCTGACTGGATGTCTGTGGTTAGCCCTTTGAGTAACCCGTGTCTACTGAGTTCAGGGTCTATTTTGTGTACACCCACTAGTCCACAGCTCCATGCTACTGGTAGGAGATAATCTAATATTAGAAAAATACCTGGCTTAAAACCAATCCGAACACCAGACTAGAGGTGATTACCCAGCATTTAGGAACACGTAGAGTTCTATCAACACGGCCCCCCGGATCGAGAAGCGGAGATAATGCTGAGCAGTATGCAGCTCCCGGCCCAGCGCACCAAGTGTGCAGTTGGAAACGTCTGTAGAACTGAACCGCCCGCCTGGAGTACTGAAGGAGCAGGCAGGCCTCCCCAGCTCTCTCCACGCCCCGCCCCTTCCGAAGGACCCCAAGGAGCAGACAAGGATCTTCTGAGAGAGCGGCCTTTCCATCTTGCGGAAGCGCCACGGCCTCCTGATGCCCTCTTCACACAGCTTCTGAGAAGCAGCACGTGAACGGAACAGGGCAGACGGAGGCAAGGGCAGCTACGTGGCTGACACGTCCAAACTCTGTACCCCACCTAACCTAGAGTTTCCATCTCTGCTCTAAAAATTGCTTGAGGACAGCGCGGCACTCCCTCACACGCAGGAGCTCTGGGGTGACCGAGGGCCTCCTGCCCACCCCTGTTCTAACCACTGGCCCACACGGCATTCAGCTGGCTCCATTTAACTTACTTCCGGATCATCTTTCGGGAGAAACTTAGATTTTTGCCCCCAAGTCCAGCCTCACCCAGAGCAGGGTACGGCAGAGCCAGGGATGACCTCGTCACAGCAGCAGAGGGAGAGCGGAGAGGGTGTCCCCTCCTAGGGCAGGAGGCCCGGCGTGCACACACCGGAACCAGTGCTGGCGCCTGGGGCTGCCGCACAGGGCTGGCCCAGCACACGTTGGGGGTGGGGGATGACCCACTGGGTGCTCACTTTTGGGGTAAGGAGGAGGTTTATCATCAAGCATAGAATCACCAACACCTTCTGAATTTGCTGGAATTCTACCTCCCACATTTCCCAGTCGGCACCCACTCCCATGTCTGGGTTCGGCGCTAGGGCACAGAACATGGCCTCCTTTCCAGTGGGGCCTCGCAGCGAGGCAGGCTATAGCTCAAGGGACTTGTAAACTCATGTCTGCTCCTGTTGCCCTCTTGGATCCTTGGCCCCAGAGCAGAATTTACCCAGCTCAGAGAAGCAGAGCTTGTTCTAAAACTTGGAACCGTGCCACGGAAGAGTTCTCGCAGCCTTCCTGGTGGCTCACGGAAACTGTGCACTCACCTTCAGGGGTCAGGAAGACATACTCGGGAATGTGCGCGCGCTCTGTGGCCCAGCTCACGGAAGAGCGCCTGCCGACGCCTGAGGGGGCTCACGGGTGCTGCGGCTGGACACGGAACCTACGGCCTGCTTGGTTCCAGCCGGGCCCTCGGGCAGCGTCTGGCCCTCGCCCCACCCTGACCCGCCGACCAGAGGGCAGGAGGGGGCTGGGGTGACCACGAAGACCCCTGGGGGTGAGGGGGTGGGCGTCAGAGCTTCTGGATGTGGCGCTGTGCTGATAAAGACTTCGGAACTTTCCCTAAATTTCCTCTCACAGGGCTGTGAACACTCTACTCCTGCAGAGTGTTTGCGACCGTGTGAACTCCCTGGAAGGAGGAGAAAATGTCCTCCTCTACGAAGAGGAGGAAGCAGCAAACCAATACACTCAGCAAAATTATTCGGATTTGCAAAAAAAATCTTTCCTAAATGGGAATTCTCTCTCCTAAGCTCACAGAGACCAACCTGATCAAAAAGCTGTTTTCCTGTTGTATTTGGCTGGATGGCGAACTCCAGCTCTGCATCCATGGTGGTAACTCGGACATTGATCTAAAAAACAAAACGAAATGAATTATACTTAACTGAGTGTTCCTTTCTCGTAATAATCTGAGCCTCCCGCAAAAACTCGAGGCTACTTAGCAACATGGCAAGAGTAAACTCCTCACTGACCTCCGTGCTCATGGGTAACACACACACGCACACGCTCACGCGCCGAAGCCAACGGCAGCACTGCACGCAGTGTGGACTCAAGCGTACGCCCTCTCTGCTTTGACAAGCACATTCACACTTCTGTCTAGGCTGTTTTTCTACAAAAATACTTTGATAACCATTAGCGTATTTTTCCATGTACCAGCTTGTATTGACCCTCACGACAACCAAGGAAGGAACCAGTGGGGTGGGGAGCCTCGAGAATTCAGACCACGGCAGTGAGTGAAAGGACGAGAGAAGGAGCAACATACCAGCGTGTTTGGAAACACTGGAAACTAAATAGTGAAGAGAGAAATGGTCAGATGACTGAAGACCCATCAAAGAGAATATCCTGCAGTAATTTAAAATGCCAATTATGAAGATGGTAGAAACATGGAAAATTGCTTCAGGAATAAAAGACATGACAAGAAAAATGGTACACGTCCCCTCATTGCAAACCTGGGAGAGCCTCTAGGCAGAGGACAAAAGTAAGCTATGGGGATGGACGTTATCATGGGATGGTCAGGTCACAAGGAATGGAGGTGGGGTTGAGGAGGGACCTTAAAGAGGTCTCTAGTTCCCATCAAACTTTTTTGTTTTTTAAAAAATTCACTTTAGGGGCACCTGGGTGGCTCAGTGGGTTAAAGCCTCTGCCTTCGGCTCAGGTCATGATCCCAGGGTCCTGGGATCGAGTCCCGCATCGGGCTCTCTGCTCAGCAGGGAGCCTGCTTCATCCTCTCTCTCTGCCTGTCTCTATGCCTACTTGTGATCTCTCTCTCTGTCAAATAAATGAATAAAAAATCTTTAAAAAAAAATTCACTTTAGGGTAGTTCATCACTTGAGAAAACTCAAATTTACTAGCTTATGGAAAACAGACAAATCTACTTTATATCACTGTCCCAAAGGAAAACACCATACCCACTAATGCTTATGATTAAGAAATGTTTGCTTTTAATCAGTTTTCAGGTGAAATGTAAGTAGCTAGATAGACATACACCCTAAAATCTTCCTGCCTCGGATGCAAATATCGCGAGGACAGAGTAACAGGACTAAGACTTAGCTGTCAGAGGCTCAAGTGTCCAGCCAGCACTAGACACACATTCGGCGCCCACACTAGTTGACTTTAGAAACAAAATCTGTCTTCGCGGATTGTTTCTTCTAACCCTCAAGATTGATAACTAAGAGATACTTTGACACAAATCCACTGTCTTTTAAAGGTTCTCTGGGTAAAGAGAAGTGAGGTATAATTTTCCAGGATTTCAAGAAAAGTCTCCCCTCCAATCTCAAGTTTACAAAGATGAGGCATATTTTAAATTCTTCAATTATATTAAAATATAAAAACCTCAGTTTCTTTTCTTGCTGGCAGCAATTTATTAAAAAAAAAAAATCACAAAATGGCTGTTATGAAGCACAAAAGATAAATAGCTTTCTCAATTCTGGTTCCAAATGCACACATTAGAAATTAAAAAACAGCTCCAGGGGCACCTGGGTGGCTCAGTCATTGAGCCTAATTCCCAGATCTGATTTGGGGACACAACAGAATTTTTCTTCTTTTCAAAAATGCCGCTAAAATTAGGTCAAGTTAATCGTATCAATATACGTGTATGTTCACATATAGTATATGCTCTACAATCTTGAGCTAAGAGGCTGAGAGAACTCATGAACCTGAACAACGCGTGAGAGAAGGTATGCTGGCGGCCCGCAGCCGAGCTGCTCTATGTCCCGGGTGTGCTCGGTCCTGGGCCTGTCACTGCCCTCACTAGTGTTTCTCACAGGGGGCACGACTGGCACTCTGGGCGCAGGCGTTCCTTCTGCAAGACTATCTCAAGTGCATCCCTGAGCCCATCTGCTAAACACAGGTGTCCTCAGTCACCGGGGGAGCTCTAGAAGTGCCCCCCACCATGTCCACATGCTCTCTGAGAAGGGAGGTTGCTACCCAGACTAAGGACCACAGCAGGGCACTGCCTTCATCAGAAGCAGGTTAAAGAGTTCCGTGTTTATAAAGCCTGTTAAGATTACTCTCAATTGTATAGATCTTTAATAATGAAACACAGCATAAACTTGTATCAAAGTTTAAAAGTAAGCTTTTACTCAGATGACAGGACCATTTATATACGTATTTTGGTCCACTTATTCAGGGCTTTAAACGAAATCAGACCTGAGCAATTAAGAATCAGAAATTTGGCAATCAGAAGAAATCAGAATTAAGCAATATCTGAATCTCAACTCTCCCTTTTTGAGAGAGACAGAACACGCGTGAGCACACGCATTCGCTCTCGAGCACATTCATATGAGCAAACAGGGTGGGGAAGGGACAGAGGGAGAGGGAAAGGGAGGATCTTAAGCAGGCAGCCTCCTCACCAGAGCAGAGACCCAAGCTGAAATCAAGAGTTGGACACCTAACCAACTGAGCCGCTCAGGCACCCACCAGCTCTCCTTTTTAATTATCTTCGTCTTGAGTTCCCATGGGAAGCAATTTTTTTAGGACGTGGCTGGAAGCTGACGCTCATATTTGCAACGGTGCACAGAAACAAAGTGGGCCTGTGTGGTCCTGCATGATAAATGTGAGGATGGTCCCACCAAAAACACCAGAGCTCCACAGGCTTAAAACACCCCCCCGACCCCCCCACACCCAAACCATGTGCAAAGGCTGGGAGAAAGAATTCGTGTTTTGTCATTTTTATTGTCTTGGTAATTACCCCCAGATCACTTTTTTTTTTAAAGATTTTATTTATTTATTTGTCAGAGAGACGGAGAGCACAAGCAGGCAGAGTGGCAGACAGAGGCAGAGAGAGAAGCAGGCCCCTCACGAGCAAGGAGCCCGATGTGGCACTCAATCCCGGGACCCTGGGATCATGACCGGAGCCGAAGGCAGCCGCTTAATCGACTGAGCCACCCAGGCTTCCCCCATATCACACTTCTTATCAAAGGCAACACATGCTGAAGGCAACAAAATCCCAAAGTAATATGTGGTACCGGTGTGTACATAGAATACGCAGTCAGTCATTGAAAATCGAACCACAAAGGCAGTGTTTCTCTAAGGCCTGACAAAATACTGAAAACCTTTTGAATATTCTGCTTTGTCTGGGGATGATGATGGTGACTGAGTTTTGTTCACACACCCGCAGTGCATACACACGGGCGTGCATGCAAGCACACAGAGACACACACACACGGGTTGACAGTATAGATGATAGTTTAATTCAGGTCTCCTCCACATGCTACCCCAACTGAAGCTAAGAGACAAAGCCATATTGAAAGTTCTAACATAGAAGGAACCAGACTTAACTGTACCCCAGTATGTGTAATGGGAATCCGTAAATAAGTCAGATAATGGAGTTAGCAGGTTTCTAAACTCCACAGATTAAAAATGAGGTCTTCCTCTTGCTATATACTATGTCACAATTTTAGAATAAGAGGACTTGTCTTAGACCCAAGTCAAAACACATTAAATGAAGATACCTGAACCCATGCACAGAAATGAGGTTCTAATGATTATAACGCCTATTTTCCACACTGGCCATATTTAGCAGAAAAATCTTTCTTCTTTTTGCCCCAGTAGCCTAGCTCAGTAGGAGAGTTGTGTTTTCATTTCAGTAAGACAGGAGAGTTTTTGATTGCTAGAATATCAGTATATGCTGCTGGTCTGTATCTGAAAGGTTTTAAAAACAAAAATTGGAATGAACTTAAGTTTTATTTCTAAAACAAGAACAAAACTCGTCAGTAGAAATTCTTCAATCTAAGCAAAATGCCACGCGTGTTTTTTTCTTTTATGGCCGCGACTACTGTTCCCCAGGTATTCGCACACACCTCTAGAGAACGCATAGGTTATCTGATACGGGAGTTTAACACATAAACCTATCTTTGCCTTAGTTAATGAAGTTAATGAAAACCTAATTGTAATGTTGTCTCTGTCCTCCCTCTGCTTAATAATCTACTCTTTAAAAAATTCTCTTTGCTGTTCTTACGGGTTAGCTCAGCTCAAGACTGTGACACCACAAGCCAATGAAGCGTAGTAGCTTCATTTCACTGTTCCCAGCCCGCCCCAGTTAGTGGGCACCTGGCATGCCTCTGGGGCTCACTCACTCTACAAGGACCAAACACCTACTGGTTGCCCTGGGCACGAGGGGGGCCATGTGACAAAAGGAGTCAGAACTCTGCTGACCTTCAGGCACTTACAACAGAATAGAGATGGGCCTCTAACAGCTCCCGTTCACCATAGTTGTTTCCACGTGGGCCCAACTATTAGAATTCCCAGAACAGCCTTTCAAACACCCGAGTTTCTGGGCCTTAGCCCAAGGATCTGTACTTTTTAAAGCCACGCAAGTGAGGAGCAGCTGAATTCGGGGATCACTGAAACAGAGGCAAGAGAACGCAGCCAGCGGGCCTGGGTTTGAGAGCTGGTGCTGCAGCCTGAGGACTTCCTCCCACTGGGCCTCGCCCCTTTAACTGCAAGCCAAGGGTTTGGACTCGAAGTCCTGAGGTCCGTCTGCCCCTAACACGCTAGGCCTAGAGGCCAACAGCACAAGGGGAGGGGTGGGGGTGCAATTAGAGCTGGAGCTGTGAGAACACGCGGGTCCACAACTCCTTCTTAGGGAAGGTGTGGATGGACCAAAAATATTCATGAGAAAAACAGCCAACTTTGATACTATTAAAAGCTGGCCGGGAGACGGTTTTCCTGGGGGAAAGGAAAAGCTCACACTTGTCTTCACATTTCCAGGAGGGAAATGCAACTCTGGCTGGACACAGAGTGGCGCGGGTTTCACTGCTCCAGTGCAACGGGCATCTCTTTTTCCAGTAAGAGAACGTGAAGACGTAAACCATCATCTGTTTTTTAAATAAACTCAGTAACAATTTATACTTTTAAAACAAAAATAAATCCACTGTCCCCTTTGCTTACTCGCCCCCAAAACCGAGCAATCATGAGCACAGGCCTGACAGCAGGTAGGCGCCCGGACCCACCGCCCAGGCATCCCAGCCAGTCCCTGCCCAGTGGTCCCCATCTTGAAGAAGGCCACTTCCCCTCATTTGCAGAATGAAGTACCGTAACTGGAAATGTTTTACCTGTAAGGGATCTCCCAACTGTAACACCCTATGACTTAAAAATTATTTATCGGAGTAGCTTCTGATAGCATCCAAGCCCGTGGCTATGCAGGTCTCTGGAACATTATCTAACCTTCCCAGGGAGAGGGACAAAGAGGTGATTCGTCATACAGGTTAAGGTTCATTCTGTCTCTTTTTTCTTTAACAGAAAGACTTTTGAGTGTCTTTGCTGTGTTAATGTCTTTGTCACAAAATCCCAGGATGCCAATGCCATCCTAGTCAGGATTCCCTGGGATCATTTTATCCACAGAAGTTTCTTCCAATATCCCAAAGGACCAGTAGGGAAAACATTATTTCTGAATCTTCCCAGTTTATCAAAATAGTATCTAAAATGCCTTCTAAGAGTCTGAGAGATGTGAAAAAGAACTGACGATGAAATACTGTGTTTTACTTCTAACCCACGTGTGACTGCTGAATTGCTGGCTGCCAAATTACCTCCCAGTTCTTTCCCTGGTTTTGGTAAATAAATCTAGTCACGTAATTTTTCCTTTGGGAAGTGCCCATTTTCTCCTGAGATATTTTAAAGAAATGTGGTTTAAGATTACCTCTCTAATCACACTTTTTACAGAATTAACTCACACCGTATTAAAGACCAAGAAGGAAACATTTGAAGGACAAGTTTCTCCACAAACTTTACAGGCAAGCAAGTGGGTATGTCTCTGAAGACAAGGCAATCAGATTGAATTTTTGTAGCCAGAATGTGGCACGGGGAAAGTTTAGTGATTGTCCTACATACTTAAAAAGCAGGAAAACCATTTAAAATAGAAAGGGATACACAAATGATTGCGTTTGAATGTTTGAATGTCAGGCGGTGGATTCAGTGCTAACAGGTTAGTCCCAATACTATCACACCTGCATTTACTCAAAAATTAGTCTGAGTAGAACTATCCAAGCACCACCAAGAGATTACACTGAGACCTTGACCTTTCATAATCACTTAAAAATGTCAACGCTGTTTTCCAACATTCCAGCCCTCTTCCAAAGGTGCCACTTCAGCAACTTCCAACAGCTTTCAAATATTTGGATAAGTCCTTTCAAATACTTAGAAATGCTCTGATAGGAAGTAGATAGAGTAAATGTTCTCCCACAAATGGGGGAAGCAGGGGAGTGGGACAAGGGAAAATTCTCACAACGGATAATAAATGAGTTAGAACAGTTTTCTGAGATGCTATTTCGATTTACGTAACTGAGTAATTATAGAGACTATTGTATTTTGATTTTCATGTCGAGTCATTATGTGCTCTTTTTTAATAAGGAGCTTTGTTGAAATATAACTTACAGATAATTCACCCATTTAAAACATGCAATTCAGTGGTTTTCAGCAGAATTATGCAACAGGACCACTATCTAATTTTAGAGCACTTCATTCCCCTAAAAAGAAACCTGGTGCCCATCAGCAGTCACTCCTCCCAATACTCCTCCTCCTCAGCCCTGAGAACCACTAATCTACTTTTGGTCTCCACAGATTTCCCTGTTATCAACACTTCTTATAAACACATGGCCTCTTGTGACTGCCTTCCATCACTTGGCATGTTTTCAATCGAGATTCATCCATGTTATAGCCTGTATGGTGCTTCATTTCCTTTTTATTGCCAAATAATATTCCACTGCATGGATACAACATTTCTGTCTATCCATTCATCAGCTGATGGACATTTGGGTTGAGTGTCTTAGTAACTTAGTAACTCCATGTTGCTTTAGTGATTGTGAAATATTAAACAACTGGAAAACAATGTCATTGAAATAGACTAATCAATTTGGTATTCAAATTGATAATAAAAATTCTCTAGGAGGAAACAAAGATGAAAGAAAAATGACTTATTTAAAAGATTTTATTTTTAAGTAATCTCTACACCCACCCAATGGGCTTGAACCCACAACCAAGATCAAGAGTCCCATGTTCCACTGACTGAGCAAGCCAGGCAACTCAAAAATGAATTCTTAAAAACTAAAATTCAATTTAAGTTTACTGTTTTTAGTTGTTAATGAAAATATTCTGTTTTCTGGAAGAAGGTCCCAGTTGCCAAACAAAGTGATGTGAACACAATAGAAAACACTCTGAATCCTACTCTTCCACGCTTACTCTCCTGAAGCTGGCAGCATTTCTAGCCATCATGAATTATAGTTGACTCCTTCACTTCACAAATGAGGGAAGAGCACTGAGAGCTGTCCCACAAGGAGCAGAGGTGAGAACCCAGGCTCTTGTTCAGGGTTCTCCCAAGTAAATCATGTTCTTTCCCTAATTTTTAAGCAGGGGCTGAGTCTTCTGTTCCATATTTAACTCCGATGGTGCCGAGCATGTTACAGCTAGTCAGTACTCAATTTAAGTAAATATATATATGTACGTGTGTGTGTGTATATACACACACACACACACACACATATGTATACACATATATACATATATTTTTTTAATGAATGCTATCTTTATATTTTAGACTTTCCCGGATTAACCTAAATGCCTCCAGAGCCCTGTCCATTGCTACACAAAGAAACGTGGCAATATGCATGTTTTATGAAGTCTGGTGTCCCTTAGTAATGGTTTAGGATATGCAGCCAGCTGCACCTTATAAACTATTCCCTGGGCCCTCAGTGCTACTCTTGAGGCAGTGGTTCTCAAACCTGAACAAGCAAAAGAATCATCTAAAGAGCGTGTTGACACAGTTTTCTGGGCCCCAGGCCCAGAGAGTCTGACTCAGTAAGCCGGGACGGGGCCCCTAAGTCTACAACAGCTCTACCAGCTCACAGGTGAGGCCACCCCAGGATAGCCACTGCTCATCAGGGAAAGAGATTACTCGCCTGAACATACAAAAAGGCACAGTGTCTTTTGGCAAAATTAATGCATTTACTGTCACTATTTATAATCCATTATATGAAAATCTCTTTACTAAATTTTCATTCACTAGAACTAGAGTACAGTTACAAACTTATGCTTGCATATCCCATATACTTCATATCCCAACAGATGGACCCCAATCTGGCAGTCTCTCTGGATCCTGATCTTAACTTTAAGATAAAGTTGTCATCATAAACGAGACTCCAACTCAATAAATCATAACATCAGCTATGACATGCAGTGGTCAATTTTCACAATGGCTGGCTAACAAATAACCAACTTCTGTAAAACATTACCATTAACTTACCAAACCTTCATCAGCTTAGTGCAGAAATGCAGACACATGAATTCAGCCAAGGAAAACAAAGTTGGAAAGCCACAAAGGCAAGTGGATTTATTTTTTAGCTCTTCTCCCTCCACATCACCAGCTCTTTTTAGGGGGTCAAAGTAAAGGCTACTATTTAAAAGAAACTTTGTTTCTACCGATGAAGTAAAATGTTGGTCTTAGTTAACCCGGCATTGCTGCTCCCAGTAACAATGTTTACATAAACACAAAATTATACAGAAGTAGTTGCCATTGAAAATCCATTGACCATATTTTACATTGTTATAGTTTGTAATAAGCATATAATTTAGAAGATCCTAACTTTTAAAGAGAGACAGTCCAGAAACCACCTTGTTGTTGCACACCATTCTTTTAAGAATAAAGAGGCCAAAAGGAAAACCAACATGTTGCTATGGGGAGGTATTTACCAAAATAGCAAAACATGGGGCTATAGCTCAGTGGTAGAGCATGTGACTGCAAAATAGCAAAACATTACTGCACAGAGAGAAGACAAGTACAATGGAAACGAGGCCCTTAAAATACGATTTTGCATTAAATGGAGTAAAGGCCACAGTGATCTGATATTGCAGCGGCACAAACACTAACACCACGGTTCCCCAGTCAGAGCAGGGAAGGCAGGGGTCCCTACTTAAACATTCCTACCACCAGCAGGAGCCACGTGTCACCACACGCCCAGAGCAGGCCGGGCTCAAAGTTTAAAATTCCAGAGATATATGTTTAAGGGCTGGCTCTTAACACCAGACTTCTTGAGGCTTACTGACCTTTAGAGAACATGGAAATAACAGTAAAAATACATCTCACTAATAAGATACTGCTAATGGCAAATCTGTAAATCTGTGGATAATGACTTCCAATATTGCTATTCTTTTCTTGCAAGCTCCTCTGTATCTTACATTTAAACTACAGCCAATCGGATCATTTTATACGCTCTTCTCTTTCAAGATTAAAGAAACTGGGAGTGGTGGTGAACAAACTGGCTTGATTGTTAGGGGCAGGAAAATTTTCAGATGCCAAAGAAATCTGGTCACCTAGCTTTGCAAATGTAAAAGTCTGGAATTAATTAGAACAAAAATGGTCAGGCAGTTCGGTAAAAAGACTGTGCATCACTGTTTTGTCTGTAGCACCACAGACCCCTGCAGACGGACAGAATAGATATAAAGCTCATGTTCTGACAAAGTCTTCAGTTATACAAAACACTAGGACAATCTACTAGCCTTTTATTACCTAGTAATAGGAATAATAAAATCATCAAATGTTAGGGTTGACAAGAGTCCACTTGTGACTACTGATAACCACCGTACAGCACTTGTACAGAGGTCAAAGTGCTGACCCACAGTTCTCAGTAATTCCTATAACCTTCTTAGGAATCATGGATGGGTGGTCCCACCATTCCTGCAAGTCACAGAGGACTGGGCGACGCGGCCGGGGGCTGTTCTCTGGTCTCCTGGAGCCCATCATGCAGCTCCAGGTACTCCATTCCTGGCGATGGCGGTCACTTTGCCAGCGGGACAATTCAAACTTGGCTACATGTGGGCTGACGCTAACAGTTAATGGAACACTGAGAATGTCCTACAGGGAGTATCTATCAAGACACCAAATGAACCTGCCACAATCTAGTGCCTTAGGCTGGGTCATTATCCTTCTGGATTAAATTGATTCAGTGCCCTCCCCTCCTATTCCTTCTAGGGGTGTAAAAGAGCAGTCACTGGTCAGCGTTCGCCCACGTGAAAAGTCCGGTCATAACCACAGAGCTCAATGACAGAGGAGCCAGCAACTGCATTATAAACCAAGCAGCTATCAGGTGCGCGTCCCAGTTCAGGTTAAGCACAGTCCTTAGTTTTAGGAAACGCGAGTTTAAATTTTAACATGGAAATATGGGGGTAGGTATGTCAGTCCCCTGCCTCCTGCTCCAAGAACCATGTGACACCATGGGGTGGGCACCTACCTCATTTTAACAAATAATTCAGTATTACTTTAAGGAATTTTGAAGGTAACTCAATCATAAAAGTCAGCACTACATACCCTTCATCTTTCTTAACTCTCCTAAAGTTAAATTCTCAACGTGCAGCAGACAGTAATAGGGCAGGGCAGTGGGAGCCTGGGCAGCTCAGTTAAGCAGCTGCCTTTGGCTCAGGTCAGGCTCCCTGCTCGGTGGGGAGTCTGCTTCTCCCTCTCCCTCTGCCCCTCCCCCCTGCTCATGTGCTCCTGGGTGTGTGCGTGCGTGTGTGTGTGTGTGTAAATAAATAAATAAATAAAATAGGGCAGGGCATTAACATAAAAGCTGGGTCTTGGGATTTCCAAAGAAATTTCATGTTTCAGGTATCTGCGTGTTATATTTTATATCATTTTTATGTAATATAAATGTACATATTGTTGACAACTAAAGTTGCGACAAGATCCAACTATTTTGCAGGCTGATTCTAAGTGGGTACTGCTTGGTGAGGGGAAAAGTTATCCTGGTCTAACTACTTTCATTTTTTTTTTTTAAGATTATTTATTTAAGAGAGAGAGAGAGTGCACAGGCAGAGGGGGGAGTGGGAGAAGTGGAAGCAGGCTCCCCACTGAGCAGGAAGCCCCATGCAGGGCTGGATCCCAGAACCCTGGGATCATGCCCCGAGCCAGAAGCAGATGAGCCAGAGGCAGACACCTAACCGACTGAGCCACCAAGGTGCCCCTAACCATTTTCTTTTAAAGGCTGAGGAAACAGGCCCAGAAAGGTGTATGCAACTACCTCGACTTCTGATAATCAGCTACTAAAAATACTTGTTTATATTTATATGGATCTTAAATTCTTAAAGTTGTGTCTTTCAATATAAGTCAACTGTTTTAAATTCTGAATTGAAAAGTCTGTTCCAAATTCCCCAGGTGAAAAATTATGTAAAAGTACAGATATACAAAGAAGAGCCCAGATCAACTAATATCCATCATACAATTTCAGGAGCATGTAATGAAACCCTAGGTCGTTCTAAATGGCTCTTTCTGCCTCTGAAAGTAAGCCACTTCCTGCCCCCAGACCCACTTCCTGCCAGGCAGGACTGCGGACAAAAAGCAGACAAACCAGTCCTGTTTGTAGTCATTATAACCAGAGCAAATCACAACCTCAGAGCTAGAAAGGAACTTTTCCTGAGCAGCCCCAATAAAAAGAAGGTCAGTTCCCTCTACTTGAAAATTGGGCTGGGAACATTTCGTGCTGAGCCCTCGCCACTGTTCACAGGCTCAGGCGCGGCTTCTGGAAAGAGGGAACTGAGGCAGAAAGAAATGGCTTTCCAGACATCTGACAAATGAAAGGGTCCTCACTCTCACCTAAGTTCCATCTATCTGTGCTGCAGAGGCATACAGGGAGGGGGGCATCCTCCTATCAGCTGAGGGCATTTAAATCATATTCCTCATACCTACTAGCTATGCATTTTAAAGAACTTTTTTGGTCAGAGTCTGTTAAGTAGTAACCAACTTTATACTAGGAATGACATACACTCTACGTGCAGATTTAATATGGGCACAAAACTAGCTACCATGCTTTGACACCTGACCTAGGAGAGGGGAAGAACCCGTCAAAGAATGTCACATTCCACAAAAGAAACGCTTTCTTTCCAGAAACACAGATGCTGTCTACACCCTTTTCTCCTCCCCACTCCAAGGTCACTTTCTCTTTAGCTAATCGGCTTGTGAAGTCTTGATTCTGTAACATGTGATTTCAGTTTTGCTAGATGTGTCATACATACTTCAGCACCAATTTAGTTCACTGAAAAGGGAGGTTAATTATATCCACAAACTTAGGATCCCATAAAAGACAAAAGGGACAGGGCCAAGATGGCTATCACCTGCTGCAATGATTTTTCATTCTAGGCTCATAGAATATAGGAAATTAAAGGCCTATAGATTAGACTTCACTACCCACCTGGAATGTACTGTTTTCTTTTTAAAGTTATAAGTGTCTGAAGGATTTTTCCTTTCTAACCTGGTGGGAGGGGAAAGACTATCAAAGAATGGGAATGTCCATGCAGTAAGATAAATTGTACCTTAAATCTTATGCCATTTCTTTGATAAATCTTCATCCCTGGTTAAGATCACATATGCAGTAGGGGGACCTGGCTGTCTCAGTCCCTGGAGTGTGCAAGTTGACCCCAGGGTTGTGAGTTTGAGCCCCACCCTGGGTATAGAGATTTAAAAATAAAAATCTTAAAAAAAAAAAAAATCACATGTTTATTGTGTTACATAATTTCTCCTGTAATGCTGGCTTTTGCCATCCTTGAAAATAGAGAGCAAGACCCCAAAAGCTTAAAAAAAAAAAAAAATCCAGACTAAATCAGTAAGCTTACAAAATTCGCTTACAGAAGCAAACTTCAACAAAAGTTACTTTAAACCGCCCAGGGTTTCTGAAATTATACTAAGTTAAAAAAACAAAACAAACTCCTCAATTTATACTTGGTTGAAATCCAGGATGTCAGGTCCAGGCACATAATTAGTGGGGGGGGGGGGGGGCGGCGGTGCACTCAACAGCCCCCCACCCGGCTCAGGCAGCTTGGGTTTGCAGCACTTGTGTCCGCACCCCTCCCGCCCACTAGCCGACCCAGCCCCGGCCCAGAAGGCAAGCCAGCCTCCAAAGGGCTGCACGAAACCCCGCCCTGGAATGCCCCACGCTTTGTTATGCTCACTTCCAATTTTCAGCTCCGCAAAACCTGCCACTGAGGTGATGATCTATTTCCAGCAGGGGCATGGGGGCACTGCACAACCATCCCCCTGCCCAAGATCGTGGGAATACAGAGTAACAGTGAACTGGCTGGGAACAAACAAGTTCTGTGTGTTTTCCAATCAACTGCAATTTTGACTGGAGGTCCCCCTGAATAAAATATGTATGTGGGAGGCGAGACGGTCCAATTAGGGGTTAAATCAGGCACTCATCTGATCAGAACACCAAAGCTCTCCCAAGAAACCACGTCTACTCAGGGATCTGTGGAGAGCGACCAGCAAGACCGGGAGGATTCTCAGGCCACACACACACACACACCGCCCCCGGGGGACTCCAGATCCCAGGGCAGAGACCCTTCCCACTCGCCCTCCCGCCACACTCAAGCGTTTGGCCATTTGGAAAAATGACAGCATCTTTCCCTTTCACCCCTATAATGTGCTTTTAAAAAACAAACTTTACTTTGTAAAATTTGGAACATTCACAAAAATAGAGAGGACAACCCCCCCACTTTTGCCCAACTTCCTAACATTCTTGATTCTTCTATTTTTACCACCAGCTTAAAAAACATATAAATATATAAAAAATAAATATATTTAAATAAATATATAAATGTATATTTATATAAATTTATATATATATATTTTTTGCTGGCATATTTTAGGCTGCCATAGGATCATTTCAATTGCAAAAACTTCAATATGTAGCCCTAAAGAACTCTGAGTACATGTGTATGTTACACACCCACCATACCACTATCATTTTAATATTTAAAATCCAATCAATATTCAATTATCCCCCACTGTCTCAAAAAAATCTTTTTACAGTTGAACTGTTCAAATTGTGTCATGTCCTCTGCAGCCCTGTCATCCCACTGTATTTCCAAACTGCCCTGTTTGGCCAGTTTCTTAACAAACATCAAGTTTTCCCCACCCTATCTCCCCATCTAAGTCCCACTTAAGAGTCTCACCCAAATAGCAATGTATTATGTAAGCAGGTACTTGAACAACAAGAAGCAACATCCGTAATTATTTAACCAAGGGAATGAAACACCTCAAC
This sequence comes from Potos flavus, assembly GCA_028534135.1. Taxonomy (NCBI): domain Eukaryota; kingdom Metazoa; phylum Chordata; class Mammalia; order Carnivora; family Procyonidae; genus Potos; species Potos flavus. Next base: position 6,990,062 of record CM052886.1, on the reverse strand, counting down.
AAAAATACTATACTAAAATACATAATGCATTTTCATAAATAAGAGGTGGTTCCAATATCGTATTTATGTTCTAAGCTTTTACCATGTGATTTGTGGTTTAATTTTCTCTTTAAAAACATAATGAACATGGCCAGATCTCCTTCTAAGATGTACAAGAAATCTATATATGTAGTAACGGTGCAATAGACAGGATATTATTCAAAAAAATTAATTTCCCTGAACCTCAATGCCTGAGAAATGATGGAAGAATCTATGTGGGTATGGCAAATGATGACTTATCATCAAACCTATTTGAAAACAAGTTCTTAGAGAAATATCTCGGCTCACTGTCCAGTACAAGAGTGGTTTACGAAACAACAACAACAAAACAAAGCAAACCACACTCTGCCCAATCATAAGGTCACTCTGCCCAGTGGTTTTAACTCTTCACACAACAAAGAGTGAGAGAATAAAAAGTACCTCTATCTCTTGGCAAAGCCTGGAGGAAAACCAACAGCAGTGCTGCTATCGCTCCCTGGCTTATGTTAGGGATTTGCTCACCAGTGTGAGCTAAGACGCTGGCACTCAGTAGGTACTCTACTTGTTAATGAACAAGTAAATGTTAGAGAGGGATGGGGTTGATGTTCCATGTGGTAGGAAAAGGACAAAAAAGCAAGGTAAATTCCATTGCATTTTTAGGCTTAGTCAGAAAAAAGAATGCCCATCATGAGACAAAAGCTTTCAATCAGATTAGAATTTAGCAGTGACAAGTAGCCTCCCTCTACACGTACTCTGTCCTCTGTGGTGACAGGAGAGAGACAGTCCCAGGCACGGGGCCAGGAGCCGCCTATGCTAGGCTGTCCTGCCTGGCCTCAGCAGAACCCTTGTGGCAGAGCCCCTGGACAGTGTTTCACAGGTGAGGGGGCAGGCACAGGGAGGTTGAGAAGCTTGCCCCAGAATACCCTCTAAGAGGCAGGCACGTTTACGTACCAGTAAAGCAATAACTTAATAAAGCCAGTAAAGCAAGAACTGAAAGTTTGTTCTTGAAGCCAGTAATGGCACTTTTCTTTTTTTTTTTTTCTACCAACTTTGCATCTCGCTTTGTGGCCAGGAAAGAAAAAGACGCAACAAACAAAAACAAACAAAAAACCCCACAAAAACAAACCTAAGTTTCTAACACTGTCATAGGGAGAACTAAGTTCTACTAAGTAAAACAAAGCAGGGTAGAGGGTGGAGAGTGAAGGGGGTTCTATTTTAGATGGAGTGGTCTAAATTAGGGATTGAACTATAAAACCATCTACAGTCAGAAATTCATACACAGACTATAGTCAAAAGTTAATTTCAAATTGTCAGTGATAAACACAATTCATTTATATAACCTTCGCCTTTCAACTCAAGTATCAGATACAAATTGCTTTCTTTTACCACGCGCCAGATATCTGTCATTATACAATGGCTTAGCAAGTGTGACACAAGATACTACCACTTTCTCTGTAGAACAAAGACCTGCTCAAGCACCAGCCTTGTTTAAAATATTACCTCAACACCAACCATGCCTGCTCCTAGGTGATGATAGTTTTCCCAATAACCTGTCCAGGCTCACAGCCTCGGATGCACCTAATACTGGCTAAGAGATTATTTGCTCCTTGATTAGAAATTTGACAAATTTTTATTTGTCAGAGAGAGAGAGAGAGAGACAGAGAGCACAAGCAGGCAGAGGCAGAGGGAGAAGCAGGCTCCCTGCCGAATAAGGAGCCTGATGTGGGACTCGATCCCAGGACCCCGGGATCATGACCTGAGCCGAAGGCGGGCACTTAACCAACTGAGCCACCCAGGAATCCCAGAAATTTTTAAAAATTGGAATAGTTGGTGTGGATCTGCTTGGAAATATTAGCTTAGCCATATATAATATTTAACAATAATTATTTTTATCCTAACGTAGGGGTTGGCAAAATTTTTCTGTGAAGGGCCAGATAAATATTTTAGGCTTTGGGGGACATTTTGGTGTCTGTTGCATATTATTGTTCTTTTGTTTTAAACAACCCTTTAAAAATGGAAAAAAATGGAAAAAAAAAGCCTGGGTGGTTCAGTGGGTTAAAGCCTCTGCCTTCAGCTCAGGTCATGATCTCAGGGTCCTGGGATCGAGCCCCACATCGGGCTCTCTGCTCGGCAGGGAGCCTGCTTCCTCCTCTCTCTCTGCCTGCCTCTCTGCTTACTTGTGATCTCTCTCTCTGTCAAATAAATAAATAAAATCTTTAAAAAAAAAAAGGAAAAATCATTCCTAGCTGGTAGCCCCTACAAAAACTAGTCGCAGCCAGATTTGGCCTTGGCCTATACCATCCTAAAGTAAAAACAATTATTTATAATAATATCTGATGATAATTTCTTGATATAGACAGTCCAAAACGGACTTTCAGGCAAAAATACAAAAAATAGATGTGCAAAGTGTCTTCAAAGTTAACAAAAAGTTAAGCAAAATCTGCTATACTTGCTATTACACAGTTTGATCCTCAGGTGATATCTATTCATTTTTGTTATCAATAATTGGGTCAAGGTCAGGAAATTTTCATTTTAAGGTTTATCAAATACATTACATTAAAAAGATAATTATTATGTCAATGCAGTCTCCATGTTCTTTGAACCAATATTACCATTTATCTATAGGTATTAAGAAGAACCTAGAGGATTGACTGTGACTCACAATCAAAGGAAAATAGAACCACCCACTGACTGCTGCTGCCTTAAACACCCTTCTGCCCTAGAGCACTGGTGAGCTCCTATGCACCCCTCAACACCTACTGAAGCAGCTCACTGGCTAGGAAGCCTTCCCTAACTCTCTAGGGCACACTTTAATCTTCTCCCCCTATGTACCTCTATTATCATATTATACTGCATTGTAATTCTTTGCTTACATATCTGACTCCCCTATTGAACTGAGAATCCCTTAATGGCAACAATATATCTTATTTATTTTTACAGTTGCAGCACCTAGAATGTAATGGCATAAAACAGGGCTTCAATGACTAAGGAAGGAACCCATATTCATTCCAATGAATGAGGAATTCTGACAACTAGAAGACAGAGAGGATGAGAAAAAGATAGAGGTAAGAGTGTTCCCTTTCACTAAATAACCCAAACATTTCACATTGCTGTTTTTCTTAGAAAGGCCTAGTGACAAACTTCACCTGGTTAACAGCAACTTGGAAACTAAAACCCTTAGTTTTAGCTGTTACACGGAAACGTTTGTTAAGCAAGTTTCCAGGAAAAAAATGTACACAAGACATACACAAAGTAGACGACATCTGGAGATAAATTATTTGGATTTCATAGACACAAGCTTTATCTGTTTATTTCATGTAGAATTCTTTTCACTTAAAAACTTTCATTTTACGGATGACAAAATTGAGGTTCTTAGAAGCTAAAGGGCTTGCCAAAGTACAGGTTAAATACTAAATTATGAAACTATTCTTTACATGGCTTTGCATTTTTATTTGGGAAAATTATGTACATTAACTAAATATTGAATAATTTTAGTCAAAAGT
>CM052886.1:6937918-6986041 GCA_028534135.1 Potos flavus | reverse complement strand
CTGTTTTAAAACACTACTCAGGAATCAAGTTTCCCCTAAATAATGATTTGGACTCCATTCTAAGTATTGTGCCAACTCTCAAAGCATTCAAGACTAGACTTACTCAGTCCAAATACTTATGTTTACGGTTAGTTACATCAAAAAGTATTTTTCGTTAGTCTAAGTGTTTTAATTTAAGGCAGAAACTTGGTTATGGCTCCTTGGAGACATTCGTCCTTGTTTCCTGGTGTCCAATTCAGTGTCTGACGCCGGGCAGAACTTGATCAACGTTTTTATTCTCAGAGTGTGATTGAATGACCCAGGATGTTTTCCTTTCAACTCCCCATAGCACTAAGAGTTCTTAGCAAACAGTAGCAATTAAGGGGTAACAAGGGGTGACTCACTGGACATTTATCTTTGGAGGCCTTTCACAGAAGATTCCACCTATTGGAATTGAATCCAGCTCTTTATGTTATAATTACCCCTTTTTATTCCTATTTTCTGTTTCCTTATCATCCTGATGTGTTTAACACATATCTTTGTTTATATGTATTTTCTGCAAAATGTATATTGTTTTGTGTACACATACTTTTAATTTATATAGATGATATAAGATTGGGGTGCCTGGCTGGTTCAGTTGGTAGAGCGTTCAACTCTTGATCTCAAGGTTGTAAGTTTGAGCCCCATGTTGGGTGTAGAATGACTTAAAAATAAAATCTTAAAAAAGTGATATAAGGGGCACCTGGGTGGCTTAGTTGGGTAAGCATCTGCCTTCAGCTCAGGTCGTGATCCCGGGGTCCTGGGATCAAGCCCCTGCTTATCCCTCTGCCCCCACCCCCTGCTCGTTCTCCCTACTCTCTCTCTCTCTTTCTCAAATAAATTAATAAAATCTTTTAAAAATGATATAAGATTGTGTAGCTCCTTCTGATGTATTTTCTTTATGATTATTATCCACCTGTGCTGCTATGGGTTTCCTCACACATCATCCTTCCAGTGAGTATCCATCGCATGTCACCTGTCCTCTCTCCCAGGTTGGACATTCAAGCTACATCTGTAAATGCCACAAATGTTGCATGCAGATTTCTATGGCCCTGAGCATTTCACTGATATGTATAATCACCAGTGAAATTGTTGGGGCCTGGGAAGGCAGTCATATCACTTATTATTTGAACAAGGACAAGTTAGAGAATGAAAGGGGGCACTATTAATAATTACACCAGGACAAGAGGCATAGACCAAGCCGGTCCCAGACACACCAAGATGAGTGGTCACGCTACTCAAAAGTCTAAGTGTATAGGGGAGCCTGGGTGGCACAGTCGGTTAAGCGTCTGACTCTTGGTTTTGGCTCAGATCGTGATCTCAGGGTCGTGAGATCGAGTCCCGCATGGGTGCTCTGTGCTCAGCGTGGAGTCTGCTGGAATTCTCTCTTTCCCTCTCCCTCTGCCCCTCCCACTCATGCTCACTCTCTCTCTCTCTCAAATAAATAAATAAATCTTTAGGAAAAAAATGTCTGAGTGTGTATCAATTGACTAAGGGAGTGTCAGAGTAGCTGTCACACCTTAACCCCCCCACAGGGCACGGGGGGGCCCCCCACATCTTCACATCCGACCACACTCACTCGGTGCCATGATGATAACTACAAAATAACCTCATTATAGTTTTAATCTGCATTCCTCTGATCACTAACATATTTGAGCGGTTCGACTATGCTGCAGGCCTTCTGGATTTCCTTGTTCGGAAAGTCTTCTTTTCTGTTGCCTGTTTTTGTTGGGGTTTCCTTGTTGTTTGCCAGAGTTTCCTACATTTTTTTACTAATCTCCTGCCAGTTTTAGACATTACAAATACGTTCTCCATCAACTGCATTAATTTTGCATGTGGTGTTCTTTCTAATCGAATTCATCAACGATCTGCCAGTTTTATGTCCTTAACGTTCAATTTTCGAAGTATTTTCTTTCCCTATTTCAGAAAAACATTCCCTTCATTTTCCTGCATTAACTTTTTTAGTTTTACCCCCATGTAGGTCTTTATTTCCCCAGAAATGTAGTTCCCCCTTACGTGCAATTAAGTATTGGACACAATTTTACTTTTTTTCTATACGGAGAAGCAGTTTCCCCAGCTCCTTCACTTGAAGGTTCATCCTTTCCCCATTGACTGGTGGTGTCACCTCAATCAGGCATGAAGTTCCCACGTGCACCTGGGTCTGACTGCCAGGTGGTCTGTGTGTTTTGACATCTTACTGCCTGTGGCTCTATGGTCAGCGTAACTTAATATCCGACAGGGCCAATTTCTCTTCGGTATTCCTCTTTGTTCGATGTGGATCTTTACGAGGTCCCATTATAAACAAATGGGTCTCAGAAGGATCTCTGCTGGGGTATGTTCAGAGCAGGCTTAGCTGCATTTTTGGATTTTTTTTTTTTTTAAGATGTATTTATTTATTTGAGAGAGGGAGAGAGCGTGCACACGTGAGCAGGGAGAGGGAGAATCTTAAGCCGACTCCACACTGAGCGCGGAGCCTGCCGTGGGGCTCGATCTCATGACCCCGAGATCATGACCCGAGCCGAAATCAAGAGTCAGATGCTTAACTGACTGAGCCACCCAGGCGCCCCGGATACTTTAAAAAAAATTTTGTTTTATTTTTTAAGTTATCTCTACACCCAAAGTGGGGCTTGAGCTCATAACCCCGAGATCAAGAGCCACACTCTCTACAGACTGAGCCAGCGAGGTGCTCCTTCACTTGGATATTTTATCCTAATTTTTGTCTCTTACTATCATGCTCATTGTTTCATCATTAAATGTGAAGAGTTCTTTATAAATTTAAAACGTTCATTGTGGAATTCAGAGGGGTATTTCATCTCTACTCAATTATAATTGTCACAAACCTTTGTAGCACAGAGCTCCAAAAAAGGGAAAGCAGCACACTGTGTCATCTGAGAAGGATCCCTTTGTTGCTAAGATGTGGCTGGGATGGTGCTTGGCTTGCCTGCTGTGTGGATAACCGGGAGAGCAGCCCGACCTCCTCCACGCCCCAGTACTCTGGGAGTGAGTGGTGCAAGAAAACTTGCTTCCGCTCCAAGGTTCTGCCAGGCAGGCCACAGGTCAGATTACCCCCGAAGGTGCTCAGTGCCCGCTTGGCAGTCAGATTGGTTGTAAATATCTACATCACCCGCAGCTCCTTTGGTCCCTCCCATCCACACCCTCCGGACTTATGCTGGACGATTCCACTCATACCTGCCCCTTCTTTTTCCAGTCTGACTCCCACTGCTATTTCCCCAGGCTGGTTTCCAGCCCTTTTCTCCCCCAGTGAGAGTCCCTGGGTCCACACTAGCCCTCTGCCAGCCCCCAGGCTGTGTGTGGACCCAGCACCCCAGGTCTGGGCGCTACGACATGCGCCAGGGTGGCATTTCCATGTCGCACCCGGATCTGGTCATTTATATCATTGGTCTGTATTTTCTCAGTAAGTGCCAGTCCTCTGCAAGCACTAGACCGGCCCTTGTTTTATTTTCCGAGTCTGCATGCCTGCCAGGTAACCCCCTTCTCCAGGTATCCCAGACCCTTGGGAACCTGGGTGATGCCTCATTCTTTGATTCTTCCTGCAAGTAATTAGGGTCCGGGGTGAGGCTCTACTACCCACTGACCCATCTCCCCACATGCGGACCACCAGGAACTTTAACGGTCCTGGGCCCCACATTGACTCTTTCCAGTCGCTCTGAGGGCTGAATGTTCACAGATCAGTGTCATGGGGGAGGAAGCTGAGGCTTGGAGATGTCGCTGCCCCAAGGCGGATGGCCAGGAGGCCGCAGAGCCAGGACTGAAGCCAGACTATGGAGCAGCAAAGCCCTCGCTCTCCCCCCTGCATCTCAGAGCCCATGCCCCCCACCCCCTATCACCTGTCCGGCTGTCATCTGTGTCTAAAATGGGGCAAGGCCACTTTGAGGGGCTCAGCACCTCTGTCCTGGACAGTCCCAGTAATCTTCACCTTGTTGCCTTTGTATCTGTTCATTTAGCCAACAAATACTCACTAAGCCCCCTGTTCCTGCCAGACACAGCTTCCACACGGTCTATTTTCCAATTCAACATTGACCCGGCAGCTGGAGCTCTGGCTTGGATCACGTCACACCCCCCCTCACAAACTTTCAGGGCTCTGGCTCAAGGCAGGGCCTGCTGGAGCGGCCGGGAAGAACTGGGACCTGGAACCAGGCCATCTGTGGGGCCGAAGAGGCTGGCCCAGCTGGGCAGAGGGCACCGCCAGGCAGCTCAGTGGGAGCGACCCTGGGTGGAAGGTCCTAGAAGGAGTCACCAGACTCGGAAGGTTCAAGGCCCAGACGCCAGAGGAAGGACTCAGTTCCCAGGGAGGGACCTGCAAATGAATGGAGGGCCCTGCCCAGACCTGACTACTACACTGAACAGCACCAGGAGACTGGGGAGCCGGGCAGTGTCACTATGAAAGCAAGCAGAAAAGGAGTGGACCGTGTCCTGTCCAGCAGAGTAAATCTGCCCTGGGGCAAGATGGGTCCTGGGCCCGGAGGAGACACCTTGGACTCCTCATTGAAGAGGGGGTGCCCGACAGGACTAGGGGCAGACAGCCTGACGATCTCTCCCCATCCCCTTGCTGCACTGACACAGGGCCTTCTGCCCCCCAGGGCTGGTTGGAGGCTCCTCCTCTCTGCCCTGGCTGGTGCCTTTCCATGGCCCCGGGTATGCTCCGCAGCCTCTCTGTCCCACCTCTTCACTTCCTGAAGCCTACTTACCCTTTAAGACTAAGTGCAAAGGCAGCACGCTTTTTCCCCCCTTTCCGAGTCTTCCCAGTCTGTTTTTCTATACAACAGACTAATTCTTTTTTTTTTTTTTTTTAAGATTTTGTTTATTTATTTGACAGAGAGAGATCACAAGTAGGCAGAGAGGCAGGCAGAGGGAGAGGAGGAAGCAGGCTCCCCACTGAGCAGAGAGCCTGATGCGGGGCTTGATCCCAGGACCCTGAGACCATGACCTGAGCCAAAGGCAGAGACTTTAACCCACTGAGCCACCCAGGCGCCCCCAGACTAATTCTTATAATACTTGTTGTATACCTCTATTAAAACACTTTTCATTTAACCTGGTTTAATAGCTTCCTAGGGCTCCCATAACAAAGTGTCACATGCTTGGTGGCTTAAAACAACAGAAATTTATTGTCTCACAGTTCTGGAGGCCAGATAGCTGAAATCAAAGTGTCAGCAGGGTCGTGCTCCCTCAGAAACCCCTGGGAAGGATCCATCCTCCCCTCTTCTGGCTTCTGGTAGCCCCAGGCACTCCTTGGCTTGTGGCCACATCCTCCAATCTCTGCCCGGTCATCACATGGCTGCCTTCTCTCTGCATCTCTTTTCTTCTTCTAAGAACACCAGTCATGTTGGATTAAGGGTTCAGCTTACTTCCCTCTGACCTCATCTTTCCTTAACTAATTACATCTTTAATTACCCCAGTTTCCAAATAAGTTCATATTCTGAGGTTCTGGGGATCAGGATTTCAACCTATCCTTTTGGGGGACACAATTCAACCCATCACACCCTGGTATGAGTTAGCTGTGTACAGGTAACTGTCCTTCAAATATCCCCCAGCTCCTTGCCTACAGCTGGGTGGTTCTGGGGTGAAACAGACCAGGGTTAGTCCCTCGCCCTCTTATAAAATCTGAGCAAGGTCCTCAAGTCATGTGTCTTTTCTCGTCTGTAAAATAAATACAACCACCTAGAGCTACTGTGATATTTATTAGAGTCAGTTCATGCGCCTAGTGTTGCCCAGGAAATCGTAATTATTAGTCGTAGTATTGCCTGTTGAACAGAGTACGTACTTAATAAATAAATGTTCGTCACTTCCTCTAATAAATATTTACTAGATTGGCAGGCCTGCAGAATACCGGAACTGATGTGCTGTTCCAGAGGGAGGCCAACGAGCCCTGGACACTCTGTGCCGGCCCCTGGCATCGCGGGAATCGCTAAGGTGATGAATGGCGGCTGCCCATCCCTGCTTGGATGGCAGGAGATTCTGGCTCCCAGCCTCAAAGCCCGGAATGCAGGCTGGGTCTGTGGGAATGTGAAGGTGAAGCAGGCAGGGACTCCGCACCCTGTTCTTTGCTCTCCACACTGGGGGGGTGAGGGGGTGGGGGGTCCGTGTGCACAGGCGCTCGGGGGCATACACGTGTGCGCCGGGTGATGCTCGAAGACAGAGTCCAGAGGGCCCGAGCATCTTTCTGAGAGATATCGTCAGGCTGGAATGAAAAACAGCAACCAGAGCTTGATCTCCGGTTCCTGAGTCCTTCCTGATTTTTGTGAAGAACCAGCTTCTTCTGAACGAGGGTGGGTCATGGGCACCGCGCAGGAGATGGAATCAGAGACTTGAGTCTGAAATAGAACTCTGCCTTGGAGTAGCTGGGGTGACCTCGATGGCTGCAGTTTTCTCTTGTTTCAGGTAGAACTGATAAAATCTGCCCTATCAAATAAGAACATGATTCAAATACCAGCTGTTAATATTTATGTCCCGTCGTTGCCAACCCTTGAAGATACATCTCTGGAGCACATCGAAATTTACAGAGTACTGTCACAACTTTGCTTTGTTTTGATTTTCATTTTTACAACAAGAAGTGAAAAGTTAAAAAAAAAAAGAAGTGAAAAGTCTCTCTCTTTTTTTTAAAAAAAGATTTTATTTATTTATTCGATGGATAGAGAGCGAAATCACAAGTAGGCAAAGAGGCAGGCAGAGAGGAGGAAGTAGACTCCCTGCTGAGCAGAGAGCCCGATATGGGGCTCGATCCCAGGACCCCGAGACCATGACCTGAGCCAAAGGCAGAGGCTTTAACCCACTGAGCCACCCAGGCGCCCCAAGAAGTGAAAAGTCTCTTAATTACTATTAGAAAGAAGAAAATATGTCTAAGCCTCAGCGCCCACCTGCCATAGGATGAAACTTGGCATCCCTTATTCTCTCTCTATTTCGTTAACACCCGAAATTGTATGTTTGTGTTTCAAGGGATTTCCTTTTCTTAAGAAAAAATGCTTACCTGGCATATGGACATCCTCGATTCTAAACAAAACAAACACTTCCACTGTAGAGATGAACTTGAAATTTATCGAAAAATTGCTTCAAGGAGATATACCCAAGTGGGATGCACGTTTTTAAGAAAGAAGGTAATGGGGGTGCCTGGATGGCTCAGTAGGTTAAAGCCTCTGCCTTTGGCTCAGATCATGATCTCAGGGTCCTGGGATGGAGCCCTGCATCGGGTCCTCTGGTCAGCAGGGAGCCTGCTTCCCCCTCTCTCTCTGCCTGCCCCTGCCTACTTGTGATCTCTCTGTCAAATAAATAAATAAAATCTTAAGAAAGGAAGAAAGAAAGAAAGAAAGAAAGAGAGAAAGAAAGAAAGAAAGAAAGAAAGAAAGAAAGAAAGAAAGAAAGAAAGAAAGAAAGAAAGAAAGAAATGATGAAGTTTCATCCAGGAACCACACATGTAAGAGTCAGACATCATGGCACAAGGCAATCATGCGTGCTGCACAACACTGAGACACACTGCAAACGTGGGGAGTTTTACGATGGAATTTACATCCCTCAGCCCAGCCAGTGAGGGAAAGGATAAGATGTGCATAGATAACCAGAACATCGCACAGATCTGGGGAACTCCTGTGAGAGTTACAAAGCGTGGTGAGGTCAAAGAATAAAGAGCTCACATTCTTTGGAGCAATAAGAAGGGTACCTGATGTCTTTCTTTCTCATGTGAGAGAGATCAGGGCCAGATAAAGAGAAGGGAGAAAAGTGTAGGAAGCAGGGGTAGAAAGGGGTAGAAAGGCAAGCTCTAAAAAGTATAGCCTGGATCCTAATTTGTATGTTGATTGCCACATTCAGTTTCCATTTCAGTTCTGGATTTATTGTTCACATTTGCATTTACCCAAATAAGGCAACTCTTCAATATGCAGCACGTGATTGTCGTGTGTCGTGAACTCTGCATTTTTTTTCTGCATTTTTTTTAAAGATTTTTTATTTATTCATTCGAGAGAGAGAGAGAGGGAGCACACAAGCAGGGAGAGAGGCAGAGGGAGAGGGAGAAGCAGGCTCCCCGCTCAGCCAGCTAGGGGCCCAATGCGGGACTCAATCCCAGGACCCAGAGATCATGACCTGAGCTGAAGGCAGATGCTCAACCATCTGAGCCACCCAGGAATCCTGTGAATTCTGCAGTCTTAACAGAATGTTGTGAAAGGGCAGGATTCTAAGCTGAGAAGCCTAAATAATTATTAGTGAAAGCTGCCCAGGAATGTCACCAATAAACCGTATGACAAATGCATAGGCAATCGGAGAGCATTTAATTTTCAGTAAAAAGTACTTAAAAGCTCAGCTGTGCTTGGATGGTACCCAGGAAACAGATGCTGCCGTTGGCACGTGCTCATACACACCACAGTGATATAGAGAACATGGCAACTCCTTTCAGAAAACCGTAAGATATTTTCAGCATCAAGCCTCTATGTTTGTTATTTATAACTGTGCGGCCGGCGATAAACTAAAAAATAGCTCAAATTGTTTAAATCCCTATTTGTTTGACTAACATAACTGCTTTAGACTTTGAGAAAGTTGAGTTTCCCATTTGAGTTCCACAAGGTGTGTCAAAGAGAGACTGTCCAGCAGGGATCTTTTGAGGAAATTATGTCGTAAAGCTTCTTTGCAGAAAACCTCCAGGGTTCCGGGACCTCTGTTTTCCAAAACAGGACATGCCACTGCAGAAGACCCCACCAGGCATGGTCCCCCCCAATGCTCACCATGAATGGATCCTGGAGGATGTTCTAGTTTGATGGGTTCTGATCCATGCAATCGACGAGAGAAATGCGCTGAGCAGAAAACTATTTGAGATCCTTAGCTGTTAGGCCTTTCTAAGACATGAAGATTGGGATTTACCTCTGCTAAGTTCAGAGACTAGGTGTGGGCAACTTTAAGTTCTGGAAAAATCCAAGAGACCGAAAGCACCTTGAAAATGATTCAAGCTTTAAGGACAATATCATAATTATTAAAAACAAAAAGCAAAAAACAAAAAACCATGGGGTACCTGGGTGGCTCAGTCAGTTAAGCATCCAACTCTTGATCTCAGCTCAGGTCTTGATCTCAGAATCGTGAGTTTGAGCCCCACGCTGGGCTCCAAAAAAACCATAGGAAAGAACAAAAACAAACTGTGAGGTTCTGTAGTACCAGGACTTTGCCAATATATATATATATATATACTTTCCTCTTAAAATGAATGACTATTGGGGAGCCTGGGTGGCTCAGTGGGTTAAAGCCTCTGCTTCGGCTCAGATCATGATCTCGGGGTCCTGGGATTGAGCCCCACATCGGGCTCTCTGCTTGGCGGGGAGCCTGCTTCCCCCTCTCTCTCTGCCTGCCTCTCTCCCTGCTTGTGATCTCTCTCTTCAAATAAATAAATAAAATCTTAAAAAAAAAAAATGAATGACTATTAAGGAAGGCACGTGATGTGATGAGCACTGGGTGTTATATGCAACTGATGAATTATTGAGCTCCACATCTGAAACTAATGATGTACTATATGTTGGCTAATTGGATTTAAATTAAAAAAATAAAACAAATGACTTGTACGGCAACACAAAGGCATATGAAAATAAGAAAATATAAAGTTCTCTGATTAAGGTAAATACATAGACAAATAGAGAATCCTGTAACATTGTAACGGCAGTGCATAAATCGCTCTTAATTCTGGTGTAGGATTTAAAGGCTAAGAGCCTGAACTATAAACTATACAGCCATATTAATGGATTCAAAATATAAAAAGATGTTCTTTGTGACATCAACAGTGAAATTGGTGTGTGGGGGGGATATAAAAGAGTGGAGTTTCTGTATGTGATCACGGACATTTCCTGATTTTAGCTCCCCAACATCCTTTCCTCCTTCTTCCACTAACAGAACCAGTGCTTGCCTTGGAGACTTGTTCACTCCCCATCCTTGGTCCATGTGGTTTGGTGACCTGCCTCAACACTGCCTCGACCCAGCCCCCCCAACCCCCCCCCTCTGAGTTCGAGCACGTGTCTCAGAATGGCCAATGAGGAGATGGAATCCCGCTGTCCACAGTGATTGGTTTCAGAAGGGGTCTTCAATTCCTCCAGTGGGACTGAATTCTGGGTTCCGTTTTGTTTTGTTTTGTTTTGTTTTACTCTTGGAAGATTTAGAGATGGACTTCCAGGTATTCAGATTATCTGCTTGGCTCATCTGAAAATGAAGAAAAAAATGGAAGAAAGCATAACCAAGAGAAGAAAGAGAGGTTGGGGTCCAGATGATAGTATTTGAACTCCTAGGTCCGGCTTGGCCAACCCCCCTGAAGTTTTCAGTTAGGCAAAGTAGGAGATTCCCTTTTCTTTCCTACGCCTGTTTGGGTTGGGCTTTCTGTGACTCACAACCAAGAACTCAGAGTAGTACAGCTTTAAAATTCAGCTAATTGCAGATCACTGCAACTGATCTTCACCTGGATATAAATTTGGATTATCCTACAGCCACTGAAACATCAGGACATACAGAGCATTTCTGCAACCCTCTTTTTAGATTCTAAACTGGGATATGTCAGTAATAGGTCCCATATATCAGCTCTCCTCAGCTCTGACCCCTTCCCCCGCTTTAATTTCTTCATATCATCTAATGCTACCAGATATTAGAGTATATAGTTACTTGTTGACATACTTATGGTCTGTTTCACTTGCTAGAATGTAAACTCCATGAAGGCAGGCACTTGCCTGCTGTGTTCTCTGCTGTTTCCCCAGGGCCTAGAACAGTGCCTGGCACCAGAGGGTAGTCAATAAATATCAGTTGAATGAATGAATGAGTGAGTGAATGAATGAATGAATGAATGAACAAGTGACTATCTGGCTTATCAAATCACTCTCTCTGTATGATTGGCTAAAAGTCATTGCTGGGGTCCAGGGAATGGGTCTCAGTGACCCAGAGACCAAAAGAGTCTACTGTCCACCAGCAGGCCACCCGCATAGCTGCCCCTCCTCTCAGGAAGGGACATCTCTAGTTAACATAATAGGAAACTCTACTTTCTATAAATTATGAATGCAGATATCACACAATAGTTTTACTTGCTAATATTCTCAGAACTTAATTGGACCTGACAGGTTAAAAAATATATCAGTGAAAAACATTTGGATTAACCTGAACCATTTTCCCCAATGGGGCCAGAAGAGAAGCAGTTAGTACTAAATTATGTTTACAGCTAAAAGAAAGTTTGCTTTGTATAGATTTAACGGTTTAAATTTCTATCCCAATTTCCATGTTATTTAGGTAGCTGTGTCAGGGATGCCTGGGGGGCTCAATCAGTTAAGTGTCTGCCTTAGGCTCAGGTCATGATCCCAGCATCCTGGGATTGAGTCCCGAGTCAGGCACCCTGCTCAGTGGGGAGTCTGCTACTCCCTCTACCCCCGCCCCCCTGTTTGTGATCTCTCTCTCTCTCTCAAATAAATAAATAAAATCTTAAAAAAAAAAAACTTAAAAAAAGAGATAGCTGCATCATATATGCTCCAAAGTAATTGAAAAATTGAACCTGTATTTTAGGATTCTGACTTCCCTATCCACTCCGAGTTCTTAAATATTTAGATAGAGAATTGGTTTATTTGTGTTTTAAGAGAGACAGGAATCAAGGAGGATATACTGAAAAGTCAGGGGATTTAGGGAATAGGAGTTCCTCTCCTTAGGGAACTCAGTGCCAAAAGACCAACTGCAAAGTAAAAACATAATTACACCCTGGGGGAAAAATAGAAGGCCGGTAGTGTGTGTGTGTGGGGGGGGGGGGGGGTGGAGTACAAAGAAACGACAAGAGAGGAAGGGGCAGTCTCAAGAAAGCTGACAAAGTAAGGAGCCACCTTAGCTTTTGTTTTCTAAAAGGTGAGAAGGATGAATGTCCAAATATTCATTCTGCTTATAGAAACGCTGTAATTAAGCCTTGTTTTATTCCGCATGTTTCCTTCTCCAATCGTGATTCTTGTTATAATGTAGAGAGTTCGGGGCACCTGGTTGGCTCAGTCAGTTAAGCATCAGCCTCTTGATTTCGGCTGAGGTCATGATTGCAGGGTCCTAGGACTGAGACCGGCCTTGGGCTCGCACCTGGGAGAGGATTCTCTCCCTCTGCCCCTCCCCTCTCTGCCCCACCTCCCCGGCCACCCCTGGGCACATGCGCTCTCTCTCTCAAAAGAAGTAGATCTTTTATAAATAAATAAATAAAAACTGGAGAGTTGGGGTGATTGTGTTAAGTGTTACATTTTCTATTTGCTGTGTGAGGTCGATGGCATTTTGAACACTCCTCTGGTGCGCTTCTCTTGCTGTGCTATAATATTTGTTAATAGCCACAGGCCCACAGTAGATCACCAACTCCTCCGGGACAGGGGTAGGGGGTAGGGAGGGAGCTGGGCTGCTGGGCTCATCATGATGCTTTTGACACCTGCATAAGTCAATGAACATTTGGTAGATCAGCGTTCCAGAGCAGATGCACCTTTGCCTTACAGCCCTTCAAATTCATTCAGTATTCAATTAATTTAAATTTATTCAGAAGGCCTGGAAAATTCTTACGTCTGGCAATGAAATCAATTAACTTGTCACCAGTCAACTTGTATCTGACTGTTTAAAAAAGAGATTAGAATTTCTTAAAAATTCTATAACGCATATGAGAGGTTTTGTAGTGAATGGACTAGTAAGTAAATACTCAGAAAATATATTCAACGTGTAATAGGAGGAAATTGATTTTCGGAGATAAGGAGCTTCCTGACAATAAACAACTTTGCAAAAGTTTTATTCTACAATACTGTACTGACTTTGTTCATATTCACTAATACTTAATTATTTTCAAATACTATAGCTTGCTTCCCAAATTGGAAATTCCAGGAGTCAGTACTGACCCACTCACTCATTTATTCATTGATTCATTCAAACAATATTTATTGAGCCCCAACTATGTATCCAAGCACTGAGGATATTATAGTGAATGGATATAGATAGGCCTTCAGAGCTTAGAATTGCACAAATAAATAAAAAAGCTCAACTATGATAGGGAGGTAGATATACATGGTGCTAGCGAGGACCATGGGAGATTTGTCCTAAGTTGGGTGTTCAAGGAACGCTCTCTAGGAGAAATGATGAATAAACAAGATCTGGAGGGAGGTAGATTAACCAGGTCAAGAGAGGAGCGAAGGGGGATTCAGGCAGCAGGAGCAGCAAGCCCGGGTTCTATGGAGGAGTAAGGTCGGCATGGCTGGACCAGGAGACCATGCCAGGGCGTGGCCGTGTGCCATTCTAGGGAGTTAAGCTTATGATTGAAAAATGAAAAAAACCACTGAAATGCTTTAAGCCAGAGAGGAGTGGGGTGGTTTGAGCTTTGGCAAGACCCGATTTGCCTTCCCAAAGACTCTGATCCTGTGTGGGGGAAGGACTCGTGGGTGGCTAGATTGGGGGTGGTGTAGGGCAGCAAGCAAGATACTGAGGGAGACCTAATGTCCCCCCCACCCCACCGAGAATGACTCCTCCTTAGCAAAAGTCAGGGTTTTCACACCAAATTAAAACAAAAACTGAAAACCTATTTCCTGACCAACAAGGAAATGAAACAGCAGCCACATTGAGCCCAAATGATTTAAGTTTTTTGTTTTTTTTTTTAAGTAAACTCTATCCCCAACATGGGGCTCAAATTCACAACCCCTCAGGACCCTGAGATCAAGAGTCAAATGCTCTATAGACTGAACCAGCCAGGTGCCTCAACCCAGATGATTTTTAAATGTAATTGTTCCCCCTCCAAAGCCTACAAACTTCTTGAGGGTAGGAAATGTACATGATTCATCATTGTATCTTAGTGCCTGGCACCCCATAGAAACTGATGAGATAGCTGTCAGGCAAATGAGAGAAGGATGGTATGTTGGGATGCTGGGGCCGCCATCACAAAGGGTCTGCTTAAACAACATTTATTTCCCCACAATTCTGAGGGCTAGAAGTCTTAGCTTGAGGTGTCAGTGGGATTGGTTTCTTCAGAGGGCTGAAGGAAAGATCTGTTCTTGGCCTCCCTCAGGCCTGTAAACGTGTCTTTATACCATCCTTGTGTGCATGTCTTTGGGTCCAAATTTCCCCCTTTTACCACACAGTTGTATTGGATTAGAGCCCACCCTAAACGCCTCATTTTCACCTTGATTACCTTTGTAAGGATCGTATCTCCAAATAAGGTCACATTTGGGGAACCATAATTCAACTGATAACACGTGGGGCTGTGGGTTTGGGTAGCTGGTTGGTGTCAGAGGACTACATTTATCCAGCTAGGTTTTGGTCATTCCATTTAATACTGCTGGCTCCTTCATGGGCCAGGCTCTGGAAAGCGGACTTCAGAGTGGGTAGAGCAGAGCAGAAAGATTTCCTTTTCCTGGTCTTTTCCAAACTTATGTCATTTCCCTGACAAAGCCCAACCAAAGTAGACAGGTTTTCCAAACTGTTATCGGTGAAATTGTGCCCCCTCCACCTCAGATTCATATATTAAAGTCCTAACCTCCAGGACCTCAGAATGTGACTGTATTTGGAGGTAGGGTCTTAAAGAGGTAATTAAGTTACAATGAAGTCATCGGGGTGGGCTCTAATCCAATATGACCGATATGACTGGTGTCCTCACACGAAGAGGAGATTCGGACACAAACACACACAGAAGGAAGACCATGTGAGGACACAGGGAGAAGGTAGCCATCTGCAAGCCAAGGAGAGAGGCCTCAGAAGAAACCAGCTGACACTGTGATTTTGGGCTTCCATCCTCCGGAACGGTGAGAAAATACATTTCCGTTATTTAAACCACCTCGTTTGTGGTATTTTGTTAAACCAGCCTGAGCAGCTAGCGCACAAACCCATTTGGTCAACACTCCTATTCTCAAAACCCGGTTCCACTCTCAAAACCACGGCTTACCATGGTTCCCTTCCTATTAGAGCAAGCACTGTTTCCTGAGCACTTACCTGATGTGTCAGGCACTAGGCTAGAACGCCATCAATGTTATCGTATTTAATCTGTACAAACCCCGTGCCATAAGGACTATTATGATCTTACTTTGTAGGGAAGGGAAACCTGAGCCTGAGACAGGTGAAGTAACTTGCCTGAGATTATCCAGCAGGAAGGGTGCAGAGTCGGGGGTTCTCCAAGACTGTGTCCTTACCATCTGAGCCCCTCTGTGCCTGCCTGAGGATCATTCTGGAAGGTGGAGCTTCACTGAGCCATAGAATTTCAGGCACAGCTGACATGTCTGGGTGTTTAGCTGATGAAGAGAGTGAATTACCCCTCACAACTACTTTCCCTCATCAATAAGAAAACAAACAACCTGATTAAAAAATCAGCCAAAAGCTTTATAGGCAGCTCACCAAAGAAGATATAAAGATGCGAAAAGACACTCCACATTATATGTCATCGGGAAAATGCAGATGAAAATAACAATGAGAACCACTACGCACTTCTCAGAATGGCCACAATCCAAAACATTAACAACACCAAATTCTGGTGAAGATGTGAAGCAACAGAAACACTCAGTCATTGCTGGCAGGCATGAACATGGTACACCCACTTTGGAAGACACCTTGGCGCTTTCTTACAAAACTAAACATACTCTTACCATATGGCTCAGCAATCCTACTCCTTGGTATTTACCCAAACGAGTTGAAAACTTATGTCTACACAAAGCCCAATACATGAACATTGATAGCTGCTTTATTCAGAATTGCCAAAATTTGGAAGCAACCAAGATGTCCTTCAATAGGTAAATGGATGAAGTGTGGTACAATGAGACAATGGAATATTACTCAGCACTAAAAAGAAATGGGCCATCAAACCATGAAAAGATGTGGAAAAGGTGTTAAAGCATATCCCTAAGGGAAAGCAGATCATCTGAAAGGGCTACATACCGTGTGATTCCGACTCTATGGCATTCTGGAAAAGGCAAAACTATGGAGGTAGTACAACGGATTAGTGGTTCTCTGGGGTTGGGTGGAAGGAAGGATGAATGAGCAAAGCATAGAGGATTTTGGGGGTCCTGAGCCTTCTCTGTATGATTCTGTAAGGGTAGATACATATCATTATACATTTGTCCAAACCCATAAAATGTACACTACCAAGAGTGAACCCTAATATAAACTATGGACTTTGAATGATGATGATGTGTCTGTGCAGGTTCATCCACTGTAACAAATTTCCTACTCTGGTGGGAGGTGCTGCTAGTGGGGGAGGCTTTGCATGTGTATGGGCAAAGGGTATATGGGACATCTCCATACTATACTATAAATACTATACTATAAACACTGTACTATACTATATATACTATATATAGTATACTATACTATAAATCTCTATACTATAAAAGTATACTATGCTATCTCTATACTATAAAAGTACTTCTTCAGTCTCTAGTATCAGCTCAGGACCCTTAATTCTTACAGAAATCATCAGCCCTCCATTAACAGTATTAAGACTATATCAACATTTCAGAGCCTCGATTGACTATATTGTCTTTGCTATTATCACTTGTGATAATAGCAAATGGCAAATAAAATGATAGTTTGATACTGACTCCTAGTATCACTGACCTTAAGCCCAGAAAAGAAGATTGGAAGAAAACGACAAGTCATTAAATCACAAACACACTGGGGGAATATGTCCTTAATGACTGAGGCTGCATTCATTTCTATTGATGCCACAGTGGTGTCATTGTTTATTTACACTAGAGAACATTTACAAACAATTAGGTAGAGCAGAAACAGAGTACGGAATGCAGACATCTTCCTCCTATCCAGGCCTCCAGCAGGCATTAGAAGTTTAAGACCTTGATCGCTGATGAGAAAAAAATACATGTTAGATGTCTTTCAGAAAGGGTCATAAGTGGGATGGGGTGAGAAGGTGAAGAATATTGAACTTTTCTTGAATGGAAAACTGCCTACGTCACTGGAGATGAGTTACTCCTATTTTTGCATCTAATTGCCCAACTGCTGGAATTTGCATTTTCCCATAATCAGGGCCCCTGCTGATAGTGGCCACATCTATTGAGGAACAAGTCATGATGCTCTGAGATGAGGTAGGTCTTGTGAACCCATCATCCCTACCCAACAGTGTCTGCCACCACTCAGAGGCGTTTGAGACATCGTGGGGGAAAGAAGGCAAGTGGGATTTCTCCATACCTGGAAGGGTTAAGCCCTGAATCAATCTACAGCAAATGGCACACCCAGTTTGAGGTCCATGAGGGTGAAGTAATTTATCTGTGAGTCATATCTATGAATACACTCTGTTCTATAGAATGTTGGTTAGCAACTCACTCCCAAACATCGTGTCCAATGGTTCTGTGATACACGACATTTGAAAAGAGGAGAGCTGCTCATTTGTCTTAGCATTTGGCAAGGAAATGAAGCTGGCATTGCAATGGATATGGGTTTTCACCGATGGATTTAGGGGCTGAAGAGAAGTGCTGTGTTGCATGCCTCCATTTTCACACTAAGCATGAAAGCCAGAGAAGGAGGACCGCCCCGGGGGCCCCAGCTAAGGGGCAAAAGAATGACACTCTTGAGAAACTGTCAGTATAGAAATCAAAACACAGAATAGGAACCCAGCCGAATGGCCCTCTTGTTTTATTGTATCGTGCCTTTTGCAAAGGCTCTGACTCTGTGATGAAATTCTTAGCAATTTTCAAAACTTCCGGACTGATTGGTGCTTTTAAACCAGAGCCTTAAAACCCAGTTCTCCCAACCCCAGATCCTATCGAAAAGAGCCCTGTACTCGTTAGTCAGGAGGAATGGCAGGCGAGAGGGTGAGGCTGTGTGTCCGGGACTGGAAGAAAGGTGTAAGGAGTTGCTGTTTTGTTGCTAGGCAACAGTTTTCTGTGACAACAATCCCTCTTTGAAGAATTTGAGAGCTCTTTTTTGTTTTGTGAAAGCGACGCATTTTCTTGGTACAAGAAGTACACGTGGAGTTTGCCCTAATTTGTCACACGATAGTAAACAGTGTTTATGAAAGGGAATGCTCATCTATTTTTGAGTTCTTTGATTTGCTTTCCATTGTCACCTGAGAAATCTTTTGCTTGAGGGGGACATGGTTCGTTCCTTTTCTCAGCCGATGACCCTGGTTTGGTTTGTGTGGCTGTGGTTTTTGTGACCGCCATTCTCTCCAAGCCTCTAAACTCCCCCAGCTGAGGAGTGGGTGTGCCTGTGAGCTTCTCCGTAGAGAATGTGTTTAAGTTTGGAAATGTGATTGGATTGGATGTGGTAATTTCACACTATTAGCTAATCCTGACATGAACATGTTATGGCATCTTCCATATTTCTTCTTCTTTTATTGATTCTACCCAGTGGTGTACTGGTTACAGTCTTCCCAAGATGAGGGCCCTAGATTTCTTGCATCATTATAGCCTTCAGAGCGGCTAACATAGAACCTGGCATGTAGCAGATGCTTAATAAATGCTCATTGACTAGAAGAATGAATGGATGTACAAATATTAATATAGTGTGGTGTTTTCCAATTATGTGGATTTTAAAGAGATAGAAGGCAGGCTCTGAAAATGAAGTGAGGATTGGCTTTATAGGTATTATAAAAAGAGACAAAAATTTAAATGCTCTTAAATTTAAATGTCTTTCCTGCATAGGTAAAAATCATATGTTTAATGTAGAAATAGCAATCAGAAAGTCCTGGGTATAGATTCAGAATGCTGATATTCTTTTAATCTTAGGAGACGATCAGGTTACTTTGAAAAATGGAAAGTATGTCGGCTGGAGAACCAGCCCACAGATTTAATGTTTTTTCCTAGGATAATTTATTTAGAGCAGAGTGAAGGGCTTTGCTATCACCGCACAGTGTCATCTGAATATGTTTCCCCGCTGATAGGAAGAAACATGTCCTGGTCATTCTTTTCTTTTTGATTGTGTAGAAAAATCTTTGGATGAACTTTGTCTCTTGGGTTGAGAAGATTAAAATGTTTCCCCTACCCCATCCCTGCCACCCTCTGGGACACTGATTTTTGTTCCCAAAGAATAATGGTTAATACTCATCGAGTGCTTACAGGGTGCTTGCTGGCCACTGCTCGAAGCTCTTTACGTGAATTAACCCCTTCATCCTCACAACGATCCTGTGAAGCGGATGCTGTTATTGTCCTTTTTCTAGAGGAAGGAATGGAGGCACAGAGGGGTTAGGTAGCTTGCCTGCAGACTCCGCGCCCAGCACGTGGCAGAACTCAGTTTGGAACCAGACAGGCTAGCTCTGGACTCCACTCTCCAGACCCTTCTATGGCACCACCTCTGAAACAGAAAAGGGGAACAGCAAGTCCGAACAGTGAAATTGTCGCCACACCAGGTGTAGACTTCCCAGCCAACTGCTGCCTCCCACACCGTACTCTCCTTGGCCTAGCTCTGGGCTGGGCTGGGGCTGACGGCCCGCTGCCACCAAGGCTCGAGGGGCTCGCCAATGTGAGTGAACGCAGGTGCGGCTCAGCCCCAGGGCTCCCTTGTCCTTGCCCTAGGCCTAGGCCTATCTACGCTGCAGCTCAGTCCAGCCTCCCTGGGCTTGCCCGGAGGCTTCCCCCTCCAGACCTGCACCCTGAAAACCTAGGACTGGCCTTCGTGGGGAGCCAGGCAAGGCCCTCTGACTCCAAATGTATCTTCCAAGAGGAGGTTCATTTCCCACAAGGGCAAGCCTGGGGCTGTACCCAAGGAGAGGCATTGACTCTCATGACTGAGAGAATGTTCTGGGGCTCTGGGCCTGCCAAAGGCTATCAGAACACAGGCTGCCCTCTTCTCCAGGCAGGTGGGGGGCAGGGGGGGTGGGTGGCAGTCACTCGCGCGTGCACGCGCGCGCACACACAAACACACACACACTGCAGTGCTTTTATATAAGAGGTTTACCTTCCACATCTCTCCTTCATCAGCAAACACTTCAGAAGGTACAGCCCTACCTGCATTCCAAAGACCGCACAAATCACTTCCCTCCCTGCTGGAAGGCCCTCACTCCCAGAGTGAATCATCGTGACTGCCAGGCGCAGTCAGGGCTGGGCCCCACCCTTCCCACAGGAAGCGAGAAAGAGTAAATATATAGCTTTTCTCTAAGGGCTGGGACACATTAAATAGGTGATTTTTGAAAAGCGAGAGCTGTTTAAGAGGTAGTGACAGCTCTGGAGAAGAACAATGAGTCAGGGGCCAGGGCTGTGTGGCTGTAGCGGGCGGAGACCACAGGATTCTTGTAAACTCTTTTCTACACAGGCCTCTGAAATTCCAGAGCCCGCAGGAGGTGGCTCCTTCTTTGACTCGGCGCTGCTAGGCCACCACGAACGTGCCCAGGATTGGGACACTTGGGACACCTGAGATGTGGGGTCAGGGCCCGAGGGGAGAATGTTTTTCCAGCATTAAAAAAATCAAAGTGTCGATTCTTCCTCGAAGCTCTTGGCAGGGCCCCATGAGCCCCTCCGTAAAGCAGTGCTGTTTCTGTGCCTCCAGGACCCCAGCAAAGGTCAGGGGGAGGTGGTGTGTGAGAGGCCACTAATATAATACTCATATCGGGCTGCCGTTCAGCAGGGCTTAGGAAGCGATCAGTCTGGGGGCGAGGACCCCAGGTACTGGTTCTATTCCCAGGGTGCGGTTCAGACGGTCTGCAGTGATTGGGGCAAACCAACATTCCACTTCTAATTTCTCCAAAATGACGAAGGGCCCACCAACAGAGAGCTCCAGAACCATCCAGGAGCATTGGTTAAGTGTGGAAAACTTAAATTGCAAAGAGCCTGTGAGTCACCCGGGGCCTTGTTTCAATGTGGATCTGGGTTAAGATTGGAGATTCTGCATTTCTCTTGGTTGGGGGTGCAGGCTGCTGGCCCACCGATCACACTTCAACCACTGGGGGGCTAGAGAACACGGGGGAGGGTTGTCAATGGAGATCAACCCTGGGAGAGTCTGAGGGAGGCTTGCTGGGGCATGGGGGTTGAGACAGGTCTTGGAGGTGGGATTGGATGGGGAGGAGAGGAAAGATACCCCAGATCCACCTTGGAAGGCAGTGGGCGATCTGATGGATTCCGTGGTGAATGGCAACTGCCCCCTGTACCAGGACCACACTCAGCTGGCCAGGTGCCCTGGGGGAAGTCGGAGGGTGGGAGCAGTTAGGAGCCGGGAAACTGGATTCTGCTGGTCAGTAGCTGGGAGCCTAGGCAGCTCTGAGAAATGGGGATAGTAGCACCAGTGGCTTAGGAGCGGTGTGAAAATTAAATAAGATGGTATATGAAGTGCTTAGTTCAGGGCTGGGCACAGCATAAGCGGTCCACAAATAGAATACTTGTTGATATTATTATCATTATCAACAACAGCCGAAGTTAAGGAGTGGAGTGTCTCCTATTAACCTCTGAGCCTTGGGCCAACATATCCCAAAACAGATGGCTCCCCGTTGAGGCAGGCACTCCCTTCTCTCCATTTGTGTCCCCGGGTGTGGTTTGGCTAGTGATTCTAGAATGGATGGGAGAAGTGGGTGGCTTGCTGGTGGGAGAAAGGCCTCATGCCCAGGGCCTGGGAAGGACCACGACTGTCCCCGCTCCTGGGCATAAACAGGGGAAAGGATTCAGGGCACTCAAGACTAATTGACTGGTGGAAAAAAGTTATTCAAAAGCTTGTCATGACATTGCGATGTCACCAAGGGCAGGTTCTGTTTTAGCCACAGTATAGCAGACACGTTCTAACCTGATTCAGGATGGGGAGCGACTAGCTTCAGGTTTCCTGACGCTGGGTATCTTCAGGGCCCACTGCACCACCCGCCCTGGCCCTCCACGACCAGCCAAGAGCTGAGCTGGAGGCAGCCACTAAGGGTGGAGTTCACCTTTCCCAAATATTTCCCTTTGAGAGTTAATCCAAGAGATAAAGGAAGGTATTGGCCATGCCACGCCCCAGCCGGGCCAGATCTCTGGGAGAGCCGCTGGGAGTGCTGATGGAAATGGGCAGAGTCTACACAGCAATGATTTATTTTCCAAAGTTTTTAATCCTCATTTTTCCTCTCCTCCCCTTCTCTTTAACAGGGCAGGGCAAACAATCTTAAGGCCAATTGGCCAGGCTTTGTGTTTTCCTCTGACGGATTTGCGTGTGAACCCACGATTTTTTGCATGGCCATTGGCGCCTCTTGCAAACACCAGCTCTTCATCTGCTCTTTCTTCTTCCTTTTTTTTTGTTTTTTTCATTTTAAAGATTTTATTTATTTATTTGACAGAGAGAGAGAGAGAGAGATCACAAGTGGGCAGAGAGGCAGGCAGAGAGAGAGGGAAGCAGGCTCCCCGCTGAGCAGAGAGCCCGAGGCGGGGCTCGATCCCAGGACCCTGAGATCATGACCTGAGCCGAAGGCAGAGGCTTTAACCCACTGAGCCACCCAGGCGTCCCCATCCGCTCTTTCAAGGACTGAGCCAACAGGCAAAGATGTTTCCGGGTTCCAGAGGGAAAGAGATACAAGGCCGCCTGCCCTCCCTGAGCGGCGTGTCCCATCTCCTGCCTGACCCCAGGGCCGGCTGTCCTTGCCCCGCCCCCCTGAGGGGCCCCGCCGGGCCCCGCCCCCACCCGCACCCCGGGGAGGCTCCCACAGCTCTGGCTGATCAAAGTTTACCTGCGGGGAGCCCCTCCTACCCCTGGACTTCCTCTCCGCAGGTCTCCGTCCAAGATGACAATTATCTCACATTTACTGGAGGGAGGCCGTCTCCCAGAAGCCCCCCTCCCACCCCTCCTTGGGTCATCTATGCATTTTTAGCAGCTGCTTTGATTCGTTCATTTAGGAAATAACCTGGGAGAGCATCCACAGTCAGTAAATAGATGCTTGTTGATATTTTTTATTATTGTTACTAGCAGAGGCTTATTGAAACAATCGGGGGCCCACACAGTGTAAGAGTGTTAGGTCCCCAGAGAGTCGCAAAATGTGCTCCCCCCCTCTGGCAGTTTCCAGGCTGCTGAAGATGATTGACAAACTGAAGGCCACGAAGGTAGAAGGGAGACCAGAGAGCTCAGTGCCCTGCACGCATGTAGGGACTGGCTGAGTCTACCTCTGAGAGGTGAGAAAACCTCACCGAGGAGGTGACATCTGGGCTGTGCTGTGGTCTGAATGTGCCCCCCAAGTCACACGGGAAAATCTCAAACCCCCAAGATAATGGTACTAGGAGGTGGGTCATGGGAGCGGTGGTTAATTAGGTCGCGAGGGCAGAGCCTGATGGAGGGGACTAGGGCCCTTACGAAAGAGGTCCCAGAGAGCTCCGTCACCCCTGCTACCACGTGAGGACTCGGCCGGAAGGCGCCCGCTGTGAACCCGGAAGTGGCCTCTCACCGGAACAGGTCGGCCCTGGCGCCCTGACTTTGGACCTCCAGCCTTCAGAACTGTGAGGAATAAATTTGTGTTGTTTGTAAGCCACCCCGTCTGGGGTATTTCTTGTTACAGCAGCCCCAGTGGACTAAGGCAGGCTGTTTGCTCAGGGCTGAGTAGAAGTTTCCCAGAGGGAGGGGAGGGGACACAGCAGGCAGTGAGAGTTGGGTGTGGAGGCAAACAGGGGCCGGGACAACACGTGCCCTCTTCGGGGACAGCAGTCCGGTGTGGCTGGAGTAGGGAGAGACCAGGGCTGAGGGGAGTCTGGAGCCGACCTAGATGGAAGAGTGACCTTTGGAGGACCAGGGTGGTTCCCCTGCTGAGACCCTGAGACTTGACTGGAGGTGGGTGGTGCTGTGGAGGATCCCGTGGAGAGGAGGCTGAGGGGCTCCCCTGGGGAAGGTCTGAGGTACCTAGGAAGTACCCACACATGCCCAGACACTTAGTGGATTTTATAGAGGCGGTGCTCCCTACAAGGTATCTGTGAGGAAAGATGGCAGTAAGTGGTTGCCTGGCATAGCAACCTTGTACCATTTTCCAGAGCGCAGAAACAAATTACACGATGGAGTCCACGGTTGTTCTCTAGGCTTCTCATGATCTCTGTAGGTGAAGCATGGCCCCAGATAAATGGGCTCGTCTGGCTAATATAACCACTGGAACTTCTGGCCTTCTACAGAGTTCTTTAAAAGTGGGTATAGTCATTCTGACGATACCACGGAGGTGCCTAAAGGGATAGCCAAAAGAAGCCTTGAGTTTATCTTGAGAGAAATGCTTCAGTGGAAAATGAGTGGTTTGCATTTGCTGTGCTATGGATCCTGACTTTAAGAGACATTGATCTCAAAACTAAATTTTTGCTGCCAGGCCCAACTTTGCAGAATCCTTTTTATCAGGGGGGCAGAGACCAGATAAGTAAGGATGACTGGATATACACTGTATCCCACCTCCTGCCTAGCGGGGGCCTACTCTAGGTTTAATGAATGAATGGTAGCATTTGTGGTAAAAACTTATGACATGCTTGAAGTCCTTGGGTTTTTGTATATTTTAAATAATTTCAAAAATACAAAAATGTTGCAAGAATTCAAAGAACTTTGTAGTTATCGAACAAGTTTAGAATATGTTGCAGGCCTGATTTCCCCTTACTCCTAAAAACTGTAGTACACATTGCCTACAAAGAAGAACAGTGATCTACACAACCACAACCTAACGGTCAAGGCCAGGACATCAACCCTGGAACATTACAACTTCCACCAACGCCATTCAGATTTCACCAACTGAATGATGTTCTTTATACCCAAATGGTCTGAGCCAGGAGTAGATGCTTCTTTTAGCTGTCAGGTTTCTTTAATCTCCTTCAATCTGGAATGGTTGCGCCGTCTTTCCTTATCTCTCAAAACGCTGACATTTGAAGATTACAGGTTAATTAATTTGTAAAATGTTCCTCAGTTTAGGTGTGTCTAATGTTTTCTCAGGTTCAGGTTAGGCTTTTTTTGATAGGAATTTTACAAAAGTGATTCATGTTCTCACTGCATCCTATCAGGTGGGCGCATTTTATTTGCCCCATTATCAATGATATTAATTATTTTTTGACAGCTCCTGCCTTGGGTTTTCTGTACAAATAGCACAGGACAGTGGCCCAGGAAGATACCCGTCCTTCCTTCTTCACACTGGCACATGGAAGCGTCTACCGCAGGGCTTTGTGGGGGGTAGGCACCTTGAGGGAGCCTGAGCTAGAGCCAGAGCTGGAGCTGTAAGCCTGGTTTGAGCCTTGGTCATGGCCTTGGTTTCTCTCCAGCAGAGTCTGAGACCCTTGGTGCTGTGGACACCAGCATGCTTCCTGAGCTTGGGGTGGACAGTGTAGGCAAGTTCACTGAACTTGCTGTTGATGGGTTTTGGGATCTTGGGCTTGACCTCCTTGGGCTTTATAAGGAGGCAGGTACACTCATGGCTTTGGCATTGTTGGCCTGCATTTTCCTCAAGCCCTTCTTGTGCTTCTTGGCAAAGAATTTGAGGTCTACCCCACTAACAGACTGATTACCTATATAGTCTCTGGATGCCATTTCTGTGCTATTTTGGGGACTCTCTGTATGTGGTGTGGTTCTTGGACTTGGCATGTCTGCACTATAGCCCACCAAATGAAGTTAACTTTGATGACTTGATCCCAGTATCTGTCAGGTATTTCTACCATTAACTTATTTATTTTCTCTTTGTTTTTTTAAATAAGAACTTTTTTGAGGCTATACAAATATCTCATTCTTCATCAAACTTTCATTCACTTGGTTTAGCAAGTGAAATTTGAATTGAAATTGAAATTGAAGATTGAAAACATTGAAATTTCTTGCTTAAATTATTACTATGATGGTTACCAAAATTTTACCAGAATTCTATCATTTGATCTACATTTATTTGTTGTCATGCTACTATAATTTTGAGCTGTCTCTCCTCTATCTATCTATCTATCTATCTATCTATCTATCTATCTTGGTATAGAATCATGGTTTTCTATTTTATTCAATAGGTTTATAATTCTCTTACTACCATTATGTATTTTGATACTTGAATTGTCCCAGATTCAGCTAGTGGGGCCCTATTCAAGTTAGCTTCTGTGTTTTTTTGTTTGTTTGTTTGTTTTACTTATACCCATACTACTCTGATACTACTTTATTTTCTAGGCCAACAAAATGTTCCAGGTTCATCTTATACTTTCCCCAACGCAATCCTGGAATCAGGGAATTCTGGTTGCTTTTAGTGGTGAATGGGCTTTAGAAACCAAGATTTTGGCACAAGGGATGCTCATTGCAACTGGGCTCTCACTGCTTTAGGCTTTTTCCTTTGTCAGAAGTAGAAAATATGTGTATAATCAGACACACACACACACCATACTATATTTGAAAACCACCAGTACATATTAATACTTCCAGTACCAGTGAAACACTACATGGTTCATTCTAGCTTCTCTCATTTCCACGTCTGTAACTCCTTTTTTCAACAGTGAGAAACTTGACTCCCATTATTCTCGATATATTTGCTTATTTGTTCAATGTCTTTGTACGAAGCCAATCTCCTGACTCTGTCAGGCCACTGCCGTGCTCAACACACCTTTGTGTGGGCTATTGATCCTAAGGGTTTTGACACTGAGTTATTAAGGAAGGAAGGCTTTGCTTTGTTCTTACAACGGGAATATGTTGGATTGTACATACTTTACATTTGAGGATAAGCAAATCGGCAGCAGGGATCAGCTTAAGAAGGTGACTTCAGAAATTCTGATATTATGTCTTTCACTTTTTTTTTTTAAAGATTTTATGTATTTATTTGACAGAGAGAGATCACAAGTAGGGAGAGAGGCAGGCAGAGAGAGAGGGGAAGCAGGCTCCCCGCTGAGCAGAGAGCCCGATGTGGGGCTCGATCCCAGGACCCTGAGATCATGATCCGAGCAGAAGGCAGAGGCTTAACCCACTAAGCCCCCCAGGCACCCCATGTCTTTCACTTTTTACAGACAAACTCTATGACAAACTTTATCTATAGGCATGTAGGACTTCCTAAAATCCTCAAGTCCTCAGTTAACTGAGATGATCATGTCTTGCTAGTTTAGCTATGCATTTAAACAGAAGTTTGTTTTATCTTATCCAGTCTTTTTAGATGTTTTGTATTGAAAGTATTTTCAAATTAGATTGTCTGACTTCCTACCAGAAACTGCAGTCCTGAACAGCTAGCTTGAAATTACTTTGAGGAATTACTCTGAAAGGTACCCTTCTACTGGCAAGTGAGTTGTCATGTGGCCAGGTCTAGAATGAATGTCACTGGCTCCCCCCTTGGAAAATTCCAATTCTTGGAGAATGCCTAGGAAAACTCCAGACAACAGCCAGACATCAGGCTTTTGAAAAGCCTGCCAATCTTGACAACCTATTTCTAGTGGTATGAACCAGCTCCTTCTTAAAAGGCCTTTCATGTACCTGATGAAGCTGTCCTATCTATCATCTGTCTATCATCTATCTATCCTTCTGTCTATCTATCTTCCTTTAGCTAAGAGTCCCATGGCAATCACTACAGCATCCCAGCCATTGATCTTTGTCATCTGAAGTGAGCTTTGGAGAAGGGGCTTGTGACCAAGGACTATGTGAGTATATCTAATGATGGCTGACTTTAGCTAGAGAAGGGTTCGTCCTGCATTCTAGGCATTTTTACGATTCCTGCTATCAAATGCTATTGTCATGAACCATCCTGCCCAGATCCATTCAATGTGGTATAGTTCTTTAGGTTCACCATCAACAGAAAAATCAAGATTCCCCAATGCAAGACACAGCAAATGGCCAGGAACATTTCTATATTTCATTCTGTTGGATTTCATTCATGTGTCTTTGGACACAGCCATTCTTGCAGAATCAGTAACCAGCACCTTCCTAGCCTACATGTACCTTTGAACTGATCTCAGGCGTTCATTCCATGGGGTGCATTTTTTGTGCTCTACTAATTCTTTTGGCAGGAACACTTGGCTTTCATCTTACCAATAGTGTTTACATTAGAATGTGTCCCTTTAGTGACTGTGGCATTTTGTAGCAGCCTTGCTGGCTAAGGCCTTGGAAGAGCCATTTTAAACTCCCAAGTATGTGCCAGCGGAAAGCATCACCACGTATTTCACAGTAGAATGAACACTGTCAGTAAGCAAGCCTCAAACTTGTAGTTTTTAAACAAAAGGCCAAGTCTAAATATATTATAATACTGTATGTATTAAATGTGGTCATTATCCCCTAGGCTATTGGAACCACTTTTTTTTTTACCATGAGAGAACAATGACTGATATCTGGCAAAACAATTTCCGTAAAAACCCCCAACCGGAAGTCGTAACCTGGGGTAAAGCAGAGACAGTCAAGCACCTTACCATAGCAAATATTAGGAGGAAGAGAACCATACACTAGATCTGAGTCCTCCATTTTTCTTTCTTTAGTACAGCGGGGAAAGCCAGTCAGCAGACTCTAGGAGCCAGCTTTTCTGGCATCTTCTTAACTTCCTTTAGGCTACACACTACCTACAAAATGGTGGTCAGATGCTTTCGTGTGGTTCTAAGGAAGTCGTGTTCTGACTTCCTTTATCTCAACACCACCACATCCTGAGCCCTTGTGCTTGGTGTTGCCTACAATCTCTGTCTCTATGCCCTTGCACACACACTTAAAAGTCCTCCATTGTAGTAATTAGTTCTCAGCTGCATTATTTGTTTATTCATCTCTCATCCCCTTTAGACTGCAAGCCAGTCCTAATGGGTGCTATGACCTATTCAGATTTATTTGTATGCTTGGGATATATACAGAGATCAAGAATTATTTGTTGAATGCATAAATGAGTGAATGAATGCACGCATGCATGCTTCAAAGGTGCCACTTGAAATGTAGATTCTCATGGGTTCAGGTTCCAGGGTGTTCACTCGCTTAACAATAGTAGAGAGCACTTTCATTACCTGCTACTGTTTGGTTCCTTGGTTTTGTCAACAGAAGATGTTGTATTGGAGCAACAGTAAAGTAAAGACTTAGGCGATAGACAGGTTTTCAAACGCAGCCCTTTATTGGAGCAAAAAGTAATCTGAGTGAATCACACCTTGAATCACTCTTGCTGGCAATGAAAGGAGTTAAAAGAATGAATCAATACCATTATATTGAAGTACATTAGCATCCGGGATCTATTATATTACACACTCAGTTCATATTACTATTTTTGAACTAATAACATCAGGTTTTTGCCATAACTGATTTTGTATATTACACGTTAATTTCCCATACCATATTACATTTGATTGTACGTCAATTTCTCATCCCTAAAATACACGTTCTATTAAAGACTGCTATATCTTAAAGTATAGGTTAATGTAGTCTAACAAAGTGGGTTTGTCCAATTTCTTTTCCATTGAATTGGTCACTCATTTGACCGAATCAAATAATCCAAACAGATATTTGACGTCAAGTACATGCTGCTCAAGTCACACTTTTGAGTTAGATAAAAATAGCTCCACTTAATGGAACTAGAGGGTATCATGCTAAGCGAAATAAGTCAATCAGAGAAAGACAATTATATGCTTTCTCTGATATGAGGAATTTGAGAGGCAGGGCAGGGGGTCGTTGGGGGTAGGGAGGGAAAAAAATGAAACGAGATGGGATCAGGAGGGAGACAAACCATAAGAGACTCTTAATCTCACGAAACAAACTGAGGGTGGCTAGGGGGTGGGGGGGTAGGGATAGGGTGGCTGGGTTATGGACATTGGGGAGGGTATGTGCTATGGTGAGTGCTATGGATTGTGTAAGCCTGATGATTCACAGACCTGTACCCCCGGGACAAATAATACATTATATGTTAATAAATAAATAAATAAAATAGCTTCACCGAAACTCAAATCATTTAGTTAAATTTAATGTTTTGCGAGTTTCTGGAAACTCAGTTCACTTAAAACGTATAGGCTGTGTAATGGTTTGCAATTTTTGCAATGGTTTGCATTTTTGAAGTAATACCCACTGTGCCTCACTGTGCAGCACACACATGCACACACACACTCAGTACATTTTATAACTTTATACTTGAGAAGAGGATGTAGAATTCTCCCTTTGACCGGCAGTGATGGAAACAATTGATTATGCAAGATCAATGAACAAAATGAATGATTTTAAAAGGGCACAACATCCTCTTAATTATATATTTTTCAAAAAGCCTTTCGTTTTTGTTAATGCCTACTTCCGTTCTTAGTTTTTTGTGTTTGTTTTCCTTTTCCTTTTGGTTTTGGTAAACCAAATCATTTTCACTAAGGATTATAGTCAGAGTTGGAGCTTGGGACTAGTTAGAAAGAACAGGTCATTATTACCATAAAATTATGCATAATGCCTATTTGTGAACCAGGCTATTTTGCTGAGATGTTTCAGAAAGCTCTATTAAGGAATAACTGATGTCTTATACTTAATAGATTTTCAGTAACTGTTAAATGAATGGCAAACACAATTAAAGCTGAAGCCGATATTTGTTTTTTGTTTTTGAGAGAGAAAGTGTGTGCACATGTGCACATGGGGGCAGGGACAGAGGGAGGGAGAGAGGGAGAGAGAGAGAGAGAGAGAGAGAGAGAGAGAATCTCAAGCAGACTCCCTGCTGAGCGAGGAGATGCGGGGCTCCATCTCACAACCTCAAGATCATGACCTGAACTGAAATAAAGAGTCTGACGCTTAATTGACTGGGTCACCCAGGCTCCCCTGAAGCTGATATTTGAAAATGATGTTATGGAGTTTCAATAAGGATGTTTAAAGTTATGGATAGCAAAACTGGTCTTAACGTAAATTACTACCTGACTGTAAAATTCAGTACGGTAAATGTAGCTCTCTAAAAGGAACAATAAAGTCATAGTCATCACAGCTATGTGCTTTCCTTCTTAAACATTCAGAGGAAGGGGCAAGAAAGAGAACTAATATTTTTGAATATCTATATACACCACAAAAGGATCTCAGGGTTGTGAGATTGAGCCCCAGGTCAGACTCTGAGCCTAGCGCAGTCTGCTTGAGATTCTCCCTCTCCCTCTGACTCTCCTGCTCGTGCACACACTCTCTCTCAAATAAATTTAAAAAAATAAAAAAAATAAAAAATAAATAAATAAATAAATAAGTCTTAAAAAAAAAAAGTTTATATACACCACAAAGAAATCCAGGAAGTTCACATATATCACTTAATCCTTAAAGTAACATAGTTTAGAGATAAGGAAAATGCACGTCAGGGGCGCCTGGGTGGCTCAGTTGGTTAAGCATCTGCCTTTGGCTCGGGTCACGATCCCAAGACCCTGGGATCGAGCCCCGCATTGGGCTCCCTGCTCGGCGGGAAGCCTGTTTCTCCCTCTCCACTCCCCCTGCTTATGTTCCCTCTCTCGCTGTCTCTCTCTCTGTCAAGTAAATAAATAAAATCTTAAAAAAAAAAAAAAGGAAAATGCTGTTCAGGAAATTGAAAACTCACATAGCATTAGGCACAGAGAGAGTGGAAGGGTGGGGGTCACCCCCAGGCCTGCCTAGCTCCCGGGCAGTCCCCACTGCAAGTGCCTGCTGCACTTGGAATTTCCATCAGGTAGTTCTGGTAGCTGTTTAGGGTAAAGTGTAGAAAAATGTTTGAAAGTCATTCTTCTAACCAGTTTGCTTCTTGGTTCCTAACCAACCAAATGGGTCTAAGTGAGCCACTTTGTGGACGGTCCAGTCTCCACATTGATGAGCACAGCAGCATCCAGAATCTTTCCAAAAACTTTGTACTGCAGGTTTAATATGACCTAAGGAAGCAGAGATTTTTAAGACCCCTGGCACCATTATTTTCCTTAGTATTAATCCTTTTCTGAAGCTAGAAGCAGGACAAACATCTCACCGAGGATTTATAGCACTTACTAACTGATCTCAGTTCAATTTTGTGCCAGCCAAAAACTGAGTTTCCAATTAGATAAAACAAGGTGAAAAGAACTACAGAACTCAGTAATTAAGGGCACAAACACTGGAGTCAGACAGCCTTGTGTAAAAATCCTGGGACTGCCATCATAATAAAATAACTTCGATTAAGTTATTTTATTGCTCTGGGCCTTAGTTTCCTTAACCCTAACCTATGTGGGGATTTTATGAGGATTAAAGGAAACATCTCTTAAGCATTTGTAATGCCTGGCACATTGAGATTAGTGAATGGCAGTTTTTAGTGATGTTGTTCATGTTCAGTTGTCACCAAATTATATTCTTTCTCCACCCAACTGCAGATGATAATCAAGGCTGTGAGCTAAGGAAATCACAGAGGCCTTTATGGGCTTTGCAACCAGAGGTGACAATATGTGATTCTAAGGAGGCTCAGAACTCATTAACAGAACCCCTTTCAAGGGTTAGTTACCATCCAACAGGGAGTAACGGCTTCGAATAGTCTTTTTTGCTTATGTAGTATTACAGGGATTTTCGGTGAACCACACTCGGCATTTATTCAGTAACTTTCACCAAAGAAGCTCAAAACCGGTCACCAAACAGAAACGGAAAACCCTTGGGACTCAGAAGAGTAATGCTGTCTGATTGATGGCCAGCCAGAAAGCAGGGAAGGCCAGACGTGGCTCTGATCACGATCTGGGATGTGAATCCCAGATGGGCAGAAATGAGATCCTTCTGAGATTTCTAAGAAGTGTTTTGTTCCTCTGGCTTCAGAGACGCGCAGATGACAGCACTAAGGAAAGAGAGGGCGTGAGGCCCAGCGACTGTCGGAGGAAGCACAGAGAAGGCCTCAGAGGGCTGGTTTAGCGAAGGGAGAGGTAACGGTGGCAAACACAGGTCTGCAGATGGGGCTGACAAGCGCTTCTAGACAGGAAATGACACGGGAGCAGTTCGGGCTGGCGTCTGGTAAGGTTTGTGCTGTTTCCACCATGTGGTTTGTAAGAAGGGTAATGCCATCTGGCAACGCCCTCCCCGAAGCATGAGTTAGTTCGGTTCTTAGCAGCCCTTTCGGCCACACGGGCTCTTTCACTAACATGAAGCGCCCCTCCCCCGATCTCGGTTCCGCCCCGCGGCGCGCAGGCGTGACGTCCCCGCAACCGGCCAATCAGGGCGCGGGACCAAAATAGCGCCGTATAAAGGCGTGCGGGCCGGCGCCGCCGTCTCAGAGCCGCGAGCTGGGGCGGGGTTGCGCGCGCAGGTGAGCGGGGCGGGGCCGGCGCACACCTGCTTCCGCTGGACGTGGGCCGGGGAGGCAGTCGGCCGCGGCTCTGGCGCTCGGGGAACCTGCACTGTCCCCGTAACACCGACGCCACTGGGCTCCCGTTCAATAGAAGTCGTCACTACTCTCCCAACTGGTTTCCAGTTCGGAAAGAAGCGCCGACCGCAACCTGCGGCTTGCGTAATCAAAGGGCATGTTTAAAGAGCAGACCACAACCGAGTTTCCAGGGGTGACTCCTTGTCCCGCCCGAGAACATGCTAATTTAGCAGGCGCTCAGCCCTGCAGGAAGTCTCCGATGAATGGACGCGGCTCTACCCTCGGAGCAGGCTTACAATTGTGGGTGGCAGACAGCAACTGAGGCCCGTGGTAGTGAGATAGACGTCCTTCGTGGAGAAAGAGTTCAATTCAGGGTGGAAGGCATTACTCGAGGTCACCTATCTAGGAGGAGGTGACTTTTGAGCTATTAGATGGGGGAAAAAAAGATTTTGACGTCGTACACACGTGGGTCCGGGCCTCTGCCCGGTCACGCACTCGCTCTGTGAACACTGAACACATCAGCAGACCTAAAAGCGTTCCCTTCTTTAAGGTGCGGATAGCAGTAGATGGTGTGATGACGTTTTTGAGGCGCCCCCACTCCCCCCGCCCCATGATCGTGTTCATTTCTCCCTTTTTTCCCTTCCTCCCTTCTTTCCTTAATGTCTTTCTTTCATACTCGTCATTTTCTTTCTTTTCTCCTTCATCCCTTCATCTTTTTTACCTTTTTGCTAATTGAAGTATAACCTACACATAATAACCTGCACAGATCTTAAGAGATAGGTGGGCTTTCATGTATGTATACACAGGTAATCAGTTCCCAGATCAAGGTGTAGGACATTTCAGTCGCCCTAGAGGTAACTGCTGTTCTGAAATCGTTAATACATTTTAATTTGCCTGTTCTTAAACATTATATAATTGCAATCAAACTGTGCTTTTTTTCTGTCTGGTTTCTTTCACCCAACATAATTATCCATGGTATTGCATGTATCAGTAGTTTGTTTATTGCTGGGTGGTATTCTTTTGTATGGATACACTACAACTAATTTAATCCAGGTCTACCACTGATGGGCAATTTGGTTATTTTCAGTTTTTGTCTATTATGAATGAAACTGCTGTGAACATTCTTAGGTTCTTTTGGTGGATCAATGAGCTCAGTTTTATTGGGTATATAATGGCATTTCTGTCATAGGATAGGGGTATGTTTAGTTTTAATCGACACTGCCTAACAGTTTCCCAAAAAGTTGGAATCAATTTATGAAAGTTAGTTACTTAATATCCTTGCCAACAGTTGGCATTAACAGTGTTAAAATTCTTGGTGAGTATGTAGCAGTATTTTCTTGTGGTTTTCGTTTGTATTTCCCTAATGAATAATGATGTTGAGCCTCTGTAGTACCTTATTAGCCATTTGGGTAACTTTTTTGTGTGAAATGGTTGTTTGAGTCTTCTTTTTTTTAATGGGCTTGTCTGTCTTTTCCCTAGGATTTCTAGGAATGTTTTATATTTTCTGGATATGAGTCTTTTGCTAAGCATTATGTATCATGAATATATTCTCTCAGTCTGTGCCTTGCCTATTCAGTTCCTTCCTGTGTCTTTATTTTGGTCTTCCAATGAATGTGCAATAACATTGAGTTTTTAAAAATTTACAGTTCTATGAGATTTGACACATGTATGAGTAGCGTGATCACCACCATAGTCGGGATCCAGAACAGTTCCATCACCCCAGAAAACTCCCTTTGCAGTCCTATCCTGCCCCACTTATTACCCCTGGGAATCATGAATCTGTTCTTTGTTACACTTTTGCCCTTTCCAGAATGGCATAAAAAATGGATTTCGTATCGTGGGTAGCCTTTTGAGTCTGACTACTTTCATTCATGATAATGCCTGTGAGATTCATACACGCTGTTGCATGGATTAATAGCCCATTCCTTTTTATCACCCTTTCCATTGTGTGGCTGTACCACTGTTTATTTACTTGTTGAAGGAACTTTGGGTTGTTTCTACTATTTGACAATTATAACTAGCACTGCTATAAACATTTGTGTACGGTTTTTTTGTGTGTATTATCAGTTTAAATACCCAGGAGAGCATTGCTTTGTCATTTGGGAAGTATATATTTAACTTTATACAAATCTGCCAAACTGTTTTCTGGAGAGAACCATTTTGTTTTCCCATGAGCAGCATGAGAGTTCTGGTTGCTCTGTATCTTCATCAGCACTTGGTATTGTCACGTTTTATTTAGTGGTAATATGTGATGGTGGTATCTTATCATGGTTTTAATGTGCAATTTTATGAAGACTAATGATGTTAAGCATCATAATGGGCTTATTTGCAATACATTTATTCTCATTGATGAAATGTCTATTCAAGCTTTTTTCCCATTAAAAAAAAAACAAAACAGGTTGGGGGTACCCGGGTGGCTCAGTGGGTTAGGCAGCCGACTCTTGATCTCAGCTTGGGTCGTGATCTCAGGGTTATGGGATTGGGCCCTGTGTTGGGCTTCACGCTCAGCGGAGTGTCTACTCGAGATTCTCTCCCTCTCCCTCTCCCCACCTCAAATAAATAAATAAAATCTTAAAAAAAAAAAATCAGGTTGTTTTCTTACTGTTGAATTTTGAGAGTTCTTTATGTATTCTGGATACAAATCCTTTGAAAGACTTCCTTCCACTGAATTGATGTTACATCTTTGTGAAGAATCATTAGCCATATTGTGTGCCTGTTACCGTTGTTCTTACATGTCTACTTTTTCCTTGTGGACAAGAAACAATTCCCTGTCGGCTAAGTCCACGCTCTGGCTCGTCTGAATCGGGTTCTGATGCTTGCTTTGCCTTTTCAAACCGTTCTTGTCTTTTACCACACCTGGTAATTTTTTTTGTTGAACGCCAGACATAGTGTGTCAGGTAAGAGGAACTGGGGTGATCAGGCTTTTAGGGTAAAGTTTTCTTTTCATCAGCCAGGAGTTGCCTGTGTTTAATGTTTGCTCTAGCCGTAGGTACCAGAGACTTCCTCTGGTTTCCTCATTTTTTTATGCTTCCTGTTGTCTTTGGGTTTTCCTAAGAACTTCTTCAATAGAGTCTTGTGTTTTGCAGCTCGCTCTCTCCATTGTAATCCCTGTGACTATATTTGGGAGCCCTGCTGATACGGTGGTTAAGGTGTGAGGGGAGGGAGGTATTCTGTAATCATATAATTAAATCTGTTTTTAGGGGGTTAAGTCCTTGGGCTGTGACCTTCAGAAAGTGTTCTTAGCCTTTTCTTTCCCTCCCCCCACCTGAGATCAGAAGGTTTGAGGGGATTAGAACTGGCTAATTGCCATTCCTTCAAATCAGATAAGACTCCCTTAGAGGGCAGGTCTTTGTTAGGGAGACCTCTTTGGGTGTTTTTTAAAATGGTGAATTTTCCTCTTCCCCCTGCCTGAAAGCATGATGGGGTTTCCAGAGCTAAAGCCCACAAAAATGTGGGGTCCCTCTAAGACTGGGCTCCCAAGAAAGCTAAAACCAGAAGTTCTGTTGATTAATTTTTAAGTTTGGAGATTTGCCAGTTATCTTGCTCTTACTGATTTCTAATTTCCTTTGTGGTCATAGAACATATTTTGTGTATTTCCAATTCTTCTAACTTTACCAAGGCTTGTTTTATAACCCTGGGTAGGGTCTATTTTGGTGAATGTTCCCCAAGAAGAATGTATTAAGTGAACTATTCTGCAAGTGTCGATCACATTAGTTGGTTGATGGTGTGTTTCAGTTTGTGTCCGTGCTGATTTTCTGTCTGCTTTGTTCCATTGATGACTGAGAGGAGTGTTGAACTCTCCACCTATAATTTTGGATTTGTCCATTTCCCCTTCATTTTATCAGTGTTTGCTGCAGGTATCTTGAAGCTCTGTTGTCTGGTGCATGAGCCTTTAGATTGGCTCTGCTCTCTTGGCAACCCTTTTATCATTTGCAAAGACAGCAAAGGGTATGAGGTTTTACCCCACTTGCAAGCCTAATGAGTTAGCCTGCCACGGTTTCATGGATGCTGGCAGAACACACAGGATGTGGGCGCCTGGGTGGCTCAGTCGGTTAAGCGGCTGCCTTCAGCTCAGGTCACGATCCCCAGGGTCCTGGGATGGAGCCCTGCACTGGGCTCCCGGCTCAGAGGAGAGCCTGGGTCTCCCTCTCCCTCTGCCTGCTGCTCCCCCTGCTTATGAACTCTTTCTGTCAAATAAATAAATAAAATCTTAAAAAAAAAAAAAAAAAAGACACAGGATGTTATTAGCCATGGAGCAGTCGCCACACTGTCAGCCTTTGCACCACTTCCTTGAGCCCCATCGCTCCGCGGCTGATGCAGACAGGGCCGGATGGGACCTGCGCACAGTGGGGCCGCAGCACAGCAGTGGATCCCTGGGGCTAGGGGACCCAGACCTTTGATTACAGGCAGGAAATCTTCCTGATCTTTGCCATTATTATACTGGACTGAAAGCAGACCAGCCACTGTCTTACCCGAGAGGGGAGTGGTTCCTGTTTCCAGTGCTGCTGACTGCACAAACGTCCTTGAAAAGATACCCCAGATCCAAGATAGTCACTCCCTCGGTTCACAAGATGTTCAGAGATGCAAGGGCCTTTAGAGAACTGTCTTTCAGGGGCGCCTGGGTGGCTCAGTGGTTTAAGCCTCTGCCTTCGACTCAGGTCATAATCTCAGGGTCCTGAGATCAAGCCCCATATCGGGCTCTCTGCTCAGCAGGGAGCCTGCTTCCCCCTCTCTCTCTGCCTGCCTCCGCCTACTTGTGATCTCTCTGTCAAATAAATAAATATAATCTTTAAAAAAAAAGAGAGAGAACTGTCTTTCAGCAATAATGTTCCTCTTTATCCCCCATAATTTTTCTGGCTCTGAAGTCAGCTTTGTCGGGTACTGACTTAGCACTCCAGTTCTTTCTCGCTTAGTGTTTGCATGGCGCAATGGTTTCCATCTTATGATTTTTAACCTACCTCTATCTTTATATTTAAGGTGAGTTTGTGTGTGTGGGTGTGTATGTTTTGTTTTGTGGACAGCATGTAGTTTGGTCTTGTTTTCTCATCTAGTCTCAAAATCTCTTATCTCTAATCTGCATGTTTAGATCAGGGGTGGGCAAACTGCCTGTGGGGTCAGATCTGGTTAATGACCTGTTTCAGTAACTAAAGTTTTATTGAAACGTAGACATGCTTATTCATTTACATCTTTTTTTTTTTTTTTTTTTGGCCACTTTT
This sequence comes from Potos flavus, assembly GCA_028534135.1. NCBI lineage: Eukaryota > Metazoa > Chordata > Mammalia > Carnivora > Procyonidae > Potos > Potos flavus. The sequence continues at coordinate 6,947,797 of CM052886.1, read as the reverse complement.
CCCTTACAAAAGTAGAATTGAGTAGTTGCAAATGACTGAGAAATCCCAAAAGATTTACTATCTGGCACTTTGTAGAAAAGATTTGCAGACCCTGGTTTAGATTATTTACATTTCAGGTAGTTCTTTTTTTTTTTTTTTTTAAGATTTTATTTATTTATTTGACAGCGAGAAAGAGATCACAAGTAGGCAGAGAGGCAGACAGAGAAGAGAGAGGGGAGCAGGCTCCCTGCTGAGCAGAGAGCCCTACACTGGGCTTGATCCCAGGACCCTGAGATTATGACCTGAGCCAAAGGCAGAGGCTTTAACCCACTGAGGCACCCAGGCGCCCTTGGATTTAGGTTATTTTTAAATTTTTTTTATTTCTTTTTTTGCTTCTTCCCTGTTTTTCATTCTTCATTTCCTCTGCCCTGCCTTATTTTGGCTACCTGAATATTTTTTAATGTTCCATTTTAATTTTCTTTTTTTTTTTTTTTTAAGATTGATTTATTTATGAGAACGACGGAGAGAGCAGGGGGAGGGGCAGAGGGAAAGAATCCCAAGCAGACTTCCTGCAGCGTGCAGAGAGGTGGGGGGGGGGGGGCATCCAACCCATGATCCTGAGATCATGACCTGAGCTGAAATCAAGAGTCGGACACTCAACCTGACTGAGCCACCCAGGCGCCCCTCCATTTTAATTTTCTCTGGAATTTTTCACTGTATCTCTTTGTACATGTTTGTAATGGTTGCTGTAGGGATTATGATGTATAGGCTTAATATTTCACAGTCTAATTAGAACTAGTATTCTAGCACTTCAGTTCAATGTCAATACTTCACCACCATATAGATCTCTTCCTCCTTCGTGTTGGAATATCTATTTCTTTGGGTCTTCTGATTCTTGCTTTGCAATGTCCGTGTCTGTGGCTGCCTCCCAAAGTCCTCTCTCGGCCGGGGAGTAACCTAGCGCCCTCATCACCAGTTCTCCCTTATCTGTCCTGCACACATCCATCTCCCCAAAGTACATTTTCAGCTTATCCCTGGGCTGCTCAGAGTATTTATTTGACTCCTTATCACTTACAACATAAAATCCAAATTAATCAGCTGCCCTTCCATCTCCTACCATCCCACCCGTCCTATCAGGAAATGCATCTTGAGCTTCTCTCTAGCCTCCGGGGAGAAGGAACTCCGCCTAAATTCTCTGCTCCAGCCGATGGGTTTCATCACAGTCCTGCCTCCAAGCCCTTGCGAACTATCTCCTTGCGTGTCCCAACTACGTGCGACTTTCCAGGACTCGGTAAGCCCACTTCCTGCAGAGGAGCCCCTTGGGCATCCCAGGTCACCTCAGACTTTCTTTTCAGTAGCACATGATCACCAACCCACGGATAGAATGGAGTCAAATCAACATTGACATGATTTTAAATTGTGGCACCAACTACGGGCCATCCGGTCGAACAGGGAAGTGAGAGCAGTAAGTGGGAAGTAGGGTTGGGTCGGGGTTACGGTGGCCGAGTAGGTGGGAGAGGCTTCCTGTCCCACCATAAATACACCTGTGTAGCAGCTGACCTTGTTGCAGAAATTTACAACCAGAGGATCTCTCCTTAGATTCGGAGCCTCCTGAGGGCTCCGATCTCTAAATGCTTTTAAATTCAGTAGGAAAGAGTCTATAGAGCCCCTTCCTGGGAACAAGTGTGGAAAGGGAGGAAGAGCATGGGACTCGGTCGCCTGGTGGCCTGAGGTAACCACTCCCTCCCCCGCAGCTCTGTGCCCAGGATCCACCTCGTGTGTCCGTGCGGGGGAGAATCCAGCACATTCTGCTCACATGTGTGCCAGAGCTGGTTTTTTTTCTTGGCTCCATCTTCAGTAATTTGTTATCAAGAAAAAGACTCCCAGCAAAATCATGTTTCTTGCACAATCGCAGAGGTGATAGATTGCCCAAGATGAACATAGACCAGAGTGGGCTGATCTGAGATCAGCGGAGACCCAGCAGAGTGATACACATTTGTCGTAAAAAAAAAAAAATTAGAGAATACAGTCAAGCAAAATATAAAAATCATCCATAACTCTATTATATTTTAGTGCACATCTTTGAAGTCTTTTATGCTCCTTTCTTCCTCCCTCCCTCCCTCCCTCTCTCCCTCTCTCCTTCCTATCTTCCCCTTCCTCCCTCCCTCCCTCCCTTCCTTCCTTCCTTCCAACCTACCTTTCCTTCCCTCTTCCTTCCTTCCTCACTCTCTTCCTTCCTCCCTTCTTTCCAACCTACCTTCCCTTTCCTCCCTCCCTCCCTCCCTCCTTTCCTCCCTTCCTTCCCTCCCTCCCACTTGCCTGCCTGCCTTTGCAATGGGAGGTATTTGACCACTGTCCCTGCTTAGTAATTTCTTGAACTAGATCCTTTCAGTGTCTCTGCTCCCCACTTCTCACCTCCATCCCTCTCCTCTCCTGGGGCACATTCTCCTTCTCTCTGCCTTTTTCTTGCCTTAGGATGATTTCAGATGGGGTCATCCACATAGATAGGGGCAGAGACCAAGGCAAACCTCAGCGTGAAGATGGACATATCCAATGGCTAAGGGATTTTCTCAGGGGACTCTACGGGCAGGGCAGCTGGTACAGCCCTTGGGTCAGCTCAGGCAGGAACGTGGACTGAAAAAGGCTGCTGCCGCATAGACTAGCTCTTTGTCATACCTCTCTCCAAACAACCAGCATGTGACTGACCATCTGCTGGGGAAGAGGGTAGTGGTGCTTGGGGGGAAGAGGACACATCGGCAGAAAGATTTGCTTTGTCATTGAGTTTTAACACACAGACAATAAGGGGCATGAGGAACACTCATCTTAAGTGCGTAGCTCAATGAAGTTCTACATTTGTGGGTATCCATATGACTGCATTTGAGCTCAAGATACAAAACATTTCCAGAAGGTTTCCTATGCTCCTTCCCAGTCAATATCCCTTTTCCCAGAATCCTCTCCACCCCAAACACATAAAGGCGAACATGATTTTGGCTTCTTTTAACAGGTGGTATTTTATATCTGGCTTCTTTTGCTCAAAATAATGTCTGTGAGATGCTTATTGTCTGCTAATATTTTGCAAATATTGTTTCATCAGCTTATTTTACCAAAAATGGAATCGTCTTGCGCATGCAACTTGTCACTGGTCTTTCCATTTAATATTTTGGCAACAGTTGCCCTTTTCTTTAGCTTTCTTGTACTATGGAATTTTCAAAGTTTGGATAATGTTCTCTATTATGTATGTGCTGTAATTTATTGGACCAGCCCTCAATTGTTCAACGTGAGATAATTTCCTTTCAAAAAAATTACAGACAATACTTCATTGAACATTCTTGCAATGAAATCTTTGTGCACGTAATTATTCCTTTAGGATAAACCGTAAGAAGTAGAATCACTAGGTCAAAGGTCATATACATTTTTAAAGCTCTGTTATCCAGAAAAGTTGTGCTAATTTTCTCTTAGCAGCAGTGAATGAGAGTGTCTCTGGTTCCTCAAATCTTGACCATCACCGGACATCATATTTTGAATACGTGACAATGTAATAGGCGAAATGTATCTTTTTGAAAAAATAACTTTAAAAATTAAACATATATCATTTTAATTTGTATTTCTTCAATTACAAATATGGCCCAACCCTTTTATATTTATTAATCACTTCTGTCTTAAGACTCTTGATGTCTGTGTCCGGCAGGCAGGGTTCAGCTGTAGATAACAGAAGCCACTCTTTCTGTTTTAAGGGGAAAGAGCCATGACAAAGGGAATTTGCTTCTTACAAAATCACCGGGAGAGCTGGAGGAGCAGGACCTGTGCTCGGCTTCCAGGAATGAGTGTGAGAACCCTACCCCGACCCGCTGCCTCAGAAGAGCTGCTGCTTTTGCCCTAACAGCTTCGGTCTACATACTGGGCAACACCCAGGGCTGTTGGCCCTTGAGCCACGTGAGGTCCACTCGAGCTTCACCAGCAAAAATAGTGCCCCGTGCCCAGCTCCCAGGACACATCTGTTGTTAACTAGACTGGAACCTCCGCTAATTCCACCATCAGAACAAACAGCAACAAAGTGAAAACAACCCAAACACAAAATACCTAGAAATGCTAGGTTAAATGTAACAAACATCCTTTGCAGTGTATTAGAGGTCAGAAGAAGGCCAAGGAGACTCCCAGGAGTCCCAAATGGAAAGAGAGCTGGATACTGGAGGTATAAGTGAATGCTGGGGGTACTTAGTCTGGTAAGCCAGATGCTTTGATGGTCCTGTGGGCCTGGTAGACAATGCCTTGGGGGACCCATGCATGTTGGGGAGATGAAAGGGAGGGTTCTAAGACCCCCACAGGGCTATGGCCTCCAGGAAAGAATGGACTGAAAAAAAAAATCTGACTTTTAACAAAGAGAAATCACAGGACATTTGTCTTTGCCCTTGCTCTGAGTGGAGAAGAAAAGTAGCTTTCAGGAATTTGTGATGATACGTTGCCACCTGTGTGGGGTTTGGGTTTGAGGTTTGAATCTACACTGAGTGATTTGAGAAGTTAATTTTACGAGCCTGAGTTGGTAACAATTCTGGACATCTGACAAAACTGTGTAGATCTTTCTGGGGAGACATAGTCTCAATCCAGGCCTTATAGGATTCCTACAGATAAACCCCAGCTGAATATAAGCTCCCATTCCAAAATTTAAAAAAATATATGAAGAAACAAGTCACCATAAATTAGAATTAAAAACTCCTAATAACTTATGATACTGTGTATATCAAGTGTGGAATATAAAACAAGAATGCCTAAAATATTTGGTTAGATTTAAAAAATGCACGCAAGAAAGGAACAGGAGTACTATATAATATAATCATATAATATACATAACCAAAAGTACACAAATTATAAGTGGACAGCTTGATGAAATTTCACATTCTGAACAGATCTGTGTAAGCAGCACCCATAACAAGAAATAGAATGTAACCAGCACCCCAAATCCCCCATCCCTCATATTTCCTTCCAGTTATTAGCCATATCTCTTCGAAGGGTAACTACTATTCCAATTTCTAATAGCACTGATTAGTTTTAGGCTGATTTGGAAAAGCGCTAAATAGAATATCTAAGAGCTTAAAAGTATGCTCAGTAAAATTAAAGAAACAAACCACCAAATGGGTTAAATAGATTTGGCATATCTAAAGAAAATAATTAGATAGGGAATTAATTGAATTCAAGCTGAAGAATTTTCCAGAACACAGAACAGAGAAACAAAATGACGGAGAAAAGGCAGGAGTGAAGAGACATGGAGGATAAACCAGGGGATCTAACATGCTTCTCATCAAACTTCCACAAGAACAACGGAGAGAACAGGTGAAAGGTGATTTTCCACAAGAGAATGTCAGGGAATTTTTCATAACTGCTGAAAGCTATGAATCCTTAGATTCAGGAATAATACTGAGTCCTCAGCAGAATAAATAAAACAAACACCTTGACTCAGGATAGTGGTACTGAGATCACTGAGGAAAAACAGAACTACATGCAGTCACAGAAAAGACAGGTGCCTTAAGAAGGTACGACAGTGAGATCAAGCCCACGTTCTTCAAAGGTAACAGCGGAAGTGGAGGCAGGGGAGGGGCAGTACCTTCAAAAGTCTGAGACACAGTAACTTAATATAGAATTATATGTCTCGCTAATCTATCCCTCAAGAGTATGAGTGCAAAAAAGATGTTTGCAGACCCTCCCCCCAAAAGTACCCCCACCAACCCTCTCCAGCTTTCTAAAATAAATAAATAAAATCATATGTAAATATATAAAGTTTATACATATTAAAAAAAAAGATTGAATCTTCATATTATAAATAAAAATCAATGCCAGGGCAGATTAAAGATCTGAATGAAAAGGCAAAAAGTTCTGCCTTTAAGAAAAAAACAGGATCCCATTTGTGTTGTGATCTTACAAATCACACACACGAAAAATCATAAATAACAAGACTGATAACTTACTGATATTAAATTTTAAAACTTCATCAAAAGACAAAATTAAGGAGTGAAAAGATAAGTCATTAGCTCTGAGAAGGTTTGTGCAGATGTATTTTAACCCACAAACACTAGCAGCAGAAGATTAATATATAAGATTACAGGAGGAACCCCTGTTAACCAGGAAAACGAACAACCCAGCGGAAAAGACAGCAATTTGCTCAAGACAGAAACAAGATGGAAAATTAATAGAAAAAGTTCCTAGCGATCAGGCAAAGGAACATTAAAACCACAAAGAAATATTTTATGCCCTTCAGACTGAGGAAAATGCAAACTCTGATGATAGCAACTACTGGTGTAGATAAGGAGCAAACCTTCCAGCGTGTACTTTGGCAACCGCTTGGTAGAATAATTTGGAAATATCTAGCAAATTGAAAAATACAGACAAGATTCGGGAATTCTTTTAGGTACATATCCTGGACAAGCCCTTGCACAGGACAAGGAGACATGTCTAGGAATATCTCAAGTATCATTCTTTTATACTGGACAATCGGAAACAAATGAAATTTCTATCATGGGGAGAATGGATAAGTAAATTGTTGCCCATTCCTATCACGGAATAGTAAATAGCGATGAAAATGAATGAGCTAGAGTCATGCCGGTCAACATGGATAAATCTCCCAGTAGAGTGGAAAATGGGAAGTGCAGAAGTCTATGTACCCAGTCTAAGACCAGTACTAGTCTTAGACTGGGGCGAATGGGGCCCCTGTCCCAGGTCCCTCCATCTAGGACTCCCTGCCCTTTGGATCCCCTTCCTTGAAATTATTTACCCCCCTAATCAGCGTCTGGGACCAACTGGATGGGGCTGGCCGCTCTCCACACAGAGCCTTCAGGAGCTCAGGACTGTGCCTTTCCGGGCCGAGCCAGGTTCCAGGAAGTTCTAGCCGCAGATCGCTCTAGCTGGCTGGTGCAGGTTTTCTTCCGCGGCGGAGAGCCCGGGTTGCTCGCATGGTGAGGACACACCGTTTTGGGCCACTCAGGTCGATGATGTAGACGGGCACTCTGCCAATTAGACGTGAGCTGCTTCGGGAAGGGAGGGAGAATTAGGTGAAGGTTAGAGTTACACTGGGAGCTTGTTTTGGAATGTTGTATTCCTTAAGCTCTGTGGGGTGGTGGATAGAAGGGGTCGATTGCATTACTCTTTATGCCTTTATGTTTGTTTGAAATATTTCATTAACAATAACAAAAAAACAAAAAAAAGGAAGAAAGGAAAGATGGCACGTAAGCCCCTCTCTGCCTTTGTAGGGCCGGCTGGTGGGGGACAGTGGACTACTGGGTGTGGGGGGGTGGGACACAGCAGGAGCCCCTCTGTTCTCCCGCGAGGAGAGGCGGCCCAGGGTTCATCCCTGCGCCGGGGCTGTAGGTGTGCGAGCCGTGCCGGGGGCTCTGCTGTCAGCCCCTTCACCATCCAATACCTGCTGAACACGTAAATCTTGCAAATGGAAAGGAAATTCCACAGTGAGGTTAAAAGTCAAAGCCACCCAGAATTCTGAGCGTTGGCCAAGACTGGTGAAAAACAGTTGTTTGTTGCAACTTTATTAAATTCAGTCGTTGGAAAGTCTGCGTTGCTATGAATCTTAACTATTTAAATATAGGCGTTTTCAGTTGGTGGTTCGTCTCCCAGGACAGGGAAGGAGTGTCTGGCGTTAAAGGAGCCACGCCGGGAACCGGGCCCCTGGCGAAGCTCCCTTCTGGAAGCGCCGCCTTCCCCAGGGGCACATTTTCTCCTCCGCGTGGTCTCAGTTCCGCGCCAGACCAGTTGGGCAGCATGCTTTCCTACCTTTCCGGGGCCCGATCTGGATCAGCATGCCAAGGCTTTCGAACCCATCGGATTCTTTCCTTGCTTAAAAGCCTCTTTCTTTGGAAGGCCTTTGAGTGAATCATAAAATTAACATCTGAAAAGAATCCGCAGCCACTGCGCGGGGGAAGGCTGGGGGCTTCTAACCAACCACACCCAGAGTGACCTTCCTGTTTTTTTTTTTTTTTAAAGATTTTATTTATTTATTTATTTGACAGAGAAAGAGAGAGAGTACAAGCAGGGGGAGTGGCAGGCAGAGGGAGAGGGAGAAGCGGGCTCCCTGCAGAGTAGGGAGCCCGATGTGAGACTCGATCCCAGGACCCTGGGATCGTAAGCTGAGCCCAAGGCAGTTGCTTAACCCACTGAACCACCCAGGTGCCTCAAAAGTGACCTCCCTAAGGGCCTTTAGCTCGGGAAGGAGCTTTGTAGGTGGAGGGGAGGCGCAGCTGTACCCCTGGACTGAGCCCCAAACTCCCGCGCCCCCCACCGTTGTTCTCAGGCTTGGGCGATTGGCGGGCGCCCCGCCCCCCTTCACGTCCATCCTTTCTCTGGCTCAATTCTAAGCAGACAGCAACAAATGTTTAAACAAAGAATGAGGGAAGCCTATTTCAGTAACTTTCACTTCTCTACATGCTTGATTGCTTCAGTCAGGCGTGACATATTTTTGAATTTACATTTTCAATTCTATTTTGTACTTGCTCTATAACACGTTACACTGTAGACATTTTCTTTTTGATGAAAAAGAGAAGATTGATTTGGGGATTCACAAAGTGTTTGATTAATCAGGGCTTGGTTTAGCATTCAAGAATGTTGTCCTGATGCTTTCCACTTCTTTGTTTCTGCCCTAGATTTTTCTTTATCTCTTTTGTCTCCTGTATCTTTCCAGCTCTGCGGACTTCTTTGAAGGCAAGAGGGCTCTGAGGATTGAAGAGAGAAAAGCTCTTCTTCAGTCATTTATTATTATCAAGACTTCTGATGATTGAGTATCTTGCATATTTAGCCCCTCGGGAAAAATCTGAGCATATCTCCGCCCTTAGAAACTCAGGTAACCCTGGTGAGGAGGGGTGTGTGTGTGAGAGAGAGAAAAAATCATGTTTTTCCTTTCCCCGACTTCGTGATGGATCATGGTCTCCATAATGCTCGAGCCAAAAACTGCAGCTTGCAGTTTAGATATGAAGGAGGTGGAGGAAGCCTCAGGCCAAGGGACGGTGGGTCGGGGTTCTAGAAGATAGATCTCGCTGTCCATCTTTGTGTGAGCATTTTGTCAAGAATGGCAGCTTTCTAAAGACTAGCGCTTCAGCTCGAGGGTCTGGGAGATGAGATTTGTAAATTTGAAAGATGTTTCAAAGGCAAAAATGCATTGCTCACAGACCGTGTCCACGGAGAATGTCTTCCAGGTGATGCAGAATGCTGGTTACTGCGACCCCGTCTGAGAAAAGGAACAGATGAGGCTGGTTATGGTCTAGCACGTTGGTGGCTATATCAAGGCCCTGGGGTGAGCTCCATGCTGGGTTACATCCGGTGGCCTGGCTGCCCAGGGGACGGAGGCCAGTTTCCTTCCAAGTCTTCCTTGAGATTCAGGGACATTGGAAAACTCACTCCCAAAAACTTCTAGGACTGTGTCATACTTGGTAAGGGAATTAGGTACTGGGAGATTACCCAACAACCTTTTAATTTTATACATTCTAATATTTTTCTGTAATGTGTGACACAATGTCCTGCCTTGAGTTGTGTTGTGGTATCACGCCTGTGTGGGTTGCATGTTCTTGGTAGACAGTAGCCGTGCCCAGTCCGTGTCCCCTGTCATTTTGAGGCTAACTCTTCTCTTTTTGCTGTGGGATAAACTGTTAATGTTGGTCACTTTTTAAAAAATTTAAAAAAAAATTTTTTTTCCTTTTACGTAAACTCTACCCCAGAGGTGGGGCTTGAACTCATGACTCCAAGATCAAGAGTCACATGCTCTACTGACTGAGCCAGCCAGGTGCCCCAATGTTGGTCACGTCTAGTGCTGCCTTACACAGACCCCATCCTCTTGTTTTGGGAATTTGCCCTGTTTCTCACACTCTCCTGTCTTGTCTTCAGTCATGGCTCCTTGAATTGCGGAGGAAA
>CM052886.1:6912059-6937418 GCA_028534135.1 Potos flavus | reverse complement strand
TGCAGCTGTAGTTGGTTGTGCCATCTAGGGTAAGGATCAGCGCTAGAAATCGCTTCAGAGCTCTTAGGATGACTCTTTTATTGTGGTAGACCATTAAACAGCTGCATCAAATTACCCATTTGAATTATGAACTGATCCTGGGGCCATTCCATGGGGCCCAAGGGTTAGTCTATGATAGGTCATGTGAAATCAAGTATGGGCTTTTCATGTGAACTTTGCCAGCCAGCCATTTCTCGATAAGAATCTCTTAAAGCAAGACCTCACATTTTTTGTCACACACAGGCTTTTTCCCCCCTTCACGATATAAGGATGTTTTCGAAGACATAAAAGCTCAACTTTGCAGAAGACCAGAGAAATTCGTACCTGAGCTTGGGGATCAGTGACAAATTCAAAATGGCTCCTCTCTTCCCAGAGAACGATCTCCTTCATGTGGAAAACTACCTCCGGGCTGCTTGGTCCCATTCGGCTGAAGTGGGGAGTCTTTAGAAATATCATGCCATACTTGACATCAGCCCTACACACTGGCCTATCTCCCGCCCCATTTCCTAGATGTCGGCATTCCCCCAACACCTAAGAGGAAATAAGTTATCATTGCCATCTTGATGACTCACTTGACAAGAATCAGAAGCTCCCATCTCAAGTAAGGGTTGGACCATGAGGTCATAGTCCACGTATCTGGCAAACAGATACAAGAATTAGAGGTGGCTATGTAAGACAGCAGTGCTCACCGATAGAAAAACCAACTCTGGAACATACGACAACATGGATGAACCCCGATGTAAGTACGAGGAGTAAGAGAAGACAAACAAAAAAAAGTGTATACTGTGTGGCCTCAATGTCTATAAAATTTTAGACAATGCGAATACATCTACAGAGACAGAAAGCAGATCGACGGTTGCCTGAGGATGGGGGACGGGAAAGGATTACAAGGGGCAGGAGAAACCTCTCGAGGGTGATAGATATGTTCATTACCCTGATTGTACTGATGATTCTGTGGACATATACATATGTTCAAACTCATCAAATTGTACAACCTTAATTATGTGCTGTTTATTGTATGTCAATTATACCTCAATAAAGATGTATGAGCAAAAAAAAAAAAAAATCTAAATGAGGGCAATCTGCAGTAATTTTTGATGACCTAGGAAATGACCATGAAAATCTATTGTACCACATAGATGCTTGTTAGCTCTCATAAAAGAGTTATGGAAATTCAAGATGAGTCACACAATTTTCTTAGTAAAGAGACAGTATTCCAAATTTGCTAATGTTTACTGATGTGGCAAATTGTTCTCCGAGATAGAATTCCTGAAGGCTATTTTTGAAAACCAAACCAAAAAAAGGTTTAACCTGATCCTTTATGGTTAAAGGAGATATTTTAACCATATCATATCATACGCCAATTACTGGCATATTGGGTATGCCAGTAATTGCTTTTTTTTAAAATATTTTTTTAAAGATTTATTTGAGAGAGAGAGAGAGATAGTGAGAGAGAGCATAAGTGTGGGGGAGAAGGACTCAGCAGGGAGACTAATGCGGGGCTCAATTCCAGAACCCCGAGATCGCAACCCGAGCCGAAGGTGGATGCTCAACCGACCGAGCCACCCAGGTGCCCCAGTAATTGCTTTTTAAAAGGAAGTTTAGAGAGAGCATTTAAAAAACACATGTTTGGAACTATTTCTGTCATTATGTGATTTTGTTATTGAAAATGGTGTGTGTCACTTTTTAAATTTTTCATCTTTTCCCATTTCAGAAGTTGGAAACAGAAATTTCTAACCTGCTTAAAATGTTCGGATGAAATTTTCAGGCTTTCAAACCATTTGCTAAAATTGTAAAAGCGGAACAGCCTCTAATTAGTTTGCAAGAACAACCGATGGGTATCAGACAGGATTGACATTTACTAGCAGAATTCCAACAAAAAACCTTTGTGTAATTAGTGAATGGGATTGATACATGAGCACTGCAAATTGAACATAGTTAACAGTATCTTCCATTTGGTTCTATTCATCCTTTTGATATACTTTTCGAGCTAAAGGCGCCCATCAAATGCAAGTAATGAAATAAAAGGAACTTAAAACCACACCTTCGAACTGTGTATCATAAGGTATTAAACCAATATTTTAAACTATTATGAAACATTTTAAATCACATTGCTCTCTCTAAAATAGTATTAGTATTACATATACTATTAATATTCTTAAGGAAGATAAAACAATTTTTGGTACCATTAACAAAATAAAAACATTATTTTAGAAAACCCCTAATAAAGATAGGAGAGAAAAAATGTGGTGACCTCTACTCTAGGTATGTTTCTGAAGTTGCTCCCATTCTCTAGGTACTTTCCCCCGTCCCCTGGGGGCTACCCTCCTCCCGCAGCTAGTGACGAGGACTCATGGGAATTGGCCTGGCTGACAGTTTGAACCCAGTTTTGTTCTATAGTTACAGGCTTTCTAATAGACAAATTCAGTGTCCTGGCTTGGTTCTATTGGAGCAGTCTCGGGTGTAAAGAATCTCCAAAGCAATCAGTAATCATATGTCCATGTTGTGTTAAAACATGTGCTTATGGTATAGTTTAAGCAAATGACCTTCCAAAATAGAGTAACAGTCATGATGACGGTAAATCATCAATCAAGTCAACGTGGGCTGGGAAACACAGTTCCCAGAAGCTGCTGACCAAGCAAGTCTTATAAAGGACAGTCCCTAGCTGTCCTTGTGCCATAAAAGAAGCTGTCAAAACCCTCTTCACGGGCTTATCCAAGGAAACCAGAGTGTTTGAGGGGATTACTCTGCACTAAGTAAGAACAAGAAGGCTACAATTTATGAAAGTGAGAAGCCAGAGTAGAAACACTGTGATGTGCTTTAGACGGCTTCTCAACCTTGGCTGCGCTTTCGGTCATCTGGAGAGCTTGCAGAAGGTCCCCTGGGGCACTAGGATTAACAAAGAAAAATCCGGGGTGCCTGGCTGGCACGCAACTCTTGATCTTGGAGTGGTGAGCCCCACGTTGGTCATAGAGATTATTTTTAAAAAACGAAAAAAAAAAAAAAAAGAAAAATCATTAGGGTATTCCCGTGTGCATCCATGGGTGAGAACCACTGTTTCTGAACCATAATCCTTCTATCTGCTGAACTTCCACTTCTGGCCATTGTAGAGAAACTCACAGCAGGCTTGTTCTGCTGAAAACAACTATAAATAATGAGCAGAATATATGAGCCAACTGTTTTGAGGCGTTGAATAACAGACCTTGCAGGACTGCAATCTTGAGATAAGGGAAACACACAACATGAATTTCACGGTGACCCTGGTTTTCTGCCTGCAGCTGTACAGGCAGGTGGAACCCAAGAAGAGCAGCGACCTTACTGAGACGAGGATGCAGACACTGGCATTCTGGGCTGCCAAAGCAGCTAAGATTTACAGAACATGGTAAGATTTACAGAACATGCAAGATCCTGGGGACAGAAGTTTGTGTGGGGATTCGTTGTGTGAATCCTTAACCAAGAATTAGGCTGTGCCTGTCCAAGGCAAGGCCCCATAAGGCTTAAGAGAGATTGCCTGCTGTGAAACCAACAGAAGAACAGTAATACTTGGAGCTGAACATTATAGGAGATGTTGGAGTTCTGGCCTGGCCTGAGTAGATGGAACTCAATGGACCCTTGGCCATTCAAGGGAGACCTGGAAAATCTATGCCTAGGGAGTAAGAACTATGTCATAGAGTGAGAATGATAGCTCTGGACTAAGTTCAAATCCAAATTAGATTCCTTTCTAACAGATAATAATACTAGCCTATCCTGATAAAAAAGAGATAGTAGTAATTTAAATTTCTGCCAGAATAAAACTCAAACATCTTCTAAAAGAAGATGACATAATTCAAACTCTCTGCAACATATCAATTACAATGTCTACTATAAAAAAAAAAAAATCAGTAGACATGTAAAGAAGCAGAGAAATGTGATCCATGATTAAGAAAAAAAGCAGTTGGGGTGCCTGAGTGGCTCAGTGGGTTAGGGCCTCTGCCTTCGGCTCAGGTCGTGATCTCGGGGTCCTGGGATCGAGCCCCGCGTCGGGCTCTCTGCTCGGCGGGGAGCCTGCTTCCCTGTCTCTCTCTGCCTGCCTCTCTGCCTACTTGTGATCGCTCTCTCTCTCTCTGTCAAATAAATAAATAAAATCTTTTTTAAAAAAAAAAAAGCAGTCAAAAAAACACTTGAAATTGATGTAGATGTTGACATTGAATGTTGATACTAGATGAGACGCTGCAGGTAAGGACTTTGAGTAGCTAATACAAAATTAGCTGGACTTAAAGGGAAAGATGATCCTGAGTGAACATAAATGGAAACTGCAGAAAAATGGGATATACTAAAGAACCAAATGGAAATCCTAAAACTAAAAGATCCAATATATAAAATGAAAATTTCACTACTTAACAGAAGACTGCAGAAGAGTTAATGAATCTGAAAATAGATGAATAGAAATGATCAAATCTAAAGAATAAATAGAAAAAATATTTAAGAAAAATAAGCCAAGCTTTAGCGACATGTAGGGCAATTTCAAGCAGCCTAAATACAAGTAGTCAGAATGCCAGTGGAAAAGGATAGAGAAAATGGCAGAAAAATTGTAAAAAGATATAATGGCCTCAGTCCTCTATATGTGATGATAAATATGTATTTATAGATCCAGGTAGCTCAGGGAACCCCAAATAGGATTTAAATAAAAAGAGAACCACAGGGGCGCCTGGGTGGCTCAGTGGGTTAAAGCCTCTGCCTTCGGCTCAGGTCATGATCTCAGGGTCCTGGAATCGAGCCCCGCATCGGGCTCTCTGCTCAGCGGGGAGCCTGCTTCCCTCTCTCTCTGCCTGCCTCTCTGCCTGCTTGTGATCTCTCTCTCTGTCAAATAAATAAATAAAATCTTTAAAAAAAATAAAGATTAAAAAAAAAAAAAAAAGAGAACCACACACTTTAAATACAAAAGACAGAATCAAACTGTTGGAACCTAGAGATAAAGAGAAAAATTTAAAAGCAGCCGCAGAAAAAAGATGTATGCCATATGGGGAAATAACAATGTAGATGATGGTCAACTTCTTCTGCAAAACAGGAGGGGTCAGAAATAATGGACTGACATGAAGGAAAAAAACAAAAACAACAACAAAACTGTTATCCCAGAATTCCATATCCAGCAAAAACACTCTTCAAAAATGAAAGTGGGAAAGAAAAAGGCATTTTCAGATGGATGCAAGATGAAAGATGTCACCAGCAGCCCTACACTAAGAGAAATGCTAAAGGATGTTCTTTAGGTTAAAGGGAAAGACATAAGATGGAAATTCAATCTACAGGGAGGAAGGAGAAGCTCTGGAAATAGTAAATCATAAGTCAATATAAAACACTTTTTCTTCTTCCCTCAATCAATGAAAAGCAACTGACTACTTAAAGCTGTGTTCAGCAGTTTACGGATAGTAAATAGCTTACAGTGTCTGTAAGCTATACATGCCATAGAGTCTCTGACACAACCACTCCGCTCTCTGCCATTGTAGCAAGAAAGCAGCCAGAGACAATACATAATCTTTATTCACAGAAATGAGTGCTGATTCACGGGCCATAGTCCACTGACCTCTAGTTAAAGCAAAAATTATAACATTGTATGGTGGGGTGTATATATATGTAGATGTAAAATATATATGACAATAATAACACTCAAAATGAGGGAGGGAGTGGAATTTTACTTGTAGGTTCTTAGACTTTATGTGATGTGACAATATTAATTCTAAGTTGACGGTAGTACAGTATATATGTTGTAATCTCAGAAAATGACTAAATAAAGAGGTATAACTAAAGAGACAAGAAAGGAACAAAAAGGGAATACTAAAAAAGATTTGATTATCCCAAAAGAAGGCTTGAAAGGAGGAACCCAAATGAACCAAACCAAACCAACGAACCAAAAAGCCAGGTGGTGCAACTAGAAAACAAATAGGAAGATGGTAGACTTAAATCCAATCACAACAACAAATAATAGACATACCCAGTTGCACAATAATTACATTAAATATAAGTGGATACGAACTTCTATTAAAATCTGCAGATTGTCAGATTGGAAAAAAGGAAAAAGACTCAATTATATGCTGTATGTAAAGAGACATACTTTAAATACAAAAGACAGGTTGAAAGGTTTTCCATCCTTTCCCAAAGGATGGAAAAGTTGTACCGTATAATCAGTAAGTGTAAGGAAACGGATGTGATTACATTAGTATCACACAAAGAAGACTTCAAGACGAGGAATATTACCAAAGAAAATGTTGGAAATTTTATAATGGTGAAGGATCAATTAAGCCAAGGGGTTTAAATTAGGATTAAAAATCCTTAATGTGTATATGCCTGATGAAAAAGTTTCCAAATGCATGAATCAAAAACTAGTAAAAGTAAAGAGAGAAATAGAAAAATCTGCAGTTGTTAAGCGGAGATTTCTAAGACACCCCTCCCCTTAGTAACTGATAGAACTGCCAGACAACCAGTATGTTATAGACGATTTGGCCAACACTATCAAAGAGCTTGACCTGATACTTGTAGAACACATACACCCAACTGTGCAAAATCAAAGTTGTTGAGAGAAGGAGTCGAGTCATGGTCAAGTCCAGCTTTCCTGCCGAGAACAACTGCTCAGGTAATTGCCTAAGTCCCTGGGCTCCCCTCCAGACTCACTGAGTCAGAATCACCCAGGGAGCTGTGTGGTTAACAAACAACCAAATAATCCTTGCTATGAGGAAGTTTAGAAAGTGCTGGAATTCTCTTTTCTGAAGAGTGGCCCTCATGTGCTTGTCCTAGAAAATAAGAGAGGTAGTATTTTCTCAATGTGACAAACTTTAAAATATCGTGTTAAAAGAAATGGCATTTGCTTTATTTTTTATTTTTTTTAATCTTTCGGAATTGGATGTCACTGAATTAGGCAGAAAGATGGATGTAGGACAACGTGATAATCATTTAGCTACAGTTTATGAAAATCAAATGTACCAAAATTAATTTTTTTTGGTTGGCATGTTCTAGTTTTTGCTCCTTATCCAGTCTATACAGTCAAACATTTTAAAAGTGTGTAAACTCTTCCTTTTGTCAGGAGTGGAGAGAGGGGCACACGTAGCGTTATTTATGTGAAACTGTAGGAGCCAGACTATCCTTACTAAAAAACAATTCCTTTAAAAGATGTAATAGGAGTGTCTAGGTGGCTTAGTTGGTTAATCATCCAACTCTTGATTTCTGCTCAGGTCATGATCTCAGGGTCATGAGATCGAGCCCCACATTGGACTCCATGCTCAGCACAGAGTCTGCTTAAGATTCTCTCTCTCCCGCCCTCTCTGTTCCTCCCCGCTCCCACCATTCATACCCTCTTTCTCTAAAAATAAATAAATAAATAAAATAAAAAAACATAATCAGATTGTGTTAGCATGCAAACAATCAAAGTATGACCCATGTGGGAGAATACATTTGAGCTAGGTTTGGGGTACTCCTTCAACTCTCCAAAGGGGGTTAGAAAATCCTTTCTGTTTGAGAAGATAATGGCAGGAGGTAGAGAGATGATCATTAAGTGACTTTTTAAACAATTATTCCAACCGTCCAAGATGTCACTCACCCCCCCAGTAATTCCTGCATTCACTGCATTTCATGTTTTTAAGCTTTGGAGTAATCTACTTGTAATGGCTGAGCTCGTTTGAATTTCCAGTATCTGAAACCGAGGCTGTCATTACTTTGAATGGAAGGGAATTCACTGGAAGGAGGCCAGGGGATTTCAGGGAATCTGAACAACTGTACTTTGAAAAGGGTGGGACCAGGGGAGGCTCTGGAGACCCGGACAAGGGGAGGCCTCTCTTAGTGCACTGCTTTTCATGCGATGGGTACTAGCCGTGGCCAGGCTCTGTCTCTTCCTGTCTCTTTCTTCGAAACTCCAGCTTGCTACCTGACAGTGGCTGATGTGCCTACCTTGGGTCACGTGTCTTCTTATGGACCAGTCAGCCAAGCAGGGATGGAGAAGGCGGCACGGGATCCCATAGCGGCAACACGGTTGTTGGAGTGGCCTCCTCTCTGCTCCCTGCAACGACCGCCCCCCCCCCCCCCAAGTAAGCTCGTAGGGCAGGAAAAGCAGGAAAAGGGGCTCATTAAAGGAAACTCTCAACTCCTGCGGACTGTTCTCACTCTTTTCTGCCTTGACACCTGGTAGGAATTGTGTCCTCCGGGCAATCTTCTTGATTAAGGAGTTGATAATGCTGACAGGCCACTGAAATAAATTAATCATTCCTATTCTCGAAATCTTGCAAAAAATGTGTATCACCCAGAGGAAAGCCCATGGAATCCTGCAAATAACCCTCCAGGCTGAGCATGTTTTGGTCCTGTTTGGACTTCGACCTCCTCCTTCCTATTCTTCCGGCTCACTCCCATTTCAGTCTCACTGCCTTGCTATTTCTGGAATGCCAGATTCTTTACTTGATAGAGGTCTCTTCAGATTTGAAAATTTCTTCTTGAATTTGGTAAGGACTATCTTTCAAGGAATTTGTTCATCTCATCTAATTTCTTCAATTTGTTGACACAAACTTTTCGTAACGTTTCCTTATTATACTTTTAAGTTGTTCATTAATATTCTTCTTTGATTATCTGTTTAGCGATGCCCCCCCTTTTTTCCCTTGTTGTGTCTTGTTTTATTCTTGGCCAATCTAGCTAAAGATATATCAATTTTGGGGTGCCTGAGTGGCTCAGTTGGTTAAGCGGCTGCCTTCGGCTCAGGTCACGATCCCGGGGTCCTGAGATCAAGCCCCTCATCGGGCTACCTGATCAGCGGGGAGCCTACCTCTCCCTTTCTCACTCCCCCCACCCCACTTGTGCTCTCTCTCTCTCTCAAATAAATAAAAATCTTTGAAAATAATCTAATAAGCTTATTTTTCTTTTCAAAGAACCAACTTTTGATTTTACTGACTCTTCCCTTTTCTCTCGTCTGTTGTTTTTTGTTTTCTTTTTCATTAATTGCAGCCCTGATCTTTATTAGTTCCTTTCTGTTGCTTTGAGTTGAATTTGCTCCTCTTCTTCTATTTTCTTAAGGTAGAAGCTTAGATCATTGATTTTAGGCCTTTAGTTTTTGATTATAAGCCTTGAAAGCTATAAATGTTTCCATAACCTTTAGGTAGAATGTTCAAATCTTGATACGCTGTATTTTCATTTTAGTTCAGCTCAAGGTATTTTCTAAACTCCCTTGTGATTTATTCTTTGATCCGTGCGTTATTTTAAAGTGTTATTTAATTTGTAGTCTTTGCTTATCCACTTTTAAATTTTTATGTCAACAAATTCCAAGTCTGCTGGGAAGTTGCAAGAATAACACTGAGAATAAATTCTAATTTTGCCGTTAACATTTTACCACTTGTCTCTCT
The DNA here is from genome assembly GCA_028534135.1 of Potos flavus. Classification (NCBI taxonomy): domain Eukaryota; kingdom Metazoa; phylum Chordata; class Mammalia; order Carnivora; family Procyonidae; genus Potos; species Potos flavus. The sequence goes on along the minus strand of CM052886.1, from coordinate 6,928,029 downwards.
CTCTCTCTCTCTCTCCCCGTCACCATGTTGTTGTTGGTACTGCTTGTGTTACACCCATAGTATTCGGATATTTGAGAATATTTTTTTCCCATCATAACTCCCCCCACCTCACTACTTCAGCATATATCTTACGACCAAAGCCTTTCTCTTACATAACAACACAAGGATCAAGGTGAAGACCTTCAATACTGACATTATATTTTTATCTAAAATTCAATCTATATTCAGATTTCACCAATTTTCCCATTATGTCCTTTGTTGCAGTCTTTTCTATTTTTTCCTTATCCCAGACCCATCCAGGGTCACCTCTTGCATTTAGCTGTTGTGTCTCTTTAATTTTCTTTAATGTGAGACATTCCCTTGGCCTTGCTTTGTTTTTGAGGGTTTTGATGAGGCCAGCTCAGATGTTCCATGGAAGGTTTCTCTATCTGGGTTTGATTGTTTGATTAGAACCAGGTTCTGCTTATTCGGCAGAAATGCTGTCTAACTAACTGACTGCTGTCCTGTCCCCCCCCCAGGGCATCCCTGGGGGGGGCCCCACCTCGGAGAGCAGACAGGCCCATTTTTAGTGATGTCTGTTTTGATCACGTGGTTAAGGAATTTGCCCGAATTTGCCTATGCCCTGGTTATTTTTGAACGAGTGCCAGATGTCACGTATAAAGTTTTCAGTGATAATGGAGACTCTGCAGGCGTTGTCTTCCTTCTAGAGAAGACTGGCTCTTGCCACGGGGTCTGGGAAGGACCCCGACTTTGTCAGAGATGGAGGGGACTCACAGCTGGGCTCCAGTCTTTTTTAGAGCTTGTCTATTTTTGGTTTATCCTTCTTCTGAGGATCTGGCAGTTGGGGTTCCCCACCAAAAACCCAGAGTGCTTACAGGGGCCCTGCCCCTGGGGGAGACTCAGAAGTGCCAAGTGATATTCCCTAAGCCCCTGAAGTGGTCAAAAGGTCTGCTTGGGTGCTGTGAACTGTGTAAGCCTGATGATTTCCAGACGTGTACCCTGGGGCAAATAATACATTATATGTTAATAAAAAAAAAAAGAGTAGGACACTTAACTGACTGAGCCACCCAGATGCCCCACCCAGATGCCCAGCTGTTTTAATTAATTAATTAATTAGTTAGTTAATTAATTTTTAAGTAGGCCCCACACCCAGCGTGGAGCCAACATGGGGCCTGAACTCATGACCCTGAGATTGATACTTGAGCTGATATCAAGAGTCAGATGTTTAACTGACTGAGCCATCCAGAGACCCCCTACAATGTTTTACTTCTGTAATGAGGAGAGGGGAAACCAAAAACGAAAAAACAAAACACCTAAGTCTCTACTTTCTGATGTTCAAATCCAAATATTCTGACTTGGCGAAATCTTTCATCACCACCCACATATAATTTTCCTAGGGAGAGTTATTTTAAAGTGATCTCATAGAACTTTACTCAAACCTATTACAGTGTTTTTCTCATAATTATTGATTTAATGCCGTTTCTATATAAACGGCCATGAGTTTGTCCAGGAGAGTTTGTGCTCCTTCCTGTTACTGTAATAAATGTTCAGTAAAACTGCAAAAAAAAAAAAAAAAAAAAAAGGTCTGCTTGGCTTCTTCACCTGTCACTCCCAGCTTTTGCTTTCTGAATTGACTCTTGCCTCCAGGGTAGAAGTGGCCCCAGATGTTGGGCCTCCTTCTCTTGGCTTCCCACAGCTTTCAGATCTTAGCTCTGAAGACACTCCATGCCTGGGGAGCACTCTGATACCTTCGAACCCGTTTTTGTTATGTTCTGGCTGGGTTTCCTAATAGCTCTTGGTTCGGGGGGGGTGGCTGCAAAAACAACTCAGTTTTGCTAGAAGTGGAAACTTGACCACCAATTTTGAAATGATTATTGAACTCACCTCGATTGCCACGGCTGCTCGGGAAATTCACCGTATATAACAAGGGCAGTGAGGAAAGGGACGGGGTACAAAACAAGGAAAACCGGTACATATATAAAAACCAAGCTTCTGAAACTTAAAGTTCAAGCGACATCTTTTTCAGGGGTAGCAAGCTCATGTTACTGGACGACCGCCTCCGAGGTGACCAATGCATTTAAATCAGTGGTTTTGTCTGCATGCCGGAGTTAGATTTCACAAGTGTGGACCATTCTTTTCTCCAAAGCAGAAAAGCCACAATGACTTCGTTATCAGATAAGAGTATTTTCTTCTTCTACAGCTTTAGCAGCATTACGTTAATTATAAGTCAGGAGCGACGAAAAATACAGTTTTGTGTGTTTCTTTAGAAGGACAATGACTCTACAGTGTAAAACGCATACATGTTTAATTTGCGTGGGTAGTAAAGCTGTTGGATTTTCCAGGAAAATCCTTGCTTAAAATCGTTGCTTGTAATTGGTCACACAATGGAATGGAGGTAATCCTTTTGTTAGTTTGCCTTCATCTGTGATAGTGGATTGCAGTCGATACCATTTTGCACTCACAATTGAGAATGACCGAATGAGATTTCCAATTAAGAGCTCAGAGCCCTCCGACACTGCCCTTACGGCATCCCCAAAGAATGTGTGTTGCCACTAATCACAGGGGAAGGACAGAAGGCGGGGAGTGTTCAATCTCAAGAGCTAAGAACGGACTGAAAGCCTCATTTGTATTTTTGCAAGTTACTTTGGTTTCAGTGAAGAATGCTAGGCCAAGAACTTTCTTTACCAAAATCTGCTATTTTTATTCAGTACCAGCAACAGCAAGAACTCAAAAACATTTTTTAAGTGGTACATTTCCAAAATTGCTAGGAAAGTATAGATGGGACTGTCTTGTGGGTAAGGCAGTAAAATTGATTCGATTATTTTTAAATCGGTAGAGACTCAAGTATTTATCAGAGCATGATTGCATAATTTCAGAATCTTTGGTCCCAAGGGTTTAGATGGCAGCAGAAAGCACAGATATCCCCGTTCCCCACATTTCAGGGCCCTGGAACCCTGTGGCTAACATCGGGGTCCTCTTGTCCCTGTTCTCTGTGATGAAGCAGGTAACTTACACTGGTTCTTTTGTTATCCTTGCACTGTTGATGCAATTGAATTCAACGGAATGAATTGTGTGAGGCTCTTTCCCAGAATCTCAGAGGCTCTGCAAAGGGGTTTAGGGTTGAGTGGCTTCCAGCGAGCGGCAGCCTCATTGCTCTGCTTCCAAATCCTGCGGGGCCAAGAGGCTGCAGCCTCATGGGGCTGAAATAGTTATAACGGGCTGACCCAAGCGTTCAGTTCCTGGGGAGTGCCTGGTGTGGTCTGCAGTTAGTATCAGAATAGTTTGGCAGGTGGGGGTATCGTGTCTCTTCACATCGATGGAATCCTCAGTCAGTGAATTAACCGAAGCTGAAGGAATAGGGGCGAAACTAACACCCCCTCACCCTGGGCTCTGGGGAGGATCTGGTTTGGGGGTAATGCAGTCAACATCCACCATAGTTCTAAACACCATAAAGAATGCGTTCCTAGACCCGTTTAGATGCTAAACAGCGCCATGCTTCAAAGAACTAATTTCTCCTTCCTAAGTGCAGTTGTGCTAGTTTTAGATATTTAAACAGTATAATTTGAATTTTACATAAAAAGTCTTTCCACTTTTTGCTTCCTTTAAGATTACTACAAAATCAGACTCTCTACCGTTGTTAATTCAGTTCTCGATGCGGGATATTGGCTCACACCCCTCTGGCGTCGACGGTGTTTGGGCGCTCCCCACTTCCTTGTGCAGGAAAACAAACTGAAGTTTGAGGCGCCACTCTCCACTGCACCAGTGTGAGCTCTGCAGAGGCGGGGACCCTGTCTGTATTGTTCCTCCTTGTGTCTTGAAGTCCCAGTAGCCAGATAAATGTTTGCAGAAGGAATAAAGCAATGAATGGACGGAGAAAGGAATTTATTAGTGGTCACTGACAAATTCCAAACGGATTACAGGCGCAGAAATGATTTTTTATCAAGACTTCTGTCCTTGCCTTTGTTCTCCTACATAGCAATTGAAAATACTTAGTTTCGCTTGATCTTGAAGGAGTGATTCTATTTTTAAAAGTGCTATATTCTGGGTGCCTGGGTGGCTCAGTCCAGTAAGCATCTGCCTTTGGCTCAGGTCAAGATCTGGGGGTCCTGGGATCCAGCCCCTCCTCAGGCTCTCTGCTCAGTGGGGAGTCTGCTTCTCCCACTGCCCCTCCCCTACTTATGCTCTCTCTCTCAAATAAATAAATCTTTAATAAAATAAAAGTGCTATATTCTGCATTGAGTATGCCTTGGTACTTATGAAATAGTTTTGAAACAACATGATATGAGGGGCACCTGGGTGTGGGTTAAGCATCTGCCTTTGGCTCAGGTCATGATCTCAGGGTCCTGGGATTGAGCCCCGCATTGGGCTCCCTGGTCAGCGGGGGAGCCTGCTTCCCCTCTCCCTCTGCCTGCCGCTCCCCCTGCTTGTGCGCTCTCTGTCAAATAAACAAATAAAATCTTAAAAAACCCCGTGATATGAGGTTATCAGTCAATAAGGCAAATGTGAGGAATGCTCAGGCCATACTATACACACTGCGAGGCTTTTCTCCCCTGTCAGATTCATTATAACCTGTGGTGTATTATCAACTTAGAAGCTCATAAACTACCTCTTGTTAAAATTACATTTTCAACCAAAGCAAGTATGAGACATAAAAGGCATCGTGGGAATAATATATATATGTATGTGTATGTTTATATATCTACATTACATATCTATATATATCTATGTATTTATCACTCTAAAAACATTAAAACAGGTAAGTCTTATTTAAACTCGAAGCTTTAATAATACTTTGTTGATTTTTATTATATAATACTATTTTACCATTGTAATATTGGCCAAAGTCAATAAATCCACAGCTGAAAATAAATCCATGACTTTGTTCTTAAAATCTAGATATGTCCTGAATTTCTGAATAAAAATGGATAGTTATTTTTATATGATTTTATAAAATTGTTTTTACCATTACCAAAGTAAGTAAGGTACAAATGGTTAGAGTCCTTTTAATTATAAAGAAGACACATTTTTGGCGTTTTCTCTCCAAGGGGCACAAATTCTCTTTCATGCTTCTGGCACTTTCTGTAGCAGATAGCTGGAGAAGGCACATGGGGTCAGCTGTATCCTTATTTTCCCCAGGATAGTGTATATGGCCCACGCCCTCTCCAGCCTCCATACTTGGGGGTTGAGAGATTGGCAAGGATTGCTAAAGTCTGCTGGCACCTTCTAAGTCTCTGGGTCCAATCCCAGTGTAGGAATTTTAATTTCTGTAGCATTGGGAAATATATTCTGGGTCAAAAGAGAATAAAGAAACCACCATTTATGAAAGATCCCAGAGAATCTTGAAACAATGAAATTGAAACAATGAAACAATCCCAGAGAAACAAGGCTCAGAGGTTTTCAGCTTTCCAACTGTGTGTCTGCACATTCCACTACCTTGAGCTTTTATTTATTTTTATTTATTTGTTTTTAAACTACATGAGCCACACATAGGCATTACTTTTTAATTTTTTTAAAATAATTTATTTATTTAAGAGAGAGAGACAGAGCACGAGCAGAGGGAGGGGCAGATGGAGAGGGAGAAGCAGACTCCCCGCTGAGCAGGGAGCCCATGCCAGGCTCGAACCCAGGACCTGAGATCATGAGCTGAGCCAAAGGCAGACACTTAACCAAGTGAGCCACCCAGGCGCCTCTTGAGGAGCTTTTAAAAAATATGATCCCCAGGTCCCACCCTACTCCAGACTAGCTGAATCACAGTATATGTTCACTGAAAAAAGTGTTTAAAAAAGTAATTTTAGGTGTATCTCGTCAGGCTCATACTGTGGCTGATGGTGTTTGCTAACCGAGGAGGGCTGGGATTTATTTATTTGTTTCTAGGAGATGCAAAAGTCAGGGCAGTAACTTTATATGTTTGTTCACCATCGTGTTCCTAGCCGCAAAAACAGAGCCTGATATATGATAGGTACTAAATAAATATTCATGGAGGAAATAAGTGACAAAGTATAAAGACCAAACGGTGTTTTCTCCCCACGGCATAGATGTGATAGGTGTATGCTCTGGGCTCCTCCTTCAAATGTGCCGCAGACACCATCCCAACCGCCCTCCTCACAAGATGCCATCGGTGTGATCGGCAAGATTTTAGCCTCTTCTTATTGAAAGCTACCTTTCTATGTTGTACTTCCTTTATCTTGGAAAGAGTAGATAGCGGTTTATGTTTTCTCTGACTCACAAATGAAAACAACAGTATTAAGGAAAGGGTTTTGTGAATAATCTATAGATTGAGTGGAGAAATCAACCACAAAACAGAAGCCTTCACGTTTTTGTTTGACCCTTCTTCCCTCATCCAAAAAGAAATAGATTATTCAAAATGTGGCCAAAATCTTCTTGATGCAAAGGATGAAGAATGATCTTGGATAAAGTAGGTCTCCTGTGAAGATATACACAACAGATAAAAAAATCATATTTAACCTAAGACAGCGATCTCATTGAAGAAATCTAGAACATAGACCAAATGGCGTCATTTTCCATGGGACCCACTTTTCACTTCAGAAAGAGTGGCTCAGCTGAGGGAGTCCAGTGGAGATCTGTTAGCCCTCAGGCACCCCGGATAGAAAGAAATGCACAGACTTACATGAAGATTAATAAGTAACGACCAAAACTTTACCCATGAGTGATATATTTTTAAAGATTTTATTATTTTTATTTTTTAAAGATTTTATTTATTTATTTGTCAGAGAGAGAGAGCAAGAGAGCAAGCCCAAGCAGGGAGAACAGCAGGCAGAGGCAGAAGCAGGCTCCCCGCCGAGCAAGGAGCCTGATGCGGGACTTGATTCCAGGACCCTGGGATCCTGACCTGAGCCAAAGGCAGCCGCTTAACTGACTGAGCCACCCAGGTGTCCCCAAAATTTTTTAAATGATAAATTTTCCTTGGAACTAGGGGCTTCTTTGTTTATAAATATCTCTGGGAAAATCCAAGCATAGCAACTTATTGGATACTACTAGGAAAAAAAAGAGGGAGAGAGAAAGAAAAGGAACCATACATAACATACATATAAACCATACATTACATACACAGAAACCAAACTCTTCTCTTGACATTCTGGGAAGACTATAAAATACCCCAGTGTTCTGTAAACTGTCCTGTAAAATATTGATATTGAACTAGCTGGATAATTAATGAAATACTGAAGTATGTGAATGCAGTCACTCTATTTTAAAGTGATATAAACTGTCTGAGGTTCGGTATGGTCTAATATGGTCTAATATGGTCTAATTCTGGTCTAAATATGACCAGAAAAGTCACGCCATTGTTAATGTTGAAAACCCAACCTTTTTCTTAATGCCGACATTAAGAAATTTGCCGACATTTCTTAACCCGACACTTTGGGTCTCTTGAGAATCGGCACATAAACATGATTTCTGGAGGTCAGCCTCCCGTTCCCTAATTCACTTAGCTGATCGTCACTGCCCAGCCCGAGAGGAGGCAGTGCGGGGAGGGGGCCTCCGGAGCCAGCCTGCTGGGTGTGAATCCTGTGTCCCTGATCTTGGGACACAGTCCCTAACCTCAGTGGTCTGAGTTCCCCATGTACCGAGGGGGGATCATGACAGTGCTCACTAAAGCTGGGGCATTTGGGAGGCTGCACCCCGAGCGTGGAGAGCTTAGCTATGTCACCCTCCACACTTGACAAAGCCTCACGTGTTCCTGCCTTTCTGTGTCTCTGGGCGCTGGCACCCCTAAGTGTCTGCTACGGATGTTCCAGCCGGGACCCCGGCACATTTGCCGCTGTGGCTGGAGCCCCGCGGCCCTGCCCGTCTAAGCCTTGCAAGAAAGGCTCCTTGCGGGTGTTCGAGGGGCGCGAGGCAGATGACATTCGTACTGACTTAAAAAGTGGGCATTTGCGGGAGGGTCGCAGATGAAAGTGGTGGAGGATTTTTGACCCCATCTCCTACATCTGTCTCTGGCTGTGAGAAGCAGACCCGAGACTGTCATCCACGGTGCTCAGACATTCGGGGGAGACTTCCAACAGGTGCTGTCGTCGCGGCCCTCAGTGGGCAAACACAGGAAGGGGAATGAGAGAACTGAGGGACCTGGCGCTTTCATAGCGCCCACCACCTTCCAGGGGCTGCGCCTCACACTGCTCATTTGTTGAGCAGACATTTATTAAAGCACCCACTGCATGCAAGGCTGTGCTGATGGCTTGGCGTAGTGCAGGGAGCAATCACTGACCTGTGTTTTCTGTAATCATGGGTCAAGTTCTTGCATAATACTTGAACTTCGAAGAAGAAAAGGTATCTTATGAATCTGAATACGGAAAATAAAACAAATGCGAACACCTGGGGTTTCTGAGGCCACATGTGCATAAAATTCTCCTGGAGTAGACTGGACGGTGGCAATCGCTATGCCATCAATAGCAACGTGGTCAGCATGTCAATGACTAGCATACTCCAGAGAATAGGTTTGCTTATTTGTTTTTGTTTTTGAGAGTCTGTGCAAATAATACCTGAAGTTTTAGATATCTTGATAATTTACTCATCTGACTTTAAAGGTCTCTCTTCCTCTAAATATGTTACTTGAGTGTATTAGTTTCCTATCGCTGCTGAAACAAATAATCACTCGGGAAGAGCGCGTGGTCATTATCTTACATTTCTGAAGGTCAAAAGCCAAAAATTATTTCCCACGGGCTAACATCAAGGTATCAGCAGGGCTGGTTCCTTCTCAGAGTTCTAGAGGAGAATATATTTCCTGCTTTTTCCAGCTTCTAGAGGCTGCCCACATTCCTTGACTTGTGGCCGCATGTCATTACAACCTCTGTTTCTATTGTCACGTGGCCTTCTTGGACTCCTGCCCTCCTGTTCCCCTCTAATAAAGGCTCCTGTGATTACACTGTGCCCACCTGGATAATCTCAGATACGTTCCTCACCTCAAGATCCTTACTTTAATCACATCTACAAAGTCCTTTTTTCTGTGAAAGCAGCCATCTTTATAGGTTCTGGAGATTAGGGTGTAGACATGTTTGGGGAACCACCGAGCAGCCTCCCACATGGCAGCACTCTTTCCTGTGGGGGAGGTGTGGCAGTCAGGGTCTCATAGACAACTATGCCCCAAATGAGGAAATGTAGCACCATGTTACCCAAATCATAGAAAGAACTGCTGACAAGTTTTTTCAGAAACCAATTAGTCATGTGTTGAAATTCATTTTAGAAAATCTGATATTCTTGGGACGCCTGGGTGGCTCAGTTGGTTAAGCGACTGCCTTCGGCTCAGGTCGTGATCCCAGGGTCCTGGGATCGAATCCCGCATCGGGCTCCTTGCTCGGTGGGGAGCCTGCTTCTCCCTCTGCCTCCCTCTCTGCCTGCTTGTGCTCTCTCTGACAAATAAATTAAAAAAAAAAATAAATCTGATATTCTTTGAATATTCTGTTATGACTGAATATTATTTTTGGGTCCAAAAATGTGAAAAATTCAGGTATGGTTTCTTAGATGAAGTTCACGTCTATCTAGATCTATATGAAGTTTGATTTTTGTAAGTTTAGTTAATTTTAAAGTACGATGAAAGGCTGGCTGCCTAAAGGAATCTTTTTACTTTTTTTTAGATTTTATTTATTTATTTGACAGAGAGAGAGAGAACAAGCAGGGGGAGTGGCAGAGGGAGAGGAAGAAGTGAGCTCCCCACTGAGCAGGGAGCCTAATGCTGGCTCAATCCCAGGACTCTTGGGGTCATGACCCGAGCCGAAGGCAGATGCTCAACCGACTGAGCCACCCAGGCGCCCTGCCTAAAGGAACCTTACAGTGATCTCTCAAAAATAAATCCAAGCGGGGCGCCTGGGTGGCTCAGTGGGTTAAAGCCTGTGCCTTCAGCTCAGGTCATGATTTCGGGGTCCTGGGATCGAGCCCCGCATTGGGCTCTCTGCTCAGCAGGGAGCCTGCTTCCCCTCTCTCTCTGCCTGCCTCTCTGCCTACTTGTGATTTCTCTCTCTCAAATAAATAAATAAAATCTTAAAAAAAAAAAAAATCCAAGCTTCTATTCTTCCATCTTATTTCTCCAGTTGTCCCCCAATTTCTCCCCATATCAGCTGTTCCCTTCACTGACCCCCGTGCATCTACTCTTCTCTGCAGCTCCCGCCCCGTGGATTCCTCTGGTTCAATCTCCCAAATCCCACTGTTTCATTTTCATTCTCACATTTATGAGATGGTGCCTCCAAACCAACCCAGTTTCTCTGGCTCACGCTCTTCTCTGTCCCACCATCGCTTATCATGCACCTCCATGAGAATGGCTCCCCACAGCCCAACCGAATGGGCTCCCCATCCACAGCCCCCAGGTGCCCCCTGCAAACCAGCAGCTCCTATTCCTGCCCTGGTTCTGTCCCAGGCACCCCCCTCTGGGTCTCCCATTTTCAGAAGCGGGGTAGGCTCCCAAAGGCTGTTCCTTTGTCTCTTGATACAAGAGCGGGAGCTTTGGGAGGGCAGAGCTTTTTGGTAATGACTGTAAGATCAGGTCTAGAACAGGAGTGCCTGGGATGTAGCAAACACATGGTATATACCTATTGCACAAATGACCATCAACTCCATCTGTTGGTGACATCCTTTGGCACTGGCACATGGATTTAAAAAAATCAATTACAGCAGAAAATAATAACCAATATTTGTAGATTGCTTCTGAAACTACAAAGCCTTTGAGACCTATTTTATACCTTTTTTTTTTTAAAGAAATTTATTTATTTATTTTGGAGAGAGAGAGTCAGGGAGGGAGGAGAGAATCCTCAAGACCTATTTTACAATAGGTCTTACAAAATCCTTGTAATGATCGCTTCTCGGCCTTTTGGCTAAGATCAAATGTAGTATCTGTTCTTATCAGTTTAAACAAAATCCTTGTAATGAGACTCTGGGAATATATTGTTATGCTTGCATTTTAGAAATGTGAGAACAGAGACTTGGGGAGCAATTAATTAGTCCAATTTCTTCACCTGAATTTGATTTCATCTTCTCTCAACTTCTTAACTTACAGATTGTGCTTCATCTATAATCTCTCAGCTTTGTCTCTCATGACCGTTCCTCATTTTCAATCCTCACCCTCTCATGCCTTCCTATCTCTTGTCTAGACAACTGGAATTGTACCTTCCTCTTTCTCATCTTACTGCAAATCTATTTAAAGCTCTGCTAGAATTATCTTCAAAAAATACATATCTGGGGGCACCTGGGTGGCTCAGTTGGTTGAATGTCTGATTTTTTTTTTTTTTAGTTTTCCTTTTTTTTGAATGTCTGATTTTTGGCTCAGGTCATGATCTCCGGTTTATGAGATCAAGCCCTGTGTGGGGCTTAGCACTGGGCATGGAGGTTACTTGAGATTCTCTCTCTCCTTCTCCCTCTGCACCCGCCCCGCGTTCATGTGTGCTCTCTCTCTCAAAACAAAAAAACCCCCAAAAACAAACAAAAAAAAACCCAAGTCTGACATCATTCCTTTCTTAAAAACTACAATTTCTCTCTCTTCTTTCCTAGATTTCATCTTTGCCCTGACAGAAGCCGGAATGAAACAGATTCTACAATCCAGATGGAAGAGTGAAGAAAAAAGAATTTGGTACACGCAATTTTCAATTAGCCTATGTGGAACACGTAGTAAGAGTTTCAGTATCTTTTGAAAGTACTATGTTATTTCTCAGCATAATTATTTGAGAGAGGCATTCCCTTATATGTGTATAATGGTATTAATGTAGCAACAGCAAATACATCTATCCACAAGATAGAGTTAACTCAGGTCTGGTGTGTCTGGTGAAGGGTGGTAGTTTGTTTTGTTTTTTTTTTTAATTTTTTAAGATTTATTTATTTTAAAGAGAGAAGGGGAGGGGTGGAGGGAGAGGGAGAGAGAACTCAAGGAGATTCCTCGCTGAGCATGGAGCCCGATGTGGGGCTCGATCCCGCAACCCCGAGATTATGACCTGATCTGAAACCAAGAGTCACATGCCTAACCGCTTAACAGACTGGGCCACGAGGTGCCCCAAGGTAGTAGTTCTTATTCTGCATTGTTCTCTCATTAAAAATTATCATTCATCAGACACACAATATGTGCTACGATGGCCTTGGATGACCCATCAGGCTGAGCTAGTCTACTAAATAATATTGCCTAATTTGTAGACCTCATGGAAATAAAACCCTACTTTTTATTATTTCAGTGTCTGAAGTTAAACAAGTTCAAGAGTAGCAGGCTAACGAGAAGCCGGAGCCATAACATTGCTTGAGGACCTGGCAGCACACGGAGGCTGAGTTCTGGTGCCGCCGCCACCGAAGCTGGCCCAGGGCTGGCCTGCCCTCCATCTCCGCTGAACTCAAGTGAACCTTAAATGTGATTTCTCTTAGGTTCGGCTGTCAAGGGGCTTAAACTTTAGGGGAAAGCCTTTTAGTTTTAGTTTAGTTGTGTTTTTTTTTTAATAAAGATTTTATTTACTTGAGAGAGAGAGGCACAGAGGAAGAGGGAGAAGCAGGGCTGAGCAGAGAGCCCGATGCAGGGCGGGGCTCAAACCCAAGACCCCGGAATCATGACCTGAGCCGGAGGCAGACGCTTAACTGACTGAGCCACCCAGGCACCCCGGGAAAGCCTTTTAGATTTACTAGTTTATATTTACTAGTTTTATATTTCTATTTCTATACACAAAAGCTCCATTCCCATTTTCTGATGGATTTTTAAAGACAAGATAACTAGATAAAGGTCTTTGAAGCTAAATAGTGAGAACTCTCAACTAAATCGATTCAATTCGGCATCCTGCAAAACGCTGTGGATTCCAGTCATTTTGGGAAGTTTCTAAACCTCGAAGGACTTTTCCTGAAAGAGATAAGGATAAAAGATGTGAAGTCGAGGGGCGCCTGGGTGGCTCGGTGGGTTGAAGCCTCTGCCTTCGGCTCAGGTCATGATCTCAGGGTCCTGGGATCGGGCTCTCTGCTCAGCAGGGAGCCTGCTTCCCCCTCTCTCTCTGCCTGCCTCTCTGCCTACTTGTGATCTTCTCTCTGTCAAATAAATAAACGGATCTTTAAAAAAAAAAAAAGATGTGAAGTTGATCGATGATAGTAGTTTTCCACTCACAATTTAGGGACCCCGCTGGCCGCCGAAACACTACAATTTACCACGGCGAGATGGCACCTGGGTGGTGTGTGTATTCAGAAACTCAGTGTTCCATAAACGTGTATGTTTGCATTTCCTTTGTGTTATGTTCAGAGAAAGATAAACAGTTGTGAAATGAAACAAAAGAAATTAGACAGGGTGGCCATGTCTGCATAGCATTTAATGAATCCATTTCTACACCTTCCCCACCCACTCTCACCCCCCCCCCCCCCCCCGGCCATGGAACCAGATATGGAGCAAGAGAGCCTGGGGAGGGGCAGGCAGAACCCAAGTTTATGCCTCCCCCTCTGGCTTGTTAAGCCCACTCTGTGGACCTATTTCTCCTTGTTTCTTGCACGAAATCTTGGGCAGATTCTATAGCTTTTCTGGTCACTTTTTTTTTTTTTTTTTTAAGATTTATTTATTTATTTTGGAGAGAGAGAGAGCGTGTGCGTGGGTGCATTGGGGGGAGGGGCAGAGGGAGAGGGAGAATCTCCAGCAGACTCCCTGCTGAACACAGAGCCTGACTCAGGGCTCGATCTCATCACCCTGAGATCATGACCTGAGCCGAAATTAAAAGAGTTGGACGCTTAACTGACTGAGCCACCCAGGTGCCCCTTTTCTGGTCACCCTTAAAGTACTTAGACCACCGTCTAATGTCAGGTGAGTCCAACGCAGTGCAATAGTGAAACCCCCAGACTCTGATCCAGCTGGAAGCTTCTCCCCTCCCGTGACTCGGCCAGCTTCAGGTTTGGTGGTCTGTAATGTGGTGGCCCGGGGCTGGGGGTGGTGTGACAGCCTCTCCCCAACTTGCTATGAACACCCGTTTCTGACTTTTTGGAGGCTCGGGGGCCGAGAGGGGGAGCCCGCCAAGGCGTGTGGCTGTGGTGGGCTGTCAGGCCCCTCTGGATGGTGGGTGTATTTTCTTTTCTTTCTTTCTGTTCCTTCCTTCCTTCCTTCCTTTCCTTCTTTCCTTCCTTCCTTCCTTCCTTCCTTCCTTCCTTCCTTCCTTCCTTCCTTCCTTCTTTCTTTCTTTCTTTCTTTCTTTCTTTCTTTCTTTCTTTCTTTCTTTCTTTCTTTCTTTCTTTCTTTCTTTCTCTTTTCTTTTTTTTAAAAGATTTTATTGATTTATTTGACACAGAGAGAGAGACAGTGACAGCAGAAACACAAGCAGGGGGAGTGGGAGAGGGAGAAGCAGGCTTTCTGCTGAGCAGGGAACCTGATGTGGGGCTCCATCCCAGGACCCTGGGATTATGACCTGAGCCGAAGGCAGATGCTTAACGACTGAGCCACCCAGGCACCCCTATTATTTTTTTCAAATAAATTTTCTGCCCCCTTTTCTTTCTCTTCTCCTTCTGGGATCCCTGTAATATGAATGTTATTATGCTTGATGGTGTCACTAAGTTCCTCAAATCTATTCTCATTTGGTATATTTTTTTCTTTCGCCTGTCAGCTTGCTTACTTTCCATTACTCTGTCCTCCAGGCCACTGATTTGCTTTGCTTCATCTACTCTACTATTTATTCCATCTAGTGTATTTTTAATTTCACTTATTGTGTTCTTTATCTCCGATTGGTTCTTTTTTATGTTACTGTGAAGGGTCTCACTGATGTCCTCCACTCTTTTTTTTTTTTTTTAAGTGCAGTGAGTATCTTTATGATCATTAGTTTAAATTCTTTAACAGGCGTATTACTTATCTCCATTTCGCTTAGGTCTTTTCCTGTGATTTTATCCTCTTCTTTCATTTGGGACATAATCCTCTGTCTCCTCATTTTGTCTAACTCTCTGTGTCTGTTTCTGTGTGTTAGGAAAGACAGTTATGTTCAGGGCAGTGTTCAGTCTGGACCGCCTTGGGCTTGAGGTGGGTCAGACTGGGCATTTGCCAAATATGCAGTAGCACCAAACTGTAGGGCACTTTCCCTCTGTTGCCCCCTGAGAAGCTTTCGTTGGTGGCTGGGGCCTGCGGTCAGACCAGATATCTGCCTCCAGCCCACTGCTGGGGGCTCCTTCTGACTGGTGTTGGGTAGGATTATATTTCCTTCACCCCAGGGCAGGAGTCACTTGGAGTGGTGCTGGCCACTGTGAGGGCTGCTCGTGCATGGCCGGTCCTGTGGCACTGCCCTGGGCTCTGGCCAAGAGTGCATCGGAGAGGGTAGGTCCGAGGAACCACAGTTGGGAGCTAGCAAGCTTTGCTTGCCACCATTCCTCTGTGGGCAGGGCCGAGCAGTGCAGGGACTGAGGTGGGCCATCTGGAGGGGTGGATGGGTGGAAACACTGGGCAGGGAGAATGGGCAGTAGTGCTAGCCAGGTAGGTAGCAATTTCTGCAAGTGGCTGTGTGTTTACACTGGGGGGCAGGGGAAGCAAATGGTGCTTGCCAGTTCCTTTGTTCCTCGATGAGTACCCCAGAGGTTTCTGTCCTTCTGGGACGCACGCTGACATTAGTAAATACTCCTTCCTGGATGGCTTTTCGAAGTGCCTCTTCTGTGCTGTGTCTCCACGGGCTGTTTGTAGTGCCACCTATTGAAGGGCAGGGACTCAGTTTCCTCTCCCCACTGGCTCTTCCAGAGCTGAGCCTGCTGATTTTTAAAAAATTCCAAGTTTTAAGTCCCACTGGTTATAAGAACTCACGAAATTCTGTCCCGCTGGTTTTCAAAGCCAAATGTTATAGAGATTCATCTTCCCCATGTGGGCTTCCCAGTGTGGGGGTCTGGGGGGTCTCTTTCTGTCCCCTTTCCATGCCCATGGCGTCCCTCCCTCCTATGGATGGTCCTGTGAGTCCCTTTAGTTTCTGACCACTTCTCTGCCTTTCCAACCATCTCCAATGTTTCCTCTTCTCTACATTTATTTGTGGAGTTTATTCTGCCAGTCTTCAGATCATTTTTT
>CM052886.1:6864968-6909968 GCA_028534135.1 Potos flavus | reverse complement strand
TTTCATTGACCATTCTGCCAGCTCATATCTGTTATTGACCCTGTAGTGAATTTTTCTTTTCAGTTATTGAGTTTTCCAACACCAGAATTTCTATTTGTCTCTTTTTTAAGTCTTCTAACCTCTTGATAGTCACTATTTGGTAAGACATCATTCTCATACTTTAATTCTTTAGACATGGTTTCCTTTAGTTATTTGAACATATTTATACTAGTTGATTAATGTCTTTGTCCAATAAGTTCAAAATTTGGACTTTCTTAAGAATAGTTTCTATCAAGTGCTTTTTTTTCTTTTCCATGGGCCACGCTTTCCTATTTTTTTGTACGTTGGGTTTTTTTTTTTTTGATTGACATTTGGACAGTTTAAAGAATGACAATATGGTAACTCTGGATATCAGATTCTTGTTCTACCCCCTCAACCTGCATTTTTGTTGTTGTTGTTGCTGTTTGTCTATATAATGGCCTTCCTGAATAAAGTCTCTGAAATCTGGATTTTTTTGCTGTGTGCTACCTCTGAAGTCTCTGCTCAGTTAGCTTACTTGGTCTGCTAATGATTAGACAGAGATTTCCTTAAATGCCCTGAACCGCTAAGTCTTTTACCCTTTGCTAAGGGACTTCTATGTAGGTTGAGACATGCCTTCAGTATTTTGGCAGTTTACAACCCTGACTTAGCTTTTAATTCCTGCTTTGCAGATCCTCAAGGTCAGCCAGAGATGAGAAATTAGGGCCTTCTCAGACCTTTCCTGGGCATACACATAGCCCTACAAAGCACCCTGCATATATATATTCTCAGTAATACATTGAAGCTTTCCAAATCTCTCCATGGGCATCTCATTCCCCAGGTTTCCATTTCAACTTTGCTGTTTGCTCCAACAGGTTCTTCCGCCTCAGGCGGCTGGATGTTAAATAATAGGTGATTTTTTTTTTTTTTTAATACAAATGCCCTGGTGTTAGGACTTTCCTCACTGAGCAAGCTCTGAGTCAGGTCAAATAAAGATAAGCCCTGTTAATGGAATTTTCTAGGGAGCTGCCAGACAGGTCAAACATTAACAATTTTCTGGGGATGTGGCTTTTTGGGGAGCTCTAAGCCCATTTTGTTCCATTTTAATGGCTGATAGGCTGCTGGTTTTCTCAGTTACTGTGGTTCCGAGTCTGTTGGTTTTCGTGGTTATTGTGGAACTGGGAAGGAGATGGGAATAGGGCAAGTTAGAATGCCACAAGGTTTACAGTTTTTATTGAGATTCAGCCATTTTTCTTGAATAAATGTTCTTCATTGTCATAAGTTTTTGGTTAATTTCCAGAGTTCTTAAATGTTGATTTTTGACAATTCTTTTTTCTTTTTAAAGCTTTTGTTTATTTATTTGAGAGAGAGAGAAAACGAGAGAGAGCATGAAAGGGGAGAAGGTCAGAGAGACAGGCAGACTCCCCGTGGAGCTGGGAGCCCGATGCAGGACGCGATCCCGGGACTCCGCCGGCATCATGACCTGAGCTGAAGGCAGTGGCTTAACCAACTGAGCGACCCAGGCGCCCGATTTTTGACAATTCTTGCCTGTGTTCTCCTTGCCCTTAGGAAGGAGATTTCCAGAGGTCTCCACCATTCCAGAAGTGTTTCTTCCATAAACAGTAATCTCTGTACTGTGCTGTAATGTGATGATGCATTCAGGGCACGCTGAGGAACATTCAGCTTTGGCTCCAGAATGCTGTGCTTTTTGAGCTATCGCTTTTTTCCCTGCCTTTTTCTTATAAAAGTTAGCCTATGGGTCTTCCTACAGCAGTCCCTCTTTCCTTGTTAATATGCTACTTCCAATATGCTGTGGAGTTAATGATCAAATAGCTGGATTGGTTAGCAATATTTTAAAATAGCTTTGGATGGGTCCACTGCAACGTGTGTGGACTTTGTGACATAGCGACTGCTTACAAATCACTTTGGCTTTTTCTCTCCTATGTTTTAAAAATGAGGTTTCTAGATATCTGAATTTGAAAGTGAGTAGGTGATGTCTAAATCATGGAAGAGGACGGTCGCACAGCATTCCGTGCTGAGTCAGATTACATCTATAGTAGTCTACGTAATTCTGGGAAATATGTTTAAGATGACATTGAACAAATAGAGGAGTTTCAAGGTAACAGTAACTAGGATGGAGGGTGAGGAAACTCAAACGATGCCATATGAGGAATAATTGGGAAGAGTGGTGATATTTTATTCCGAGAAAGAGAAACTTGGAAGAAAGGAAAAACTTACTGGAGTGTAGGATAGGGCTGATGTGACGATAAAATTATTCTGTTTCCTTGCATCATACTCATGCCAAATGTCATGATTATGACCAAAAAAAACATAGACTATAATGGGACAGATTCTGACTCAGTAGAAGATAAGTTTCTAAAAATGAGAACTATCCAACAACATAATTGACTAAGCATTTATTTACTACAGCCTGGGCCTGGGGAGACAAAATTAAATAAGATAGAATCGCTATTCTAGAGCTGCTCATAAAGTGAAAGCCCCGTCTTTAGTGATTAAACTGGGACTAAATGATCATCAAACATCCTGTATTGGATAGAGGACTGGGGTATATGACAGCTAAGGTCTGTTCTAAAACTACCATTTTCAGGGTCTGAGATACAGGTTGGAGGCCACTGGCATCCCTATAGAGCTGGCAGATGAGTTTAGGGAAAGATAAAATACTCGGTGTGAGTCTAGAGTCTCCAAGGAATAAAATGTATTTTTGAACTCTGTCTCCCAAGGTCTGTCTCTTCATGGTTATCATGTTAACTTTACCTTAGAGTTTTACTGACACCTAGTGGTAAATGTGGATATCAATATAATCTAAAATGTTTGAAGACAATATATACAGTAGCACAAATAAAAATACTTCATATTTACAAAAATTATAAATGCATATAGTGAGAAAAAGTTATTCATGCTTTGAACTCTCTTCTTGAAAAGATTTAAAATTGTTTAAATACTATCGTCAAGATATTTTTATCCTAAAGTTTCAAACTCTTCAGTATCTTCGTAGATTTTATTTATGAGCAAACTTATAGTGTCATTACTGTCTCTTCTAAGTCACGTATTTCAGTTACACTATTTTCATGGCTTATGAAAACACAAAACAACATCTAATCTATCAATGTACCAAATTTTAATTACAAATTAATTAAAGTTCATATCACTAAACCACAAAGGGAGAATCACAGGCACCAGTCCAATATTATTAACAGTATTTTTCACTGTAGTGACACCTGATTTGTAACATTCTTGACAAGCCAGGAGAAGGTTGGTTCTGGTTAAATCTGGGAACTACTGCTAAGACACAATAGGTGCTAATTGGTCGGTGGGGAAATTAAACCCCTGTTTGGGCCTCTCCAGAATGCCTTTATGCTAAATAAATTAAGATACATGGCTACAGCTCTTGAGCTATAGAATATATATATATATATATATACATAAATTTTCTGTAATTCACCTATAAAAAAACTAGAAAAGCACAATGTGCCAAGTTTTTCATAGTAAGTGAAGCATAAGAATATTAAGATTACAGATTTAAAAATGTAGCTGTTGTGGTTGATACGTTTTAGCAACACGATAAGAGAATGAAAGGCTTCTAGGATAGAAGAAGTGGGTCTCAGTAACATTTTGATGGTTATGGTACCATCACATTTTCATATCATATGAAAATGCCACTTGCCTCATCCCCATTATAACTTTCAAAGGAATTGTAGTCTCCAAATACGTTTTCCTTCTGCAGGTCTTCTACCCTCCCACATTTCAAAAATAAAACACGACTGATAAGCCGGTTCTTCTTCCTAATTACAAAGGCAAACCACCTTACGTGTGGAGAAAGTGAGCCCAGGCTTGGCTCTGGTGTCTGAGCTTCCGGTGACCATCCTAAGCTGCTCTGAGAGGCTTTCCAGGCTGTGCCAATATCCCTTGGCTCGGCAGAAGTCAGGGTGGCTTGCACGCGGTGATGCCTACGCTGGAGAAAATTACTTTGACCTCCCTGACCTATTTTAGTGATACGGGAATTTATCACTATCAGGGCTGACCGTCTCTATAAGTTTATTACACAACATGCATTTTATTACTATTTAGATTCTCGTTAGCTTAGTGTTAGTAGGAACAATGGAAAGGAATAGAACTCATAAGAACAGTATTAGCAAGTGTAGGCAAAGCCAATTTAAAGTTTCCATTCAATATTGTTTCTCCAGATAATATATAACCTGTTTCTCTAGGTTTTCTTACAGGGACAGTGAGCTAACCTCTATTTTTTTTTTTTTTAAAGATTTATTAACTTATTTTTGAGAGAGAGAAAGAGAGAGAAAGAGCACGAGTGGGAGGGTAAGAGGGAGAGAGAGAATCCGAAGCAGACTCCCCGCCGAGCAGGGAGCTGAACTTGGGGCTCCATCTCAAGACCCTGAGATCATGACCTCAGCTGAAACCAAGACTCGGATGCTTAACTGACTGTGCCACCCAGGCGCCCCAGACCTAACCTCTTAATCATTTTTGTTTCTCTCTAGCATTGACTAGGATGGCAGTTAAGCTTAACCAATTTCAGTGTGGAGTCTACAGATTTTCATATATTTAATAAATTGAATTAATTCATGGAATTATAGAGCACAGGTCTGGATGTTTAGCTGAACATCTGCTAAAAGTTGAATGGATTTGGCTATCGTAGAAGAGGATTAGAATTGTAGAAGATAATTAACCTCTAATCCATTTTGAAATCCATTTTTAAAATTGTAGGTATTTTAAAATCAGTAACAATGATTTACAGTGACCCCAATTAAAAAAATGTCTTGCTCTTCTTGCCCAAATTACAATCTTGTATGTTTGAGGATGCTCATAAAGACTTTAACAACATGGAATAACCTAGTAATGGTAACAGGTGTGATTCCAATTTTTAAAATGCTACTAATGCAATACTTTAATCTTCGTACCTCACAAGGGCCCAAGGTTGTTTACAGGAAAGTACAGTGGATTAGAAGGACAAAGCTTTCATCCCGTTACTTAGTAGGCTTGTGACTTATGGTAAATCACTTAAAATCCTGCTGCTGTTTCTGTCATTTACACCCCAGCTTCATTGAGCCCCACCGCTAGGCTGATCCGCACGGCGCTGGTCTCCCACAGGATGCCCAGCACCCGGCGCCCAGCACACGGCAGGCATGCGGCTAATGTTTGCTGGCTGACCTAACTGGCAAGATTGGTGGAAAATGAAAATAAAAATATTGTCATGCAAACCTCAGAAGGGTTGCTATGAGGTTAAAATGATAAAGTGGTATAATATATGGGAAAACGGTTTGAGAACTACATAATGCTACAGATACATGGTACGTTTCTTTTTAAAAACGGAGGAAGAAGTTCTTTCTCCGTTTTTAAAATGTGGATACCGTTTTGGTACCTAACTTAAAAGAAATTAAGATAAATGTGTTAGTAACTGCAAATTATTTCAAGTTACTACAGCTTATAAATCTACAACTATTCTGAGAAAAATAGGTTTTATCTATCTAAAGCTTCAGAGGACTTCAATGATTGCTTAAGATTAACATGACTTGGGGCACCTGGGTGGCTCAGTGGGTTAAGCCTCTGCCTTCAGCTCAGGTCATGATCTCAGGGTCCTGGGATCGAGCCCCGCATCGGGCTCTCTGCTCAGCAGGGAGCCTGCTTCCCTCTCTCTCTCTGCCTGCCTCTCTGCCTACTTGTGATCTCTCTCTGTCAAATAAATAAATAAAATCTTTAAAAAAAAAAAGATTAACATGACTTTAGAGATAAAATATCAGTGATTGGGATGCCTGGGCGGCTCAGTTGGTTAAGGGACTGCCTTCGGCTTGGGTCATGATCCCAGGGTCCTGGGATCGAACCCCCAGTCACGCTCCCTGCTCAGCAGGGGGGTCTGCTTCTCCCCTCCCCCGGCTCATGCTCTCTCTCTTTCTCTCTCTCTCGCTCAGTCTCTCTCAAATAAATAAATAAAATCTTAAAAAAAACAATCTGTGATTTTCAATAGCACAGGTAAACTCTTCAGACAAGTCCAGGTTAAAAAGTCATATGTAAATTCCGTCATAAATTCAGTCATAATATATAATAGCTTACCGTATTTTTAAAAAGAGATTTATATGTACTAATGTTTAAGGTCTAAGATAGACTGTTAGGTGAAAAATGCAAACTATACATTTATATTTATATTAAGAAAAATGAACCCATATGTTTTCTAATGTTCAAATATATACGTATATGAATATCTTGAAAAAGGCCTAGAAGGTACAGACCTAATTATAATAATAACAGTGATTATCATTGAGGAGGGAATTGGAACTGCCTAGGGCAAGGAGGGGCTTTTTAGCTTTATTGGTATTGTTTGAAATGTTTTAATAGCAGGAAGGCGAAAAAACAGACAAGAGCATATTACCAATTCATAGAATCCCTTGAGCCTTACTTGAATATTGACGATGGAAGGGGTAACGATCTATTTAGTCTTACACAGATAAGGGTGTACGTGTTGGTCCTTGCAAGGAGGGAGCACTAAAGCTTTCAGCGATGTGACATTTAGGTATTTTTTCATGGAGTAGGTGGAATAGTTTTCCTATAGAGCAGAAAGTCTCAGTGGCTGACAGCACTGATATCTGACATTAAATACTAAAAAAAAAAAAACCCCACAAAATTAGAAAAATTAAGGGAAAATATATTTGTTAGTTACATTCGTGGTAACAGAAAGCTTATAATTAGACGTGATTTTCATTAGAGTTACAACACAGCTTCTAGATCTTCTACCATTAAATAAATGAATTAAATTTCATTTCCATCAGTTTTATTATTTCAACATATTTGATTTGCCCAGTCCATTAGACAATGTTGAGTAAATACAACATAATTTCCATAACCTGAGGGGACCTGCGCATCATTACCTGATCGCTCGCAATGCTGACTGGCCGCTGAGTGGTGTCACGGCTGGAAGGTTCCCCTCGGTTGCAATTATTCTCTCCCGGAGGTTTTCCTTATTGTTGGTTCATCCTCTCCTTCTTCCATAGATTTCCTTTCTTGGGACGACACATTCTCCATATACCTTCCATCGCTGGGTGTTCTTTGCAGGGAGTCTCTCTCCGAAAGGGGCCTCTGTGACTGCGACGTACTTTGTTCAAGGAATTCATCATCCGTCAGTGGTTCTCCCATAGCTCCAGGACCACCAAGCCCATCCTCAGGCTTCGCATATGGGGGCTGGTCCTCCTTATGCTCGTACATAGACAGTCTCTTCTCCACCACCTCACGAATCAACACTGAAACATTGTATGTGCAAAAATCACTGTGATTGTTCCTATGAGCAGTTATAATGCTGACTTAGAGATGAGCATGAAGCACTCACCAGACAGCCCTTCCCTGTGTTACTTTTATACAAAGTCAGCACACTTAACTTCTGTGCCACTTAATGCACTGAACGTGAATTATAGTCAAGGCCTGTTTTAACAGAATATCATTTATAAAGTACTGACAGAAGATATTAATTCTGATCAAATTACACAAGAACCAACAATACTATTGAGGGTAAAAATTGGTGCCTTTGTTAATATAATTGAGATAATGAAACTTTAAAAACTAAAATTATAAAATTTAACATCTTCTTCTATTTATTCTTTCTGATGAAAAATTTCAGAAATGACTTTTTTAAAAAGATTAAAAAAAAAAGATTTTATGTCTTTAAGTAGTCTCTATACTCAACGTGGGGCTCGAACTTACAATCCCAAGATCAAGAGTCATATGCTCTACCAAATGAGCTGGACAGGTGCCCCAGAAGTGATTTTTTGGGTTTTTTTTTTTTTTTAAGAGAGATAGAGAGAGAGAGTGAGAGAGCAAGCACACTCGTGAGTGCAAGGGTGGCGGGGGCAGAGGGGAGAGGGAGAGAGAATCTTAAGCAGGCTCTATGCCCAGCACACAGCCTGATGGAGGCTCCATCTCATGACCCTGAGATCATGACCTGAGCTGATATCAAGAGTCGAATGCTTAACTGACTGAGCCACCCAGGGGCCCCCCAGAAGTGACTTTTAAGTAAAATAAAAGAGCTTACTGTCAAGCACTGTTCTTCCCACCATACTGTGTTCCATGGTTTTGTCAACCTCATTCATTAGCCATGGAAGGAATCCTGTCTCAATATCTGTAATAAAAAAAGGTTAATTTTGTT
The DNA here is from genome assembly GCA_028534135.1 of Potos flavus. NCBI lineage: Eukaryota > Metazoa > Chordata > Mammalia > Carnivora > Procyonidae > Potos > Potos flavus. The sequence continues at coordinate 6,901,807 of CM052886.1, read as the reverse complement.
ATAATGAAATTCAATCATTATAATGATTTTTATGAATTATTATAGATAGGAAGAATTTGTGCTTTCTCCCTAATTGTTGAAGATTCATCAGCACTGTTTTCTTAGTACAAAATGTCAAATAGACTTATACAGCATTACTTTTGCCACATTCTCTATGCATGTTCTGGTCCATTTCCTTTCTATTGCAGTAAAAATAGTATTTTCAAAACTATGAGGTCTTCCTTGGAGTCCAGGCCTTTGGAGCTAACTGCGCAGGTGCAATCTGACTTGGTGAAGGAGGTAGGGTAGGGGGTTGGGGAGTAGGGAGGAAGATGTGGGTCTGGGAGCAGAACTCCAATTCAAATGTGACACAAATCTGGGATTGAACCATGCTGATAAAGAGGAGCCTGAAGCCTGGGGCTTAGGAGAAGCTGACCAAGAGTCAGGGGACAAGGGTAGGAGAGTATCTGAGAAGAAGGCCATCTAGAAATGGGTCAGAAACTAGGTGCTTCCATTAGTGATAAATTTGTTCAAACTGAAATGGAAATCTACTCTATTGTGTGAGCCTTTAAAAAATACGGTCCATTACAATACACATTTTAATGTTTCAAAATAGCTTTTTGGGGGGAGGATGGCATCTGTTAATTTTCAATGGGGTGACAATAGAGTGTGTAATAGGGTATTACACTCACTACCAGAAATAATTTTTTAATCTGATCTTAAGCTCATTTTCAAGCTTCTAAATGATCTGTAACTGACTTTTCAGCAATTCAGAGAGGAAAAAAGTTGCCAGCCTCTGTGACTAACAGCAGAGATCTAGCTAGACCCCAGGGGGTTGGTAGGCCAGCGTGGAAGGAGCACTGGATCTGGGGTCAGAGTCCGAGACCTAATGGCTGCTTGGGAGAAGGCATTTCACTTCTCTGAGCTTCAGTTTCTACTTCCGAAAAATGGGAATTAACCCGCCCTATCAAGCCCTACCCCCATTCAGGGTTACTGGGAGGGTCAAATGCTATCGTGAATGGAAAATACTACATAAATGGTAAAGTACAATATAAATGTAAGCTAGTAGTGGTGTGTAATCTGACCTCTATGCATGTGTACTGAATTGAATATGTATTCAGTGAAAATTAACATTACTAAACTCTGCCCCACAATCCTAATAGCCATTTGAAATAGGACCTGTATACAAAAGCAATGTGCATTTAAGTGCTTTTGAACCTGAGGAAGGAGGGTGAGGAATGGCAATTCTTACCCTTCATTTGGCCAGATTAGCTGAGGGGAGGGTCTTGGCGGGTGACAGAGAGAGCTGACAGGTATGAGTTCTCTAAAGGTAGAGACCAGATCTCATTTTTATCTCCCACACCTAATATAGTGCCTGGGATGGTGGAAACACCTAATTAGATGAATACATGAGTTTCATTGCTGCCCCCAAAGGGTTTTTGAGTGGAACAGGAAGTCAGCTGAGAAAAGGTTAACAACTACTTAACGCACATATTTTATACATATTATGTTTCATAGCTATTATGACATTTAGCTCCTAAATAATCCTCATTTCACTCGTGAGAAAACTGAAGGTCATATAGCTGATTGATGATGAAACTGGGACCTAAACTCGTTTTTGACATCGAGTCCGTATTTCTTCCTACTATCCAATGTTGCTTCTTAGTAAAGACAAACTGACGTCCTAAAATCATGATCTTTAGAGGATACCTCTCAATAATAATAGTACTTACTTAAAACAACTCTAATTGACTTTACAGATTTGTTTTATAAAGATAGATTCCAGTTCAACATAAACATGGGCATGGGATTACTTGGAAGTGTTAGGAGGATGCTTATTGTAGCAGTGACCCAACAACAAACACCTTCGCGAAACGACCTCTTTCGATGGGATCGTAGAAGTAGCCGCCGTCCCTGAGGCTGCTGAACACCGACGGGAGGAGGTCCGCCAGGTAGCGCTGCGCGAACACTCGAGCGGCCACTTTCTGCGAGGTCTCGTTGTGCTTGTAGACGACTTCCCACTGCTGCTGCTTACGCCGCTCCTGCGCACAGAAAACACCGCCGTGCACGGTTACTTGGCTGTCACGTCCCCCCGAAGCCCACCCTAGGGAGCGGAAGAATCTGGACACATACTTGTATCAAAAAATGGACAGCAAGGAATCTATGAATGGTTCATAGTTTTCATTCAAGATTTTAATGAATTTCAACAGCTACTGGGTATCGATTTCAAAAAAGAGATGGAGCTTAAGGTAAGATTTATCTCCGGATCCATTTTTAAGTAAGATCATTTGAAGATGTACATGTACATGTACAAAGAATAATAGTTATATGTATTTGTAATTTGTATTATCATAAATTATTATCAATGTGAAAATTATAGTTGCTCAGACATCTTCAGTTGAAGAACTTGGATCGGTGAGTTGTCTCATTTGTAAGCCTTTCTGAATTCATAGAGCTCTGAAAATGATAAACCTCTCTTTGTTGTGGTTGCTTCTTGTAGACCATAGGATATCTATAAAGCTAATGAACCGTCTCCTCTACTCCCATGTGGAAGTGGGAGCAGTAATATAGTTTCCTATGAAGTCTATTTTCAGAGTTTAAGCAAATATAAATCTAGATGATTTGTATTCATTATTTTCACAGTATATTTCCTAATAGTAAATAAACAAGTACGTTTCCTTTGATAAAGATTTCCCTGATTATTTCAACAAGCTAATTTTGCCACTGTTCATTTCACATTTGTAAACAAATAGTCTTACATTTGCATAATCTCTACCATAAGCCCTATGCCCTTTACACAATGAATTATTCATTATGGAGAAAAATGGGAAGTTCATTTGATTAGGTATTGAGTAGAATATCCCAACAACTAAGCTATTCTGTGCAGTAAACTAGACTCTAGGAAATTATTTGAACTCTTTTAGGTATTCATGCACTCCTATATATTTTAGTGTCCAACATAGGGCAACAATTATTGCCAGACCCAGAAAGACTCTTAAAGATCACTGAGCCTAGTGTTTCCTAACTGAAGGTTATTGGCATATTTTACTTATTTTTACTTATTTTTTTAAAGATTTTATTTATTCATTTGACACAGAGACAGCAAGAGCAGGAACACAAGCAGGGGGAGAGGCAGAGGGAGAAGCAGGCTCCCCACTGAGCAGGGAGCCCAATGCAGGGCTAGATCCCAGGATCCTGGGATCATGACCTGAGCCGAAGGCAGAGGCTTAACCAACTGAGTCACCCGGGCGCCCCTATTGGCATATTTAAAAAACTAGATTCTAAAACTTTTCTTACTAAAAAGTTCTAAAAACCTGTAATGTAAAATATTCTATACAGAAGCTCTGGAGAATCCCTGGGGTACAGGAAAGGGCCTGGCCACTGAGAGAAAGATCCAGAATTCTATCCAGATCCTCTGCTTCTTCATGCCACCTATCCTCTATATACTCCACTTTTCTCTTCCATTTTCAGCCACTGATGTATGGCAAACCAATATATTTCCTTCGCTAGGAATCTTGACATTTAAGAGTGCCTTTCAGTTGGGACTATGTAATTTATTACATTTAGAAACTTTTGGAAACTCTATTTAGGCACATTTATATAAGCTGGTATTTAAAGAATGTGATTCTGTGCATGAAAGACCCGTGATCTACAAAAGAGGAGATAACTGAGCAACAAACTCTTTTCTAACGTATTTGCAAAGATTTTTAGCTCCATGACATACCACATGTGATTCAGAACATAACCTGTTAAATAGCCAAAGACTGTCTAAGATAGAAAACTAGAATTCTGTACTTTTTCTTCTCTGTGTCGTCTCTCTTGCTCTTGGAGTCGCTGGACTTCAGCTAGTTCAACATTGCGTAACTCTTCATAGGCGTGCTGACTGGCCCGCAGGTTAGCCAACTCTTCTTCTTCCATTACTTCCAAAAGAGACTGCTCGATGGTCTTTCCCACCAGAACTTCTAACATTGGTTTTACTTCAAGGTCAAAGTCGAAGAGCTTAAACACACAAGACAAAGCAAGTTTGAAATTTTAATCATGAACCAAAGGCTCAAAGAAAAAAATATCCGGAAACTCGGTAATGACAGGGTTCTATTTATTGAGGATCTTCTGTGTGCCAGACATTGTGATGGCACTTTACTTATGGTTTCCAAAACCTACAACGGCCCTGTAGGGCACACAGAATAGCAGTCGAAAATTATAAAAAGACTTAGGTACTCATCAAAATGAACCCTGTTACTCAACAATTTTAAGATCAAACTCTGAAACCCAAAGGAAATATCCTTATATTTCTCAATTTTTGCCCTTTCTATTAGATTTTCACTAGTTTTCACTAACAGTTTGAAGAACTAAGGAACTAAGGAACAAGAATAGTGGGCATTTTGGTGATTCCTCTCTAGGATTTAGAGGCAAATATACCCTTCTGTGTAGTTTGTGAAGACTAACTTTATTTCTCAATTTCAATGGCAGTTCCTTCAAGTAAGTCTTCAATCTCACTTAAGTCATTATGCACATAAGCATTGCCTTTTCTTCAATTTCATAAACTGGTCTATTTATGCATTCTACATTGATATGAAAATGTAACTATTTTAGGATTTTTTTTTCTAACATAGAGTATCTTCATGAAAACTATATAATTTAAAAGCAACTAATAGGGAACCTCTTATACCAGAGATAGTATTTTTCTTTATTTGGTACAAATTTACCTTGTATCCCTATATTAAGTATGCAAACACACAAAAATCAAGGTGCAGATATTCTAAAAATATTTCTAATGCTTTTTATTTCTTATCAGCAAAGAGGGGAAATCAGAACATTGTAGTTCAGAATAAAGCTATTATAGGTACATTTGGAAAGAAATTCAGTAAGTAGCATCTTTCTGATTATGAAGCGGTTTGTAAGCTTTTAACTAAACCTAACTTTACCTATTTATAAAGAAGATAGAGGGAAATCCAAATAATGTACTATACCTCTCCTTCTAGTATTTGGGTGGCCACATCTTTGCCAGTTTTGGCAGGAATAAAGAGAGGTGTTGGTGGTCTGTCCAAAAATGCATCTGTTTGGCATTCCATATCAACTTCAATTATGCGGTCAGCAATTTCTTCAAGGTATATTTCTAAGAGAATACCATATACATTGAGTTTGAAATTCTGGTCTATTTCAAGCATATATGTGTATTGAAACTTTAGCTCCTTCAAAACAGAATTAAATGGATCAGAAAGGAAGTACTCAAGTGTGGGATTAAATTCACCCTTGTACTAAGCAGTTTTATGTATTTGGAAGAACACAGAGTCAGTCAGGCTAGGGCATTTATGGAATGTTGAGAAAGCACTGAGCTTTGTACTTGAAAATGGAACTAAAGAAGAACATGAGCCTAGATGTATGTAAGATGCAAAGTATGATCGGGGATGGAAAGTTAATAATCCATCTACATAACTGAGTCCTAAGATAGTAAATGTATAAAGATTTCAAAATTCCTGGATATTTTAAAACTTAGGCACCATGTCACTATGTTATTTGATGTTCCCTCTAGGCTATAGATTATAAACAGATACATGAAAACAAATTTCACCTTAGGAATAATTTATGTGAGGCAAGGGCAGTGTGGTATCATGCAAAGAACATGAGAACTGGAGTCAGATGTTGAACATAGGACCTAGTCAAGTTACATCTTCTTAGAGCCTTAGTTTCTTTATCTGTAAAAGGGATCATAATTATTCATCACAAGGAGTCTTTAATAATAAAGGAGATACACAGGTAGAGGACTGGAATAGTCTCTGAGATATAGGAAAACTCAATACAACGTGGCTGCTACTGTATCACTTAATATTTTGATGGTCTAAAGAAACACTAAAATTTAGCTCTTGTAGAATTACAGCTACATTGGCTAATTACAGACATATATGCATTCGAGACTTGGCCTCAAGGTAGGGGGGAAAAGGATTGAAATGGTCATTTCCTCTTGTCCTAACTACCCAGCAATAACTGATAAAGCCACTCAGCATCTTGGCAAGATGCAAGGTGAATCCTGAATAGTTACGTCAGTCTAAGGAAAACACCAAGTGTTGTCTGATTATCAAGATTCTGACAACAACACAGCTCAACCCTAGAGGTCCAGGCAAGCCTCCCTAGCTCCCTAGAGAACAGCCAGACGAGTAGGAAAGCCTGGCACTGGCCCTGCAGAGCCCATGTAGCCTTGGGGAATGTGCGCGGTGAAAGGAGAACAGAAGAGGCTGTGGGGAGGGAGATGGAGGACTCAGATCTGGTTGAGTTCACGCCTCTCAAAAGATAAATAAAATGCCAAAGTAGAACTACATTGCTCTCTTCTCCTGTAGGTCCAGCAGTGATTCATGTTGGGATATAAAAGAAAAAGGGAGAAATAATCCCAGCTTGAGAAAAAGTATGTGAAAAGGGCTAAGAGAGAATTAATTTGGTCATAAATTTCTTTTTTAACCTTATCTCATACTTCTAGCTATACCCAATATAGTAATAAAATATAGTCTATGAATTTGTTTAATGAATGCACTCCTCCTACCATGTGACGGGGGGGCAGTACTGCATAGATTAACGGATATGTAAGCAATAAAAAGCCAAATGAAAAATGAGCTGACTTAGAAAATTGAGCAACCCCAGGAGCCATGATGCCAGGGGCACGGTCACGTACCTGTTTGCACATCCACATGCTTTCTGCCTTCCACGGGTTCGGGAGTTCGTGGTCTGAGCTGTTCTCGGGCTCGTTTTCTGGCAAGAGCCCTCCTCTTAGCCTGCTGCTGTCTCTGAACCTCTAGAGGATCAGGCTGCCCAGGCTGAGTGACAGAAAAGGCTTCTAAAAATTTAGAAGATATTTCTCAAAGCATATAGAACTGCCATTCCAGAAATAAGAGCATCTGTCATCTAATGCTTCCTGATTATCAGTGACTTCATGATTAAAATTCTGTTTGAACTTTGTCAGGTAATTATAAAGTTATCTGATGAAGCACATAAGTAACTTCAAAGTATGACTGTTGACTGGAATAAACAGCTGCAGAATCCTATCTAATAAATTGTTTTTCCTTATTCAAGCATTTTTACCATGAATTCCTTGGATGCCTAGTAACCATGTATACTGTAGAATCATTCGGTGACAATACATTTTAATGTGTAGTTAAGGAATTGAAAAGCACTAGGATCTAAAAAAAAAATCTGAGTTCACTTAAACAAAATTCCTGAACCAATATATAAGGTCACAAAGGAAATATTCTCAGTCCAAACAAAGCCTGTCCCAGTGTACAAAATAATAGCTGATTAAAGGTTAACAAATAAAATCATTTACAGTAGAGTTCTGCAATATTTAGAGGTCCTTGATTTCATATCTGTATCTTATTCTGTGGTCATTTCCTGTAGCTAAGCTGTCTTATCTCAAGGTAAACATGAAAAGAGAGGGGAAATACGAAAGTACATTGCATGAAAAAAATTTTAATATTTAAAATTAGAATTGTAAACACATTCTAATTAAAATAACAATCTGCTAACATTAAAATTTATTAAAAATATCCCATAATCCCATTTCCTTAATACAGTGGCCATTGTCACTTAAATGCATGCAGTTTTTCTGGTTGTGATGATATCATAGATTTATTTTATTTATTTTTTTGAGAGAGAGCGAGAGCATGAGTGGGGTAGGGAGGGGGAGCAGGAGAGGGAGAGAGAATCTCAAGCAGACTCCCTGCTGACTGTGGAATCCCCACTGGTTTGTATTTGCTAATATTTCGTTGAGGATTTTTGCATTGACATTCATGATAGCTACTGGTCTATAGGTGTCTTTGTCTGATTTGGGTATCAGGGTAATACTGATTACCTGAAGTTTTCCTTCCTCTTTTATTTTTTGGAAGAGATTGTGTAAAATTGTGTAAATTGTATAAAATCAATGAGAATTTTTTTTAAATGTTTGGTAGAATTTTCTAGTGAAACTATCTGGGCCTAGCTATTTCTTTTTTGAAAGCTTTTAAATTAGAAATTCAATTTCTTTAAGTTATTGGACAATTCAGAATATCTATTTCACGTTAGGCTAATTTTGGTAGTTTATAGTTTGAAGAATTAGCCCATTTCATTTAGTTTGTTGAATTTATATGTATAGATTTGTTTGTAAAGTATCCTATTATGATCCTTTTATTCTTTTAATAGATGCAGAATCTTAGTTATATCCCTGATATTTGCTTATTTGTTTCTTCTCTTTTACTTCCTTTCTTTTTTTTTCTTTTTTTTCTTTTTAAGATTTTAAAGAGAGAGTGTGCACACGAGTGATGGTGGGTAGGGGGTGGTTAGGGAGGGGTAGAAGGAGAAGCAGACTCCAAGCCAAGCAGGGAGCCAGACACAGGGCTTGATCCTAGGACCCTGGGATCATAGCCTGAGCTGAAGACAGACACTTAACCTACTGAGCCACCCAGGCACCCCTCTTTTACCTTCGTTGTTAGTTTTGCTAGAGCTTTATCAATTGTACTGATCTTTTCAAAGACAGGAAATGGCCTTTAATCTTTTCATGGTTGCAGGATCTATGGTTATATCCTCTGATAGTCATTCTGGTATTTGCTATTTGTGTCTTCTTTCTCTTTTTTTCTTTGATAGTCTTGCTAGAGGTTTATCAGTTTTATTGATTTTATTCAGAGAACCAGCTTTTGGGTCCACTGATTTTCTCTATTGTTTTTGCATACTTTTTAAAAAAGACTTATTTTTTTGAGTGTGTGTGTGCATACAAGTGCACATGTGTGGGGGAGGGGACGGGGGAGAGAATCTTCAAGCAGACCCCCTGCTAAGTGTGGAGCCTGAAGTGGGGCTTAATCTCAGGACCCATGAGATCATGACCTGAGCCAAAACAAAGAGTTCTACATGTAACCGACCGAGCCACCCAGGTGCCCCTACTTTTTTTTTTTTTTTTTTTTGAGAGAGAGGGCGAGTGCATGGAAGTGAGGGTAGGAGGGTAGAGAGAGAGAGAATCTTAGGTAGGCTTTACACCCAGCATGGAGCCTGACTTGGGGCTCCATCTCACCACCCCGAGATTATGACCTGAGCTGAAATCAAGAGTCCCACGCTTAGCTGACTGAGCCACCCAGGGGTCCCCCTATTGTTTATATTTTCAATGTAAGTGATTTCTGCTTTTATCTTTATTATTTTCTTCCTTCTACTTGCTTTGGGTTTATTTTTCTCATCTTTTCCCCATTTATTGAGGGCAGGAGATTAGATTATTGATTGGAAGTCTTTCCTTTTTAGCTTTTTTCCATCTCAGCACTGTTTTGGCGTGAAACACAAATTTTGATTTGTTGTATCTTTATTTAGTCCCGAGTAGTCTTTCAAAATTCCCTTTAATACTTCCTCTATGGATTATTTGGAAGCATGCTCCTTAATTTTCAAGTGTTTGAAGATTTTCCTCTTATCATCTATTACTGATTTCTAGTTTGAAATTTTGAAAGAGACATTATTCCATTATGGTATGATTTCAAATATCCTAAACATATTGAGATTTGTTTTGTAACCCAGGATATGTTCTATCTTGGTCAATATTCCACAGGTGCCTCAAAACCATATGTATTCTGGGGTGCCTGGGTTGTGTAGTCAGTTAACCATCTCAGGATCATGAGATCAAGCCCACCATTGGGCTCTGTGCTCAGTGCGGAGTCTGCTTGAGTTGTCTTTCCCTCTGCACCCCTCTGCCCCCACTTGTGCTCTCTCTTTAAAATAAATCAATCAATCTTTAAAAAAAAAGCATATGTATTCTGTGTTGTCAGGTGAAGTGTTGTATAAATGTAAATTACAGCCTATTGGTTGGTGTTGTGTAGTTCTTCTATATTTTGCTGATTTTCTGATAGATGGATGTTGAAGTCTTGAACTAAAATTGTGGATTTGTCTATTTCTCCTTCCAGTTTTAGCTTCATGTATTTTGAAGCTCGGTTGTTTGGTGCTTATACTGTTAAGACTGCTATATCTTCTTGGTATCTGTGACCTTTTTACCATTATGTAATGTCCTTTGTCCCTGGTAATACTGTTTTACTTAGGTCTACTTTATCTGTCATTTAGATAGCCACAACTACTTCTTAAAAACTAATGTTTAATCTGTTTATCTTTTCCCATCCTTTTTCTTTTGACCTACCTACATCACTATAATTGAAATGAGTTTCTTGTAGACAGAACACAGTTGGGTCATGTTTTTTGTTTGTTTTTGTTTTTGTTTTTTTTACCTAACCTGCCTATCTGTCTCTTAATTGGCTTATTTAGACCATTTACATTTAAAGCAACTATTGCCATGTTAGGGCTGTCTGCCATTTTACTTTTTCCTTTCTGTTTATTCTGCTTTTAATGTTTTTTTCTTTCCTTCCTGTGAATTAGTTGGAACATTTTTTAGAATTCTTTATTTCTCTGTAATAGTTTTCACTATAACTCTTTGCATAGTTTTAAAAAAAATAGTTGCTCCAGGTTTTACAATATACTATGTACCTGATCACAGTCAACATTTACTATCAACTTTTGACCACTTCAAGTGGAGGGCAGAAACCTTACTCCCATTTAGATGCCATTATTTTCCTTACTTTTAAAATACAATCAAAATCTAATCATCTTAAATATTTTACCTACACATATTAAGCACTACATCACATGATGTTATATCAACCAAAAAAACACAATTTTTAAAGCCCAGAGGACAGTTTATTGTATTTACCCCTATTTTCACTTATTTCCCAAGCCTCCTCCTGTTATCATTTCCTTTCTGCTTGGAGAGCTTCCTTTAGCTATTCTCTAAGGGTAAGTCAGCTGGTGACAAATCCTCTAGGTTTCCTTCATCTGAGAATAACTTGATTTCTTCTTTGTTCCTGAAGAATGCTTTCACTGGTAAGAATTAGGGCTTGATAGTCCTTTTCTTTCAGGACTTGAAAAATACTGTGCCACTTTTTCTGGCCTCCATTGTTTCAAATGAAGACCCCATTGTTATTCAAATAATTGTTCCCCTTTGGTAATGTGTCATGTGTCTACAGCTGCCTTCAAGATTTTTTGATTTTAGTTTTGAAGTTTGATTTTGATGTGTCTTGGTGTGAATTTCGTTAGGTTTTTCCTGATTGGGGTTCAACTGACTTTTTAGATCTGTAGGTTTTTGCCTTTGCCAAATTTGTGGAATTTTCAAACACTATTTCTTCAAATACTTTTTCAGTCCCATGCCTTTTCTCCTCTCCAAGAATCAGAAAACATGAATGTTAGACATTTTGTTATTGCTCCTCAGCTGTGAGGTTTTTTTCCTTATTATTATTTTTTTTGTGTGGTCTGTTTTCTATCTGTTGTTCAAAATGGGCAATTTCTATTGATTTGGCTTTGAATTCACTGATTGTTCCCCTATGTCATTTCTGATGAGTCTGTCCTGTGACTTTTTAGATATTTTCCATTTGGTTCATTTTTTTTTTTTAAAGATATTTATTTATTTACTTAAGAAAGAGAGAGAGAGTGAGTGAGAGAGAGGAGCAGGGCAGAGGGGAGGAAGAAGCAGACTCCCCTCCGGGCAGGGAGCCTGACGTGGTACTCCATCCCAGGACTCTGGGATCATGACCTGAGCTGAAGGCAGACAGTTAACCGACTGAGCCACCCAGGCACCCCCATTTGGCTCATTTGTATGTTTTCTATTTCTTCGCTAATATTTTCTGTTTTTCATTTAAGAGCATTCATAATTATTCACTTTTGATTGAAGCATTTTTTAATGATTACTGCTTTAAAATCCTCATCAGGTAATTCCTACATCTGAGTCATGTTGGTGTTGTCATCTCTTGATTGATTTTTCTCATTCAGGTTGTGACTGCTCTGGTTCTCGGTATGATGAGTGATTTTTTTTTTTTTTTTTTTTGTATCCTGTAAATTTTGGGGGTTAGGATGTGAGACTCTGGATCTTAATCTTTTTTTAGCAGGAAGTCATGCTTTTTGTTGTAGCATGCAGGCATGGGTGGAGATGGAAGTTCAGCATCCTGCTAGGCCCCATGTGAAAGCAGAGGATCAACTTGTATCAGTCACCTTATTGGTGCCTGGTGGGCGTAGTATTTCAGCTCGCTGCTGTGATCCGCTGACAGCAGTATTGGGGTATAGAGGAGTGGAGCTCTAATGCTGCTTTATCTCACTTGTTTCTCTTTGTTGCTCCTAGATAGGATTGAAAATTCAGCTCCCTCCTAGCTCTGTTGCTATCACCCCAGGAAAAGCAGGGTACCAACTCGTACCATCTCTTGCCCTCTCACTGCCCCTGGGTGAGAGTGGAAGGTCAGCTTCCTGCTCAACCCTTGTTGATACCTAACCTCAGTGAGTGACTCAGAGCACCGATTAGTACTGACTGTTGCTGCCAAGGTGGGGATGGAAGTCCAGTTCCCCTGCTCTGTCTTGCTGACTCTACTGGGAGGGACAGGACAGTTTTTCCATGTGGTTTGGCTGGAGGAGGGGTAGTAAAAAGGTTTCTGTTCTGCTAGGTTACCCTTTTGCAGTCCTTTGGATAAAGGGAGCAGGCTTGTGCCTGTTGGTTGTTCTGGGTTGCAAGCTTCTCCAGCGTTCTGAATGGGATTTAAGAAGACTTAGGGAACTCATCACTATGTCGCTCAAATCCTGAGGTCCTGAGCCAGTCCATTTCCTTCTTTCCACTTCCAGAGTCTTCCAGTGTTTGCTTGTGCTGTTGGCAAATTCCTGCTTGTCTGGAACTGGAAGTCTCAGTATAGAGTTTTTAGGTAAGTTGTTGAATAATTAGCTAAAGAACTAAAAAAAAGGTATATCAAATCATTACAATATTAATAAAAAAAAAACTAAAAAAGAGGTGGTTCTCTTTTTTAGTTTAGTTCTAGGTGTGCCAGTGTTTATTGCTATTGCCACAAGATGCTGAATCACATCTATATCGCATATTTGAGCTGTTGTTTTCAAATGTTGGTCCCTGAACTGGCTGTACCGGACTGCCTAGAGAAGTTTATTAATGATGCACATTCCCGTGTCCAACCCTTGAAGGTTCTAATGCAGTAGATCCAGGGTATGGCCGAAACATACAAAATTTTTAGAGTTTTCTCGATGGCTTTGATGTACATGCTTCAGTATGTCTAATATTCCATATATCACCATGTGGTGGTGGGCATGTATACATCATACAGTGTTTACAGATTAACTATATTTAATTTCTGTGCCAAGAAATCATCACTCTTAATATCATGCCACATCCTAATCATCTCTGTATCCTAGGTACTCAGCACAGGACCTAAAACCCAATAAATATTTGTTGAGGGAATTAAATGAATTTTTGATTAAATAATGAAGAGAGTATTATAATGTGAAGTAATTTAAACAAACCTAAATATGTTGTACCAGTGCTACTCAAAGTGTTATCTGTGAACTGTTTGAACCGGTCTGTAAAAATTTAATTATAGAAATTGAGAGTAGAAGTTTGTAAGCTTTTAGAGCAGTTTTTACAAAGTTCTGTTAATCTAATAAAATATCAGAGCTTCTGTTTTTAATTATGTGTAAAGTACACATAAAACCATCTTAGCCATTAAAAAAAAATTTTTTTTTAAAGATTTTATTTATTTACTTGACAGAGAGATCATAAGTAGGCAGAGAGGCAGGCAGAGAGAAAGGGGGAAGCAGGCTCCCCGCTGAGCAGAGAGCCCGATGTGGGGCTTGATCCCAGGACCCTGAGATCATGACCTGAGCCAAAGGCAGAGGCTTTAACCTACTGAGCCACCCAGGCGCCCCTTTCTTAGCCATTTTTAAGTGTAGAATCCAGTGGCATTAAATACATTCACACTGTTGTACAACCATTACCACCATCCATCTCCAGACTCTTCATTTTGCAAAACTGAACCTCTGTACCCATTAAACACTAACTCCCTAATCCCCTGGTCCCTTAATCCCTGGCACCCACCATCAGCCTTGTATTTTGCATGTCTTTTTTTTTTTTTTTAGATTTAATTTTTCTAGTAATCTATAGTATTTTATTTTATGACTGTTTTAGTCTGCAGCAAATTAAAAATTAAAACAAACAAACAAACTGGTCCTTCAGCACAAGTAGTTTGAAAAGCTCTGTGTTAGAATATTCAAATTGTACTTACTAGCGGTCCTGTCTGTAGAGCGTAAGTATTGCCTCGGATCACCCTTCTGTCATACATTATGTTTCCGTAATGCATAGGTTCTTCAGCTCTATAAAATAGCAAATTCTAAATAACTATTGTGATAGTGTTAGTCTATGCAGTTAACTCATTTTATGTTGGATTTAGAATAAGATACAAATGTTATGGAAATAGATTTTTGTTTGGGCACAGTCCATGACAAATTACTACCATTTATGAAATGCTTATTATAGGCTAGGCCCTTCACATATTTTATTTATTGCTCACAATAAGCTTTAAGTTGGGAACTGTGATTCCCATCTGACAGAAGAGGAAGGACATTCAGAAAGGAATGTGCCCTGGGTTACCTAGCTAGTAAGTGGCAGAGCTGGATTTAGGGCTATAAATCTGTTAGCCTACTTGACAAATGTGAAAATGGACGGTTGGAAAGGGGCCTGCCTTAAAGTACTGACAGTAATTGGGATTCAAGGATTGAAAGGATTCATGGAGTCAGGCTTAAAAAATGAAATAAGTCAAATTTCTTGTTGTTTCTTTAACCTCAGAGATATATTGTTAAAATGATAGTCTTAAATTTTAATACAATTTTAATTTGGGGGATCAGAATATCAATAGTGAAAAACCATACAGTTAATGTTTTCATTCAAAGTTCTTTAAATGATATCCAATGTATGGCTATGAAACCAAATATTGACCTATAGCAGTAACAGGACTCTACTAGAAATGATTTTGAGAGGGGTCGTAAGTTGCTTTTTTATCATATATTAAAACCACTGTTGGATAACCTGACTTCATATAACTTAAAAACCAGGCATGTAACACCACTCATCTTACTTGATCTCTCGGTAGGGTTCAGCTCAGCTGGTCACTCCTTCACTGAAGCACTCTTTTTTCTAGTTGCTGTGATACCACCATAGTCTTCAGGTTGTTTTTCTAGGACTTCTCTTTCTTAGCCTGTGTTTGCTGGCTCCTCCGGATCTGGAGGATTTCCTCAGGGCTAGGCCTTCTCTTGCCCTTCACTGAACTCATCCATTCTCAAGGCTTTACTTGTAATCCATATACCTAAAATTCCCAATTTTATTTTACCTTTAGCTCAGAACTCTCCTCCGAGCTCCAGGCGTGTATATCCAATTGATATGCTCAGTGACTTCTCACTGAGATGTCTCGAAAGCAACCTCAAAATTGAACTAATTATCACTCTCCCACTCCAACTTGTCACTTCTTTAGTGTTCCCTATGTCATTAACTGGTACCATTAACCACCCATTTGGCTTAATCTAGAAGCCTCGGAGTCATCCATGATTCCTCTCTCTTCCTCACTGTCTGTATCCAGCAAGTCTTATTGATTCTACTCCCCAGATCTTTTTGTATCTCTCCAACGCTCATTGCCGCCACTATATTTTACCTGGACTACTGCAAGAGTCTCTTAACTGTCTGGAACAACCTTTTTCTCAGAATCTGTCCTATACATTTTACCCAGTGATCTTTAAAAATAGAAAAAATCTAAAGGATGCTTACTTGATTAAAACCCTCTAGTGCTAATTGACATAATAATGAGGAAAAATTTTGGTTTTTATTTTATACCATCAAAAGCCAAAGAGAAAGAAAAATCCGTAACACCTATTGCTGGTGAGGATGTAGGGAAAAATTTGTTTAAACATTACTAAAGAAAAGGCATATTGTTCCATCTCTTCATGTTAAAAATATACATGACCTAACAATCCCATTCCAGGCATATGTTTCATAGAAATAAAAAGGCCAGTACATAAAGTTGTTTATTGAAACCTTTCTCTTTGTGGTAAAAACTTGAATCAAACTGAATACCTATCAAAAATGGAAAATTTTAAGAATGCATAGTACAGCTATACTCCCGGGGATATCATGCTATTAAAAATAATTGGAGGGATTTCTACGAAGAATTAAGTAAGAAAAGGAAGATGTTGAGAATTGTGTATAATGTTAGCATTGCTATGAGGTAGACAAAATCCGTGTGTACTTGTATGTATGTATTTTTATATTTGTACATAAAATGTGAGTGTGGAGAAAGTCCAGAAGCATTCATGTAAGGGCATTAACACGGTTTACCTTGGGGGCAGGAGGGAAAGAACAAGTTTACAAGGGAAGGGGGCTGGGCACTAAGAATGTACCCAAGCATGAACGACAGGAGTCTACTTATAAAAAAGTAAATATGTATGTATATGTATATGTAAAGAGATTAGAAAAAAAAGAGGTTATAAAAAGGGGGGAAGCTAACTGCAGAGTAATATGTGTAGTATGATTCAATTTTGGAAATAAACCTCCTATATAAATTTGTACATATGCTCAAGTATGGAGGTGTAAAAGAATAATATAAGATTGTTAAGGGAAGTAGGAATAGAGGTGAGTGGGAGATAATTTGCCCTTTTCATTCTTATTTTGTGTTTTTCATTTACTTCACAAGCAAATACTTTTTAAATTGAAAATCACCACTAAGGATAATTTTAAACTGAAAAATCAAATACACACACATATACACGTACACCTTCCAATGGCTTTAATCAACAGATTGCTTCAATATAAGCAAGGTCCTGCAACTTGGTTATCAACTAGCTATAAAAAAAAATCATTCCTAATGAGTCACCATTGATTCTTATTTCATTTGTTGGTGTAATTTAAGAGTAATGATTTGTAAGCTGCTACTTAAAGCCACCAGAAAGTGTTTTTGAAAGTGTTTTTAAGTGAAATCCTTTTATAATATAAATAATCCCTCTGTAAATTTAAATTTTCTGGGGCGCCTGGGTAGCTCAGTCAGTTAAGCATCTGCCTTTGGCTCAGGTCATGGTCCCAGGGTGCTGGGATAGAGCCCCGAGTCTGGGTTCCCTGCTCAGTGGGGAGCCTGCTTCTCCCTTTCCTCCCCGCTGGTGCTTTCTCTACCTCTGTCTCTCCCTCAAATAAATACATGAAATCTTTAAAAAAAATTTAAATTTTCCATTTTGGTTTCTTCAAAGTGACAGGCATTTATTTAAAAATTCTTTATTTGCCGTAATAAGATAATTATGAATTTAGACTCAGTGTTTGAAATACGCATCAAGAGTTACTTGGCTTAGGGACGCCTGGGTGGCTCAGTTGGTTAAGCAGCTGCCTTCGGCTCAGGTCATGATCCCAGGGTCCTGGGATCGAGTCCCACATAGGGCTCCTTGCTCAGCAGGGAGCCTGCTTCTCCCTCTGCCTCTGCCTGCCACTCTGACTGCTTGTGCTCTCTCTCTCTCTCTGACAAATAAATAAATAAAATCTTAAAAAAAAAAAAAGAGTTACTTGGCTTAAAAAAAAAAAGTTACTTGGCTGATGTGTTCAATCATTAATTCAACAATTTGTGTGAGTGCTTCCTAAATATCAGGCACAATCCCAGGAGGACAAAAGACACAAATGTTCCAGCTTCCGTGGAGTCTGCATTCTTGGGAAGTTCTGCTGGTTCCAAAATTTGAGGCTTATAGAAAGAACTACAAACTTTAGAAAGGCCCGTAAGCATTATTATGGATAATAATGAAGTGGATATTCGAATATTTGCATATAAATACTCATTAATATAAAAATACAGCTTGGGGCTCAGCATGGAAGGATAACCTGATTCCTGAGCAAAGACTGCTGTGGAAAGAGCTCTACGTGGCTGTCATTCTGGACGTGCTATCGTGTCTGAGACCTTTGTTCCTGTTTCCCCATTTGCATAATGGAGTTATTAAAGCAACTTCACAGTACTGTGCACTAAGGAAGAAAATTTACACGAATGCCGCTAGTGAGGTGCATACGGTTGGCCAACAGTAGTTAGTTGTGAGACCAGTGAGTTTTCTGTACTTGTTAAAGCGATCACGCCAGCAACTCATTATCACTAAAAGTTCACGAACGGAGACCGCCCGTGCCCCTTCTTGCTTCATTCCTCCACGCCACGGGAGAGTTCTTTAGGGAAGAAATTTTATTTCGGCAGGGTGCGGAGAGGGGAAAGCAGCACAGGTAAGTTTGCCAGAGCGAAGGGGCCCGCATCCCGCGGCCCCGGGACGGGGGCAGGTGGAGATCACACAGGGGCTGGTTGCTCACTCACGGCTGCATTATGTTGTCCCGGTAACGGCGGCGCTGGCAGGGCAGGGCCCGGGGCCGGCTGGTGTAGGTGTAGGTGCCCATGGCTGGGGAGGTGCGGTCGGTGAGCCTGGAGGCCACGCCTGGGGCCGGGTCGCTTCGCTTCCGGTGGAGACGGGCTTTCACGCAGGTGGGCGCTAAGTGGTCGTGGGAGCCGGAGTCGTGTGGGTAGTGCCAAGGGCAGGGATTCCGCGACGCAAGGAGAGGCGGCAAGAAGGAAGGCGGGCGGGACGGGAGGTTGCCAGGACAAGAGGTGGGAGCTACACTCGGCTTGCTCCAAGGAACACTGAGCCAGCCGAGGGCGCCCAATTCGGTTGCCCAGCAACCCGGAGTTCCGCCTGGGGGCGGAACATCCAGGCAGTTCCGGCCGGCGGTTTTCGCGGGAAGGCCGGCCCTCCGGGGGCACTTCCGGCCCTTGGCTCCGCCCACTGGCGTCTCCCCGGCAGGTACGCCTACGGTTTAGGAGCGTTCTCCGGAGCGAGTCGGGCTGGGGGGCTTCGGGGTACTCGGCCAGCACCGCGGCGGTCGTCGTTCCCACTTTGGAGTCTGGCTTTGCCGGGCTGGTGTCGGCGCCATTCTTCCAGGCCCACGTGCTCCCGTTCTTTAAGGGGCGCCCTCGGCTGTTTCTGCTCCCAGCCACTGCCGCCGCGCCGCTCCCCGGGGCTGCTCAGCTGTGATCGCACACACGTGGCACCCGGGCTCCCAGTTCTGTTACGTGCTAGGGCGCGGCGAGGGCTGCTTGGTGTCTCCCAGCACCGCCGCCTCACCACCTTGGGCTGCGGGCTGCCGCCGCGCTCCGCAGCAGTGTCTGCATTTTCCCGCCTTCCTTTTCCTCTTACCGGTCCGTTGCTAGCACCTCAGCGGATCCTCGGGCGCACAAGCGACAGGGGCGCCGCGCAGCCATCTAATTTTGGCAAACGGGTGGGTGCTTTGTTGAGTCTTTCTGTTAGGCCTCCTGTATCTTAATGTCAGGACCCGGACTCGGAAGAACGAAGCGTCATGGGTGGGTCTGTGCTTAGAAGTGCAGATGCTTTGGTTTTAGTATTAGCAATATTAACATTACAGTTTGTGTAAGTGAAGTGTGTGTATCCCTGAATGATCAGTTATTTCCGCTTGCCTTCACTCCTTCAGTTCAGCTAAGTGCTGTCTGGTTTTGAATCCAGGTTCTGCAGCGTACCAAGCCCACAGCCTCTGGCAAGTTAACTTTTGTACTTCATTTTCCTGATCCGTAAAATGGGGGTAATAGAATTTATCTGTTAGAGTTTGTCATGAGGATTAAATGCATAAATTAGTATAAAATCCTTAGAACTGTGTCTGGTAAATGAGGAGCCATTCTATTAAGATCTAGATTCCTCTTGCACTTTGAAGATTAAGATCTAAAGCCAGTGTGTAGGTATGGTATAAATAATCCTAAATAAAGGTGTATGGTAAGTGCTATAGGTAAACACTGCATGAAACTTTTAGGTCTGATCCCTTAATTTTGAGGTAATTTATGGAAGGGCTACAGGAGAAAGTGACATTTTAATTCTGTTTGATGGGTGATAGTGTTTTGACTGGTGAGAGTCTTGGGGATGTACATTCAGAATGGCTTGATCAAAAAGCCCAAGGTCCTTGGAGAATTCTAGTAAAATATATATGTTAGATAATTATAAGAGCTAAGGATAAAACGCAGGCTAGGAGGTGTCAGAGGTGGAGGGGGACCTAGAGGTTTTAGATTGCTCAGGAAAGGCTTCACGGAGAAGGTGACATTTGAGTGGAGATGTGAAGGAGGTGGAGCAATGAAACTCTTAACATTCCAAGAAGAAATCAGTGCAAAATTCTAAGGCAGGTACAAACCAGGTGTGTTCTAAGTAAGACTAAGGAGGCTAGGGTGGGTGGAGCAGGGGAGAGCATTAGATGAAGTCAGAAGTAATGAATTCAGATTGTTGTGCCTTGTAGGTCAGCGTAAAGATGAACTTTTACTCTGAGGTTAAAAACCCCAAAGGCTTTCAAATAGAAGCTTGACATTTATTTATTTATTTATTTGAGAGGGGGAAGAAAGAGAGAGAGTGTGCAGGAGCTGGGAGAAGGAGGGCCAGAGGGAGAGGGAGAAGCAGACTCCCCACTGAGCCCAGAGCCTGAAGACCTGGAGTTCCATCCCAGGACCCTGAGATCACGACCTGAGCCAAAGGCAGACACATAACCCAATGAACCACCCAGGCGCCCGGCCATAATTTAATTTTTTAAAAAAGCATTTCTATTCTAGTTGCTGGGTTGAGAATAGACTGAAGCGGGGCAAAGCAGAAGCAGAGAGACCAAATCGAACCAGTAAGCCTGGCTGAGAAAGTGGTTTGGATCAGGGATCAGGCAATGGAGCGGTCAGAGAGATCCTGAATCTACTTTGAAGGTACATACAGATGGATTAGAAATGGAACACTGGAGAAGGAAAGGTGTTAAAGATCACTCTAAAGTTTTTGATAAGATACTAAACATTGTGTAGAAAAAATTGCAGAGAGGCTCTGGCTGATGTTCTCTCTTTCTGGAGGATTTAATTTTATTCTGGCTGGCAATTAGAGTACGGGTAGCTGACCTTTATCAAGGGTTCAGGCATTGGGAGGGCTGATTGCTTTCTAGTTTGCCCTGATGCCAGAGCATAAGCCTTTAGGAATTTCCCCAGAAAGCCTGGGATGTTCAACAGGTACCCATCTCTGGGGACTTTGCACTCCAATTTTTGTATTCCCAAGTCCGTGAGGTTATTGAAAAGTCTGCTTGCCTTTTTAGCCACTTTGCACTGTCTTGGTTTCTTGATTTCTAGTGTCCTTGCAGCTTAGAATTCAGCAAATACCTTAAGGATAAAACCCAAATTGTCAGGCTTATTTCTCTGTGAACCTGCTTTGTCTGGGGTCTTGTCCCTTCAAGTTCTGTCTGTAGTTCTCAGCTATAATTTTTATCTGCCTGGATCTGAAAGACTCCTGACACTTCTGACCACTGCCTTCTGCTTGCCGGTAAATGCCCTGCTCTGAAACTCAGCAAATGCCCCAAGGGAAAAGCAATGGAGAAGTTGTATATCCCTATGTATTTTCTTTCTCCCTGGGATCCCAGTCCTTCATTTCCTCACTGGCTTGGTTATTCTCTACTGCCTTCAAACAGTCCATGTGGTTTTTATTTTTGTTTTTAGTTTTACTTTTGGCCTTTAGTGTTATTCCTGTAAGAGCATTGTCTGATTCAAGCTACTGATCAGTCTTAGCTAGAAGCTAAACCAAGAATGGAGTTTCCGTTTACTGATAGAGGGAACACTGGAGAGGAGCAGGTTTTAGAGGGAGCATTTTTTGGAGGGAGTTCAGTTTTGGGTGCATTGAGCTTGAAGACATGTTAGTCATCCAAGTGGAGGTGTTGAGTGGACAGTTTGATATGGGAGTCTGGGGCCTCAGGGGATTGGTCCAAAGTAGAAATCCAGATTTTTGTGTTAATGGCATAAAGATGCTATTTAAAGCCATGAGACTTGGTGAGAATGCTAAGGAGTGTAGAGAGAAGACAGATGAGCCCTTGAGCGTTGTTAAGAGGCTGGAGAGATGATGAATAACCAACAAAGGATCCTGGCAGAGAATGGTCAGAGAGACGGAAGAAATTGCAGAAAGTCTGGTCACTGGGAATCAAGTGATGAAAGTGTTTTGAGGAGAAGGGAGTGAGGATGGCTAATGCAATTCATGGATCAAGCAAGTGGTAAATGTTGGATTAGCAACAGTATAGATCATTGGTGAGGAAGCAAAGGGTGCCGATGGTGGAGTTAGGGAGGACGAAGTTCAGTTAGAGATTTAGAAGAGAATGGGAGGGAGGAGATTTGTGACTTGAGAGGTTTGCTGCAAAGAAAAAGAAAAAGGATGGTAGCCAGAGGGAAATAACCAAGAGAAGGTTTTATATTTTTTAGTGGGAGAGTTGGCTGTACAAGGGTATGCTCTAGGAGTGAGTAGGGAGGGCAGAACGGATGTAGGCGAGAGAGCCAAGAATTGATGGAATGATGTAAGCAAGAAGGGATGGATTCTCGTGTACAATTGGAGGGGCTGGCCTTCCCCGAAAGCATGCACGGTTCATCATAGTAATACAAAAGGTAGACGTGGCTGCCGATGCAGCTAGGTAGATAATAATTTTCAAATTCCTTACTAATTAACGGGTGTTTTTGATACAGCAGCCACTATCCTAAGCACTTTACATACGTGATTTCACTTAGTTCTTACGATGACCCTGTGAGGTAGGTTCTTAGATCATTTCTGCTTAACTTCTAAGGGAACAGAAGCTTAAAGAAGTTAAAATCACTTACCAAAGTCACACGGCAAGTAAGCGACAAAACTGAGATATAAACCTTTCCCTGCCAGAGTCTAGAACCTATGCACTGAAGTATCAGCTTTTGCTCATTATCTTCCCATCCCTAAACCTCTCTTGCTATGCTTCTCTCTCTCTCCCCCTCTTTTTCTCTCATTCTCCATATCCCCAGTAGTCACCAAATCCTGCCCGTTTTATCTCCTAAATCAAGAAACATTTTGACCTGATCAGACAGCCCAAGTTGGGACCTCTGTGCAGCCACAGAATGGTCTAACTGAAATGCTGCTCTGATCGTTCTGGGTCCCTCCTCAGACATTTCTGTAACCTCTTTGTCCTGTGAATCCAAGTTCCTTACATGTGCTGTAAGTTCTTCACTGCCCGGTACTGCCTCTTTTTCCAGTCTCAGATCTTGCTCGTTTCTCCTTGTACTTTCTTCCCCCGGAGTAGCTGAACCTGCACAGTAGTCCCACTGGGCGGACTATTGTGTTTTCTGCCTCTGTGACTTACGCTTTCCCTTTATCCCTTCTTTTTCTTTCTTTAAAGATTTATTTATTTATTTTAGAGAGAGAGAGAGAGCACGGGAGAAGAGGGGGTAGTGGCAAAGGGAGAGAGAACCTAAAGCAGACTCCACGCTGAGCATGGAGCCAGATGCGGGGCTCGATCTCATGACCTTGAGATCATCACCGAGCCAAAACCAAGAGCCAGGCGCTTTAACAGACTGCGCCACCCAGGCGCCCCCCCTCCGGCCCCTACCCCCATCCCTTCTGGCCGATTTTCTGCTCGTACTTTAAGCCACGGCTCTTGTCGTTTTCTCCAGGAACACATTTCTAAAACCTTTAACTGGGGCTCACACAGTCCTCGATCATATTTCCGTCTTTTATTTACCACGTAGCGTTTGTAATAACTTGCTAACATGTTTGCCTCCATAACTAGGCCGCGAGTTTCTTGAGCATAGGAATTGGCCTTACCTCATGGCTTAGTGTCTGGTTCTAATAGTTTATTGAATGAATGAATGAATGAATGATTGAATGGATAGCATAGGTTTATCCAAGAAAAGAAGGGGGAGCTTCTTTTCCTTTTACAGTATGAAAATGAGTGAATGGTTATAGTTTCTGAAATATTTCTTTTTTTTTTTAAAGGTTTTATTAGTTTTTGAATAATCTCTACACCCAGTGTGGGGCTCGAACTCACAGCCCTGAGATCAAGAGTCACACACTCTTCTGACTGAGCCAGCCAGATGCCCCTGCAGTATTTCTAAGCACAGGTAAGAGAAAGTAAGAGAGAACTTACGGCACTTCTTATTCAACAAGCACCAAGCATCTTCCTTGCTCCAGGCACTTTAGTAAGAACTAGGAATAGAGGCAGCTTTCGTTCTAGTGGAGGGAGACGGGTAAGAGGCAAATGAATTGAAAAAGAGAGAAAATGATTTCTTGGAATGGTAAAAGCTGTGATGAAAACGCAACAGGGTGTTAGGACAGGGAGTGCCTTAGCCGCTGCTTTAGACTGACTGCAGAAAAAGGCTGAGAAGGCAATAACTTAACATGAGACCCGGATGCCATAGGAAGGAGCCGACTACATTGAGTTGTGGGAGAGAGCAGCGCAGGCAGAGGGAGTAGCTGCTGCACTGTCCCGAAGGCAGGAGCAAAGTTGTCCTGTTTGAGTAACAGGAGGAAGGCCAGTGTGTCTAGGACACGGAGAGCAAGCGGAAGAGTGGTTGGAAGTGAGTTTTTAGATGTAACTAAGCGTCTCATCAGGGAAGGCCTTGTAGAATGGGGAGGCTTGGATTATGGGGAGCCATTCAAGGGTTTTAAGGTGGGAAGACAATACGTTCTGAGTTCTCTTTTACAAAGATCACCGATTGTGAGGAATGGATCGTAAGAGGTGAAGAGTAAAACTAGTCAGGAAGGTGCTGTGGCTAAGAGGAGGGTGTGGCTTGACTGAGGGCGATCGTGGGGAAAATGGAGAGAAGGGGCACCTTGGGGACATTTTGGAGGATGAGTCCAGATAATGTACTGATGGATTAGATAGAGGAGGAGGAATAGAGGAAGAAAAGATGACCTCTAAGTTTTTGACTTCAGCAAAATAAATATGATAATCATGTCATTCACTGAAATGTTGTCGATGGGGTGGAAGAAGCAGGAAATTGAGAATCCCCTTGGGGCATGTTAATTTTGAGAGGCTATTGGACATCAGAGGGGTGTGTCAAGTTGGTAGGTGGAGATGTGGGTCTAGAGTTCAGTGGAAAGGTTGGGGCCAGGGTTCTAAGTTTGATACTTGTGAGCACCAGGATGGCTTGAACGGCTTTAGAGGTAGGAGGGAAACTGTGCATTGCTAAAAGCCAGGGTTTCAAGAGCAGCGCACTCAACCTGTTCAAATAGTACGAAGGCTTAAGTAAGATCAGAACCGAGAGTAACCATTGGGTCTGCCCATGTGGACGGTGTCTGTGAACTTGACAATAACAGCAGTTTTGGGACGTGGGGACTGAAGCTCAAGTAGAGCACTTTGAAGAGAGATGTAGTTATGAGGAGAACTTATAACCTTAGATGATTCTTTTCAGAATTTTTGCTGTTGTTATGACTTAATAAGGCCTTTGGACAAGTCTGTCAAGTGAACACGGGTTGTAGTAGCACACGAATTCATACGTTTTTGCCACAAGGTGTCACTAATTCTTTATTAGCTTTTGGTAAGTAAAATCGTAGCCGCACAAGTAGACCTCGCGTTGAGGAGATGCTGTTTGACAAAATCACATCAACGAAATAGACCAGGTAGAAAGTAGATCTTTACATTGTGGGTAGGTTTCCTTTCTAGAGTCAGTCCCTGTAGCATATTCGACAGACGTGCTGAGGCATGGAGCCATGCGCCGAGCAGTAGGCTAGGAATGAGCACACCAGGGGTGTGTTGGGGGGGTGGGGGGTGGTGGGTGTAGAGCCCCAGGTGTCTACACTCCCCCCACCGGAAGACTCCAGTTCAAATCCAGTTTTGCACCTGCATGCTTTGTGACCTCGGGCAAAATTTAAATGATTCTTTGTCTTAGCGATAAAGACAACATTTTTTGGGTTGTTATTTTAAAATAATGCTATCTCTATGGTCGGTGCTGCTTTACCCATCTCACCCAATGATTTTTACGTATCCAAAGAGAATGTGTGTAGCAGTGTTTAGACGATTGTGAAGAGCTGTGTAAATATCAGATTAAAACTCATAAAAATGGTTTATGCCCAACTTGATAACAATATATGTATTACATAATGCGGTTGTATTAATGAAGGTTGGGTTGCAGATGGTAGAAACTCAGTTGGGCCTTGCCTGCCAAGGGAGTGTTTTGAAGTTTATAAGGGTAGTTCATATGACTTCAGGAATGGCGGTGCCTTGGGGTGGGAGCAGTGGGGGGGGCTTTGAATTGTACACCCTTATTCTACTCTTTGCTTCCATCTGGTGTCTTTCTTCTCTTTGGCTCCAAACTTGCTTCCTCCACCTGATGGGGAATATTCTGATACTATGA
This sequence comes from Potos flavus, assembly GCA_028534135.1. NCBI lineage: Eukaryota > Metazoa > Chordata > Mammalia > Carnivora > Procyonidae > Potos > Potos flavus. The sequence goes on along the minus strand of CM052886.1, from coordinate 6,875,825 downwards.
AATGGTTGTAGGATACGCACATGACAACATCCTATAGGTTGAGAAGGTAAGAAGGCAGAGCTGGAGAAGTAGATGCCATAGAATTACCTTGATTTTGGTGAAGAGAATATAAATTTCAATTTTATGAAAGCCAATGTCAGTTAATACTAACCTTCAAATTTAAAAAACTAAAACCCAAATGTTCTGAAACGGTCTAATATCCTAGGGTCTGCACGTCTTTAATTTTTAAAATTAGACCCTATTACATCATTATCTTTTTCTTTAATAAATTAACATTATAAGGAGTTAAGATAAAAGGATAGATGCACCTAATTTAAAGAAAGATTAAAAAAATGAAAATTTACCTAAAATAAAAAGATAGTTATACTTTTTCAAAAGAAATCTTTCACTTACAAAATTTCACAATGTAGTTCTTCTAAAAGGAAATGAGCTCTGAAATGTATGTCCATATAAGAACCTGTTTTTACAAAACTCTTTGGGAACATACACACTGATACTATGAGGCATACTTGCTAGATATGATAAATATATTTAACTCCTTCTCAATGTAAATAAATATGCTAATTGCTGTTAACAAAAAATCATAACTAGAACCATTACTAAATATTTTTTCTACATACGTGTTAATGAATCACAAGTCACTTTAGTTATCTGTGAGATTTTACCAGAAAATAAATTCTCGTGACCTGAGTTCCCTCAGCAGGAAGCAGAAGCCAGTTTTCCTACGTGTTCTTGTATTGAATGAATGGAATCTCTCAGCCCTGAGATTCTGTTGAAATCCAGGTAGTGGAGACATTGGTAGATGAGTCCCCCACCTGCTAAAAGGGAGAATCTCAAAAGTGGGGACCATTCTCTTTCCTGGGAGGCTGGTGTCTCCCTCCTGGCCATACAGCTTCCCTGATGTCTGAGAATACTAATAACATTGATGGAATTGTGCTTTATCATATATGTGCCTCAGCTAGGTCTGTGCATATTCTGATGTATTTAGGTCTCTTCGATAAGAATCTCTAATACAATATATGGACATAACAAAGGCTTGAAACTGTTCTGGGATGCTTCTTGAAATGATCTAATAACGTCCATGTCCCTGAGGTTTGTTTAAAAAGACAGGGTCAAGGACTCCTGGCTTAAAATGGCATTGACCGAAGGGGGAAGGTCTTTCGACTTTGAACTAAATATCCAGGACAGCCGGGATAGGGTGTGTCCCATTTCTGTCTAGCAGTGGATGTGGGCAAGGGGAGGGAGATGGGAGTTGGGCATAGCAGGCTGGGTCGTAGCTTGAGAAGGAGGTTTCAGACACACCCAGGTAGGCAGAGTGAGGCCACGGGCAATGACGATGTTGTGTCTGCTGGCACCACACCAAGTGTGGATTTACTTCCCTTTTTGGAAAGTGGGGGTGAGGAGGAAGCAGAGGAAGAAGAGGAGAAACATGAAGTGAGGGGGGAAGTGTTCTGGGGAAAAGAGTACCACGTGTGAAGCCCTCGAGGTATGAGAATGCCTAGAATTTTGGGGAGTTGAGAGCTCAACGTGTCTGAATCAGCGCAAGGCAGAGTCTCAAATACAGGATTAATGGAAAGTTAAAGATGCAGTAACAGAGTTCAGTTCTACATACTAGAGGATGTTGTCAAATATCAAATCAGTCATTTAAAGAACATACTGAGGACGGTTCTCAGAATCTCAAGGAAAAGATTACAAATATTGACCCGCCATGGGAGGTGATATTTAGAGAGGGGATAACAATTCAACCTATGATTCCTATTCTTATGGGAAGATAGAAGCAACAACTAAAGACCTAATTTAACATGTATTTCCTAAATACACAGATCAAGAGGGTTCACTGCATTCCAAGAAAAAGAATGGCAACATTTTTATATAACAAGGACAAGGGAAAGAGATATTATGAGCATTTAGGCAAAAAGAAGCAAGTTAGCTATACAAAAAGTAAAAATCCCACTGGCCTTAGGCTTTTCTGCAGTATCCAAGATCAGAAGACAATTAAATGACATCTAATAGTTTTCAGGGGAAAGTGCTGGGAACACCTTATATCAGGCTAAGTCCCTTGTCTTTCAGGGCAATAGCATTTGCTTTCAGATTTGCACAGCATCATGGGCCATCCTGTCCCTTCGTTAAAAAAATGCTCGAAGACTTGTCCTACCCAAGAGAGTGGTCAGACTCAGTAATGAACAACTCAGGTCATGAGGAAACCATGAGCCACAGGATTTATAAAACCAACCTTACTCACTTTGGACCAAAATGCAGATATTTGATTGTCAGGCACATGGTCTGGTTGGTTGTGCGTCCAGAGGGCGGAGGGTGAAGCTGGTCCGCAGAGCCTCCCAGAGCTCTTCTTCCTGAGGCTCTTCCCATTTCCCAGGAAATGTCTTTCCTGCACCTCATGCTTTACCCCATGTTTCAGAAGAACTATCATTTGATGACCACTTAATCCGACTTGCTTCTAGTATGTGTTAATGTTGGCTTAACTGTTTACCTGGTTGAGATACTAACACTCCTTTCTCCAAACGAGGGCTGAATCATGTGGCATGTGGATCGTTTTCGTTTCTAAGAGGCTCACATGTTTTCTGCATCTGTTAAGACGCTGATGTTTACCTGACTTGTATTTTAAGTGGGTGAGATGAGTAAATCACGTGTTAGCAGCCATCGAGTTAGTAGGCTACACTTCGTCTCTTCTTCCGTTTGGGACTTGGGAATGTCCCCGTGTTCCCTATGGTTGGAATCATTATATTCATTATATGTGATGCTAATGTTTAGAAATGTAGCTTATCTGCTTTTGTATTTCTTATAGAAAATCTCAGAATCAGATAAACAATTTATCATTTCCTTTCGATCTGAGAAGTCAGTGACTCACTTCAGGAAGTGAAGTTTTAAAGACACATTAAAAAAAACTAAGAACCATAACATTTCTAAGTACTATTTCTGTAAAACTAGTTCCCCCAGAAATGAATGGCTTAAACAATAACTGCTTTCCTGTGCTCCCAGGTTCTATGGGTTGGGAATTGGGACAGGATGTAGTAGAAATGTCTTTACTCAGTGAGGTCTGGGACCTCAGGTGGTAAGACTCAAACTGGGGATGACTTGCCAGTTGGGGCTGGAAGCATCTGGAAGCTCGTTCACTCCCCGTCTCGTGCCTGGGCTCTGATGAGTACTAGTACCACTGAGCAGAGCTGTTGCCGCCTTGCCCAGACTCAAGGAAAGGGGCCATGGATCCCACTTGCAGTGTCAAAATAATTGGTGGCCATACTTTTAAAAACTACCCAATAATAAATTGCCAACACTGGTTTTCTTTCACTCATAGGTTTTGGGATAGTGTGATGGGTTGAATTGTCTTTCCTTAAAATTCGTGTGTCGACTCCCTAACCCTCAGCCGATGTCACCTTATTTGGAAACAAGATCTTTGCAGATGTAATTAGTTAAATCAGAATGAGGTCATCCTAAAGTGGGGTGGGACCCTAATAAGATACGACTGATGTCCTTTTAAGAAGGACACAGACCTGCACACAGGGAGAGCACCGTGCAGACATCAAACCAGAGATGAGTGTGATGCTTCTAAAGCCACAGGATGCCACAGACTGCCAGCGACCCGCCAGCAGCTGGGAGAGAGGAGTGGAGTTGATTCCCCCTGATAGCCCTCCGAGGGAAGCAGCCTTCCTAACAGCTTGATGGTGGATTTCTAGCCTCCATAGCAATGAGACCATACATTTCTATTTCTAAGCCACCCATTTTGTTGGATTTTGTGATAACAGCCCCAGAAAACTAATACAGATGGTTTTTAGTGCCTTTCCAAGATTTTTCCCATTTTTGACAAGGAACATACGTTGTTTTAAAAATGAGGAAAAATGGGTTAATAATGTAATGATTTCAATTTCTATGTTCCATGAAACATGGAAATATACCAAAATCTTACTAAGGTTATGTCTAGGTAATGGGACTATAGGTAACTTTTTTTTTTTTTTATTCCTTCTTCATCTCTATACTTAAATGTTTTCTATTCTGTTGCAAAGAGACCATAGGAAGCAGCCTTTGAACGTAGAAGGAATTGGGGCGTCCGGGAGTTTGCCCTGGGTCCTGCTCTGCTCCTCTGTGACTCTGAGCCTGTTTCCCAGTCTGAACGTGGGGGTAGTGCTCCTCAGTGTTGCTGTGAGAAATAAATGAACGCGTATACGTGAAACCACCTAACCTGATGTCTTATGTCTGTGCGGACGAGACCGCACTCGGTCTCCACTCTCCACAATGTGTTTGCCACCCTCTAGGACTGTGATTATGGAGACGAGTTCTTGAAGAGCTCATGCATGTGTTTTTCACTATTAGTGGCAGTCTGAGGGCCGAAAATGTTAGGGAGCCCAGAGGTGGCTTTTACTGGGAAGCAAAGGCAGCTCGAGCTAAGTAAGGGCCTGTCACATCCCCAGGTCCCTCCTAAGGCTTTGGAAAGGGTCAAGATCAAAAATGAATTCATATGGTGGTGTCGTGGTTTATAAAAATTGCAAAATATATTTAAATTATAATCAGTTAAGACTCCTGTCTCTTTCCACTCTGACCCCCTCATTTATCCCTTTTGGAGTAGCCATGGGGATTTTGGGATTGGGCTCAGGGACTGTTAACTTATGGATACTTTTAATTTGGGTTCCGTGAGATTTACTTATGTGGTTGGTGGTCACTTCCCTGAGTAGGCAAGCTATTGCTGGTCCTGGGATAGAAAGGGCTTCCAGAGATGTCCCCACTGGCCATGGTGCCTACTCACTCAGCTTTCTGTACAAGAACACACACAAGAATGCTTTCTACAGAGCCTCGTACAGAAAGCATGTGGGTGGTAGAGGAGAAACAAGATTTGTAATCTATGGAGCCAGTAGGTAGTCTGTGGGAAAATTTCCCAGATTTTACAGCTCCTATATGAAACTTGAGGGGCGCCTGGGTGGCGTCATTAGGCGTCATTAGTCATTAGGCATCTGCCTTCAGCTCGGGTTGTGATCCTTGGATCCTGGGGTCGAGCCCTTCGTTGGGCTCCTTGCTCGGCAGGAAGCCTGCTTCTCCCTCTCCCACTCCCCTGGCTTGTGTTCCCTTTCTCTCGCTATCTCTCTCTGTGTCAAATAAATAAATAAAATCTTAAAAAAAAAACTTGATAGAGATTTTTTGAAATTTGACAGTCTTAAAAATTTATATTAACAATGAGCTGAAATTTATTCTATGCTGTTAATGTTGAAGAGAATCCCAAATTTTAATCGAGCTAAAAAAAAACCCCATCAGGATTAACGTTTATTCTCTCTACAGAAAATAATACAAACTATTTATAGGAAGAAGTGATTAAAAAGGGTACATAGCCAAAAATTGTAGAAAAAGAAGCATTACTGAAATGTGTCAGGAGGTTGTTAGTAAAAGTATTACATAATTTGAGGGGGTGGATTTTGCTTGCTGTTCGATAAACCACAGCATCATTAAATTTATAATTTACTTAATGTCACCTCCTTTAAATTTATAATTTATCATGATCTGAGCCGAAAGCAGACACTTAACCAACTGAGCCACCCAGGCACCCGCAATTTACATTTTTTAACTCACTTATTCTTCGTGGTAACTTTGAGATAGGCATGATGATTAACCCAGCCAGAGATGAGGTCACAAAGCTAGTATGGATGGAACTAGGATGCAAACCAGGAGCATGATTCCAGGCTCTTACAATATGTTCCAGCTTACTTACTGCTAATAATACATTTTCCGGTTTGCATTTCTAATTTTTAATGAAATTTAAAAATTTTTGTTACAGTATCATTTTATACAGGATTTTAAAGTTTCTGCATGGAGAAGCTGCATATTATTTATTAATGTAACACGTGGAACATAATAGTTTCTCAAATGTTTGTTGAAGAAATGAGAATAAACCCATTAATAATCTGTTGATGCAGGGCACCTGGGTGGCTCAGGGGGTTAAAGCCTCTGCCTTCGGCTCAGGTCATGATCTCAGGGTCCTGGGATCGAGCCCCACATCGGGCTCTCTGCTCCGCGGGGAGCCTGCTTCCCCCTCTCCCTCTGCCTGCCTCTCTGCCTACTTGTGATCTCTCTCTCTGTCAAATAAACAAATAAAATCTTTAAAAAAAAAAAAATCTGTTGATGGTGGTGACCTTTTATTTTCTGTATTATGTTTCCTCTTTGAAAGGGATTCCCAAGGGCTTCATACATAACTTACGCTTTTTTAAAAAATTTTCTTTCTCTTTTTTTTTTTAAGATTTTATTTATTTATTTGACAGAGAGAGATCACAAGTAGGCAGAGAGGCAGGCAGAGGGAGAGGGGGAAGCAGGCTCCCCGCGGAGCAGAGAGCCCGATGCGGGGCTCGATCCCAGGACCCTGAGATCATGACCTGAGCCAAAGGCAGAGGGTTTAACCCACTGAGCCACCCAGGCGCCCCTACGCTCTGGTTTTGATGAAATATGATAAGCTTATCTGTATTAGCTTTTCTGGAAAGTCTATGGGCGTAACTGCTTCTTTAGAAAGGAACATGTGTTCTTAAGCAAGTGTGAATTGTGAAGAATGTGTATTATTGACAGTGATTTGAATTACAGATTCAAGTGAAATAAAATATGTGTTTTGGTACTAGGAAAAAAATTATAATTTATGATGTTTCTCATTCTGTGCAAATATTTGCGTTCATTCTTAAATTTGTGTTTGTGAGTTTGCATTCTTCTTCTTACAGGGGGTCTCCAAAATTGTATGAGGGGCAGGCCCCTCAAAACCCGGGCCTAGCTCGAAACGGTCTGTTTCCAGATCAGGTCTTGCTCCTCCGCAGACTTGTTGTTTGAGCCTGATGGTGACATTTAGGATTGCCCCTTCTCCGTTTTTCCATTTGCTACAGAAAAACTCAGAATTGAAGCATTTACCGATCATTTCCTTTTCAGCTGAAAGGTTTCAGTGGCTCTCTCTAGTAAGAGTTTCGGGATGCATGCTGTTTACCTCATCAGAGCAAACCGTGACTCAGAGCGTGAAAAATGGCTCTCCGCTTCCTAGGAAGTTTTCAATATAAAAACATGCTGTGCTTTTGAATGAAAAGTAAAATTAAAAACCAATGGATGGAAATTTCTTGTAAGAAGATATAAAAAAACCCCAACTCTTCCTATTCGTAAAAATAAGAGTTGTTTTTGTTAAAGGGTCTGAGACCTGAATGACACTTTTTGAAGTGCCTTTGGCCGATTGTGAAAAGGTCCGTGAATCTCTGGTCCTTCCTTGGGGAAACCCCTCCATTGCCCTCCTTCTGCACCCACTGTGCTAAAGACAGAGGAAAAAGGGTCTTGAGTAATACAATTACCTTTGCATACATGTGGTTTTAACTTAAAGCCAGGAGCTTCTTTGCTTTTATCTCTTGTCAAAGATAAACTTTTCCCATTTTGATGGGAACTACTCTGTGGCTTTAAAAATATTTTAAGTCTGTGAAACATAATAGATGTATTATAGGAAGGACGTAAAACCAGTGTCCAGTCTGGAACATTTGTCCCTCATCTCCCATGCCGGGATGGAGGAAAGGAACGTGTCTTCAGAATATGGTCGTCCATGTTCAAGGGCTGCCTTCATCTCTCATTACCGATGTGACCTTGGGAAAGTTATTTAATTTTCTCATCCGTAAAAACATGGATATTAGTATTCACCTCACAAGGTTGTTGTGAGAATTAAATGAGATAACCTCCCCTCTATCCCCATCTAGTTATATCACCTGGTACAAAGGACTACAGTAAATGTTTGAAGTAAAAGAAAGACAATGCCTTCAATATCCTCCCAAAGGGTTTGGGAACCTAGAATATAGCAGGAAAGAAGGATCAAAGTGAAAGGGTTGATTCACAGAGCCTTTGAAGTTGATGAATATCGAAGGAAGTGGCAGAAAGATGAGTGGTTGTAGTTTGGAGAAATTCTACTTCAGAGGAAGTTTTGTGTAAAGCTGAGATGTAAGCAGGTGAATTATGTGTGGGGAACCACTGTCCTGCTTTCTTAATTGTGTTAAAGAGTACATGTTGATGTATCTGTTCTTTCATTAGCTACATTTAACGTTGGTAACAACATGAACATGTAATGAACATGTAACATATGTGAGGATGATTTTTAGGACTGGGGACTACAAAGAAATGTGATCCACGTTTGCCCTCAAACAAGTCATACTCTGCTAGGAGGAGAGAGCCATGAAAAAATAAGGACACTAAAATGTGGGGTACAGAAGAGGGTCAGTTTTACATTGGAGAGGAAGTGGGCTCCGTGAAGGGCTTGGGGGACGAGATAAGGTGTCTGCGCAGCAGCAGAGGCAAGAGAGTGAGGATTGTGCGGATAGTCCAGGTAGAGGAATTGGAATGAACAAAGGCACAGGTGTGGCCTTGCACGCTCTGTACACATGGGAGGGCTGCACGCAGGGCAAGGGCTGGTGGTGCAGGGAGCTCCTGGAACAGTGGGCCGGGGAAACAGTCAGAGTCAGGTGGTGGAGGGCCTAGCCTGCCATGCTTCTGTGGCAAGGCTCTGAGGGGCCCCATCCAGGAGTAATGACAGTGACTATGGAAGGGACTCCATGAGCAAATAGACATCCTCTAGCAAGCTAGGCAAGAGGGTGGGATTTGAAAGTTTTGGTAAACACATTGAAGTGGGATTTGGAAGATGAGGCTTCCAATCATTGCATGCTGTATAAATTGGATGGAGAAGACAGTTGAGGCAAGGACATTAAGGAAGAAGACATTTTTTAAGCCTGGGAATTTGGTATGAGCTGGGGCCAGAGTTTAGATTTTGCCTTCCTATTTTCTAACTCTTTAATCCCTAGGAATGGCTGGAAATGTAGAACCATTACTATCTCTGTTATGGGATGGATAGTCAGACATCAGTGTTTAGAAATTAGACTTGAAACCCGACTCAACTTGTTTAAAAGCTTACGTAGCAAAAGGAATGTTACACATGCAAATGAACACCTGTGAAAATTCTTAGGCAAGAACTGCTAGATTTAGCAACTCCAGTTTAGCAATTTGAGAGGGGATGTATTTCACAGATTATCTTGATGCTTGGATCTGCCATGTTTGTTGAATAGACAATTCCTGTCTTTAAAGAAGTTACTGAACTTTCTTTATAAATTAAATACCTTGAAAGGAATGAATTTAGATAGCATGCATCTCAGTGTACTCCTAGGCCTGTGGATGTTTGTTGTCTTTTCAAGCTTTAGATTTAGACATCTAAGTCCTGCCATATACAATTTTTCTTAGGAACTAAGTGTATGCAACTCAAGTGTCATATCACCTACAAATTTCCCAGAAACCAAGCCACGCCTTTTCTCATTTCCAACCACAGTGAAAACCTTATCACTTTTTGCTATAGATTCATGGATAAAAATTATTAAGGTCATGAATGAAATGACCAGATGGCCTCCCCGTCACCCTACCGTGAGCATCTCCCCCCACCCATATTTCTGGTTCCTTAAGACTTCAATATATTTTTCTTAACATTTGTTTGGGCCATATTTACATCTTTGGAAACTGGTCAGTTTCTACATATGTCTAAATGCCTCTTTTTACTTGACGGTACATTTAATATGCCAGAAGAATTTTCCAAGATCTGATCACATTTTATCCTTTTAATCAGTCTAGTGGGGACCAGGGAAACCCGTCCCTGTTATGTTGAGAGCTTTTCACTAGTTAATGCATATGTGGTTTTTGTTTTTTTTTTTAAGATTTTATTTATTTATTTGTCAGAGAGAGAGAGAGCACAAACAGGCAGAGTGGCAGGCAGAGGGAGAGGGAGAAGCAGACTCCCCACTGAGCAGGGAGCCCGATGTGGGACTCGATCCCAGGACCCTGGGATCATGACCTGAGCCGAAGGCAGCTTCTTAACCAACTGAACCACCCAGGCGTCCCTGCATATGCGGTGTTGAAGAAGAAATGTACCCGGTGTCCCAGTGGAGCAGGCTCCTAACAGACCGACCCTTTCAGAAACTGCAACTATAAACTTTAGACAAACTACAAAAACAACTACCCATGGGCTCTGGAGGATGAACAAAAGCAGATGGGGAGTTAAAACTTGGGGGAGGAGAGTTTCCTGGTATTCAGCTTTGGCCAGAGAACAGGTCATGGTTGCAAAGGTGGTGTAGGTGGCTAAAATTCCCATAGAAAGCTTGTCATGTTTCTGGCCTGACAAATCAGAGGATGGAGCACAACCAGGAGAGAGTGAGGGATCACCCAGAGAAGGAGTGACCTGGATCTGTACTGGAACTTGGTCCAAGTCTCTAGCCGACCCACACACCACACATGTACAAGGCAGACTCAAAGCTGCTTGCTGCTGAGGTTTAGAGTAGTGAACTGAGATTTAATTGCCACCCACCACAGGTGAGACAGACTTTGCAGTTTGAGTCAAACCAAGTCAATTGCCTGTTAGAAAGAAATTTCAACAATGGGATCCATACCATAGAAGTCAGTTTTGATGATATAACACTCACAATGTCCCGAATATAATCCAAAACTATTCAGAATATGAAGAAATAGGAAAATGTGACCTATTTTCAAGAGAGAAGACAATCAAGAATTTTAAAGCAGCTATTATAATTATGTTTAGTGGGGTAAAAAAAAATTCTAATAACTGTGAAGATAGGAAATTGCATGAGAGAAATTGAAAATGTATAAAGTAAAAATTTTAGAACTGAAAAATGTAACATATTAAATAAAAAACACATAAAGACAGGGGCTCCAGGGTGGCTCAGTTGGTTAAGTGTCCAATTCTTTTTTTTTTTTTTTTGTTCTGGTAGTGTTTTTATTTGGTAATTGCATGTCTTTTTCCCCCATCCTTTTTTTTTTTTCTTCCCAAATACTTTTATTTTATTTTTTCAGTGTTACAAGATTCAT
>CM052886.1:6728561-6864468 GCA_028534135.1 Potos flavus | reverse complement strand
TCATCATTAGCCATCAGGGAGATTCAAATCAAAACCACACTGAGATACCACCTCACACCAGTTAGAATGGCCAAAATCAACAAGACAGTAAACAACAAATGTTGGAGAGGATGTGGAGAAAGGGGAACCCTCTTCCACTGTTGGTAAGTGTCCAATTCTTGATCCCAGCTCAGGTCTTGATCTCAGGGTTGTGAGTTCAGCCCTGCATTGGGCTCCATGCTGGACGTGGAGCCTACTTAAAAAACAAACAAACAAATAAACACATATAGACATGAAAAGGTTGAAAATAAAATGGATAGAAGGAAACATATCATGTAAAAAAATAAGATTGAAGTGGCTATATTAATATCAGATAAAATAGACTTCCACACATAGTATTACCAGAAATAAATAGGCACATTACATAATGAATGACCGTACTGGTCAGGATGATATAATAATCATAAATGTGTATGCATCTAAAACAGACTCTAAATAAAAGAAACTAAAATTGATGAAATATTATCATGAGCATAGTGGGAAACTTTAACATCTCTTACAGAGCAATTGATATAATAACTAGACAAAGTATCCAGAAAGACATAGATGATCTGTAGATCAATCATCTTGACCTAACTGATTTTTAAAATTAATTATTTTTATTTAGACATTATTTTTTTTAGAGAAGTTTAAGGTTCACGGCAAAATTGAGAGAGAGGGCCAGAAATGTCCACATATTCTCGGCCCCCCAACACCCAACCTCCCCATTAGCAATATCCCCAACCAGAGTAGTACATTTCTTACAACTGATCAACCTACATTGTTACATCACCCAAAGTCCATAGTTTACATTATGGCTCACTCTTGCTGTTGTACATTCTATGAATTTGGACAAATGTATAATGGCATGTATCCATCATTAGGTATCAAACAGAGTATTTTCACTGCTCTAGAAATTCTCTGTGCTTTGTGTATTCATCTTCCCCCAGCTCCAACCCTCACCTTCTGGCAATCACTGATCCCTTCACTCTCTCTATACTTTTGTCTTTTCCAGAATGTCATATAGTTGGAGTCATACAGTATGTAGTCTTTTCAGATTGGCTTCTTTCACTTAACAATATACATGTAAAGTTCCTCCATGTCATTTCAGTTTTTCATAGCTCATTTCTTTTAAGTTCTAATAATATTCCACAATTTATTCACTTAAGGGCATCTTGGTATTTCCAAGTTTTAGCTTCAAGATTCTCTCCCCTGCCCCCATCCCCCACTCCCTAGCTAAAATAAATAAATAAATCTTAAAAAAAAAAGAAGCTCAGGAAAGAAGAGCAAAGCAAATAAAATTAGAAGGAAAAAAAGAAGATCAGAGAAGAAATCGATTAAATGGAACAGATTAACCGATAAAGGAAATTAACATAACTGGAAGCTTGTTTGTTGAAAAGTTCAATATAACTAATAAACCCTGAGTTAGGTTGATGAAAAAAAATGGAGAGAGAGAGAGAGAGAACACAAGTTACCAATATCGGTGTGGTGCATAAACAATGGATCTTGGAACACTGAAAAAATAAAATTAAAAAAAAAAGGAAAGAAGGGTTATCACTACAAATCCTATGTATATTGAAAGGATAATAAGACCAACTTGATTATGAACAACTTGATTCCAACAAACAATAATTTTGATGAATTGAAAAATTTGAAAAATACAACTTACCAAATTGACCCCAGATGGAGTAAAAATCTGAATAGCTCTATAACCATTAAACTATAGTAACTCTGTAACTATCAAAAACCTTCCTATAAAGAAAACTTCAGGCCTGAAGATGTCACTTTTTTTTTTTTTTAAGAAGATGGAAGACAAGTGAACACTTTACAACTCTCTTTTGTTTTTCTCCAAGCTGGCTGGGTGGGTCTTGAGGGAATGGTGACAGGAGTAATGTGAAGTTGTCTTTCCTACCTACTTCAATGTATCTTTTCTTATTCCTGTGTTCCATCCAAGTGCTGTAATATCTTACCTGGAGTCCTTAGCCTTTGTAAAGGTATTTTTTTTGTGCATGGAGAGTTGTTCTAAGTAATATTTCTGTGAGGGTATGAGTGCTGAAAACTCCTATTCCACCATCTTGCTGATGTCATTCCTTTTTCAAAGTTGTCTTAACATTAGAAAATCAATGTTTTGCCCTATTAATAAAATAAAGGAGAAAACCATATGATCATTTTAATACAGAAAGGAAAAAATATGACAAAATTCAATATCCATTCACAAGAACAATTCTCATCAAACAAAGACTGTAAGGTACTTATTCAACTTAAAAGGAGCATCTATGAAAAACCTCCGGCTAACATCATATGTTTATGTTGAAATATTAAGTTATTTTCTCTTAGAATCAAGAGCAAGGCAATGTGCTCAGTTTTGTCACTTTTACTCAACTTTGAATTGGAGGTCCTAGCCATTGCAATACAGGAAGAAAAAAGAAATAAAATGATAAAGATTGGAAAGGGAGGAAGCAAATTGTCCTCGTTTTCAGTGTGAAATAATAGGAAAAAATATATATTAGTTTCTGTCCCCCGTTCTTGGCACAGAGCTTCTAAAACTCATGCAATTTCCTAAGTGGTATTAGAACTAGGAGCATCTTTTGTTCTAATATTTGGTCTTTGAACCTGGTTTCTGACACAGGGCTCTTGAAACCCTTGTAATTTCCTGAGTGATAGAAATGTTTTTGTTCGAATAAGGTGACTCTGGCTGGCTCCTTGGTAAGGACTGATCACAGGAAAGACCAAGCTATGATTAGAAGCTTGAAATTTCCCGCCATCCTTAACCCCATCCCCATTGTCTTGTGAAGGGAGGAGGGCTAGAAATAGAGTTAACGATTGATCAAATCTATGTGAAGAAACCTCCATAAAAATTCCCCAGTTATGGGATTCAGAGAGCTTCCAGATTGGTGAACACATCTGCATCCTGGGATGGTAACCCAGCCCAACTCCACGGGCACAAAAGTTTATGTACTTTACATCCTCCCAGCCTCACCTTATGTGCCTCTTCATCTGGCTGTTCATCTATATCCCTTATCATATCCTTCAGTAAACTGGTTAACATAAGTGTTTCCTTGAGTTCTGTGAGCCACTCCAGCAAATCAGTAGAATCCAAAGGGGAAGAGGTCATGGAAACCATGATTTGTAGCTAAGTCAGGCAGAGTTGTGGGCAACCTGGAGATGTACTACTATTTGCAGTTGGCATCTTGAAGTGGGGAGCAGTTTTGTGGGACTGAGCACTTAACCTGCAGGATCTGATGCTACCTCTAGATAGACAGTGTCAGAATTGAGTTAAAATGTTGGAAACCCCACTGCTGTCACAGAGAATTGCCTTGTTGTGGGGAAAACCCTCAGGTGGTGTTGGAAGTGTGAGGTTAGTGGAGGTGTAAGAGTAAAGGAGACACACAAGGGGAGGACTGGGTTTTTCTTAAACAGCAACTAACATGGGGCACTTGGGTGGCTCAGTGGGTTAAGCCTCTGCCTTCAGCTCAGGTGATGATCTCAGGGTCCTAGGTTTGAGCCGCGCATCGGGTTCTCGGCTCAGTGGGGAGCCCTGCTTCCCCCTCTCTCTCTGCCTGCCTCTCTGCCTACTTGTGATCTCTTTCTCTCTGTCAAATAAATAAATAAAATCTTAAAAAAAAAAAAAAAAACAGTAACTAACATGATTGTTTACATAGAAAACCCTGAAGATCTGCAAAACAACTAGAAGTAATAAGTGAATATGCAAAGTCATAGTGTATAAAGCTGAAAGTTACAAAATCAATTATATTATTATCTTCTAACAGGAAGAAATTGTGAAATGAAATGAAAAAGCAATTCTGTTTATGATAGGTCCCCAAATCAGATTATTTAGAAATAAATGTAAACAGATATACACTGAAAACCACAGGACATGACTGAGAGAAATTTTAAAAGACTTAAATGAGTGGAAGGATATATTATCTTCATGGATTGGAAGACTCAATTTTAAGATGTCCATTCTTTCTAAATTGATCTATACATTTAATTCAATCCCGATAAAAATCCCTAGAAATTTACAAACTGATTTTAAAATTTATATGGATGCAAAGGACTTTGAATTGCCTAAATAATTTTTTTTAAGATTTTATTTATTTATTTGACAGAGGGAGAGACACAGTGAGAGAGGGAACACAAGCAGGGGGAGTGGGTGGGGGAGAAGCAGGCTTCCTGCCCAGCAGGGAGCCCAGTGCGGGGCTCCATCCCAGGACTCTGGGATAATGACCCAAGTGGAAGGCAGACGCATGACGACTGAGCCACCCAGGGACCCGGCCCAAATAATTTTTATTTTATTTTATTTTATTTTATTTTATTTTATTTTATTTTATTTTTAAGATTTTATTTATTTGACAGAGGCACAGCAGAGAAGGAACACAAGCAGGGGGAGTGGGAGAGGGAGAAGCAGGCTTCCTGCAGAGTGGCAAGCGGGGAGCCCGATGCGGGGCTCGATCTCAGGACCCTGGGATCATGACCTGAGCCAAAGGCAGAAACTTAACGACTCAGCCACCCAGGTGCCCCCCAAATAATTTTTAAAAAGAAGAATAAAGTTGCAGGATTTACTATAAAGTTCCAAAAATCAAGACTGTCCTATAAATAAAAGGATAGGTATATTGATAAATCAACAAAACATCAGAGTCCAAAAATATCTCTACACATGTTTAATCAATTGATTTTTTAATAAAGGCACAAGGCAATTCAATGGGGGAAAGGAGTCTATTTGAAAGTTCATAAGAGTGTAGACCTTAAAAGTTCTCATACAAAAAAATTTTGTGACTATGTGTGGTGGTGGATGTTAACAGAATTGTGGAGATCATTTCACAATATATGCAGATAATGAACCACTATGTTATATACTCAGTAAATAATAAACTAATATAATGTTATATGCCAATAAAAAAGTGGTCTTTTTATATGGGAAAAAAAATACATTGACTCTTACCTCATATCACACACAGTAATTAACTTGTCATAAACTGAAATGTAAAATCTCAAACTATAAAATTTCTAGCAGAAAACAGGAAAAAAATTTTGTGACACTATCGAGGAAAAGATTTGTTAAACAGAAGATGAAAAGCATAAAGGAAAGACATATTAGAATGGTCTTCATTAAAATAAAAAGCATTTAGTCCCCCAAAGACATGGGTAAGAAAACAAAACCAAAAGACAGGCCATCAATTGGGAGAAAATATTTGCAAAACATGTATCTGTCGAAAGATTTATATGGGAGAAAATATTTGCAAGACGTGTCTGTTGAAGGGTTTATATTTAGAATATGTAAGGTACTCAGCACTCAATTCTTAAAGACAACCCACTTTTTAAAAAAAAATGGGCGTAGGATTGGGTATTTCATGGCCAGTAGACACATGAAAAGATGCTCAACATCACCAGCCAATGGAAGATGCAAATTAAAACCACAGTGAGATATTACTACATACATGCACTAGGATGAATTAAACCAAAATGTGTTCCATATTTTGACAGTGGTGATGTTTTCATGAGTTTATATATAAGGCAAAATTAATCACAATGTCCATTTTTAATGGATATTGCTTATCGTATGTAAATCGTACCTTAATGAAGTTGACTTAAATATAAGCCTTTGGAAGAATAACAATTTTATTATCCCAATGGACCAAGATATAAAGATGGTTGGTACTTGCTAAAGTAGTCAGTGTAGCTGGGATCAGACTTTAGTTCTCAACCCTTCCAATTAGATCACGGGGCTGAGCATAGAATGCAGGACTGTAGGAAGGAAGAAGCAAGAAGGGAAACAAGTGTCCTAAGAATGAATCTGCTGTAATCCAGACCCTTAATCTTGTCCCAACCAGTGGTGTCAAAACACTTCCCCACAGGACTGAAGACACGCCTTGCTTTTGAAGCAAATTGAAAATTTTTCATCTCTTAAAATAGCTTCCTCACTTTTCTTTCTCTTCCCTAATCATAATACAGTCAATTTGAATTATATAGACATATATGGAAACAAGGTCCAAGTGACTAATACTATGTACCGTTAAGGGATGTGAATAAAGAACTTTGGCCACCTCTCCTGCCAGTTTATGAGTGAGTGTTCCTTGGAACCTCTCTCAGTTGTGTAAATGGATTAAAAATACATGAAGAATTTAGGGAGAATCAGAAAATGCAGAGAATGTGTTGAGTTAATGCTTTTGAGAATTCACATGTAAATTTGTCAATTTCTTCCCACCTTACTATTTTTAACATTTTAATATCCTATATGTTTTACATTTATTTTCTCTATGCTTTTCTTGGGCTTAAAAATAGGTTCATTGAAATACGATATTTTTTTCTCTAAGAGGACGGACGTCTTATCATCTTGAAATTACTGAGGTGCTAAACCGTTGTCACGTTATATTTGATATTAGTGTGCAGATTTCACTGTAAGAAAAAAAATGAAAGATAATTCAGGGGAGCACTTACTTAAATATGTGTTCACCGGCCTTTGTTATCTAGCTGAAGTGAAATCAGGTCATCTTTCTGGGTTTCCAATACAGAACTGGGTCCATGAAGGGCTTGAACTGCATAGGTTACATTTTCGAAAAGCTCCTATGTTCAAATAGCAAAAAAATCACTTTGAGAAATTGAAAAAAGTCCTCTGTGAATCTGAATTTTAATAGCATACTTTACTTGAATTTATGGAAAACAAATAATGTAACAAATGAGTTCATGGGAAATAATCTGAATTTGATGTTCCAGAGAAAACTAGCATTTATTGAGCACCAGCTCTGCCTTGGGTACTGTAAAGTACTTTATACCTATGATCTTGTTTAGTCCTGTCGGCCCAACAGAGTAGGTAGTACTGTTATCCCCATTTTGCAGATGGGAAAATGCAGGCACAAAAAGATGATGTAGTTTCAAGATTTTAACCCTGGCCTCCTGTCTGTGGAGCCTGCACCTCTCACCCCTGGCCAAACTCTCAGGACCAGGTCTTCGATCATCCCTGAACCTGCCCTGTTCCTTTCCACCTGCATTTGTCCTATTTGTCCTCCTGGAAAGCCCAGCCTGCCCCCTCCGCTGGTCACGTCCTGTCCACCCTTCACTGTCCGGGCGCTTAGACCTTCTGCGTTCCCACAGCGGCTACTCTGCCCGATTGCCTATTGACCAAACATAATTGCTCCCTAATGTTGGGGTAATAACCTCAGAACCAGCTGTCTGTCCTGTCTCCCATTGTTCTTCCTCCAAACCATCCTATGTAATCCCCTTAAATACACACTCTTAAAAGCCTTGGGTGGCTCCCACTGTTCTGCTTTGAATTCTGGTTTGGAGAACACTCAAGGTCTTCTAAAATCTTTGATCCACTTTCCAGTTTTATTCAGAGGTGGAAACACCAACCCCAGACAGGTATTTCTCAGGTCAATCCAATGTGCTTGGCATATAATAAACACTTAATGTTAGTTATTGTTTTGTTTTTAATGTTTGAAGGCAATATTCATAGTTACATAGTTCAAACACTAAAAATATAGAAATGGATTGTTGAAATGTCTTCTACTTATTCTTGGCCCAATCATCCCACTTCCCATTCCCCATCCCCACACATTAAACTATTATAATTAATTTCTTTTTTTTAAAAGATAAATGATAGCATACAGTATACATTGACCTACATGTTGCCTTTTTCTGCTTAATATATCTTGGACATCTTTTTGTATCAGTAACTGAAGAGCTTGCTCATTTCTTTTTTACAGCTGCATAGAAATTTTTATCGCTGCACGGATGTGTCATAATTTAATTAGTTATAATTTAATTATTCCCTGATGATACACATTTGTGTCATTTCCAGTCTTTTACTGTTATAAACAAAGCAAAATCCTCATTCACTCTGTATGCATGAAAACTTATTCGTAAAGTACATTCCTAGAGGGAGAAGTAGAAAAATGATTCATGCATTTGTAATTTTAATAGATACTGCCAAATGGTCCTACTTAGGGGACATATTGATTTCTACTTCCAACAGAAACAAATGACTCAACAGTTTCCCCACAGCCTTGCCAACACACTATGGTATTAAACTTTTCATTTTTGCCTATAGATAGGAGAAATGGTGTTTTAGTGCAGTTTTAGTTTGCCTTTAAAAAAACGAGTGAGGGGGCGCCTGGGTGGCTCAGTGGGTTAAGCTTCTGCCTTCGGCTCAGGTCATGATCTCAGGGTCCTGGGATCGAGCCCCGCATCGGGCTCTCTGCTCAGCAGGGAGCCTGCTTCCCCCTCTCTCTCTGCCTGCCTCTCTGCCTACTTGTGATCTCTTTCTCTCTGTCAAATAAATAAATAAAATCTTTAAAACAAACAAACAAACAAAAAAACGAGTGAGTGTGAGCATTTTTCATATGTGTAAAGGCCATTTGTTTTTCTTTTTCTGTTTTGGCTGTTCATACCCTTTGCACATTTTAAAATTGTTCTGCACTTTCTCTTATCAATTTACAGGTAGCATATATGTTATGGAAATTAGCCCTTTTTCTGTTATGTGAGATGCAGACATTTTCCCAAGTTTGTCATTTTCCTCTTGTTTATGGTGTTTTATTCATGCAGATGTTTTTATTTTGACATTGTTAACTTGTCATTTTCTTTCATGCCGTCAGGACTTTCAAGTCATGTTATAAATGCCTTTCCCACTCTGAGATGATATGAATTTTCCCTTATTTCTCCTAGAAGTTTGGTTCTTTCACTTCCCACATTTAAATCCTTGAGCCATCTAGAATTTATCCTGGCACATATTGTAAGATAATGTTCTCCCTTTCTCCCAGATGGCCGCTGATTTATATCGACACCATTTATTAACTTATCCTTATATTCCGCACCGCTTTGAAATTCCACCTTTACGTGCTGACGTCTTGTATGCACCTGCCTCTGTCCTTGGGCTTTCTCTTCTGTCTGGTTGGTTTGCTGACTGTTCATGTGCCAGGACCCTTCTGTTCACATACTGAGCATAGCTGAGAATCAAGCAGGGCTCTTTCCCTCACAGATCCTTCTTTCCAGAGATCTCTTTCCTATCAGCATTTACTGATTCTTTAAATGTGGTTTTCAGTAAGTAACAAAAGCAATAATAAAGGACAAACAACAAAAATCCTTCCTGTTGGATATTATTTCATGATCATGTTAAGTTTCTAAGTTAACTTAGGAAAACTTGATGATTTTGAATCTTACTCTCTAAGAATATAGTCAGTTCTTCTATTTTTGTTCCATTCTACTTCTTTGTCCTGCAAGGACATTTAAAGATTTTTGTCAAATAGGTTTTGTTATATTTCTTCCTAGGTATTTTATCCATTTGTTGCCAATATGCATGAAGCCTTTTCTTCATTATATTTTCTGTTAGTTTGTATGGAGACTTTTGGTTTCTGTATATTAATTTCACAGCTTGCTAGCTTAATGTGTTTTCGTATTTCTAGTGGGTTTTGTTTTTAATTGATTCTCTTGATTTTCCAAATAATCATATAATCTACAAATAGGAAAGCCTTGCCTCCTCATTTACAATATTTATTCTTCTGGTTTCTTTTTCATCTGGTTGCTTATTTTATTTTTAAAGATTTATTTATTTTTGAGAGAGAGAGAGAGAGAGAGAGCATAGGGGGGAGGGGCAGAGGGAGAAGGAGAGAGAATCTTCACTCAGACTCTGTACTGAGCCCAGGGCTTGACATGGGGCACTCTCAACACTCTGAGATCATGTCCTAAGCTGAAACCAAGAGTCAGCTGCCCCACCAACTGTGCCACCCAGGTGGCCCACGTCTGGTTGCTTTAGATAGTACCTCCAGAGCAATGATAAGTAATGGAAATAGTACTAACCTGACTTTTTTCCGGCTTCAGCAGGAGTTTCTAGTGTTTCCTCATTAAGCCCATGCAACCTTTTGGTCTAAGATTGACATTTAAAAAGAAAAAAAAAATCATGTTCATCAGTTTCTATTTCATTACGAATCTTTTAAAAATTCAGTACTGGAGATTAAATTATGATGTGATTTTTCAGTATCAATGGAGCTGGTTATATTTTCCCTATAACTTACCAAAATGATGAATCATGTTAATAAATTTCACATTGAATTAGACTTGCATTCCTGTACTAACTCCAGTTGGTCTTCATACGTTCTCTCTACTCTATTTTATTTGGGATTTTTGCATCAATACACAAAATTGATCTGTAATTTTCTCTGTTTCTTATATAAATTCATCTTTTTTTCTGGAGTTAGATTGGTAAATTATGTTTTCTTTTTTTTTTAAGGTTTATTTATTTATTTTAGAGAGAGCATGAGTGGGAGGGGCAGAATGAGAGGGACAGAGAATCTTATGCAGGCTCTGCACTGAATGTGGAGCCCCATGCAAAGCTGGATCTCACAACTCTGATATCATGACCTGAACCGAAGTCAAGAGTCAGCCTTTAACCGACTACACTACCCAGGCACCCTGGTAAATTATGTTTTTCTAAACGTGGATATAATCTTATTCACGTTTTCAAATGCATTGGCATGGATCTCAGCAAAGGAGTCGTTTGATTCTTTTAATTTTCAGTCTCTGTTGATATTTCCCATCATCATTTCTCCTGTTGTGTACTTTTGATGTTTCTTTCCCTTGCCAAAATTAGGCAGAAGTGTGTTTTCAGAGAGCCAGCTTTGATTTTATTTATTAGTTCTACTCTTTTTTTTTCTGTTTTTGAAATTACCAATTTCAACTTTATTTTTATTATTCCTTTTCTACCTTCATGAACAGTATGTTGAATGCATTCACTTTTATTTTTTAACTACAATGGTATAAGGACATGAATTTTCATCTGAACACAGTTTTGGCTGTATCTCCAGTTCTGAAAGGTGGTATTCACATGCATCTTTCACATTAGCTATTGTTATTATTTATTGTAGGTCCCTGGAGGATTAAGGGAAGAAGTTAAGTTTGGGTCCCCAGGATGGGGCTAGGTAAGATAGGCCTTGAGTGGTAGGTGGTAGGCGGTGGGCTTTAGACTTGATGAAAATGATATTAAGAAGCAACTGGAGGGACACCTGGGTGGCTCAGTTTGTTAGGCATCTGACTCTTGGCTTTGGCTCAGGTCATGATCTCATGGGTTGAGGGATCGAGCCCCAAATCAGGCTCTGCCATCAGCAATGAGTCTGCTTGAGAATCTCTCCCTCTGCCCCTGCCCCCACTCACATGCTCTCTCTCTCTAAAACAAACAAACAAATAAATAAATAAATCTTAAAAAAAAAAAAAAAGAAGAAGCCATTGGAGAGTTCTGGTTTGGAAAGTGATGTAAGTGTTGTTTTGAAAAGATGAACATCCACACATTAGCAGTTATCTTATATAGTACTTCATCTTTTCCAAAACCATTTTGGATAGGAAATGCCTTTTTGACAGGAATGGAAAAAAGAAGTCACCTACTTCTTTCTAAATAGTGATGTGCTCTGATCACATAAATGAACGCCTTCCTGGAATCTCTCATGATTATTTATTTATTCATTTTAAAAAGATTTTATTTATTTGAGAGAGAGAGAGAGAGAGCATGAGTGAGAGGCAGGGGCAGAGGGAGAAGCAGACTCCCTGCTGAGCACAGAGCCCAATTTGGGGACTCGATTCTAGGACCCCGAGATCATGGCTTGAGCCCAAGTTAGATGCTTAACTGACTGAGCCACCCAGGTGCCCCTCTTGATTATTTTAAGTGTCCTGCACTTGGCTGAAATCTTTTGTTCCTGATTCTGGAGTTTCACATAGGAAGCACTTTCCTAAAATAAATTGGACCATGAAGCAATTATTCATTTCCACTATAGCACTTGATGTGATTTCTCATTTGGAATGCAGCTTTGCCTTTGGTGCCATCTTATTTCTCTACTAGTTGTGAATTCCTTGTAGAAGTACAGTATGTTTTAAGCTTTAGGAGGTCAATTCATATTTGTTAGTAATTTATTTTACTTAAAACTACTTATATAATTATAGAATTCTCACAATGTGCATATGAATGATTGAAATACTCCAAAATTATTATCTGCCTTCTCTTTATATTATCCCTAGTTATAGTCAACATTGTCAGTTGTTTCATTATACTAAATAATCTGTGCTTTATCCTGCTTTCCATTATTAGAGCAACTAAATTAGTATGTGTTGTATCATATCCATGATCTCTTTTATTTGATTTTTGTGTCAAGGGCTAATAGTTCCCACTCCTACTGGTTTTTGTTGGGGAAGGCAACATGCCTCTGAGAAGCTATTTCCCAGACTCCTCCGTGGGTAAGAGTAGCCATGGGAATAATTTCTGGCTGCTGGGATGTAGGTAGAAGTTACTGAGCAGAACATTCCTGCCTGGAATTTGGAGGTCAAGACTAGAGGAGGAGGTTCTTGCATACGGAAATGATGGAAGGCCACAAAGTGTGAATAAGACAAGCTACCTTGCAGGGGGCAGCACAAAGTGAAAGTGAGGGGCCCTTGTTCAGTAGTTACTAATAATGAAAAAATGCCTGCAGCAGGGCATTAACCCCAGTGCCGGGCCCTTGTTGGCGTGGGGCTCTATGAGACAGCATAGGTCCCGTGCCCGTGAAGCTGGCCCCGGTGTGAAGGAGCCTGGGACCCTGGGATGTCCTGGAGCTGCCATGTCAGCCCTGGACCGCCTGTCTGCTCTTCTTTTAATGGGGAGCACAACCCCCTTCTTGTTTAAGCCTCTGTTTTCTTGATTTTCTACTGTGTGCCTCCCACAACTGATGTGTTGCGATTACCCTCGTTTTACAGATGAGGAAACTGAGGCTCAGACAAGTTTAGTACCTGGTCCTGGTAGGCCATTTGGGGTGTGGACTCAGGACCTGTGAATTGGGTCATGTACTCTTGTGCCAACACAGTGTCTTTCCTTTCCTACAGAGATGGTATCATTCTGTATTTCCTTTTTCTGGCAAGACTTTGCGCTCTGCAGGCTTGCTTATCTCCCAGGGACCCCTCTTTGTAGTCTATTAATAGGAGGAAGGCAGCACTTCATCCCACTGATTTTTCCTCCTTCACATTTAATTTGTACTCTGGAGTAGACAAGATGCAGAACCTCAGTCCAGATTTAAAATACGGCCCCCAAAAAGTTATTCACTTCCATCCCTAGCAAAATGTTTATAGCTTATATCTCTCCCTTTGCAGATAAAGAGTTAAGATCTTACAGAACTCCATTAAAGAAGAAACTCAAAATATGTGAGATCTCATCTGATGTGGATTTCTGTCTACTTGACCCTTCAAGAGGAAGGCATGTACTGGCGGTCCTTCCAGTGAGATCCCAATCAGGAAAATGCAGCTAGAATTTATTCCTTTAATAGTGCATCAGGGTAAATAGTATTTATTGCCCTTGGATGTTCTCATCTATGATCATGGGAAGCACTGTGGCCGTTATTATTTCTTTGATTAGCACATAAGTCATGGCTGCCACTTCACCTGCTTGGGGACCCCATGTGACACAGGTGTTGTATTTGCTAGACTCTGAGATGATTGCAGTTTGGCTGAGCCCCAGCATAAGCACCCAGCCTTGGTTTACATCCACAAGTCAACATTCTTGACCACGTTGTGGGTGGTGTTGGGGTTCAGGGTGGACATAGCACGTCTTCACAGGTAATCACAGCACATCATGTGGGAGGCTGGCAATGGCATGTGGCAACCTACTTCTCTCCCTCTTTATAGGAGGAGAGAAAATTCCTTATCTTCCCTAAGAGGAAGAAATTCTAGTCTTTTCAGTCAGATTCCAGGGCAGTGAATGCTGGGTATTTCCCAGTGGGCACAATAACTGTACACGCTTCCTCATCTTTCATTTGGTAAGAGGCCCAGGGTCCCTCTTAAACTAGGCCCAGGAAGTAATGCATGGATGCTGGGGAGGCCCAGTGGCTCAGAGGCTAGAGATCAGACCAGGATTTAGGTTGAAGCCCCTACTTAGCCCTTGACTTCCAAACTGATGTTACCATACCCCTTGCACTGGGGTGTCAGGCACACTTGTGATTGTCCCATTTGTGATTGTGTGGCCCTTAGAAGGTCCATGGAGGATAGGACTTTGGTGTTTCTGGGCCCTTGATGAGAACATATATATTTTTTTAATTTAAACTCAATTAGCCAACATATAGTACATTATTAGTTTTAGATGTAGTATTCAATGATTTATCAGTTGCGTATAACACCCAGTGCTCATCACATCATGTGCCCTACTTAGAGCATCATTTTAATATCCAAATCATACCATAGGCTTGGGCCCTCTAGTTATGGTGAAGTATTAAAAATTGTTGGCATAATGAAGGTCTCATGAAGTACTATTCTGTGAAACTTGGTGTAAAGGTTCAATTGTGCCCTTCCTCACCCTCCATTCATTTGTTTAAGTCCTAACTCATAGTATCTCAGAATGTGACTGTAAAGAGGTAAAACGGGTCACTAGAACCCTAATCTAATGACTGACTGGGGGTGTCCCTCAAGAAAGGGAAATTTGGTGATAGATACACACAGAGGGAAGACAATGTAGAGACCCAGAGTGAAGGCTGTGTTTGGGCAAGGAGGGAAGCCTGGACTAGATCCTTCCCTTGAAACCCCCATAAGAAACCAACCTGCTGAGACCTTGATCTCAGTTCTAGCCTCCAGCACTGTGAGACAATACATTTCTATAGTTTAAGTTACTCGTTTGCGATATTTTGTTATGGTAGCCCTAGCCAACTGATGGGCTTGGCCAGCAGACTGGGCAATCCTAAAAGCCAATGGACTCCATGGATAGATGTGGGAAGGCCACTCTGCAATATTTGAAGTAGTCACCACACCACAAAGACAGCAGCACTGAGGACATCTGCTTGACCGGAAGAAACTCATCAATGTTTGCCAGCAACTGTACTACTTACATGCGTTAGGTAGAAGACTTCAGTCTCACACCTGCTGTTTTAAAATAAGGAAATTTAGGACAGGTTTTTCGTGATCTGAGTTAGGCCACACAGAGTTTAGGTCAATGGTAAAGTGGAATAGATTGGAGGCTTCCAAGTCTTAGTTATTTACTGATGAGAATTCCGATTCTCAATAGGAAGTCGCTGTGCTTGTTTTAGTCCTGAAATACTTAAACAGTGCTTGGCACAGGGTAGATGCTAAAAATTGTAACTATTACTATTTGTGTCCAACTCTGGAAAAGAATTGCTTTTGTGAAGTTAGCAGTCAGAGGGGAGTGTCTGCTCCTTTAAGTTTGTAGACTTTTGGTGTGCTTAATAAAGTATTTCTAATGGCATTATGAGGTCTGAGCATATTTCCTTGAGCAATCTGGGTTACATTTTTAACTTTTACCACATTATCAATAAATCTCCTTTAAAAAGAATAATAGGCCTTCACCATCGGATGGTTGACCAATGCAAAAATATTTCTTGAACAAATCAAAAACACACAGTGTTTTATGAAAGAGGTTGATAAAATAAGGAAAATAGAAGTCTAGTATCTCCAAGGTACTAGATAAATATCTTAATTGAGCATTATAGTTCTAATATATGACATATTTTACCATTATGTTTGTGAATAAACAACCTGAGCATCGTAAAAATAAGGTTTGTAAAAGTACTGGAGTTTAATTCACTAAGCAGGAAATATTATATTTGCTATATTACCCTGTATTTGCAAACTAAATTATTTTTACCATCTTTTTTTTTTTTTTTAAGATTTCATTTATTTATTTGAAAGACAGGGAGAGAGAGAGCATGAGAGGTGGAAGGAGGGGCAGGGGGAGAGGGAGATGCAGACTTCCCACTGTTCAGGGAGCCTGATTCGGGACTCAATCTCAGGACTCTGAGCTCATGACCTGAGCTGAAGGCACACACTTCACTGACTGAGCTGCCCAGGCACCCCCTGCGTTCTAAATTTTCTGGCCTCTGAGTTACTGTTGAAAAAATGGCTTCAAGTAGGTACATTTTTATGGATTTGCAAACCACTGGAAAACTGGATTCATCTTTTCTTTCTAAAGACAAGATCCCAGCCAGCTTATTAGTCTAGAGTAATGAATATATATTCGGTAAATGTTGAATGAACCAATGTGTGAGTGCTTTTCTTGGGTTTCTATAGAATCAAGGGAGCGAAGGCAACATATCAGTAAAGAATGAACATTTTTACTTTGAAACAAGGAAGGCAATTTATTGTAGTGAGATTATACTGAAATTCTATATATGAATTTAAAGTAATTAAGCATATAATATAAAGCATATAAAGTAATTTCCTGCACACTGTTGGAGAAGACATTACTGAGCCACAAAGAAACTCAAAGTGCTATGAATCAATTAATATTGATGTATTGTATTTTTACTCATTTACCCAAATTGAAAAAGATGATTAAAAGGACAATTTAAGTATTTTTCATAAATTTTAATGATGGATTTTTCATTTATTGGAATTCGTAATGCCTTTGATAACTCCAAACACTGAAGTCTATTCCTTGCAGTCTGCTCCTTTTTCTTACCATGGCGAGTAGTTATCACAAAGCTGCTTACTGGAGTAAACTTCTAACAGAGATTTAAACATTTTCCCCTAAATGGAGTTTGTGGAAAATATGAAAAATGGCATGACATTTGAGGCAACACAAAAATAGAAGAAAAATCATTTTCGAACACTAACTAATAGAAAAGTGCCCCAGGAGACAGAGAACAGCAATGCCATTGACTACGAGTTCACAAACAAATATACACACACACATGTAGACGTCTTTGCACCTAACACCTTGTCTTCAGTACATTTTATATGCTTGCTACATGTTGTACAAATTGAGGCACACACAGACACTACCTGAGTGCCTTGCGTAGCTAGCCCCGCTGAGGACGGCTTACACAACTTCTCTAAAGGAGCTTATTCTCGACTTTCTTGGAAACAGAGTCTAAGGCAGTTCTTCATACAGTCATGCATTTACAGAGATACCACAAGCCATGTGGTGGTGTCTGCCTGGCCTTCCTAAATGTAGGATTCTTTCGCATACTGGAGCTGGTCAGCCTCAAAGACCGGCTGGCTACACCGCCATACTAGGTGGTCCAGCCGAGTCTTCTGTTTTGACTCAGATATAGTTCTTAGCTGGTGCAGCTCTGGTCTCCCTGTGACAGTCACTTGTCCTATCGTTTCGATAGAAGCATGGACAGTCCTGCTCTGTTTCCAGTTCTCAGTCCTGGGAGATAGTCTGTACCTGTCAGGTGGCTCTTGACCGCATGTATCTCTGGAATTCCCTCTGTGGTGCAAAGGCAGGAGAGGCGGTAGTTGAGTGTCCTGGCTGAGCATTCTAGCCCTCATGCTGCCAACCGTTTGGCCCCCGTAGTCCGAGAGGTCCAATGCCTGGCACCGAATGGCCTCTTCATAAGATGGTGGACTCCCAGGGCTTCTCTGATCCACTTGCTGGAACACATCCTCTACTGAGAGGGCGTAGGATCTGGAGCTAAAGTCTAGAGCTGTTTGGCCCTGGATTTCAGCAAAGTTCTCTTGGATGATTCGCCCAGCAAGCTGGCTTTCTTTTTTAAAGCCTTTCTGTACTTGGTCTCTTGTAAAGCCTTTGGATTTCACAGACATACAGCTGGGGGTTTTGGTCAGCACTCTTTTGTGAGAGGCAAAGGAGAATGACATGGAATGTTTTTTAATCTCTCTGTTGGGCTTACTTTTCTCTGTCTTTGTGAAAGACTGATGTCTGGTGAAGAAATTTCTTTTGGGACTGGAAGGAGAAGCCACGGGGGAGCTGTCAGAGGACGCATCCAGAGAGCCACTGGAGGAGGCTTTGGGCGCCAGTCCCCACAGTAACCCCAAACCCTGAGTCGAGTTCTTCACCTTCAGGTCCTGCGGCCTCTGGGTTTTGCCTTCAGCTGCAGGAAACACCTCCTCTGGAAACGGGTCTTCCGTTTCCTCACCTTCCAAACAAGCCCCTGCCTGGGCCATGGTGAAGTCGTCCTCACTTCGTGTTAGTTTTTGGTGAGTTTTCTGGCTCTCGAGGCTCTCCTGGGAGGATGACATGCTGGGCTCTGAGTAGCTTCTGTCTGGTTCCCTGAGGGAGTTTTTCAGCCTGGCTACAGTGCTGACAATGGGCTCCGGGCTCAACTCCCAGGCGAGCTGTGGGCCTCTGGGCTCCCGGTCGGCAGCCGCCTCCAAGGGCACCTGGGGCTGCCTGTTTGGGGAGCCCATGGCACCGCTGGATTCCACGTCAGGATCATTGCTGTCATAGGCTGAGTCATTCTGTAGCGTTGACACATCTGGAGGAAGTTAAGGGACAGTTGAGTTTCTGGGTCAGTTTCTTTGAGAAATAAACTTTAGTACCACCATTCACCCTACTCGTATCAAGTGTGGTACTAGGTAATCTGGTGAGGCTACTCTGGGGCTTGATATGAAAGAAATCTGTCACATTAAAATTTTGTTTCTTTCCTAGTTTGACGTGCAGAAAGAAGTAGGAAAAGGAAATATGAGTGAGAGAATGAGCATGAGAAAAAAAAACAATGTTTTCATTGAACATTTGTTGATCTTAAATTTAAAAATTAATCCTTTGGGTGGCTCTTTGACTGGATCCATTCCATTTTAATGGACCCATATCCCATTATGCGGGAACAACCCTCTAGCTAAAGGTAACTTAGTAAAATTAGCAGTTCTTTGTGATTCAGAAAGAAGCTGAAGGAATGTCAGCCGAATGAGGGAGCTGCAGGAAAATTTCAGAGCAAGTTTCCATGTTAATGGCATCCTATAAATTTGATTTGGTGACTTGGGTCACCAAAGTGACTTGGGTAATTTCTGCTTCATATACCAGAGATACTCTACGTGACTGGCAGACTGGAATGGATGTCCCCCCACAACCATAATCAATTGAGAGCACATTTGGTACCTGAACTGTCAGTGTGTTCCAGGGAGTCATCAGAAGCAGTACTAGAATGTGCTGGAATGTTCTCCCCAAATATTTCCAAGCAGTTATCGATGAGGAATTCCACCAATGTCTTAACCTGTGAGGAAAAAGAAGCAAGTTGTCAGCCTAAAGACATCTTCCATTTTTTTTAAAGGAAGAGGGGGAGGAATGGGGATATAATGAGAGTTCACTGTTAGGTGCCAAAATGAGCATATGAGATCTTCATGTGTTTGAAAAGAACATACAGAAAATTGGCAAAAATCATATATATTAGAGTTATTTTTGAGACATGCATTCTTTGAGAATTAAAAGAAAAACCCTTCTAACCAAAATTTTCATTTAAGTAAGGAATTTACCAAACTGATAGTTGGACTGACAGAGTGCAATGCACAAATGAAAAAAAAAAAACAAAACCAACCAAACAAAAGGGTTTTTCTATCCTAGGAGACAGTGAGACTTAACCTTAACAAAGGACACCTTTGTCATCCTACGAGACAGAATCATTCCGTTTCATTAAGTGCATAAATCTAAGAGAACTACGACAAAAGCATTTTGCATTTCATATTTCACTGTGAGCTTGAGTCAGCCAAAAAGACTCAGAGGCATTTTATCACTTGGCTTTTTCAAACAGACGTGAGATCATACATTGGGAGTTTCTCAGACAGAGACTAGAACCAACCTTGTTGTTCAAGTCTTTCTGGGCTTCGAAAGACAGGTGCTGGCCATTCTCTCGGGTCAGCATGTTGGGTCCGACGCAGATAGCTAGATTGCTGGCGTCCATCTTATTGACCTCAGAGTTCTTGCTGACCAGATAGAGCACGGAGATGAGGTGCTTGAGCAGCAGGAGGTTGGGCCTGGGGAGCTTCTCTGCAACCCTGGAATGAGGTTCGGGGAAGCTGGTTTTAGAGGAGGCTAATGGTCTATCTCAGTTTCAGTGTAGCAAGTTGAAAGTTTCTGCTTAACCCAGACTTCCTTCAAAATGAGGAAGGTGCATTTTCATCAGTAAGATTGTGAAATGTTCATTCGGACACTTCCAGTGGCAAGTGATGTGGAATGAAACTGGTTAACTGTGAGATCTTAAAGACCTAAGACACTGGTCTTTATAATTAGGGCACCAATAACACAGCCCTTTATTATTTGTATAGATCTTACATTGGGAATCCTTAACTTCTACAACAAACTCCATAGTTGAATACATTTTGGAAACTGTTTTGTAGAATAATCATGTGGCCATGTAGAATGTCTTTTTAACACCGCAAGACTGGTACTCTGGGAGCACAATCATTTGCCATTCTTGATCTGTGATCATCACAAAGATGATCGGTTTTTATGCCATTCCGAGAAATCTTTATGGAGAAGAAATCCATTTCTAAGGGCATGTTCGTAAATATGGTCAAGTCAGCACTTAAACGAGAACATTGGTACTAATGATAATAAATGTGATGGGTAAAGCCTTGCTTTTTCAAAATATGCAATGGTGATTCTAATATAGGGACCGGTTTCACTTCTAATAAGAAGTTACTATTATGGAAGAGCTTAATGTCTTTAAGGAGAAACTTGTGGGTCTTAGGATTTTCAATTTGGGACAGATACTCTAATGCCTTCAATTCAATAACTTTTTCATTGGAAATATTTAGCCTCCTGGGACGGTCATAACAAAGAGACAGACTTTCATGACATTCAGCAAAAGTGCTGGTATTTTGAAGTTCGGTGTTTGAGATTGTCTAGTCGCTAACAGGTTACAGTTTCATTTACAAATGTAATCGTTTCTGTTGTCTTTGGAATTTATTTTTATAGAGTTTTCATTTTGGTTAATTAGAAGACTATGAAATATGTTCTGGAATTTTATGATCAAAACAATCCCTTCCAGATTGTTCTCCTATGCTTTAAGTGATGTTTTATGGGGGGAATTGTTGCCTTGCCTGACACAAATCTATTAGGCTGAGGGTAACCCCTCATTCCTACACTTGGCTACTTAGCCTGTTTTGAGGTTTTCATCTGTGATTTTGTCTCATACCTTCTGGAACTACTTGTGTTTTTAGACTCCTCTACCTCTTGGGATTTGTGAATATTGATGTTCACTTTCTCCTCCTTGAAAAAGTGCTTCCTTTCCTTTGGCTAAAATTACTTTAAAAGGAATGTCCAGGGTACCTCGTGACTTTTATTCTGGGAGTAGATAAATAATTCCACTCTGATTCCCTAAACGTGTCCATGTTCCTGAAACAATCAGAGAACTGTGTGAAGAATCAGAAGATGGAGACCACGTGGGCCTGGCTTCTGGCAATGACTCTGACCACTTACTGTTTCAGGGCCTCAATTCTGTCCTCCTCATTGTGCCTCTCCAGCGCGTCCATCCACTCCTCAAACAGGTCACATGAGAGTAGCTTCTGTGGGATACTTCTGAGGAAGTCCTGGAGGATGAGAGGGGGATGGTTGGGCCTGGTTAGGTTACATCATGGGCTGGCATCTTCATCTTCCCCTTGTCTGGTCCAGCTCAGGGACCCTCTGGTCCTCCTACCACAGGCTGCGCCCCCTGCCTTCCTGCATTTGAACACCCAAGGGAAATCTCTCTCAGCAACTTCCTGACAATGGACGGAGTGAGGCCACCATCTGAGGGGCTCCCAGCTTCAGGCGCATTAACTTGGCCTTTTCCCATCAGAATTTGAGGAGAATGTACTGTATCATTCTCTGTCGGGATCTGAGATCGTAGACACAGAGATGTTCATATAAGAAAATAAAAGGCTTCTGAAAAACTAAAACTAAAAAGTTAAACTCCAAGATCAGTTTACTTTGATTTGTAGGGAGAAGGGCCCATTTCTTATTTTCGGAGACTTAATGTGTCAGAGCCCGCTGGCAGATGATTGGCGGCAATGTTGTGACCTCACCTTAAAGACCACCGCCAGAAGGTGCACAGGGAGACTTTTCAGATCCACCGAGCCTCCTGAGTTGAGCTCCTCCTTTAGCTCTTTGCGGGCTTTCTCATTGGCTGCTTTCCTGAAGATCCCTTCCGTGAAAGGTCCTTTAAGGCACAGAATAGTGAGAATATCCTGTAGGAAAGAGATGTAGGAACAGGAAAATGTTATCCTTACTTTGAATACATGAAACCGTGTGCTGCTACTACTATGTGAAAAATCGGTGTTTAGGTATTAAAATGGTGCATGTTGGGGCGCCTGGGTGGCTCAGTGGGTTAAAGCCTCTGCCTTCGGCTCGGGTCATGATCTCAGGGTCCTGGGATCGAGTCCCGCATCGGGTTCTCTGCTCAGTGGGGAGCCTGCTCCCCCCTCTCCCTCTGCCTGCCTCTCTGCCTACTTGTGATCTCTCTCTGTCAAATAAATAAATAAAATCTTAAAAAAAAACAACAACAACGGTGCATGTGAACAGTAGCAAACTTCACTGTCATGGAGAATCCTCTCCATAAAAGATAGTTCTCTGTGATACCAACACGGTCTTCACAAGACACCATGAATGCCAGGTTTTCACAGCCCCATTGCTATCAACTTTCTCCCTCCACTCTGCTATCTTTTCTAAGAGGAGGTAAGTTGTGAATGCTCTAATTTTGTACGTTCTAAAATTATTTCCGGTCTCTCTCCTTTCAAGTCATTCTATATAAACACCGGATTTCTGATCATATACTTTATACCCCATCTCTATCCATTACTTCACAGAAGCGACTCATCTTTTAGCATTCCTAACTCCACGAAATCAGGAGGGCAGAAGGATAGATTTCTAGAATGTAAGCAGTTAGGTAGTGTCCTGACTGCACTCATATGTGGAAACACCATTTCTAAAAGTGGAAAAACCTAACGACTGGCCCCAGCAAGTTTAGCATGAGAATGATATTTAGAGCTCCCAAGGATTTTTCGCATCTGACAAAAACCTGAAGTAGGTTTGCGAGCACATGCACCTACCTGAATGGGTCTGGGGAGTGTGTCGTCCTCACCACAGATGACTGACAACGGCTGATCAAATAGTGATGTTTTCAATTCAGGTTCTGAAACCCCAGAAAAATCCGACACAGCAGAAAGCCTTCTCATGAGAAAGGGCCAGGACAGCACCTTCTTTCTCTTCTTAATTTCTATAACCAGAAAAACAAGGGAAAGAAAAATTAGATTCATAATTATTAAATTATTAAATAATTATTAAAATAATAACGATCCATATAAGACAATTGCTATTCAGCCACATAATGTCATCTGGGTATGACATTGGGGTAGGGGGGTATGCTATGGGGGTAGGGGGGAATAATTTTGAAATCGTGAAATTTTGAAAATTTTGAAAAATTGGGAGATTTTTTTTGAAAGTTTGAAAAATTTTGAAAAACTGAGAAAGCAAAGGGCATGAATTTTAATCTAGAAAAATGAACGCGAAAAGCAACCACATTGTTACCAGAGCAACCAGCCCTAAATATCAACACCCCGGTTCCTCAAAGCCTCCACCTTTCCTGTTTGTACTCTTCACTGGCTGTTTGCTGCCGAAAACCAGCAAAACTAGCCGAGCGGATCCCAAACAACCATCTTCATATATTGACCTTAATAACTGGTGGGTTTTTCTGATGCGAAATAGATTATTTTAATTTTCTCCTTTGACTGGCAGAGAAAACAAAACTTAAAAGGAGAGGAAGTGACTTGCTCAAGATCTTCTTTTTTTAAACTGAAGTTTGGTCGACATAGACTGTTACATTAGTTTCGGTCACGATGGGAAACAATATGGAGTTTCCT
The DNA here is from genome assembly GCA_028534135.1 of Potos flavus. Classification (NCBI taxonomy): domain Eukaryota; kingdom Metazoa; phylum Chordata; class Mammalia; order Carnivora; family Procyonidae; genus Potos; species Potos flavus. The sequence continues at coordinate 6,840,930 of CM052886.1, read as the reverse complement.
CAAAAAATTAAAATAGAAATGAAATGCCACACGATCCAGTCATTTTACTGCTAGGTTTTACCCAAAGGAAAAGAAAACATTAATTCAAAAAGATTATGTGCACCACTCTGTTTATTGCAGCATTATTTACAGTAGGCAAGATATGAAAGCAACCAAAGTATCCATTGGTAGATGAATGAATAAAGAAGACGTGGTCTATAAATACAGCAGAATATTACTGACCCATAAAAAGGAATGGAATCTTTGCTCAAGATTGGTTTGAAGGCCCTTAGCTGGGCGGGCCAGTACACTCCTGCAGCCACACTAGCACCAACCGGCCACTAGAGGGAGCTACCTCAGTCTGTCTGCAGTCTCCTTCAGGATTTCCCCCGGGGCTGCTTGAGGACAAGCCGGCACAAATTGCCACGGGGAAGGCTTGAACCTAGACCCGGCAGCTAGAAATTATCAGTAAAACATTAGTGAGATGTTCTATCTTTGCAAAATCCTGAAGACATGTATGCAATGGGTATCGCATCTCACCCGTTTCCTTCTTTCTTTTTATTCTCCCTCTTTTTCCCTCTCTTGTTTTCCCCTACACATAAAAGCTCTGTTTTCTAAATGCATCGCAGTGTGTTTCCACACTGGCAAGTGGAAGAGGATGGATAGAGAAGTGGTTTGTCCCTTACAGTTCAGGAGAAGTGGGTCGTGGTTATGTAATACGAAACACATCATGAAAACAGTGAAGAGTGAATGGTGGGTTTCTGGGAATTGGAAATCACTAATTGCTTCATGGATTCTTTCATTCTTCATTAGAGAAGGAAGAAAGGGGAAAAGGAACTGTCTATTTTTTAAAAAAATATTTTATTTATTTATTTGACAGAGATCACAAGTAGGCAGAGGCAGACAAAGAGGGGGAAGCAGGCTCCCCACTGAGCAGAGAGCCGGATGTGGGGCTTGATCCCAGGACCCTGGGATTATGACCTGAGCCGAAGGCAGAGGTTTTAACCCACTGAGCCACCCAGGTGTCCCTGGAACTGTCTATTTTTCATAGGTATGTCTGCTTTAGTTTTCAAAACAGAAGTGGCCAGGAGATCTGACCCCACTAAAAACTAACTCCTCGGAGAGCTGGGGGGTTGGCTGTAGGAAAGATCTTTTGTCAGAATGCCCTGATGCTCTAGTGAGCTGGAGTCTGCCAGCCATTTAAGTGTTAATGTTCTGCGGTCTTTAAAAGAACACTTAAAAAAAGAAATTCCTAGTAGGGTAGAGTACTGTGGTTTTGCAAACCAAGAACATTTGTTGTTAGCACTTACATAAAAGACCGGTATGTTTTCAAAACTCACCAATTAGCTGGCAAATATTATCTTCACTCTCACATGATGCCAACAGAGGATGTTCCTTGATATTGTCCTAAAAATATATTTATTTTCATTAAAAATGACTGAAGAGATCTACCCAGTATTTCCCCACAAAATACATGTACAACATTTTATTCATATTAAAATTATGTTAAATTTAAATTAAAAATTTAAAAAGTTTTTTAAATTAAAAATTAATCAAGTCCCATGATCTTTTTTTCTAGCTTCTAGAATCAATAATAAAGTCTCGATTATCATCATGTATGGTCCCAATTAATGTATTTAATTAACTACATTTAGGATGTTAATTTTCTACTCTGATGATTATATAATCCAAACAATACTCCATAAAAACAGAAAGTTTTCCATATTCTCACAGTGAAGATGAAAAGTTTTTAAAATTACTCTCTTACCTCTGACTGACATTCGATCAATGTCTCCATATTATTGGCATTTAGTGTTTTTGACTGAAAGAGAAAAAATTAAATTAGGTAACGATCGTTTGACTATTACCTCTGGAAAATACGAATTAAGAAATATAAGAGGGGTACGTACAGCATTGCAGCTGCTTATCAACTTCATTAGATTTTGGGCTGACTGTCCAGGGATGAATTTTGCTCCCTTGTGGCCTTGGCTCTGCCTGTGAGAAATCACATGGGGGAGGGTGAGGAGGGAGATCCAGGATAAGTTGGCCAATTTCGGTGCCAAAACACAAACTCCAAAACTATTAGATAGAAAAGTTTTCATTTAAAGTCTGTGATATGTTACCATGTGTCTTCGACTATTAAGAACAGCACCTGAGCATACCTATTTCTAAATTTTTAAAACCTGATATCTTTACCATGTCAGACTCTGTTATTCATTTATTCCATTCCCATCAACGGATAATCTAACAATCATATGATAACTAACATTTTTTTGGGAGGGGAGGAGCTCATGTCAGGTACTATATTACGTGCTCTGTATGGATTAGCTCCTCTGACCCCTAGAGCAAAACACTTATTTACTTGCAGTAAACATGAAACAAAGTTAACATCGACAGAATTCCTATACCGAAAGAGTGCAGGCTTCACACTGAAGATAAGCTTTTAGTGCTCAGCATCTTTAACATTATTTGCGGCATATTTTGGGGTACAGCTGTTTTCTGTTGGGGCTGCTCTCAGAGACCAGTGAGTTGCCAGCTAGCTAATTTTCCAGTTATGCTAATTTATGGTACTTACCCTCAGAGGGCCTCCAGCCAGTGTTCTCTTATGTCCCGGGAACCGTGCAAAGTGGGAGAAACAGCATAACACTCTGCTCGTGCTAATCCACTGAGAGAGAGAGGGAGACTGAACTGCTCTAACTTCACGTGTTCTGCATTATAAACGAGAGGGGGCGGGCAGGTGGAAATTCAGAATATTACTGAGACCGGAAAGAACATCATGGGTTGTCACCCAGACATAGCTAGCCAGACACTGGGGAGCTCTCACTTCCTCATTCCTTTTAGGGCAGCTCTGGTTCTTTTTCTTCTTCTGACACTTCAAAGTAAAAAAAAAAAAAAATCTATAAACTACTAAGGGTGGAAAAGATGACATATGGCTCATAGGTGAAGGCTCTGATTAATGTCACAGGTGGGATGTGTGAATAAGAAATTGTGTTGTTCTGTAATAAACATAATTTTATTTCGTAAAGTGATTTCAGGTGCCCTTATTTTGTATCCTGTTTGGGTGCTGTCTTCCCTTCCACCCACCATCTACTCCCTTCATCAGTCACTGTACATTGCCTGGCAAGCCTCTGGGTGCGGGACGCTGTTCCCCTAAGAAGCCCCAGACACTCTGCCTTGTTTGAGAAATGGTCACCATCAATTTCCTTTGGAATTAGGAAGAGTCCACTAAAGCCAGCTGCCAAAATATTAACCCCCCTTCTCCTTTCTCTAACTCCTAGTTAAAATTGTTAATACTTAATTTGTAGTTAGACTATCTCTAATCCTGACATGGAAGGAAAACCAAAAATTCCTTTTTTTAAAAAAAAGAATGTATTTATTTGAGAGAGAGTGAGAAAGAGAGCATGAGTGGGGGGAGGGGTGCTGAGGGGCAGAGAGAGGGGGAGAAGCAGACTCCCCACTGAGCAGGGATCCTGACTCAGGACTTGATCCCAGGCACTGAGCTCATGACCTGAGCTGAAGACAGATGCTTAACCCACTGAGCCACTCAGGCACCCCCAAAATTCCTTTGATCAGACCAACTTCAAGTAGAAAGGAGATGGTGAATTTCATCTGTGGATCCTTCTTTCTGGATGAGAGAAAATCTCTGGTCTTTTCTGTGGCTGAAAGGCTATATATAAAATGGCTCAAGTACCTGAGGAGCAGAGTGTGACAGCCATTGGGACATCTTCGCACAGTGGAGTGTCCCTAGCACTGAGAATGCGTGGTCTGTAACTACACATCCAACAGTGTGTTTGGGTCTCATCCTATGAGGTTGAGCTAAGGAAGCCAGACACAAAGGAGTACACCTTGAATGCAAAGCAAAGTCATCTATGCTGTTAGGAGCCAATCTGTGCTATTATACCAGTGTCCCTGGGGTGGCCAGGGACCACCGGGGGCCAGAGAGGGCTTTGTGATGGTCCATCTCTGGATCTGGGTGCTGATCATCTCATGGTCACGGTTCTGCATGTATGTCATTCTTCAACAAAAATGAAAACTACCTTGTCTTAATTCATCCTCAGAAGGCTTTAATTCCAAGGCTTTTTGAGATTGATAACTCTATTGTCTTTATACCAAAAGGAAGTCATGATTAGGCATTCTTCGGGAGCCTGGAGCACAGAGCAGTTAATATTTGCCCCCTAACTCAGTGCTTCGGTGGGTGGCGCTCAGGTCTCCAGCTGGAGGCTCCCTCTCTGAAAACTGCCACAGAACCGGAGTTTATAGCTGTGTGCGCACAGAATCTCTGCATGTTCCTGCCTTCCATCCTCTCTCCTGCCTTTACAAACCTTCAAAATGACACATTGAACTTTTTTATTATCAAAAAGGGCATATATGCTGTTCCTAGCCTAGAGACAGGCAGGTAGTAGGTACTCAGGGCATAATTTCTAAACAAATACATTCATATATAAATTAATCATGCTTTACACTAATATGTATTTCATGAACTTTTTTTTTCATTTGGCATACTTTTTGGGGTTTTCTAGGAAATTTAATGTTGGCACCGCTCTAACAATACCTCAGCCCTCGATCTAAATATTTCAAATGACCATATTTTTCCTCTTCTTTCTATTATGCACTATATCCCACAATACACATTCTACTAGTGGTTTAAAAACTAGTTTTTGTTTTGCCATGCAAAACAAAACAAAAACTTCTATAGTCAAAGGAAGATGAACCTAGAATCCTGATGTATAAAATGTAAAAGAAAAATTTAAGGGGTGTCTGGGTGGCTCAGTTGGTTAAGCATCTGACTCTTGATTTTGGTTCAGGTCATGATCTCTGGGTCACGGGAATAACTCCTCTCTGGCTCTGCACTCAGTGGGGAGTCTGCTTGAGTCCCTCTAATGACACAAATGTCCCTCACTATAAACTCAGCCACCAAAATATGGCAGTGGAGAAAAATGGGAAAATTAGTTGAATTTAAGAAAAGTACTATTTCCCTTTGGATATGTAATCCTAAAGCTTTTTGAATTAAAAAAAAAATCTTTATTCAACTTTTAACCATCACCAATGGACCCTGACAAACATTTTTTAAAGTAATCTATACCCAACATGGGGCTCGAACTCATGATCCCAATGTCAGGAGTCGCATGTTCCACCAACTGAGCCAGCCAGGCACCCCCCCTAGAACTTTTTGAATTTTTAAGTGAGATTTGATTGTTGCTGGGGTATTATTTTTTTTATTATGTAGAGAATCATGTTTTAAAATTTATTATGAAATATACTAAGAATTAGACCTAAATAAACATGTTTATTTCAGTCACAACTCTTGAAAGAGGAATAATGGTTTATATGTCTGTTAATGCTATTGTGGTGACTTTGGACATTTATAAAGAAGTGATTAAAATGCAAGGCTATAAATTACATTGGGTATAAAATTTCCTATAACCTAGTTTAATTTTCTTCTTCCTCCTCCTGCAATTCTTCCATCAACCTGCCATGCCCCACTTCAGGAGAGAAGGTGGGTACCGAGCTTTCTGGGATGGAAGTTAGCCGTAAACAGGGCAATGGAAATGTGTGTCAGGGCCCTCAGCGTTTTCTAAAGCAAGAATATCTTTTTCTTATTGGCTAGATCGTTGATAGGGCACCCCAAAGGGAGGTGTTCTTCGTGCCTCTGGGAGATTCACCATCTAATTAATAGGTGTGTTTGTGACTGATGGAAAATCACCATAAGCCGTTGGTCCCCGTGGCGGAGGGAGATGTTCTCCTGTCGTTAGTGTGGCCTATCCGGCATATGGTTCCCTCGGTGGAGACAGAGCGGGAGGGGCAGGTCCCACTGAGCTGAGTCCAAAACTCTCAGAGTAAGTTTGGCAGTTTTCCCAGCCATAGGAGAAACATTTGTAAATAGAGTGTAAAATGTGGAGGCAGGCGCATATATATGTGTATATATATATATATATATATATATATAGAGAGAGAGAGAGAGAGAGAGAGAGAGAGAGAGAGAGACAAAAAGATGGAAGGATCAGCTTGACTCTCTTCATAGTCTTGCCCGGTACGATTTCCTTAGAAAAGCAAGCTCTTATCCTGTGTGACAAGTTTTTAGAACAGGAAAGGGACTTAAGTGGCTTTTGCTAGCAAGCAGAAATCGACAAGATGGTTGCTTCTTACCCCAGGACTTTTATTAGCTCCTGATCACAACTGGTTTTTCTCCAAGAACTGGCTTTGTTTCTACTGTGGCGACTTTCTAGACGACAAACCCTGTGGCAGGGACTGTGATTTCTATGCTGAGTGAGCTCAGTTACTGCTTCAGTCCCGACCACTGTGTGTCTAGTGTTACCACCTTGCCTGTCGGACACCCACTCCAGAACCACTCTCTTCATTCTCAGCTCGCTTTCCCCTCTCCCCCTTGACTGCCTGGTGGCCCGGAGCCCCCCATTCCTTAATTACAGCAACTATTTCCTGCAAAGAGGATTGTTTTCCCAGAGATGTCAGTTTCCTAGAGGACTTCTCCATCAGCCACTGCCTGGCTGCCTAATGACTGATTAATACATTGATCTTCCAGAAAGTTCTTCAAGTTACAAAAAAAAAGTTTTTTAAAAGCCATCCAGCCTTTTCTCTGATCATGCCTCCTCCTCTCTCCCTGACTCGTCGTGTTTTGGTCAGAGTCTACTGTCATTCCCTAAAGGTGCGCTCCTGCTTCTCCAGGCCTGTGAGGATGCTGTTCCCCACCTGGAATGCTGTTCACCACACATTTCTCTTTCAGAGTAGCTGCCTTTTCCTCCCGCTGAGTCCTCTTCAGGTCCCCTCTTCTCTAAGAGCACCCCACAGACTCTTCCAGAAGGAATTAGGCTCCCTTCCTGGTTCTGCAACAGCAGCTCACAGGTGCCTCCAACAATCAGGGGCCAATTTTCCCCTCTTGTCCTTACGAGCGCCTTCACGGTACTCTGCACGGGGCTGGCGTTTATCACTCACTATACTTTGATTCTTTTCCACGTGAAAGCTGTGTTATTAAATGAAGCACTTGACTCTCGCTGTATGTTTACGGGTATCGCAGTGTTACTTAGCCTGTGTGACTGCTTGCCTCCCGGAGAAAGACCTTCTCTTTGTCTAGTCACGCGAGCTGTGACTAGAGCGAGCAGGACGTGTCCCTGCAGGCCTTGCCCTGGGGACCCGCAGGCTTGCGTGATGCAGCGCTGTGGACTTCGACCCCGGGGCCTCCGGAATGGCGACTTCTGTCAATGAGCTTGGACGGCAGTCACGACTGACTATCTCTCTGTCCCTCCATGGACCAAAGCCTCCCCTTCGAGAAGGAAGAAATCTCCGGATGGGCCCATCCTGGGTCCTCTAGCTCTGTCTGCCCCAGGTGCGTGGACGCATGACTGTCCTGGGGCCATATTCCACAGCGCATGCAGGCCGACGAGGCCCGGGAACCAGGACTTGGAATAAAGAGCTGAGGGACCGTGGAGTGGACTCTCACCCGAGGCTCGGCCTCCCTCTGCTGCGAACTGGCTGCTGTCCTCGCAGATCCTCCAGCCGGCCTGGGCCTTGGTGCTCACCGTCGAACGAGGGCACGGGATTCAGTAATCTGCCAGGTGCTTCAACACAGTGACTGGTTAGAGTGATCAGAAATAAAACTCCTTGCTGCAGCTCCTCTAAGAAATCCGGAGAAACGTTTGTGGGTGTGTGATAGGGCTGGAGGAGACGTTCCAACCCTTCCCAGCCTGGGAAGGAGGGCAGGTGGGGACTTGGTCCGGCCTAGAGTAAATCCAGTCTGCATCCTTAAAGGTTATTTCTTTTCCTGGAAAAGAGCTGTCCTCCAGTCAAATTTTAACTCATGCATGAGGGTTATCTGGATGGAGGTTTGCTGGGACCACGGTGTCCCTGAAATATTGCAGAGTGTTGTTGGGTCTTGCAGAATTATTTGCTGTACCTGCAAATGCCTGCGTTTCTGCGGTAGACGCGCATGTTTTAAATTTGCCTCTGAGATCTTTATGATAATGAATTAATCTCTGCATTGGAAGACAGATACGGCCTGAGCATAAAATAATGCTTGAAGAACACTGTGTTTTCAGAAAGCTGGCTTGAGAAAATAAGAAAGGCTAGAACAAAATGTTCTTTTAAAACTGCCTTCCTCACTTATTGAGATCAAGATGAATTAGAAATAAAATATTCTGAGATGAGATTCTTATCTGTGGCTTGCTGATGATACCGATGCCAGTGTCATGGGCAATGCTCCAACCTGCTTGCATATATCAGTTGAAGAACTAAAGAGTCCTTCCTGTCCGATGATATTTTGACTCGAAAAATTACACAAAGAAAACGCGATGTCAAAAAGGGTATGTCAGCAACCCTGAACATCACTAAACATCACTATGACATAACCCAGCAGATTAGCTATTGAAGAGCAAAAGAAAAACTTATGGAAAATGAGGTTTCTTTGTTAGCAGTCCACAAAATTCACATGCAACCTTTGTCAAAAATCTGGACAAGTAGAAATGATGGGAAATGTTTAGCTAGCTTCATCGTTTCAAAGTGCTTTTTAAAGAGATATTTAGTTTACTTCCTTTTTTAAAAAACTTAGTTCTTTTTTCATTTGTCATATGAAAAAAAAAAATACCCAGGGCTTTTGCCTCCTTGTTTAAATTTTTAAAAAAGAAGACGATTTGTCATTTTGAATGCGTGTGGTCCCTTTCTCAGATTTTGTGCCTTATTTGGCGTCTCCCGAGAGAAGCTCCCAGTAATGGCCTCCGAGGGCAGCTCTGGCTTGGGGGGGCTGGGGTCCAGGGTGGGGTGGCTGGAGACAGATGGGGTGTGTGGCCTGCATCCATGCAGGGGATGGGGTCTCCATCGAAACCTCGATTGTCCAGACTGGTTCTGACTTCCAGTCTAGGACCGGTCCTGGATGTTGTATAAAACGTCATGTGACCCGGGTGAAAAGACTGCACAGAGGAGGCAAGGTTAAGCCTATGATTCTGGTGATCCTGACACAGCCTCCCTTAGAGAGAGGCAGAGGAGTGAAAACGAACGGAGCAAAGCCACATTTACGCTAGACCATGGAAGGCTGTCTTGTCGTCTGTGTACATAGTTGACATTCACAGCTGCTCGGACCTCTTCTTTGGGGGCTGGAGAGAAAAGACCAGGCCCCTGTGGTGTTCTATTTTCGCACATTCTTGCATCTTTCCTCAACGTTATCCATGTGGACTGCAAAACTGAGCCCCGATGCCCTTTCTCTGAGATGTAGCCTTCATGAGGTCTTCAGGAAATCTTCAAGGACCATCCTTTTTCAGATGTGCAGTATGGTGGCGCTCAACCTTGAACATGCTTTAGCACCCCCTGAGGGCTCTGGGAAACACAGACTGTGGGCCTCACCCCCAGAGCCTCGCATTCAGCCGGTCTGGGAGAGGCGTGAAGGGTGCGTTCCTAACAAGGTCCCGGGTGATGCTGCCTCAGCCTTCTGCTCGCCCGGGGAACTGGAGTGCCAGACTGTATGACATTTTTATAATCACTGGGTTATTCTGCAATTCTACCCCTTGGCTGGCTTTCACACCTATGCCTTGGCCCGAAATTAGCCTGCAGGCTCTTCCAGTGGAGACATTCACACTCCCGCTGAGTCAGGCCCCAGGGCCCAGTAGGAAGGGCACAAATGTTCATTTTTAAGAATGAGTAAAATGGCGGGTTCCTCAGTAGAAGTTCTGCTTTTATCAGGTATTTCGACATATTTCTACTCCAGTTGTTATGCTCAATGCTAGTTTGTGTGTGTTTTTTTTTTTTTTGCTGTTGTTGTTTTTTTTTTTTTTTTTTTTTAAGATTTTTAAAAAAGTAATCTCTATGCCCAACCTGGGGCTCAAACTCACAATGCTGAAAGAGTCACACGCTCCAGGGACTGAGCCAGCCAGGTACTCCTCAATGCTGTTTTTTATCAGATAAAAAGCTGAGGACGGATCCAAAGGAATGGTGCAAACTTTTCGCATTCGAGATAATTCCAAGCACCTTTCTAGCCAAAGACCGATAAGGCATCTACAGCTGGACTCAGAGTCCCAAGATCTAACTATATAGAGGCTTTGCTAGCTTTGTTTTATTTTTTTTCAGATAAATGTGGTATTCCCCTGTTGGTGACTCACTTCCAGTGGCCCTGGGTTAAGGAAACAAAATGGACCACAAGACACTCTAGCTTGTTCTGAAACGTAGAGTCGGCTGTTAGCCCACAGGGTGTCTTATTCCTCATTAAGAGAGCTCAGTTCTCCACAAAATATATCCCTCTGCAAATCCCTAAACACGTAAAAGCAAGCTTCCTTTATCACCACCTACCAGAAGGTGCCGTGTGTGTGTGTGTGTGTGTGTGTGTGTGTGTGTGTGTGTGTGTAACATTATCCTTCTACTTACACATCACAAATGACCAGGAAGATAGAGTCAATAAGCATTAAGCCGAATCTTTCTTGCCAACTGAGACGAGGCAGTTTCAAGCTTAAACACCGGTCCCTGGCACACTTGGCTGCACATTACAATCCCCTAGGGAGCTTTTAAAAATCCCCAATCCCCAGAGCACATTCTATACCAGTGACATTGTAATTTCGGGAGACGGGACCCAGACAGACATCAGTATTTTTAAAAAACTCTCTAGAGAATTCCAATATGCAGCCAAACGTGAGAAGCAGTGATGTCAGCAGCAACTTTCTGGGTAAACCGATCTGTTGATCCTCTAACTGGATTCTTCCCTGCGGCCGTGGGCACCGGGCCCTCTCGGACGCAGCAGGTTTATTCTTGGCCAGGAAGGAAGGCTGGGCCTCAGTTTCCCTCTGCAGCAGAGCCCCAGCTCAGGACAGCCGTTTCCCTGATGCACCCCTTTTTGCTCACCAAGTGAGAAAGTGGGGTGACTCAGAGTGCTGCGATCTTGTGGTTGATGGACTGTGGCTATAAATTCTCTGCAGCCGCTCCCACGAAGGGATGGAGCCCGCTTCCCCACTCCGCGAGACGGGGCTGGTTTCATGACTCGCTCTGACCGGGAGATTGTAGCAAAAGAGATGTCACAGAAGTTCTGGAGCCTGGGCCTCCCATGGCCTGGAAGCTTCCACATTGCTCTCCTGAGCACAGCCCTGAGAAGGCTGCATGGGAGACCAGAGTAGCCCCCTGGAGGACGAGAGGCCAGGCTCCCCCACCCGCGGCCGACACCAACCCCCAGACCTCAGTGACTCTCCAGCAGAACGTTGTCATCCGAGCGAGCCCTGAGAAGCCAGCAGAGGAGAGTGGCCCAGGCATCCACAGGGTCAGGGGAGATCGGAAACTGCTGTTGTTTTGTGAGACGGAGTTTTGGGGTGGTGGTTACTCAGGGATAGAGAGGCCTGAGGCAAATAGGGACTCCGTGCGTCGTTCTCATGACTTTTGTACGTGTACCACGGGGACAGCTGTGCATTGCCCTGCAGGTCCTGATTTTAAAAAGCACTGATTTCATCTCTTTCTCAGTGGCAGTCTGTATTTTAGAGACGCTCCGTGACGGTGCGGTAGTTCTCACTGTGAGCCCCTGATGCATTTTTCCGTGCGTTGTAGTACGATAATACGATTTAAAATAGACTGTAGAGATGTAAAATAAAAGTCAGTCAGTACCTAGGGATACAAATTATATATCCGGGAATCTTCAGGATGCAAAGTTGGAGGGTAGAGTATCTACAACTTTGAGTAGGACATTTACAAATTCCAGAAAAGAATGACTTTCTCTGAGGACGGGAGGAGTGGAGCTGGGATACTTTTGTAAATTTAGTCCTGATATTATTTGTATTCACTCAGTCAATATATATGTGTATGCCATAAATATATATATATATATATATATATATATATATAGAGAGAGAGAGAGAGAGAGAGAGAGAGAGAGAGAGAGGCCCTGCAATGGGCGAGGTACTTTACTGGATATTGAGGAGGTTCAAAAAAGAATGCTGTTCTCAAACTCAGGAAGTGTGTATCATGTTCCTATCCCATCGTTTCAGTTTTCCAAGGTATTAGCTGCTGACCGTGTGCATAGCTCAGTCCTAACAGTTGGAATTCAAACCTAGCTCTTCCAGAAACCGTCTCTGGTTCTTCAGTGCTGTCAGGGCCCCAGGGATGGACAGAAGGATCGGGAAAGATGGGACTTTTCACTCACCACCCTTGACAAGGGATTTCTCCTGGGCAACATAATCACATGACTCAGCAACTTAGAATTAACTCAAGGAGAAGGCTTTGCCTTGCAACTAAGCACTCAAAGTTTTATCACCTCCTCACATTGGGTGTGTCTGTGCACGCGCGTGCGCGCGCACACACACACACACACACACACTTTATGTTGCTATGGCTACCACAGCAAAATCCCACACACTGGGGGGCTTCAACAACACAAATGTATTTTTCACAGTTCTGGAGGTTAACACATCTGCAGGGTTGGTTTGTCCTGAGGACTCTCCCCCCGCTCGCAGACGGCCACCTTCTCCCCATGTCCTCACATGGCCTCCCCTCTGTCGTGAGCATCCCTGGTGTCTCTTTGTGTGTCCTAATCTCTTCTTATAAGGACATCAGTCATTTTGAATTAGAGTCCATACTAATGATTGAATTTTAACTTAATCAACTTGTAAAAGCCCTCTCAAAATATGGTTACATTCTTTTTTTTTTAAAGATTTTATTTATTTGAGAGAGAGAGAGCACGAGTGGGGTGAGGGGCAGAGGGAGAAGCAGACTCCCCGCTGAGCAGGGAGCCCAATGTAGGACTTGATCCCAGGACTCTGGGATCATGACCTGAGCCAAGGCAGTCGCTTAACTGACTGAGCCACCCAGGCGTCCCAAAATATGGCTACATTCTCTGGCACTCTGAGTTAGGGTTTCATCAGATGAATTTGGTGGGGGACATAATTCAGCTCACAACTATAGATATATAGAGATATATATTACATCTCTCTCTCTCTCTTTCACTGACAGAAAGTATGCCTGCATTTGTTTCTTTGTCTAGGGGTGAGCGTCAGCTCTCTGCCTTATGTTAAAACCTGCAGATAAAGACAAAGGGAAGAGGACAGCAGGTGTTTTGAAGCAGCAGATACTCAAGACTGAATCACTGGAGGTAAATACCAGGAAAGCTGCAGGAGGCCTGGTGGGCCTGGGGTGGGCAACAAAGCACTCTCTGCAGCGTGGGGGGCTACCCTGGGCCGGCCCACACACCGTCAGGGCGGGCATCAGTTTATGCCTTCCTGAGCATGTTCACTGGGACAAAACCCCCACTTTCTTGCGAAAGATTGCTCAAGTTCCTATTCAGAAATAATTGTCAAGGAGGAAATTACTTTTTTTTTTTTTGGCGGTTCTTTTCTTCCTTCTCATTTTAAGCTCTCCTTAAGATGATAGGCAGATGGGACTTCCTTAAATGAAAGTCACTTAGTTCCCATTTTCTCTAATCGGAGGCACTTCAAATAAAAAGGCAGGTGTCAGATAGACACACATACACAAGACATTTCTTAACTGAAGGGGAATTCTGCAGATAACTAGGAAATCTGAGAGCAGGGTCAAGGGTGTTTGCCCAAGCCCAACAACATGTATTAATTTACAAACACAGCAGACTGTGTTATTGAATTCATTCTATACTCAAGTCGGAGGAAACTCTTTCCAAATGAGTCTAATAGACCTTTGCTCAAGTTCCATGAAGCCAGCCAGAGAGAGGCGAGACTTCCCACAGCCTTCCCCAAGAAGGGCCGGAGCCACCCGGGAGGGGAGTGCTGCCCTCCTACTGGCCATGGGGGGTGACAAGACATGGTTTCAGAAAGGAAATATGAACAGCCTACCCGGGAACAAACAGTGAGACAGTGTTACATTGCAGTCCTCAAATTGGAATTGTCAACAAAATGCCCCGAGGAGAACATCACATCCTGCAGACGCTGAGTCCCACAGACAGAGCTCATTGGGTCGATGCTGGCCGTGTCCCACAGGAGTCCCAGGTGGGCCATCTTCTCCCCTCGAGTGTTAGTTTTGCAGTTAGTTTGTCTTCCTGCCACTTTGTGTGTTTGTTCTGTTTTAGTCACGATCAGGTTGAAAATGTTAAAGGAGGCAGACCCCGAGAGCTCGCACAATATTTCAGCAATGAGCCCTGAACATCCAGATGACCAACTTTACTCAGAGCTTGTTAAATGAGTAAAATATGTACATATTTTCTGTACTGCTTTTTCTCAATAGAGAAATTACTTTCCCCCAGAAGAGGAGCCGTTTATGGGACGTACATCCCAGTGGAGCCCTGGGTCTCTCCTGCAGCAGCGAAGGTACCCTGTGGGGCGGATGTGACCGTCAAAGGGCTGAGGGTCTCCTCGTGTCTTCCCAGGGAGCCTCCTGGGTTTCCTCAACTGTTCTCCAGTGCTCTGTGGCTAAACAGAAGAGTGGCGGTCTTTTCTTAATTCACAGACAGATTTGAGAGATAGAACTTGCTTAGTTTTAAGCCCCACCCTCCGTATTTATTATGAATGTGTCACTGACATTTTTCTCTGTTGAAATCTACTCTGCGATGCTATTTGACTTGGTACAAAATCACGCAGCTGTTTTATGGTCAACGCATTAACATGTCATGGGGATCAAGACCCTTTCTTATGACTTTCAGGCGCCCTGATGCTCAAACAGGGCTGATAACCAGGCCCCTGGGGTTGGTTATCCTGGTTATGATGTCTCGTGCAGTGGTTTGCTTCTCTGTCTCTCTGTGGGGGCAGGGGCCGCACCTTATTAACACTGCTATTCTCTGTACCCCAGCCGACTGCTCGGGGGCAGCCAGTGGAGGCTTGCTGACTCCGTGAATTCCCATCCGTGAGCATGACGCAGGTGTGGTTTGACTTTGCCGCTAATGGCGACGGGGTATCGTCAAACGGCAGCAACTCCACTAGTTGGACCCGTCCAGGTGTCAGTCCAGAGTCAGGAGGGAGGAGGAAGCAGAGCCCTGTTCCAGTTTGGGGACTTCACCCCAAGGGAGGAGACACTTCCAACATGGTACTGAGTCTGGTTTTCTCTGTGGTGCATCTTGGCAGCCACCTCCTCGGTGTGACCAGAGGAGAAAAGTCTATCCCAGCTTCCCCCCACCCGCCTGGAGGAACCACTTGGAAGACTTTGATAAGAGTCCGGGAAAAGACCTGACGAGGGGAGGAGGTGGCCGCAGAGCCAGGAAAACAGCTGATCCCCTAGAGTCTCTCTCTCGTTCTTCGATGCCCACAAGCATGAAAAGAAATACCTTGTCCGAAGCTGGATGGGGGGGGATTCCTGGCTCTTAAGTGTTAGTGAGGAACCAGTCTCTGCTAGAGCAACAGGAGCGCTGTGCCCCGATACTAGTGATCCTTGACCAGTTGTGTTGGGGGGATATGAAGGTTTTCCATTTTAAGTTCCTTCACATCTTTCTCAGAGACTTACCGTTTACATAGTAATAAGTATAACTATTTTTCTCTCAATAGGAAGAACTATCCCTACTAAGAATTGATTTTCCCTTCTGAAATCTCCAGACCTCTGCATCCTTTTTCGAGTTTGGAGATCGGGGCGGTAGTGTCCTAAGACAGTAGTGCTCAGTGCTGCCTAGGGAGATTTTAATGATCCCAGAGCCCCGGCTAGACCCAGACTAATTTCTCTGGAGTCTTTGGACTCAGGCATCAGTATTTTTTTTTTTTAAAGATTTTATTTAAAAAATTTATTTTTAAGTAATCTCTACACCCAACATGGGGCTTGAACCCACAACCCTGAGATTAAGAGCTGCACACTCCACCGACTGAGCCAGCCAGGTACCCCAGGCATCAGTAGTTTTTAAAGCCCTTCGAGGAGTTCTAACGTGGAGCCAATGCTGAGAACCACTGCTTAGAGTCTACCCCAGTCCTCAAATGCAAAGTTTTTGTTAAAAAGAAAAATAAGGCCAAAGATTTCTTTTAATTGGAAAAAGTCTCTTTTTTTCATATTCTCGTATCTCAAAAGCTACCAAAGGGATTTTTCCCCCCCTGAACTTTCCATTAATAAAAAACAAAACAAATTTATATTGAAAACAATGATGAGAAAATTCAGCCAAAAGTAGAATTTTCCAGAAAGTTATGGGCAAGTGAAAAAAAAAAAAAAGCAAAGACCGTCATTGAAAAAATGCTTTTACAGGAATTTCCTTTTAAATCTGCTTGCAATTGATGTCTCATTTCAAAGATGGATAAACAGCCTTTGCCAAAAAGCCCCACCTCTGGCTCTATTGCTAAGAAGCTCAGTGTCAAGTGATGGAAATGCCCACGGCAGAGTTCACTCAGTCTGACTCAATGTGGGTTTTAAAGAAGAAGTTAACAAATTTTTAACAGTAAGAGCACAAGTAGGTAACAAAATGACTGGCAGCTATATGACTGGTTGAAAAGAATTATCTTAACAGCTAGGAGCGATGGCTCATCTTGCAAATACAACTTTCTAGAGACTGTATCACCCCTATCTTTTGGGGGCAAGGGAAATGTGCGTCTCCAGTTGGTTAGATACTACTGCTTTCCATGTGGCTCTGAGCTACTCAGAAGGAGGAGGGAAAGGGGCGTAGGATACGATTTTTTGACCCTGCCCAAATGCATCAAGTGCTTGTCCATCTTTTGCTTTATGTGAATCTGGCGCAAGTTGACCTCACTGATTTTTAAGGCAATAAATTCCCACTGGCTCTAGGAGGAAGCAGAAATCTCTCAGGCTAATATTCGCGTAATGGGGTCCCACTGCGCCTTCCCATCACTTGCACCAGTGGGCCAGTGCTCCTGAAACCTTTCTAGCGAAGAGACTCAGTGATAAATGTGAGCCCAAGGCGGTCTCCCAAACTCCTCTGGGTTTTGCTTTTCTACGGTGGCTAGCCTCATCCTATAGGCTGAGCTCTCTGTGAAACATTGTCCAGACTTTATCAGGTAAGCTCCTTACCACGAACTGGAGAGGCGGGAATTACTGGCCCCCACCCCCACTATTCCTTAAAACCTCAAGCAACTGTTGTAGTCTCCTCCTTCAGAGACTAGGGTTTGTTTTCTTCATAAAAATAATACCTTTTCACTCTTTAAGCACGTAATAAAGTGGAGGGGCGGGGAGGTGCTTAGTCCCTGGGTCCCACTGGATTCTTGGGATGCTTTTGACTGAGCACGTTTGTAAGGGAATTGGAGTAGAGCAACTCAGGACTCGGCCAAGCTGGAACTACTCTGAAGGAATGGAGGAGAGGGGCATTCCTTGGTCCGTGTCTCTGTCACATGGCTGAACTCTGCTGGGTCATGCCAGGAATGGTGCTCATGACGGAGACAACTTATGGAATCATGAGGAAGGGATACTCAGATGCAAACTCTCGT
Organism: Potos flavus; assembly: GCA_028534135.1. Taxonomy (NCBI): domain Eukaryota; kingdom Metazoa; phylum Chordata; class Mammalia; order Carnivora; family Procyonidae; genus Potos; species Potos flavus. The sequence continues at coordinate 6,823,672 of CM052886.1, read as the reverse complement.
TCAGCCCTCCTGTGGCACGGCTGGCATCCTCTGTGTATGAATGGCACTCTTGCACCTCTGGACCTTCGCTCCTCTTGCCCCTCTGCTAGGATGTCCCTTCCCCACCTCTCCAAAGGCCCCATCCTACCTCTTTGCAAGGCCAGCTCAGATGCTACCTACTCCCCACCCCCAAATCCTCCCTTTTTTCTCCCAACCTGAGGTAAACTGCTGGTCATGGGTTGAATTGTGTCTCCCAGAAAGATATGTCTAAGTTCTAACTCCCAGTACCTGTGAAAGCGCCCCTGTCTGGAAATGCTCTTTGCAAATGTGGTGAAGGGAAGGATTTTGAGATGAGCTCATCCTGGATGAGGGTAGACCCTAGATCCACTGAGGGGGTTCCTTATAAAAGACAGAAGACACAGGGAGACACAGAGGGGAGGCCATGTGAAGACGAGGCAGAGGTTGAACTGATGTGTCTACAAAGCCAGGCCCGCCAAGGATTGCCAGCAGCGCTGGAAGTTGGGAGAGGACGGGAACAGGTTCTCCCTCAGAGCCTCCTGAGGGAGTCGGCCCTGCCGACACTTCAGGGCTGCCCTCTGGCCTCCAGAATGGTGACAGAATAACTATCCGCGGTTCCAAGCCTCCAAGTTTGTGGTGATTTGTTACCGTGGCCCCAGGAAACTAATATACCGCCTCTCTCGGGGACTCTCCTATCATCCCATCTGATCTTCTGAGACACATCAGTTTTTTTTTTAAAGATTTATTTATTTATTTATTTGACAGAGAGAGATCACAAGTAGGCAGAGAGGCAGGCAGAGAGAGAAGGGGAAGCAGGCTCCCCGCTGAACACAGAGCCCGATGCGGGGCTCGATCCCAGGACCCCAAGATCGTGACCCGAGCCGAAGGCAGAGGCTTTAACCCACTGAGCCACCCAGGCACCCCGATACCCATCAATTTTGACCCCATGTTTTATCTTCTCCTGTACACATCGCCTTCTCCTACCAGATCCAGCGGGATTACCCTTCGGGTCTCCTGTGCTGCTTTCTGCAGGGTTCGTACTTTGGTCATATTTGCAGGGTGCTGCGGGGGGTTGGGAGCGTTTGGGGAACAGACCAGTTCATGCTCCTGCAGTGACTGGAAGAGCTCAGGGGAAGGCTTGCACTCAGGCTGCTCTTCCCCTCCAGGTGGGGGCTAGCCCAGTTCTGGCTCAGCCCTGAGGCCTCTCTGTCATTTCAGGACTTTGGGGTGCCTATCCCCACAATCTCGCTGGTACACTCCAGGCAGCACTGGGTGAGGGGCTCCTGCCTCTGTGTTTCCCATTAAAATTATTATTATTTTATTATTCCCGTCATTAAAATACACACCTGGGCCACTATTCAAATGATCTCTTCAAGGCCTGTCTTCACCAGACTCACAGCCCGTTAAGGTCAGAGGTCATGCCTTTTGACCTTTCAATTTCCTCATCCCAGTACTAATGACATATTGATGTGCAGTGGATATCATTTAAAGCTCATAAGGATTGTGTCTCCAGCTAGCTTTTCAGGATCTTTTTGTCTTATCTGCTCATTCTGACCACCCCCCACCCACTGCAATCCAGTGAAACCAATCTCTTGGCTAAGCATTGAATTGTTCCTCCTTCTGCCGCCTCAAATTCACATGTTGGAGTGCTGACCCCCAGTACCTGAGATTGTGGCCTTTTTTGGAGATAATACATTTACAGGGGGAATCAAGTTAGTTAAAGTGAAATCGTTAGGCTGGGCCCTAATCCAGTAGGACTGGTGTCTTTGTAAAAAGGGGAAATTCAGGCACAGAGATACACATAGAGGGAGGGCGGTGTGAGGACAAAGGGGGAGGACAGCCCCCTACAAACCAAGGAGAGAGGCGTAGAACAGGTCTGCTGCCTTCTGAGGGAGCCAACTCTGCTGACACCTTGCTCTCAGACTTGGAGGCCCAGAACTGTGAGACATCATTGTCTCTGTTGTTTGAGCCCCACAATCTTGTTCCTTTGCTATGGCAGCTCGAGCAAACTAGGGCACCCTTGTTCTCAGATCCCTCAGCCTCTCCCTCGCGCCTTTGCACATACTGTTCCCTTTGCCTGGAACGTCCCTCCATGCCTGGAACGTTACTGGTGCAGAAAGCTCGGCTTCTGTTCTGTGTGGCAGGCTCTGTGCTAGGAGGCTTACACGCATTACTTCACTGAGTTCTCAGGGCAACATGGTATTTGGAGGTTCCTTCTTATAAAAAGGAGCACTGCACATGCTGGTTGGCTGGTACTGCCGGGAGAGCTGGACCTCATCCCAGCGAACCAAAGGGAGAGGGTCCATGATTTTGTGGTATCCCAGTGACCGTGCTGAACGGACTGGTCACGGGTGCCGCCAGCCTTGGGCACCATACGCTGGGCCCAGCATGACAGCGGGCCGTGTCTCGGTCACCTGATACTGGATGTGGTGGGACTTCCAACATTAGTAAGATGAAATCATTTTTTTGTGACTTAGAGGAAGCCATTCTGGAAAACGAAAATGTGTGACGCCCCGTTTGAAAGACTCTGACCTCACGTGAGACCAGGGCATCCGTGTCAGAAGGGAAGTGGGTGATGTGTGTCAAGTGCTCGGAGTGGTGCTGGGCACGTAGTGAGCACTGGGGACCTTGCCCCCTGGCTGGCATCAGTATTATTCTGGGACATCTCTGCCAGGGGAGTGCGGCCCAGACGTTAAGTTTGGCTCCTCCCTTGCGTACGTGAGCTGATCCTACGAAGTTTATGGGATCACAGTTATCTAACGCAAGGAAGAAATAGAAACTGTTTATCTAGAATATTGCAGCAAGCGAAGGGAGGTGAGGCAATACCAGCCCTTTCCTGCCAAGCCCCAAATCTGGGGCTCTGACCTCGCGGGACCTACCTCCCACGCAATGATGCTCGGTGAACATCTCAGTTCTTATGTGCGACCCCAAGCTTTTCCGGTATAAACTGAGCCTGCGCACGGCTGCGGAGGGAGCCGTCTTCTTGGCCCCTTCTTTGGCAGGTGTGCGTATCTGCTCTCCACTGCAAAACCCTTCTCCACACTTGTCCAGTACGTAGTTTGCCAGAACGATTTGAAGCAAGTAGGGAGGTTGTTGGAACATTCCCAGTCACCCCTAGGAGATCGAGATCAGAAACTGTGAGGCACGGTTCTAATCCGACCCATCATGTTGGCAGTGAAGCCCATCTTTACTGACCTGGCTTTTCCCTCCATGAAAAGAGATTTAGCAGCCGGCATGGGTATCCTGCACCACTAAGGGCTTGGAAATTTTACTTAAGCTGCTTTCTTTCTCAATCCTCAAGACTGTGTGTGGCAGCAACTCGTTTATTTCTTCTCCCAGTTCTGTACGGCACATAGAGTTACTTCCTTAACAGTTAGTAAATGGAAGCTCAGAAATGTGGGAGAATTTGCCCCTGGAAAAATAAACAAGTACGTACTAGAATTTCAATGCAGGTCTTCTTGGTTTCATATTCTAGACCATTTCCAAATCCCCGCCGAGCTTCCCAGCCTGGGAGAACGAGAGTCAGGGTGGGCTATCTAGACAGGGAAGGACAAGCTGACGAAATGCATGGAGACCCCTCTACCAGGTCTCTCCAGAGGGCTGGAATCCCTTAGAGTCTGTTTCCAGCTAAGGCATGTTTACAAAGGGTGACCATCTGACCTTAAGTCCCTGTTGTGGGGGCTCCACAGGACCACTGCCCACGTGGGTCACTCACTCCCATGACTCCTGGCAGCCGACTGAGAGCACGGGTGAGTATGGCGGTGAGGGGAGATGAACAAGGCTAAGAAGGCTTCACGGGAATCACCAGAAAGGAGCAGGAAGATTCAGTTAGATTCAACGCCTATTTTTGGGGGGCTATTATGTGCCAGTCTCCAGGCCAACAGTGAGTTGTGGGCTGGAGCTACCTGCTTCTGTGGGAGATAGAGGTGGAAGGAGGCCCAACACTGTGGGCGGTGAGGGTCACTGGCGCAAAGAAGGATGATGTTGAGGACAAAATGGACCTATATTTATGTTATCTACTGCCCTTTCTGAGGTTTTTGTCCCTTTGCTATAGCTGACATGGAATAATGATGATGATGCTTATGTGCTTATCTGCGTATAATAGTTTTCACGTTTGTTGGGGCAGTCATGAGTTACTTAAAGGGCCAAGGCCTTCCTGAGGATCTTAGTGTTGTACACCTGCATTTGAACTTGGCGGCACTCACATAAACTCGGTGACACAAGGAAGGGTTGGAGGCCAGCATGGAGAAGAGAGCATTTCCTCCACCAATAATGAGGTCACCGGCTTCGTTCTTATAATGAGGTCACCGGCTTCGTTCTCGTCCCGCTCTTCCTCTTTGTCTCAAGAGACTACACTCAAGGCAGAGAGCTGCAGCTTCTGTTTGACTCTGTAGCTCCTGGAAAACCTGGATAAAAGACAATGAGAGTTTGAGTTGTATTCTCCGTTCGACTCTGAAATACAGTGGAAATGCTCCCAAGTTGAGCCATCTGCCCCAGTTTAGAAGCTTAGTCCTCTTGTCTTCTTTTATATCCAGGGCTGCCATTTGACTAACCATCTATTCAGACGGTGTTGGGAAAGAAAGGCTAAGCACTAGAAAATATGTCTGGATCTGTGGGTGTGAGGCACTCGAGGAAGGAGCCATCAGTGGGTTTGGTCTTACATGACACCCTTTGGCATGAATGACATGAGATTTCCACCAGATCCCCAGTTCCAAGTGGAGAATGAACTTGTATTTTAGATTTGGCATAGCACCAGGGCTATGGTCTCCTTAATAGAGCTGAGTGGGGACTGTCCCCACCCAGCCCCTGTCTTATGCAATGACATATTCAGTGGCCAAGTGCTTTGGAAATAAAAGCAATAATAATAGATGAGGGTTATTGTCTTCTCCATCTCCCTTTTTTTTTTTTTGAAAGCACCAAGAGTCAGCAAAAGGACATTTCTTCCCAGCTCACATTTAGAAGATTCCCAGCTTTGTTGTGGATATAAATAAAAAGCGTAATATGACAGATCAAAAGAAAACTGTAAGGCCAGGCAAATCGTAGGCACTTAATAATGAAAAGAATAACTTACGGAAGAATCAGAACTTGCCAGGCACTTTGAAGGATGAAAAAAGACCCATGAGTACACAGGACTATCAAAACATTCCTTCCTGACAAGGACAAGCTTGAAAGCTTCCCCTTCAATCTTAGCAGCCGCCACCATGTACCGTAACATAATTATTGTGAAGCAGGAAAGAAACAAATTCTGAACGTGCAGGGAATAGTCATCCTAGAAGTGAGATATTTCTTGGCTTCCAGACTCTTTTCAAGCTCTTTTTCCACGAAGATCCTAACTTAGATTCAACAGAACTGTGGGAAGGGGACAACGGTAGTTTTGGTTAGGAGTGAAAAAGCACAGTGCCGACGGTGGTGTGGTCTTCTTCACCCCGATTCAGGAGAGGAGGATCGCTCTATCTATCCGAGCAGATCTGAGCCGAATAAGGAGCATGGAATAAATAGTGAATGCAAAACAAGGGACCCATAAATATCATTTAGCCTCAGCATATTTTCAGAATATTCAACCATTCCAGAAGCCCGTGGCAGCTCTAATACATAACAGCGAACTTTGATGCGAGGACACTGGGGGGACTGCTGGCTGGGGGGAGGGAGAGGCTGAGGGCAAAAGAGAGTGTAGGGGTGGGTCATCATAGCAATTCTTTCATGTTTCCGAAGATTAACAAAAGGAATTCTGCTGGCTATCTGCAAAAAGTAGTTACTCTGCAGGGCAGGCTGACCTGCCATCTGAAATATATAGATTTGCAACAACAGTTTTCTGCTTGAAATAATAAATAAGAACTAAAGTTGCATTTGGTTTTCCCCTCTTACATTGCCGCCAGGATACCTCAGGTTATTTTCACTGCAGAGATCCAGGGCAAATGGGCAGTGGTACCCCCATTTAGGCTCCAAAGGAGAAGTTGCCTGACATTTTTCTATAATTCTTATCATTTGGAAATTCATTTTCTTTAAAGATGGCACCCACGCTGTGCAATCACATACTGTTTCTTTGGAAATAGACATCTAAGTCCTCCTCCAAAACTTATTTTTTTGAGCGCTGGAGTGCATCGAGGACCCAGACTTTGCTAGAACTTGGTCTTTAGTGCCTACTCCCTCACCCCCCTTTTTTATTTTCAAGGGAGCTGTGTTTTGTTACATGTGGTCTGTCAAGAGCAGTCAGACACACTGGGTGTTTTTTGAACTCAAACTCTTGAGACAACGCTGTACATCCACAACGTGAACATTTAAAAAATATGCTCTTGGTGCTCACCAGTTGCCTTCCCTTCTCCTGCACCTTCCTGCCCCACCCCCATACCAGCCTCTCTGTTTTATGATCTTCAGGACCGGTTTTTACTCCCCATCTTCTGAAGCAAGCAGCAGTTTGGGGGTACTTTGTATTTGCGTTATTTTGGTTTGTCTCTAGATTGCTGGGCACACTACAAGCCAAATAACATGGTTCTCCCCTTTTTACAAACTGAGTCCGTGGCAAGACAAAAGGACACTTCACCCCAGCATGATGTCATGCTTTTTGTTCATGTGAAGGAAAAAGAAAATCAAGAAATGGTCAATGCTTTCTCTCCTAAGAGATGAGTTGGGGTGTTTATCCCCCCCAATAAGCTCTTGGCGTTTTTTTGGACTCTGTTTTTATATTTGTTAAGATAGAAGATGACACCATGAGCCATGAAATAGGATTACAAAGTAGTGATGTGGTTCCAGAAACCACACAGTAGACTGTCTCCTCATTCTCTAGCTACACTTCACATGTGGTCATTAAAACATGGCTTCCAGTGGGAGGAGCTTGATGCGCTAGGGCAGGGGAAGGCCCAGAATTGGGCCTTTCCTGGGAACAGGGTTCCACGAGATGTGTGGGGTGGGCAAAGCCGTCTGAAGGGCCTGACATCTTGCTTCACTCAGAGGGGTTATGAAACAGAGTTGACTCAATATCATGTGTTGTCTTCAACTGATAACGCAGCTCAGGGCACCAGGAGGGACGCTTTCACATGCTCATGGAAAGTACTGCATTGCTGTTTTGGGGAGACATTCCTTTGTGCAAAGGGGATGTCCTTTCTCTGCTGAGAGAAGGTGGCAACTGGATGGCTGTGTCGTCTGGGAATAGGTTAAGAAATTCAAGAGGCCAAGGCCGGCAGCCCCTCAGGCTAAGGAGATATAATTAAAAAGCTGGATTACCTGCAAGCTTTCCCTAGGTGGGGTTGATTAAACAACTGTGGGATGCCTAAGCAGCTGGAGAGAAAAATAGGTAAAAGTGAATTGGATTCGCTTTCCCCAGTTGATGGATGTGATCTTGCTAGGTCATTGGGTTTCATCAGTCGTGAAAAAAATAGAATTTGCCTTAGACAGTATTCATGGGTCAGGAACCCCACAATTATACCTGATAAGACACTTTTAGAATTTTTGCTTCCTGCTGCCCCCAATTTAAGCTCTTCTAGGAGGTTTTATTTTATCAGGGCGGAATGCTTCCACAGGGGACCCAATAGTGATTCCTTTGAATTGGCAGTTGAGACTACCATCTCATCAGTTGGAGCTCCTCACCCACTGAACCAAAAGGAAAAGAGGGGATTACCTGTGAAATAATAGAAACCGTGTATCTTGGTCTCTGTCCCCAATTCCTGTCAGAGAGATCCTAAAATGCTTACAATTTCCTAAGTGATAAGAGCATTTAGGAGCATCGTTTGATCTAATATTTGGTCTTTGAGCCTGGTTCCTGGCACAGCGCTCCTAAATCCCTTGGGATTTCTCGGTTGATATGAGTGCCTTTTATCCTAATAAAGCGACTTTTGGTGGGCTCTTGAATAGCTTCAAGATGGAGGCTGGTCACCAGAAAGACCAAGCCACCGTTAGAAACATGTAACTTTCAGCCCGACCTCTCATCCTGTGGAAGGAGGAGAAGAGTTGGAGACTGAGTTAATGATTGATCATGCCTATGTGATGGAGCCTCCATTAAAATCTCAAGAGCATGGGGTTTGGGGAGCTTACGTGTTGGTGAACACACCCCCATGTTGGGAGGTGGCGGAGATAGAAGCTCCCATGCTCCTACCCTTCTGGACTTTGCCCTGTGTAGCTCTCTATCTGGCTGTTCACTTGCATTCTTTATCATACCCTTTATTACATAATAAACCAGTAAATGTAAGTAAATGTTTCCCTGAGTTCTATGAGCCATTATAGCAAATGATTGAACCTGAGGAGATGGGTAGTTGGAACCCTGATTTATAGCACGGGTGACAATCTGGTCTTGCAATTGGCATCTGAAGTGAGGGTAGTCTTGTGGGACTGAGCCCTTAACCTGTGGGGTCTGCCCTAACTCCAGTTAGTGTCCAAATTGATGGGAGTTGGAGGATACCAAGGTGGTGTCACAGAGAATTGCTGGATGTGTGGGAAAAATCCACACACCTGATGTCAGAAGTGTTGTGTGGTAGCGGTGTGCAAGAGTCAGTGAGAAACACTGAGTTTTCCCTGCTGTGACCCCAGAGGCTGTGTTGGGTCATCCAACCACCAAGTGGAAATTTGGTGGTTTGCGTACTACCAGGGCAGGGAGGATTATGTCTGGAACCCAGAAGATTTTCTGGTCTGTCCCTCAGTACTTCCATGCCCAGTGGAAAACCATAGCAACCAAGAAAGGGGAGGTCCACTGAGGATTCTGACTCATTTGGAATGAAGGATTGAGTCACCGCATCAGAGAACTTCGAAATGCTGGAGCCTTGGTTGAGGACAAAGGAAGCACAGACTGGATCGTGAGGAAAGGAATTGCACATATTAACCAGTTAGAGAGGAAGACTGTAGAAACCAGGCATATTTCCTCACATGCTCTTTGTGTGTGTATGAGTGTGTGTGTATATATTCAAATGTCTCCTCTTTTCTCCTTCTCTTTATGCCTATGAACACATCTTGTTGGAGACTGACTTACAGTTTTGTTTCTGGATAACACAACATTTGGCTGGGAATGTGATTGATTTTGAGGAATAATTATTCATCTCTTGCCGCATCTTCAAGCTTTGCTTCTTTTTTCCCCTCCCTTCCTGCCTTGTGTCGAATTCATCAACTTTTCTTCTATCTCCTCATTTCCCCCTCTAAGTGTTTGGAAAGCATACATTTTGTTTTTATTATTATTGAGGTCATCCAGTGATTTTTTAAACATGCATACTTGACCTGATGTTCTCCAGAGGTGATTTATGTTTTTCTTCTTGAACAAGAATGGTTTAATTTCTTTCTGAACTCTTCCCTCTTTTACGATGTTGGCAGCTATTGTATGAGCCCCCCCCCCCCCCGATTTTAAGCAACACACAATTAGCTGTGATCAGTGTCTGTACCAGTCAGTAATGACTCAGATTCTGCAGGGCATTTTACCAAGTTATTTGGCCGCCATTGTTTTGGCGTCTTCATCTTTCCTTTTGGATTCAATTTCCTTCTTGCCGAAGTACACCTCTTAGTAATTTTAATAGCAAGACTCTGTGGGCACTCAACTAACTCTCTTCATCTTTGTATGTCTAAAACTGTCTTCATTTAGCTTTTAAATTTTAACTTTGAATGATAATTTAGTTAGAATTTAGATTTAATGACAATTGTTTCACCCTGAGTTCCCAAAAAATATTATTTGTGGTCTCTGGCATCTACTTTGGCTTCTTAGAAAGCCATTAGTAGTTTAATTATTATTCCTTTTAGCTCATCTGTTTTATTTGCCTTCAGACAACTCTAAGATTTTCCTTTTTACCTTGGGTATTGTGCAGCTTTATTACCATGTGCCCACGGGGTTTTATTTCTACTGGTCTACATTCAGTGTACTTACACAATTTGAAGACCTATTTTTCCTCCTTTTGTAAGAAATTCAACTGTTATCTTTTGAATATCACCTCTCCATCTTTCTCTGTTATTTTCCCGTTCTAGAACTCTGATTAGACATAGATTGGCCCTTTGATTCTACCCTGTGTCTTTTACACCTCACCCTTTATCTTTCTGAACTACATTTTAGGTGATTTCCTTAGCGCTATATTCTAATTCTCTTCTCTTCAACTGTACATGGCTTACCATTAAACCCACCCATCGAGTCTTAATTTCCATGCTTTTTGTTTAATTTGTATACTTTCTGTTTGAGTTTTTGGGGCGAGGTTATTCTATCTTTTTCCCCCTGTACTATTTTGTTACAGTAAATGTTTTATCCCTAAATGTTTTAAATATAATTAGAATCTCTTTGGGTTGTTTTATTGTCTCCAGTTTTGATGCGCAAATGTTCCCATTTACTGTGCTTGCTAACTGACCCTTTTGGTAATTTGCTTCCTAATGCGATTTGGATTCTGAACTCAGTTTTAGAAAAGGTTGTTTTCCACGGGCTGCTCTTGCTTATGGGGATATTCTATGGAGCAATTCGGTATTTCGCAGAAGCCTCTAGTAAAGCATCTATAGGCATCTTTAACCAGATGCCTCACCTGGCTTGTCATTAACCAGAATGGAGGGCACACTGGAGCCAATCAATTGCAAGGAGGAGAGAATTACTCTTTGGCCAATCAACTTCACCCCAATCCAGCTGAAGGTTGTTCAGCTTCATCTTAGGAACACAGACTACTGAGGAGGAGTGGATACCTAAGCAAAATCAGGGTTCTATTAGAAAGCAGAAATAGACAATGTCCACTCAAACTGTAACACTCCCAGAGATTTCAAATTTGCAGAGTCGCTTAAGAGTTAATTCAGTAGAGAAATCTTCAATGGCTATGGAAGGAGAAGGGAGAAAAAGAATAATTAAAAACAAGAACAAATATTGGTAGGACATGCTTTGGCGGAGTATCATTTATCGTGTTCTCCAGAAATGCCTCACATTTTTATGAAAGACAGTTTTGTTTTTCATTGCCGGGTATGGAATAGCACTATACATCCCACCGTGTGCCTCTCTTTTGTCTTTTTTCCCTTCTACTTACAGGGAGAGAGTATAAAAGCAACAAAGAAAATGTAAATAAAGTGATCTCTAAATTTCAGATCCGACAAAGCAAAAATTTAGTATTAACAATAATTGGAATTAATCTGTGAGTACACTCTGATCCTTTGAAGGGTTCAAGGTCATTTGAAAAAAGAAAAAGCCGTATTCACATTTTGAAACAGAGCTCTGCTTGGCCCCTGGTCACACACATAGTAGTTAAGTATCCTAACAGGGAACAGAGCATCTGGCTCCTGGTTCTAGCGCCCTGACCAGCCACACAACTTTGGCACCAGCTCTCCCGTGACTTGGCAGCCAAAGTCAGGATAGCAGTAACAGAGGCAACCAAGGTGGGGCCAGAGGGTGAAGTTTTGCTAAGACTGGTCCATTTTCCCCTATTCCGTCGATATCTGCTGAGTGCCTACCTTGTGTCAGGAATTATGCTAGGCGTTGATATGTTAAGGAATAAACAAAGTCTCTGCCTTCATTGGAGCTGACTAGAGGTAATAACATTGTGTCAGACTTTATATATTTTTAAATCTATGGATATTTGAAGTCTTCATTACTCACAGAGATATGTGCCCCTTATTAAAAAGTAAAAGCAATACTAATCATAGTGGTAGGGGCCAAAATACCCCAAATTCAGCATTGTAGCTATCCACATGATCCATTTGCGCAACTTCTTCCCGTCATTCTCCTCATTCATTTATTTAACTGATGTTAGATAAAGTGGCAGAGAGGTCCTCTGCAAAGGTAACAAGCTGGGAGCTGAGACTAAGTGGAAGAATGACCATATTGGTGGGAGTAGGGGTGGGATTGGTTGAGGCAAGGGGAATGTTCCAGAGAAAGGAAGCAGCATATGCAATGAACCTGAGATGGGAAAGAGCATATTCCCTTCTTTTTTTCTTTTTCTTTTTTTCCTGGAGTAGCTCTTATTTATTGATTGCCTGATTCTAAAAGATTCATTTATTTGTTTTAGAGAGAGAGACAGAGAGCATGAACAGGAGGGGCAGAGGGAGAGGGAGAGAGAATCCTAAGCAGACTCCACGCTGAGTGTGGAGCCCAACATGGGGCTCGATCCCACGACCCTGAGATCCCAACCTGAGCTGAAACTGAAAGTTGGACACTTAACCAATTATGCCACCCAGGTGCCCCTTTTTATTTATTTATTTATTTAGGATTTATTTTATTTTCTTTTTCTTCAAATTTTTGTTTAAATTCTGGTTAGTTAACATACAGTGCAATGTCGGTTTCAGGAGTAGAATTCAGTGGTTCATCATTTATATACAACATCCAGTGCTCATCACAAGTGCCTTCCTTAATGCCCATCACCCATCTAGCCCATCCTCCACCCCCCTCCATCCGTCAGCCCTCAGTTTGTTCTCTGTTGTTGAGTTTCTTATGGTTTATTTCTCTGTCTCCTTCCCCGTCATATGTACATAATCCCCTCTAGCTCTATCAACATCCTTGCAAATGGTAGGATTTCATTTTTTTTGATGGCTGAGGAATAGTCCATTGTATTTATATCACATCTTCTTTATCCATTCATCAGTCAATGGACATTTGAGCTCTTTCCGTAGTTTGGCTATGTTGATGCGTATTCCCTTCTTGTAGGAAAGCCACTGGCGGTGCCAGCCCCCGTGCCCCTCACCCCTTCTAGTGTTCTGCCTCTTGGGGAGGTGGCCTTTCTCTTAGCTTTCTTTTGCCTGTGTTATATCTTTTTTTCGTTACTTTCTCCTCTCACCTCACATCTTTCCTATCTTCTTAATCATTTCATTCTTGAACTTTAAGGCTGCCTGGAATTTGGTGGTTTTCTGGTCATGATGTAATCGTTTAAACTGAAATCTATGGCTTCTGTGAACTTGCTTGGAATGGTGGCTGGTTTTCCTGTAAACCCATGTTTGGACCCCATAATATAAACTTGGAACAATCTCATAGACAAACCCTGTGAAGGAAGCAGCATTTGTTCATCATGTTGGAGTCTGCATGGTGCCTTTGCAGATGTTACTTCATTTAATCCCAGCCCTAACTTGTCGAGGAGGTGTCCTCACAAGGAGATCAAGGTTGCAAGGACTTTGCTGAAATCTAAAAGCTAATAGTAGAGATGGGTCTGAAACCCAGGCCTTCTGACTCCAAATCACCTTTGCCTTTTCCTAGACAACACCATCATCTTGAATAAAGATTGCAGATTAAATTGTAATAACCACAAGGCACCTTACACAAGGCTCATGTTGACTAGGATTCAGGGTCTCAACTGATTTTTGAGATTAAGACTCTTTAACTTAGATCAACTACCCTGTAAGATGGCATGGACAGAATGAATTAACTCATTTTTATCTCCCTCCTCCCCATGAAACTAGGGTCGCATCTATTTGTTCAAGTGGCTTTTTGTTCAATTGATTTTCTGAATTTTCTAGGTCAGGAGTCAACAAATTTTTCTGTAAAGGGCCAGGTAGTAAATGTTTTTGGCTTTGTGCAACTGTTCAACTCCACCATAGTAGTGTGAAAGCAGCCATGGACAATGTGTGAATAAATGAATGGGACTGTGTTTCAAGAAAACTTTATTTATAAAAACAAGCAGCTGAGTGAATTTGGCACCCAGGCAGTCATTTGCTGACCCTTGTTTAAGATCAATGATCTAGATATGTATTTCTCATAATACTTGGGATTTTCTTAACTACGAGTAGCAGAGACCCCCAAATAACGGTGGCCTAAACAAGAGGGATGTTTATTTCTCTCTCATAGAGTGCCCAGGGATGGGCAGTCCCAGGTTGGTATGGCAGCTCTGTTCTGGGAACTTCTCATAGATCCAGTGGTCTTCCAGCTCGCCACTCACCATCCCTCGTTCTCAGATCTGAGATGACAACATCTGGTTCTAGGTGGTAGGATGGGAGAAAGAGGTGAGAGACATGTGGACTGACTCTTAAGGGAAGTTCCCAGAAGCTATTGTATGACACTCCCTCTCATCCTATTGGCCAGAGTTAATGGCCAGTAGTTTCACTGCAAGACAGTCTGGGAAATATGATTTTTATCCTGGGTGGCCACGTGCCTGACTTGGAATCTGTTATGTGAAAGTAAGTGGAATTGGATATCGGGAGAATCTGTCTCTGCCATATAACCTTTACTTTGTTCCATGGCTGAATTTCATTTGTGTTATTGCCAACATAATATTAAATAGTGGGCCCCCTTTTCTTGTTTGTCTTTAATAGGAATGCTGCTAATGGTTCACTTTTAACTACGATTATAGGATTTCTGGTAGAGATCCTTTATCAATTTAAAGAAATTTTCTTTTATTTTTGGCTTTTTGATTATTTTTTCAGGATTGAGTAAGCCTTATGATCTGATAAGACAGGCCTGGCTATCCCCCCCTATTTGATTCATAAGAATGACTTTAAGGCCATCTGAACGGAAAAGTATAGGATTCCCCATGTAGATGAGGCAGGCATTCTCGGTCTCTGATTCCATCTCTGGGGCAAACCAGAGATGCCTTGATATGGAATGACCTTTCTAGTTCTCTGCAGGGAGCTCGAGCTCCTGCTCTGTCAGACTGGTTTGTGGCTGGTGTATCAGTGACGGTTTTCTATCCTTCTGTGCTATAAACTTTAAAATAGTTCAGTGAGCATTTGCATTGGGCATCCCTCTCCCTGTTTGTGGGCTTGTCTCAGCAGATGTTGGGAGAATTTATTGCTTGCTATAAGGATAAAGCCTAATCCCATATTCCTTGTTGAAATCGGAGTCTCCAGCCTCTGTGTTTAAAAAAACCTCCCCAATCCCCGATAGACAGTCCACTGGAAACACCTGTTGGAACAGCTTCTTCCTCTCTGACTTCGTGAACCTTCTGTGCATCTGTATTTGGCCTGGACCTATTTCACCTGCCTTCTCCTCACTACTTTGAAAAGATCTTGGGTTTTTTTTTTTTTTTTTTTTTGGTACCTACTTGCCCCTTCCTAAAGAAACTACTGCTATGGTCTGTTTTCATGCCAGGTCCTTCCTGGGGGAGAGAGTCCCATGTCTGGCATGCCTAACCAGCTCTGTCACGTACTCTCCTTAACATCGTGGTGGAACATCCCCTTTGTCCCTAGGCTGCCACAGAGCACATGTTGCCATCCATTCAAGCCAGAAGAGCCACACCCCATGTGTGTTCACCACATCTCTTCTCCCTCAACATGGTGACCAGCCATGCTTTCAATCGAGCGTGTTCCATGGGCCTGTGTCCTGGAGCTGAGTCACAGCTGACCCTCCGTGGGCAGGTCCCATGAGCAAGAAATACCCTTTCCTGGTCCTAAGCCACAGGGATATTTGAGTCGTTTGTTTCCTGCAGCATAACTTAGCCCATCCTGACTCATACAGAGAGTTACACAGATTCTTTATGGGAGGACTTCTCAGACCTTCTAAGACACTGCCGTGCCGTGTGAATGTCCCAGATGGAGATGAGGCGTGCTTCTTTCCCGGCCTTAGTGCCCAACATGCTCTTAACTGAAGCATCTATTGAGGCTTGGACTGTCGTTGCAGAGGAGACAGATGGATATATGGCTGTTCACGTTTCTCCAGTTAGGTCGAGAGCCCCGCAATATGGACCCAGGGGCTAGCATGCGTCTGGCTCAGGGTTACGTTCAACGAAAGCTTATTGATAAAAAACATGAATCAGTCTCTGTCACGTCTGTGCCCAACCATGTCAACAATTTATTTACTTATTTGCTTTGGGAATTGAGTTAAGTACTCTTTCCCTCCTGCTTGAGTCAAATGAGATCCCGTCTAGCCCGAGGAGGGACCGCCGACCTGGCCAGGCGCTCCTTTGCAGTGCTTGGGATGGAGAGAGCTGTGTGGGAAGCTGATTTCCAGAAAAGCCGAGGAAGGTCAATGAGTAGGATTCTAACGCTAGAAACTGGGCGGGAATCACTCTGGAACCGAGATGCAGTTTTAAGGCCTGTGCTGAATGGTCTACAGCTATCAGAACACTTTCCGAAGCTCTTCCCAAGGGGGTAATGGCCATCGCTTCTTAACAGATGTGGTTGTTACCAGGAGGGGTGCTGCCATTTTTTCTTAAAAAAAAAAAAAAAAGAAAAGAAATAGAACTGTCTTTTCTCAAAAGCGATTGCAAGAGAGATTCCTGGGTTCAGGAGAGAAGGGAGCAGTGTTGGCGGGAGACGTTCTGGCCTCCAGTTAACGCCGATGCCAAGCTCTGGGTGCCATCGGAGGCTGCCGGGGCCTGTGATTTCCGCTGCCTCTGAGCTCTGAGAGCAGCAGCACCTGAGTAAGAGCAGTGCGGCCCACTCTGCAGCGAGTGGGAGGACAGGAAAAGTCAAACCACAGAGTGGGCTTCTTAGCTGCTGGAGCAGTGGCCTCTGTCCTTACCCTTGAGGGGGCTCAGGAGGCCCCGGGGGAGGAAGGAGGGTTGGGTGTTAATGTGAAGGTCCTGTCATGGTTTCCGTGGTAAACCATGGGTTTTCCGGGCCCTCAGGTTTCAGGGCCCACCCCACGGTGGCCGCCCACCCTCCAGCCCTGCTGACCCAGCGCAGGTCTCTCTACCCCGAGCCCTACCTCACCGAGGAAGTGGGCATTTGGGCCCTTCTCACTGAAAAGGGAAAGCACTTCGCAAGTTTGACTGTGACTTGTGAGGGATGAAGGAAAAATAAATAAATAAAATGAGAGCGTCATGGCTCCGGGCGTTTTTGTTTTTTTTTTCCCAATCTGGTATTTACTGGGCACTTTTATTGTGCCTGGCACCGTGATCAACATTTTCTGGTCATGACCCCTGCAAACCTTCCCACCACCGCCATGGGGCACTTCTGCTGTGGTCCACATTCTGCACAGGACGAGACGGGCGGCCCCCGTGGCAGAGATGGGACTCGATTCGGGTCCAGCTGAGCCCTCAGCTTCTGCTCTTTGCCACGCTGCTGCCCTGTATGGCCATTCTGAAATGTTCCAGCTGAAGAAGTGACATCACAGGAACTAAATACCCTTACGGGCTTAGCATCTCTTTACTTACCAAGGAAAGTTTGTCAGGCCCCTGTTCGGTGGGAGTCCAAGGCGAATGAGGTTTACCCCCTTCAGGAGAAGCCTTGATCTCGGGCAATGATAGGGGGACAAGGGAATTTGTGGTGGAGGAGTCAGCAGGGGTGAAGGCCCGGAAGGGGGAGAGCACAGGGTGTTTCAGAAGCTGTGAGTGTTCCTGTGCATGTGTTGGGGGTGGGGCGGAGGGCAGATGTGTGTCAGACCAGAGAGGAAAGTGTTCTCGATGTTGTACAAAGTTGGTGGGCCTCATGCAGAAGGCTTGTGATATTGGAGCTGGTGTTTGACATTGAGAATTGGAAGTGATGGGTAAGGTGAAGTGGGCTGCTTGACGGAGTCAGAGGAGGAGAGAAGAGGAGGGCTGGTGTAATACGGTGTGAGGCAGGGGTTAGGTGCACGGCCTCAGGTGCTGAATGGCTTTGGGGGAAGGGAAGGACGGAAGATGTTTTGGCTTCTGTCTGGGCCACACTGTTCAGCCCCTCACTAGGGAGGACCCTGTGTCTTGACCTTCTGTGTACATACCCTCTGAGTCAGCTCTCAGGGCAGGATTATCTAAGTGAACGGTGGTGGGTTTTAGGCTTCCATATTTCATTTGCTCGCTTCTGTTATTTGTCTCAGTGGCCTTCATTTGCAAGTAGACCTCTTCCCAGGGAAAACTCCTGGAGGAAGTCGGAAGTCATTGGAGACACAGTGGGATTCAGCTGGTAAAGGTGGTATCACCCTTCCCTTTGGTCGTCCCTCGCTTTGCTCTGGGTCTCCCTGCGTCACAGAGAACAGCATTCTGGGGCCCAGAGTTTGCAGAACATGAAAACACTTGAAACTTAGTAAAACTGAACAGAGACCTGCAGTGAGGAAATATTAACCCCGGACCATTTAAGGATAGTCTTTTGTAGGACATCTGAATCACTAAGACATAAATGATGCTTTCAGAGAACACGTGTCTATAGGGGGCGGAGGAGGGGAAGGCAAGTTCAGATGTCCCCTTTAGTTGACGTCCTTGGTAATACTGGATTATAGCCTCCTGGGACCAATCGTTTATTTTATAATTTTTCCTTTTGTTTTGCAGTTTTTACTAGCTATATCAAAAAAGTCTAGCCCAAATTAACTACTGACACCTGCGCCCAGACCTGGAAGACCTCATATAGGGTCCAGACCATAGGCTCGGTGTCGGCAAACTGGGTTCAAATCCCACTTCTTCACTGCTTCACTGTAAAGTAAGCTTCACTGCTTACTTGAGCTGTGATTCTAGGTGAGGGAGTAACCCAAACATTAGTTTCTCCATCTACAAACTGAGAAAAAAAATACCAGAGAGGGGGCACTATGAGGATCAAATTACAGACATAATATAAAAATGTTAGCACAGTGCTCGGCACCTAACACAGCATAAAATGTTAGCTCATACTGTCTCACTTGAGCCGCAGGAACCACACGCACGTACAGCGGGCCCACTGGTAGGCACAGAACGGGTTTCACGGCCCAGCAGAGGTGCCTTACTCGACTTCCCTCGGGAGACAGAGATGAGCAGCCGGTAGTGTTCACGGTGTTAACAAAACTGAGACCGGGCCAAGCACCGTGCAGCGTGGGACTGACACCCGGCGGTGTCCGTTTCAGGTCAGGCTTTAATAGTTCATGATAAGAGACACGGAACTTCAAGAAACTTCGAATAACCCACAGCCCTCCCCCACATCCCACTCCATCTCAGCTCTGGGCCTGTCACACCTTGGGCACGGCAGGAGGTGGTCCCTTTGTTGATGCTGGGCTAGCCCACATCCACTCGTGGGAAAGTGCCTGGCAGGGGATGACGGCTCATGGCTTCTCCTCTGTCGAAAGGGGCGCACACACAGCTTCTGGGAAAGGAAAAGTCCCTTCTTTCCGTCTGTCCTTGCTCTGAGTTAGTGTAATAGTGTTCACTGAAGGGAAGAAATAATCTCAAGGGTCTTTTTTTTTAAAAACCCAACCCTCATTCCTGTCAGTGCTCTCTAAGAGTCACCACAGGGAGTGGAGAGGAAGAGGAAGAGGGGCTGCCCTCTGTGCTGCCTGGCCCCCAGCCCCTCTCCTGGTCCCTGCTCTGTAACTGGGGCGTCCACCCTCTAATCAACTTTCTCTCATCCTTATGTTTAGGAGTTCCTGTGAAAAACAGACCTGGAACGAGAGAATCCATGATTGGAAAGAAAGAAAGAGAGAGAGAGAGAGAAGGAAGGAAGGAAGGAAAGAAAGAAAGAAAAGAATGGAAGAAAGGAAGGGGGAAGGAGGAAGGAAGGAAGGAAAGGAAGAAAGAAGGGAGGGAGAAAGGGAAGGGAGGGAGGGAAGAAGAAAAGAAGGAAGGAGGGAAGGTAAGAAGGAAGGGAGAAAGAAAGAAAAAAAGAACCTAGAGTTTTGAATTACTTACACCCCCCCATATTATTTTAAAAGTTTACTCACTTTTAGTTTTTAAATGAAGCATCAAGAGCTCGACACACTAACATTAGATCCTTACTCACACCTGCAAGGGAACGCGATGACTTCAGGGTGTGGGTGTACAAACAGAGCTCAGAAGCAACAAGAGATGGACTGAGACCATCTATCTGTGTGTCTGTCTCCAAAGCTCACATTCACTTCCAAACTCTGCTGGCCCATCACAACACCTGATAGCCTCAACTAAGGGACACAATCCAGTAGCCTCAAAACATTCTCTATAAAGGTCTTGAACATTTTCCTTAGATATATTCATGTATTCTAATGATTTTGTTTGCGACCCACATTAGGTATTTTCTTATTTCTACTTTTACATTCTAAAAGTTTTATTTCCAACTCTTAATTTTCTTTTTGCTTTTTTCTACTCATCAGGGTGCATTTTAATTTTGCTTTCCTAAATTTCTGATTTAAATGATTGATGTAACTCTCTCTTACTTTCTAATAATTGCATGTGAGATGTGAAATATATACCATAGACTAGTTTTAAAGTTTCATATCCAGTAGTCAAACAAGAGATCTCATTTTTAGACGGTAGATTTATTTTAAAAATATGGTTGGAAGTTTGCCACAGTTGTATTTCAAGATTTTGGAAAACAAGGGTAAAATGTGTGTGTACAATTATCTGCACCTGAGGAGAAATGAGTTTCACAGGGAACCAGGGTGGAAAGATCAATTGTGCAATGACATCAGTCATAAGAATTCTTGTTTCTATGAAAGATCAGTGTTGCATAACCTTCATATTAAGTAATTACAGCTTGATCTATTCTGGGGTTAAAACAAGATTGTCATTTCTCCTTCGATGGTATTTTCTTTGAATTACTGTTTCATAATCTGTTAGCCTATTAGGATTTGATATGGTCAGCAATAAGAAACTGGTGCTTGGGTGGCTCAGTTGGTTAAGCATTTGCCTTCAGTTCAGGTCATGATCTCAGGGTCCTGGGATCAGGGTCCTGGGATCAAGCGCCCCGCTCCCCCTTGGGCTCCCTGCTCAGTGGGGAGTCTGTTCGCTCTCTACTTCCCCATGCTCACTCTTGCTCGATCTCTCTCTCTCAATCAAATAAATAAAGAAAATCTTTGGGGTGCCTGGATGGCTCAGTGGGTTAAAGCCTCTGCCTTCAGCTCAGGTCACGATCTCAGGGTCCTGGGATCAAGCCCTGAGTTGGGCTCTCTGCTCAGCAGGGAGCCTGCTTCCCCCTCTCTCTCTGCCTGCCTCTCTGCCTACTTGTGATCTCTCTCTCTGTCAAATAAATAATAATAAAAAAAGGAAAATCTTTTAAAAAGGAACCAATTGATAGAAGACTGATTGTATTTCACTGAAATTTTAAGAAATATTGCTTAAATTGGAATCATTTTGTATAAAATAAAATCAAAATATTAAAATTTTAAAAAGTAAAAACCTCTCCTCCTCAGTCTGAATTATACTTACCTTATTTTTATTATAAGCACTTATTTGATGTAGTTATTAAAATTAAAAAATAAGTTATATCGATTTTATTACATTTTTATCTATTACACACACAATTGGTTACAATATATAGAAAATAGTTTTTGAAGCACTTGAAATCTATTCCTGTCCTAGACATGCAAATGGAATACATTTTTAGGTTCTAATAAAATTCTCAAAACTTAATAATTGTAAAGGGAAAAACCTTTGGAATTCCATGAACTACAAATATATTTAAACAGAAAAACTTCCCATGAACCAATTCTCAAACAGGAGAGAAGTACTACAGTTATAGTTTAATACTTTATATATTTATTTATTTAAAGTAGTACTTTTGTTTTACTCATGGCAGACAACTGAAACAACAGAAAAAATATGAAAAGAATAAACTTTTGGATAACTGGTGGAATTTTGAAAAGATTTTAGGACTAACTTCTCTATTTGGGGTGTAAATTTGCCAATTTATAGCCAAGAACAGGAGCACTGTGAAAGCCTGTGGATAAAGGATCTGGGGGAGATGCCGTCTCAGCATGGGCGGGGTTCCTCGTAGGCTGATCCTGGCCTGCTCCTTCCCCTGGCCTTTTTCCACTCTGTGTCTGACCTTTCATGTGTCTTTCCTGGCCCACAAGAGCTTTCTCCTGGTTCCTGTTAAGCTACTCTGCATAAGAACTTAGGGTCTGGAACTGGTCTGCTTGGGTTTAAAGGTCAGCATCTCTGCTTAACATTAGTGGGACTCTGGGCAAGTCTTCAAACCCCTGTTTGAGAGATGGTGTTCTCATCTTTACGATGAGTATAATGATAGCACCTGTGCTGGATTTAGCTCTTGGTCCTGATCTTCATGCCCCTGTAGTCATGTTACATGCTCACATCTTTGACGTGGTCTCCTGGTGGGCAGAGTGCACATCCTTGACTCTTGACCTTGGGCTTGGCCACTGGACTTGTTTAGACAAGAGGATATTGTATGTGAGACCCGAAAGAGACATGCTCGTGAGGCTGGGTGTGCCATCGCGCACTTCCGCCAGCACATTTAGAAGCACATGCCAAGTGTCCTGCTGGTCCCGGAAGAATACGCGACAATGGGGAACAACCGAACTTACCCTGTTGTAGGCGTCCCAGCGCAGCGGAGCCCAGCCAGATCAGCCAAATACTAGATGACCTGCAGATGCGTGAGCAAGGAAATGCTTGTTTTTGTAAGCTGCTGTGTTTTGAGATGATCTGTTGTTCCATGTTATTTTTGTGACATTAGCAGACTAATACAGTACCTGATATATAGGGTGTTGTAAAGACAAAATTAGGTACTGGGATAGGTAAATGGCTTCAGAGTTTACAGCGACCACTCAGTGAGTGTTGGGTTTTTCATCTGTTTCCAACCCTCTGTCAAGCCCTGGCTCCCTAACTGCCTTTTCCCAGGTGGCTGATTTTCCAGCGTGGCACTCTCTTATGAAAAGCACCCAACTGCACCTACAGTGGTCCTGCAGTCATGACCCCTAGCTGATTCCTCAGATAGAGCCCCACAGTCAGGGCGCTGATATCCACCATGGATGCAATCATTTCACAGTTTCTGATAGTTAAAATGAGAACATGACTCAGATAAAAAACACTTAGCAAGATTTTATAAAAAAAATTGTCATGTCTACAATCTACCTCACCATTGTTCACCTGAGCAATCAAGATACTAGCCTATGGATGGAGATCTCTTTTTCAGTGGAGCCAATGACCCCAAGAAAAACATTATTTAAGACCAGATAAATAAAATGAAACTTAATGTCATCTTTCCATTTCTTAGTAGTGCCAAAAATGAGCCAGAGTTTATTTTTCAACAAGGCAGATAATTCGTCTAAGTTATTGTTCACTTGACGAAAGAGAATACACTATAAGGGGTACTGCTGCTCCGTGACCTGAGCAGGTATGCACGGTGTGGCGTAGGAACCACGCGACTTCGCGGAGCTGTTGTAGGTGATAAAATATATTAAGATTTGTAAAGCAAACAACCTAGTGGCTGGGCCTTAGCAAGGACCAAGGAAGTGACAGACATTATTCAAATTTGGCACAGGCTAAGTGGAGACGGGTACACTGGAGGTCATCCCTTCCTGAGGGGCCAGCAGGGAAGGTGGGAGCAGGAGCAGCCATGGGATTTGGGGACGAGCTGTAACTAGAGCTTTTTTTTAAAGTACATTTTATCAAATGAAAAGCATTTCATGAATAATAATGAATAAATAGGAATCTTGGGATGTCTGTTTCTATTTTATCTACTTGAATCACATCGAAGATGGTTTTTTGCCAGTTTGTCAAATTATTTTGTTTCGACCACAAGAAAGTCTATCAGTTCTGTAGCTTTGTGATAGTCATAATTTGTTCCAGGCTGCTAATTCATAAAGTGAGTTTGCATTAAAGCCATACTCAAACTTTAGTGTAATCTATGATAACATCAAGTAGTGATTAAGAAGAGTTAAAATTTAGTGAACTGATTGCCTTTGTGATTTATAAAATCTTATTTCAATTTGGTTTGTTATTGCATGCTATATTTATGCTAATCTTAGCTAATATTTTACATAACTCTTTAATAACATAATAGAAAAAGTATTTTGAATGAAAAGGATGCTGATATATTATCACAGTGAATCACTAATTAGGTGATCCCCCTCTGGTTACCAATGACCTCTCCACTGCTTCATACAATTCTCAAATCTCAGTGCTCATACCACTTGACTTGTGTTTGGGATGTCCATATAATTCATCATCAGACTGGGCTGCATTTCAGAGTGAGAGGGGGCCCTCTTAGCAACAACACCAGGACAAAAACAGAGTGAGCTGGGATGGCCCTGGGCAAGCCAGGATAAATGGCCACCCTGCCTAATGGCAACATTTGACAGGGTAGATCACTCTCTTCCCTGATGCACCTTTCCCACGCAGTTTTAAAACATCGCTCTCTCTTGGGTTTCTTCCTACTTGACAGATCTCTCATTCTTGATTTTTTTCGATGGTTCTTCATCTTCTCCACAACCTTTTAACATTGAAACCTCCTGGGACTCAAACCTTGGTCCCCTTCTCTTTTTGTTTCACACTCACTCTTCTGGTGGGCTATTCCATTCTCATCATTTTAAATATAATCTGCATAGATTATATTTAAGGCCATGCAGATGTGGTGGTTTTAAAAATATGTCCAGGAATCCTTTGGTATATCTGCCGTTAAGAGGTGAAGCTTAATTTCACCTGCCTTGAGTGTGAACTGGACTTGTTGGTTGGCTTCTACTGAATAGATTATGGCAGAAGTAATTGAAGGTCATTTCCAAGGTTAGGTTATAAAAAGACTTCAGTTTCCATTTTGAGTAATTCCTCGCTGTCTCTTGAATCACTTATCTCGAGGTAAGCCAGAGGCCATGCTGTGAAAGGCCCACGTGGTGAGGTTTCAAGGCCACCAACGGCCATGTGGGTGAACATGGAAGTGGATCTTCTGAGGTCTGCCAACAGCTGTGCTAGTGAACTTGGAAGGTGATCTTTCCCTAGACTAGCCTTCAAATGAGACTGCAGCCTCACCAACACCTTGGTTGCAGTCTCTAAGCCCGAACTACCCAACTAAGCAACTCCAAGACTTGTGACCCACAGACTCCTTGGAGTAATAAATGATTGTTGTTGTAAGCTGCTACCTTTTGAGTAATTTGTTACCTAGCAACAGATAATGCAGTCAACTGCCATAACCATCTATCTCCCCACTTTTTCCTCCAGATGCCTAACAAGCATCTCAAACTCAACAGGTCCAAAACTGGACTGCTGGTCTCACATGTCCAGAATCTACTGCATCCCAGTCTTTCCCACTGCAGTGGAGGCCACTCCATCCTTGTGGTTACCCAGACCAAGAAATTTTAGTTCCTTTTAAATTCTCTCTTTCTCAAGAGAGAGGAAGAGGAACAAAACATAAGAGACTCTTAATGATAGAGAACAAACTGAGGGGTGATGGAGGGAGGTGGGTGGGAGATGGGCTAGATGGGTAGTGAGTATTAAGGAGCGCATTTGTAGTGATGAGCACTGGGTATTGTACATAAGTGATGAATCACTGAATTCTACTCCTGAAACCAATATAGCACTGTATGTTAACTAACTAAAATTTAAAATAAAAATTTAAAAAAAATTCTCTCTTTCTCTAACACTGCACCTCAAATTTGGCAGATTGGCCTAATCTCCAAGGTTTGTTCAGAATCCAGGCACCTACATCGACTGCACTTTCTCTGGGCTGAGCCACCGTTGTCCCTTGCCCGGATTACTGCAGTGATCTGCTAACGGGTCTCCTTCTTTCTGCCTTTGGCATCTCTCCTGACCTAGGCTATTTGCAGCAAAGCAGCCAGTGTGCTCTTTTAAAACGTAGGTGAGATCAGGGGCACCTGGGTGGCTCAGTCGGTTGGACATTTGACTCAGGGTCGTGGGATCCAGCCCTGCATCAGGCTCCATGCTCAGTGGGGAGTCTGCTGGAGATTCTCTCTCTCCCTCTCCCTCTGTCCCTCTCCCCCCAACCCCATGTGTGAACTCTCTTTTTCTCTCTCTCAAATAAATGAATAATTCTTAAAAAAAAAAAAACAAACCCAAACCAAAAACACATAAGTGAGATTCTGTTACTGATCTGCTACAATCTTTTCAATGGCTTCCCATCTCCCTCACCAAAAGAGATGAGCCAGAGTCATCCTAAGGTCCCGCAAGGCCCTGCTCGACCTGGCCCCTGTAACCTGCTGAGTGCATCTCAGCCTCCCACCATCGCTCCCTCCTCTCCTGCCCCACTGGAGACCTTCCTGCTCCTTCACCGTGCCAGGCACGCTCCAGCCTTCAGGGCTTTGCTCTTGCTGTTTTCTCTGCCATGAATGCTCTTCTTCCTGATGTCTTGGCTAACTCTTTCATTTCCTTCACATGTTTGCTTAAAACTGCCTTTTGCAATGAGTGAATTCCATTCATTATTGCAAGTGACCCTCCTCTTCCTATGAATTGCCAATTCCTTTTACCCAATTCTGCATTTCCCCCATTGCACTTTCCAACACACTAGACCATTTATTATGTTTCTTATCTATTTTCTATTGCTCCTTGCTAGACCAGAAGCCCCAAAAGAGCAGAATTCTTTGTCTATTATATCCCAAGTTCCTAGAATAGTGCCTGACATATAGAGATGGTCAAGAAAATTTGTTGAGTAAATGAATGAATGCTTATACACCCAGCACCATCATCCGGGGGGAGAAACATTGAGGCCAAGAACCCAAGAAGAAATAATAATTTCCATGGATCTTACACACCAGACCAAATGGCAGATATCAGTTTATACACTTCCATTAGTCTGCTTATTTGCTGAACATGGGCCTTGGTGGTTTCCTTCAGAGCAGCAGAGTAATGAAGCACATAGGCTCTGAAACCTGCCTGCCTAGGTCCTGGGTCCAGCTCTACAACCTGGCTGTCTTGGTGACCTTGGGAAGTTGTGTAACTCCCATGCCTCATTTGCCTATCTAGAAAACAGAAAATTAACCTTTTAATGTTGAAGCCTCCGAGGGCTCACTCTTTGGTCTCCCCTTACAGTTTTCTTCATACTCACTCTTTTGGTGATCTTATCTGGTCTCGTTGGTTTTAAATATAATCTATAGGTCAACGAGATGGTTTTTAAAAATATGTTCATGATTCCCTTGGTATATCTTCCCCTGAAATGTGAAGCTTAATTTTCCTCCTTTCCAGTATGGCTGGACTTGTTGACTTGTTTTGAAGAATAGATTGGGGGGCGGGGGGGCCCTGGGTGGCTCAGTGGGTTAAAGCCTCTGCCTTTGGCTCAGGTCATGATCTCAGGGCCCTGGGATCAAGCCCCGTCGGGCTCTCTGCTCAGCGGGGAGCCTGCTTCCCCCTCTCTCTCTGCCTCCCTCTCTCTCTCTGCCTCCCTCTGCCTACTTGTGATCTCTCTCTCTGTGTCAAATAAATAAAATCTTAAAAAAAAAAAAAAAAAAGAATAGATTATGGGGTGGGATGTCATTTCCTAACTGAAGGGAATTTTCCTGAGAACTAAAGGAATTACTACAGCAGAAGGGCTTCGAACAGTGTCTGGCACAAAGTAAGCACACACTGTTGTGTTTGCAACATTCAGCAGGTTTGGGGCACCTGGGTGGCTCAGTTGGTTAAACGCCTGCCTTCAGCTCAGGTCATGATCCCTGGGTCCTGGGACTGAGCCCCACATCCGGCTCCTTGCTCAGAGGGGAGACTGCTTTCCCCTCTCTCTCTGCTGCTCCCCCTGCTTGTGCTCTCTCTGTCAAATACAGAAATAAAATCTTAAAAAAAATATTCGGCAGGTTTGCTCTTGGGGTGCCCCTAAAATTTGTCTTTCCAAATGTGCTGCTCTGGATAAGTTTTGATGGGTAAGTTTTTGCAAGGTGTGGGAAATAAGTAGATACCTGTTATTTTAGTCAATAGGATCAAGCAATCTAAATTCTCCCCAGCCCTATTGTTCCATAGCATAACCTTTGTAAGATGAGAGCCAGGATGAGTGAATGAGGGCACATAGTGAAATCTACACTGAAGTCACGTTTTCAGCCTGAAACAATCACATTTATTTAAGTTTACAGAGAACATTTATACAGCTCTTTTTTTTTTAAATAAGAGAAACACATTTATATAGCTCTTATTTTTTAAATAATGCTGTGGATATATCTATTTTATTCTAAAATATGATTTTTGGAAAAGAAAAAATCTCTTGTGAAGCAAAGGGAATGTTGTTCAGTATTGGTAAATATGTCAAGCAAAGGTGTTAAACTTTAAAGTTCCTTAAATATCTTAATACATTAACGTTCATGTTAAAATACATTTCATCAATAAGAGGGGGCAGCTAGGCCAGTCTCATGGACACATGACCTGTGCAGTCCCACGGGTACCCACACTCAGAAGATGCTGATGCTTGGTTTCACGTTCTGCTCTTTGAACATGGCACCCCATATTTTCGTTGCACCCTGGGTTCTGCAAATTATATAAGCCAGTCTTGGGGAGTGGAAGTTATTAACTGAACTGCTATTGCCTCAAGGGTAAAAGGTTTCAAAACCATCTGGTCATGTTATGAAATACACCCAACTTCTTTGTGTCTCATACTATTTATAGTGAAACGCAACCAAAAGCATTTTTCCCTTTGGCTGAGGAGGCAAAAGGCCTGTTCTTGTCAATAGATTTCTGTGGCTATCAGAGATCTTCACTCACTGATGCTAGGAACACCTAACTATGTGGCTTATGGTTCCATAATGCTTTAAAAATCAGATATCAAATCCTATGAAAATTGAATAAAACTTTTTCAAAATAGCTCCTCATTATACATATTTGAATATGGTACCAAGGACATCCTAAAAACATATAAAACATTCTACTCTAAACTAAATTAGATAAATTGGATCCATTTCCCAAACATACTGGGGTTTTCACTCTCCGAATTAAAACAACAACAACAATAAAAACTAAAGAGTTAGTCATCATTCCTTCCCTTTTGTCCATCAGGGCTGGTGAAATACAACTTTTCCTGCTACATTATAAGCTCCTGGAGAGCTTGGGCTCTCTGTCTTAGCCCCCAGAGTGCAGCAGAATGCCTTGGGCAAAGTAGACCCTCAACCCACGCCAGTAGTGATTAGCTAAGAAATGATTGACAATGAACTTTTAGGCTAGTGGATGAGATTGAGATCTCTTCTCTTTTTGGGCTGAGGGTGGGGCCTCAGAACCCTTCTTGGAAAGCTCTTCAAAAAGGACTCCTTTTCGAAACGAACATAGTTCGTTTATATGGGCCAGGCCTGTTCTAACCGCTTTCATCTGCATCCCAAGCCATCCTAAGGGATGGGTCCCATTTTTATTCCCATTTGACGGACAAGGAAACCAAGGCACATAGCACTTTGGTCACGGTTAGTAAATGGCAGAGCTGAGATTCAGTCCAGAGCGTGTGCTTTGTGCATGGGGCCACATCCCCAAGCAAGAGTTAGTGCTCTCCACAGGGAGGGTAGCCTCCGAGGTGGCCAGAGCAGCGGGGACGGAGGCACAGCCGCACGGAGAACAAGATCCATTGGAGGGGATGAAGGTAGATCATTAGGCCAGGCCATGGAGCCACGGAGACTGTGTGGACATTTAATATATTTTCTCCAAAAGTGCTGTCATCCCGATTCTCCTTTGGGGAAGTGGGAGAAGGATTCCTTATGCAAACACTTTTAAAGCATCGGTGTGAAGGCTAAATCCCAGGCCCAAGGGCTGGCTCTGCTACCGCCCGGCAGCGGGGGTGGGCCACGTGGCGGTCCCGGCGAGGTCCCCGGGCAGCGGGCATCACGTGCCTCCAACTGGCTCACAGCGCCCCCTGGGTGTGCGGCGGTGTTGTTGCAGCTGGCGGTCCTTCGCAACAGATGCAGGCTCTCGGAGCTGAACGGACCCAGCACCCCGCCTTCCTTCCCTTACCCGCCCGACTGCCCGACTGCCCGACTGCCCGACTGCCCGACTGCCCGACTGCGGCCGAGCACAAGCCCGTTCTGCGAAGGAGGGGGTCCGGGTCCTCGATGCACCGAAAGCGGCAGGCGGCGGAGGCGGGGCCGGGGTTCGGCGCGCGCCTGCGCAGCGGCCCAGCGGCCACGCGCGGGGCGGGCCCGCTTCGCTTTCTCGGGATCCGCTGCGCTGAGACTGAGAGAGAGTCAGGATTTCCCCGCTGCTGTTTGTGGCTCCGGGGGATTTCTCAGGGCTCCGAAAACAACACATCCCTGGCCGAGAGGGATACGGGGCGGAGGATGCCAGATGTTTTGAATTCTTTGAAATCTCTAAGCATCTAGAAAAAATAATCACGGTGGGTAGGTGTGAGCAGCTTTTTAAAATGTGGCACATTTCCCCCCAGAGCTTAAAATAGAATTTTTCAAGGGAAATCAAATGAAAGTATAAAAAATTCGCAAATGCCCTTCTTGCTATAAAACAGAAGCACAATGCTGCAGTTCCCCCCCTCCCCCAGGGTGGCTACCCTCATCATCATGCAAAATAGGTCCTTTCCTCCATTGATGCAGCAACCACCCATGTTCTTTCCCACGGCTTGGGCCTTGCTTTGTGTGAAGACCCTGCTGCTGACCCCGGACATCGGAGCTTTCCCTCAGGGGCCCCCCTATTTCCCTGACAAATCCCACGAGACTAATGTCCGTATCCCCCTTCTACCCCATGGCTTTTCTCTGCCAGTGTGGTTCTGGAAGGCTGTCAGATATTCCCTGTGCCTGTCTGTTTCTAAAAAACACACAGAAGCGTCTGTGATGTACCCCGGACACTGGGGAGTGTGGCGCACATCAGATCCCTCCAGGACCAGAGGGGAGGGGGCTTGGTGGAGTGGTGCACTTGGAGAATAGGATGCAAGTTTAAGGCCTGCTTCTGCCACTTCCGCTTGGGGAATTGGGCAAGCACTCACCCTCCATAGAGCTTCACCTCCCTCATCTGTGAAATGGGTGTGATGATTAAGCGAGTTGATGCGTGTGACGTTCTGGGCAGGTGCTCAGTCCTGAAAGTGCAAGGCGAGGGCGGACATTCCCTGGGCACCTGTGCTGTGTGATATGCTCTAGTCTAGTGCTGTCTGGATTATGTCGTGGCAATAAAGGACTCAACAGCTGGTGGGCAGACTCACTTCCAGAGGATGAACCCTGACCAGCCCCTAAGGGGACCTTCCTCCATATATTCATTGCCCTGAGATTCTAACTGCAGCTTGGGTTGGCTTGTGGTCAGGGGGTGGGTCACACGCCCTGGTTCCCCGTGTGTTTGTAGGGCCGCTGTATCTCTCAGTCAGGCTCAGAACATTCTTTTGTGCCCAAAGCCTGCTGGTGGCCTGCCAGGTGGCTCCTGCCACTTCTCCCTCTTTGAGCTGCAGCCTTGGAAACTGCCTGAAGCCAGGGGCCCTCCTCCCTAGGAGAGGCTGCTTTTCATTTCCTTTAAGCTTCCTGATCTTCTGGAAGAGGAGAGGAATCCCCCAAACCAAGGGAAGAGGAGTGCCAGGTAGGGAGAGATGAAGGGTGGGGTGCTGCCCCCTGGCTCATCTTCCCCACTCTGCTGCTTCCACAGGTGGATATCCTTTACACGCCACCAGCCGCTTCGGCCCCCTCCCCTCGCCCCCTCTCAGAGGAGATGCAGGAGTTACCTAATTGGTGGGTGACCTTTGTTAACGTGTTGAGTTTGGGCGGAGCTAACATATCACAATTGTAAGGGGGGAGTGGAGGAGGGAGAGGGTGCAAAGTGAGGAGTGGGGCTGAGGCCACTGGGTCTTTCTCCTTCCCTCTCCGCCCAGAGCAGCTCAAGGCGGTCACCTGGGGAAGGGTGTTTGCTCTGCAGGCTCAGCCTTCTCTGGGGGTGAGTTAACAACCTGGGTTCCTAGGAGGAAGGCATTGTTTGGGTCACATCAGTGAGCTTAACTAGTAACTGCTTGGACAGTTGAAAAGATCTGCTGGGTGGGAACTCCAGTTTCAGAGAACCACGATGAATTAGATTGGCTAAATATCTTGGAAACCTGTGCATGGCACATGAGTGTTCTGGGGAATGGGAGAGAAATC
Organism: Potos flavus; assembly: GCA_028534135.1. Lineage (NCBI taxonomy): Eukaryota > Metazoa > Chordata > Mammalia > Carnivora > Procyonidae > Potos > Potos flavus. The sequence goes on along the minus strand of CM052886.1, from coordinate 6,792,276 downwards.
AAGAGGAGATGCAACAAGTATACAGTCGTCCTACGGGCAAGAAAATTAATACTGCACTTCTGTTGACACAGCCTCCCCTAGTCTAAGGCAAATATTGAAAAAGTAAAATTGCATACTTTCCCAAAGAGAAAAATTATCATCGTGGTAATTAATGGTAACTCAATTAATGAGTTTCTAAATTTCTGAGTTCCTATTTGTTGCTGAGAATACACCATACACCTGTAAACAACCTGAAAGGTCAAGTTCATGTAGGATTTCTTTTTAAATGATGGATTTCCTATGCGCCTCCTGTGTTGTTTTCTCCCCGCTAGATATGCGATGTTGCCTGGGGGATGCAGCCTCTAGACCTCACTTGCCAGGTGAAGGGCAGCTCCGTGTGGTGCAGATCTGGAAGGAATTGACTTTGAACCAAGAGGAATAGAGTGATGGTATTTTTTTTTTTTTTTTTTTTTTGAGTGATGGTCTTTCTACTTACCTGTGCTCCGTGATGCCCAGCTGGTCCCCGAAGAGGAGGAGGTGCCTCTCATGGGTCCCAGGGCTCTGCGTCAGCACCTCGGGGCTGTGGAGGCTGGGCTCACCTGCTGGTTGGGCAGCTCCAGCTGTGGGAGGATCGCCGGGGACACCAGGCTTTTCCTGGGAGGAGGGTAGGAATCAGTGTGAGGGAAGCCTGACGGTTGATTGGCAGGGAGTATGTGAGGAGCCTCCTCTCAAAACAAGTCACCCCTCATTTGGCTTCACTGGTGGGGGGGAATTAACAGAGAAAACAGTGAAGAGGTGAATGACAGGTTGTTTTTCTAAAAGCTGAACTTTAAAATATGGATTAACAAGAAAGCACAGTAAATCGGGTTGAACCGTTGTTTGACCCTGCTTCAGTGAACAGCTAGTAATTGCTTGTAATGGACACGTTAAGGATTTCCGTGAGAGTTTAAACCTCAGGCAGTGATTCCCAAACTGTTTCATGCCATCGCACCCCAACTCATGGTAGCTTTATGTCCCACCAGCAGGTGAGCAAAGCAGGGGAGGCTGGCCCACCCACCTGCGTGCTCCCTCCCCCAGAGTGGAGGGGTCAGTGTGGTGCCATAACTCCCTTGTGACACATGGGTGGGAAGCTCTGACTTATTCATTTACTTAGGAAAAGTCTTCCCTGAAGGTTGAGAAGGTCGGGCTGAAAAATCGAAACAAACGACTCTAATTGAATGATTTCCTTCCAGATAGTGATTTAGCTGTGGTGCAGAGCAAACCTCATCTGGGAGGCTCGGGGGGTCGTAATTCATGACTTGACTCCTCCTATATATTCTCCTTTTCTCCTTGTGATGCTTGGTTCCTGTTGCTTCTTCACAGTATGTTTACGTCCCGGTCATTTAGCCTGTTTCTGACGGAGATGGATGACCTTAGTAGGCATGTGTGCAAGGGTATGTGTGTATATACACATGTGTGTGCATGCGTGTATGTCAGGAGGGAAGGAAGGGCAGGTGACCCTTCTCGGCATCTCTGAAATCCCGCCATCCAGGTGGCCACCTGCTTAGCCTTCTTCTCTGGTTACTTCGACTCCTGCTCGTCTCCACCTCCTTCCATTCTAAAGACAAACGGCAGTACTAACTCTGGAAAGTAAATATTTTATTCACGGAAACTTCTGTTTAATTCAAACGTGATGTTTGAATAAAGCCATGCTAGGGCTTAAGGACCCCATTTCTGTTATTTAAGGCAAGTACAGAAAGTGTCATCTATTCAGTGTTTTCTGGAAATCCGGGATGAGGCATGAGTCTTGGATTGAGCTCCCTGATGAAAAGGTGCCACCCATTAGAATCGCTCTCTTGCCTGACCTTCCCACCCACCGCCCACCTCCCACTGCCTCTGCCCGCTTACAGGGTGAGCTGGTGCCCAGAAATGATACGCCCCCAGTGAAGCCTGGGGTTGTGAAGCAGGGAGTTTTCAACCCTTGGTGATGGCTAACAAACTATTTAGGGAAGGGATTAGGATAGAGGAACTGGGACTCAAAGTCTAGGAGCTGGGAACTAGAACCCCTTCCTCTGTTTATAAATGTCTTTGGTTTTCTCTGAGTTTTTTTGAGAAAAATGCCTGATTACTTGAGGGATATATTTGATAGATAGTAACTCACTAGTACAGAGCGTAGCTTTGTCTGGTTCCACCCATCAGAGCCCCCCTCACTGCCTAACCCAGAGGTCGTGCTTTCAAATGCCTGGGAGACCAGACAGGGAAAATGAAGGGGTGAGGAAGGGAGCCCAGTGTTACTGCCAATTATTTAATAAGCCAGCAAGCCAAAATTCTGTCAACTACTTCTAAGCATGTATTTAAGTATTATTTAAATTTATTTATTTAAGCATAATGCTCTGACCTCTGGCCCACTTCCTCCTAGGCACCTGCAGAGAGAGCATAGGAAAACGTCCAGATGATACAGAGCCTCTGGCAATTTAGGCAAAATATTTGAATATTTTTAATATGATGTCGTAAACCATATTGAGAGTAACAGATCTAAATCTGTCTGATATTTGTTTGAGCTTTAAAAAAAAAATGGGCACACAGATAACATGACCAGTAAAAGGAAGTAGGTAAAGTTTCTTTTGAAGTCGGCTCAGCCAGTGCTCGTCCACATTTAATCTCCGTGGAGTCACTCTTCTCTTTCTCCTTCTCCTTTCATTGCTGTTCCTCCTAACAGCCCCTCTCACCACCCCCCTTATTTTGCATTTCTTTGAGATCCCAGAAAAACAGACCTTCCCTGGGGCTTTAGTTTCCCTGCACCCCTCCCCATTTGAGTGACGTCATGAAAAAAAAGCACCTCGAGCTAACCATATTTCACAACACAGGGGCCTCTGCGCTCGCACCCTAGGGGAAATTTTTAAAACTCACTGAAATAGGAAACGAGTGATGTAGCAAATACCTGGTGAAAGGAAATAACCTTGCCCTTTATCTTTCCACGGGTGGTGAATTTCCAGCAGAGAGCCGGATGGTGGCTCCCCACAGTGAAAGTGCTGGCTGGCCATGCTCTGCTCCCCCAGCACCTGACGTGGGTAAGGAGCTGGGGTACCCCCGGAGTCCTGAGTCAGCTCTTGGCCTGAACACGCTTGACCAGGGGAAGGGAAGAGTGTGGTCAACAGGCTCACGTGTGCGATTTACCGGAAGGGAGCCAGGAAATACTTAACTCTATTTCACTTCCTTAGTTGGAACTCCTTCCATCTATCTGTGGGTTTGGCAGGAAGGGAGGGAGGTTGGTGAAGTATGGGAGTTGGGGGGGGGTGTCTCTGAGTTACTAGTGGCTTTGCAAAAGGGAACAAAAGGGAAGAAGTATTGTTGAACTGACTTGAGCAGTAGCAAGCCCGAGCTCTCCTAGGGGCTGGGGTTTGGAGGCATCGGAGAAGCAGACCCTCTGGACACCATGACTGGGGTCATCCGCATTTGGAGTCACTCTGAGGGGAGTCACGGGGCACACAGCTCTCTCTCCAGTTACATATTTTAAGGTGAATTTTCCCTGAAGTCCTTCAGGCAGCCTCATTGTCCAACACTAGGGTTCCATTGTGGCTCTTCTGTGCACATTCCCTTTTTCCTGCTATTTATTTTCAAGCTTGACCCCAACCTTGGCACAAGTTACCATTTCCTTCAATGAGGCTGACATTTCTTGAGTGCCTGCCATGGGCCAGGTTTATCTCTTTACTCATTCTTTTTAATCCTCATTACACTCCTGTACCATCAAGCCCATTTTACAGGTGATGAAACTGAGGCTCAGGATGTTATTTAATCTGCAGGTCACATAGCTAGCAAGTGGCAGAGCTGAGAGCTGGGGTCAGGACTTTTCCTTCTCCAAACGTCCGAATTCTCCCTGCTAAGTATTTCTCATTTACCCTTTTCCTCATCACTTTGCTGAAGTTCAGGCTCTTGTGTCATGTTGCCTGCATTGTGTCAATAGTGTCTGACAGTTTCCTTGCCCAAGATCTCAACACCCTCAATTCTCTGTGCCCCTCCATTCTCTGCATAACTATCTGGGGGCTGTTTAAAAACACATATGCTTAAAACACTCTTAGGCTTAAAATCTTGTAGTATTCAGTGGCCTTTGAGATCCTCAGGGCTCTGTGCGGCTGGCCCTGGCCCTTCTCCTGCTGTTTGCTGGGACACCCCCTCCACGACCAGGGACTGCTTGCAGTGTGGACTGTCGGTCTCTGGGCAAACCTCTGTCATCTCATTGCCTGCTTGTCAGTCTGTATTTGCTATTGCATCGCAGATTCATTTCTGCACCCCCCAGCAGTGTGCCTGTGGACAATGCACAAGAAATAGCAAATGAACGAAGCGTTTGAAGATGCGTTGAAGCACATTTGAACTTTTACATGCCTTGCTTAATTTGCTTTCGACTGAGGTCCTCTGTTCTTATCTTATCCCTTACTGGCTTATCCCCTATAACCAGATTGAAGTCAGGGGGCAGAGTCATGGAATGATGGAGAAAAGCAGCAGCTGGTAGAATCCCAGGGGAGCCGGAACCCCCTGGTCCCTGCTCTTGAGCAAAAACAGTGGGGTGAAGAGGAAAGCATGCCAGTCAGTGCTCTGGGAGTATCTGATCCAACCTGGAATTAGACTCCTTTCTATAATTGTGTAATAAATAAATAAAAGTGTTTTTTGATACCTTACAACAAATGACAGACACTATTCTCTAAGGGTGTCTCACTTTTTTTTTTAAGTTGAAATTTTGTTTTCGGGTTACAGTAAAAGGCCAGTTATTTTTCCTGTAATGTTATTAGTGCTCCAGTAATTTCTACAGTAGTAATGCATGGCCTTTCAGAAGGTTTAGAGTTCGGAGTACTTTCACCCACATTACCTCCCTTGGTTTTAATTCTCGTCTACCTCGTGAATCGGGCAGCCCTACTCACAGATGGGCACCCGAGGCCTGGAGGCGGGGAACAGAAGGGGTGAATGACCCGAGTAGAGGCTCCAGACCCTCACATGTGAACCTGCACTTTGTGGGTTGTTTCGTTGATCTTTTCGTAGATCCTCATCTAGAGTGCCTCCCACTTGCATGAAGGCTGTGGATGGAATGTTCTGTCGGTAGACTCTGTTAGCTGACTGTGGGCTCAGGGGAAACACCCAGCCAGAGCAGAGCTGGAGAGCCGCCCACAGGCCCACAACGTGTGAGCCGCAGGAAGCAGGACTGTGCCGCGCCCGCCCCCCCGCCGAGCAACTTGGTCCTGGGAAGGGCTGCTCTGGGGCGGGCTGGTTCTGGCTGGGCAGTTTCACCATGCCAATGCTTCTCCTGGTGTGTCGGGTCAGAGAGACTTGGGTGATCCCCAAGAGGCGGAGGAGGGAGATGGGGCCAGGTGCACCTGTGCCTGGAGCGGCAGGTCCGGTCGGTTCAGCTGGCTTGGAAGCACTTAAGTCTCCAGGAGCATTCTGGGAGCTCCAGGATGGCTGCATGGGGGATGGGGGCAAAGCATAGTTTTGTTTGGTTTTAAATCAGATTCTCGAAGGGCTCCATGTCCCTCCGCCACTCCCCCACCGCCAAATGTTTAAGATTCACTCTTCTACAGGAATTTCATGAATATACAAATAACAACCTACCTCCGGAGTGTTCTATATTATCCCCAGTTTGTGGCGATCAGAGATCGTTGTGCCCATGACCTCAGGCAGCGTCCTGCTGGCCCTCAGACACGCCGTGGTGTTCAGCGCACTGCTGTTCTCTGCTCACAGTGGCCCCCACGTGGCGGGGCAAACTCCCGCTCAACTGTCTGTTGACACCTGGTTCAGATTCCGCCTCCACACTCAAGGCTTCTTTGACTTCCTGGGGCAACTTGGGCACCTTGCTCCAAGCCTCTCGGCACCTTGCTCTGGCTCTCCACCCATCTCGCTGTCCTGTGGTCGCTTGTCTACCACTGCATTGGGAGCCCTTGGAGAGCAGGGCCACCGTCCATCCATCTTTGCCTCCTGGGGTCTAGCTCTGTGCCAGGAACACAGAAAGTGCTCTGTCAACCTGTCCGATTGATAGCCGGAAGCCAGGCTATTGAGAGCTGACGCGAAGCCAATTCTGAGCTAAATCAGGCCAGGCTCTCAAAATGTGGTTAGCCTGAGTCACACAGAACCCCTTAAATGTCATATAAAAATTGTCATTTGCATTTTGATGGTGTGGTCACCATGACAAACAGACCAGAAAATGCAGCTACTCCTTGAGCACACTTTGTATGCAAAGCATTCTGCTGAATCCCTTCCTAAGAGAATGTGTAAATTCTGTCTGATTTAGTCAAGCTCATACAAAATTTAAGGTCTTGAACTTTGGTGCTATGACCAGACCAACCAGCCTAGGTCTGATGTGTGTTGTGCTTCCATGCTTGTTTGTGGATACACCGCATATCCTAAGACTAAACATCTGGTAAGAAAGAATGATTGGGGAGCTAACCATGTTTCTTTATATGTCTTTGAAAGGAGCATAATTTGGTTATATGAGTCACATCATTTGTTGATTACAGATAATAGCACTTGAAAATGCCGGGTGCTCCTATGCAGGCAAAGGTATGAAATCCATCTATATTGCTAGAAATCAGACACCTTAATTTCACTTATATGAAATCCATCTATACTACTAGAAGTCAGACACACCTTAATTTCACTTACCTTCTTGAATATCGCTAACCACGCAGCAGTCTTACTCAAGACCGACCATCATTTCACTTTTCTATACACCAGATTCCCATTCATAATTTTTCTCATCCTTCCCTACTGTGGAGATAGCTTGTACTCGATCATTAGTGTCCATATATACTTTGAAACCTTTATTTGAAGTTTTAACACTAAAGTGGATTGTAAAAATCATGGTATGTGGATGTTTTGTTCCCAGCCCATAAATTTACACCATCTCCAACCACATCTCTTGAAGGGCTTTGCTGACACCTCATTCTTTCTGTGGTGTCCCGAGTGGTCTGCACAAATACTGTGTGGGGACGCTGTGGTCCCCGCCAGGCATGAAGGCCCTTCTGTAGGACCAGGTGTATTAGTTAGGCTTTTGGTCAGTTTCCCTTATGTTTGGAGAGCTGGGGGAAAGAGGTCTTCATCTGCCCATCGAAGAGAATAAGCTCCCATCACTTTCCCAGAGAATTTTCCACCACCTTTAAACTGCCACTACTTGTGCCCAGACACCTGTGTTGGAGGCTCATTGACTACAGTTAAGGCCCAGCTCAGTGATGCTCAAGCAAGCCCCCTGAATGTAGTAGAAGGCTCTGCCCTGCTCCTGGCCCTTGTCGGCCCTCCCTGATTCCCTCCCTCCCTCTCTATTCCCCTTGGCTCCCAATCACACCATTCCCAGCTCAGTGGCCAGCATAGCCTGCTGAGTACCAACCTTGTTTCTGGGTGATGGTGCCTCCAGGGACCCTGGGGCCAGGTCTGCAACGGTCCCCCAGGCCTTTCCTGCTCTGCCATTTCTCCTCCATCCTCTAACAGAAGTTCTGACATCAAACCTGTGACTCAACAGCACCCATCAGGATAGCAGCTGTCTCATGTTCATTCTCAAATAGCGAGTGAAAATCCTATCTGCCCTCCACTGCTGTGGCTTCCTTTGCAATGTTTGCAGCAGATGTGTCCAAGCAGAAACGACTTGTCTACAACCTCGGGGCTTTCGCATTCGGGAAGCAGGAGGGGGAAATCTTCAGGAGACTGTGGACCCTGCAACCAACAGCCAGGCCTTCTGCAAGAGTTGGGGACACTCCTGCAAGTGTGTCTGGGAGGGCATGAGTTCTATGTGTCCCCTCACCCTAGAATGCGGGCTTCGTGCCCGAGCGTGGGGTACGAGAGAGAGGTAAGAGAGAGACCGCAGTGTAATCGTGGAGCAGCCTTTGCCAGATGCCATCTCTGGCTGCCGTGGCCTCTGTTTGGTCATTCTCCCACGATGCTTGGCCATGTTGTAGGTTCCTCTAACCCCACTTCATGCCAAGGGTTTTAGGTAAGACCTGAGACTGGCATCGCCCAGATCTGAGCGGGGATCTCAGTTCTTGTGATCTGTGTGGCAAGTTACCCAACCTCCCAGAGTCTCACTGGGATAATAATTGTACCCACTTCCTCAGGTGGGTCTGAGGGTAAATGATGCAATGTGGTGATGACAGCAGCATCTGGCCTTTGGGAAATGCCAGTAGCTCTCCCGAGCTTCTGTTCCGCCCAAGCTCCCCTTGGGGCAAGTGAGAGCGTAGGGGAGAGGCATATGGATGCTCAACCATTTGGGGCCAATTCAGTAAAGAAAAGATTTAATTTAAACAACACTGTAGATTGACTACTCTTTAAAAAGATTGTATTTATTTATTCGTTGGCGAGAGACAGAAAGTGCAGCAGGCACAGGGAGCGGCAGGCTCCCTGCTGAGCAAGGAACCCGATGCAGGACTCGATCTCAGGACCCTGGAATCATGATAGGAGCTGAAGGCAGATGCTTAACCAACTGAGCCACCCAGGCGTCCCATCTTCGGTCCTTTTGGGAGTGTACCCACGTGATGCCAAAAAGCCCGGGTGATCCAGGGAGCTTGTCCCAGGGACGCAGTGCAGCAGGGATGAAGCCGAGGCATCCTCTGGATAGGACAACTTCGGGGCACGGTCATGATGGGAAGTGGCCCAGAGAGAAACCGCAGAGCAGGGGTGCAGTGAGAAGAGAAGCAGGCGGTGCCTCTGCTTAGAGAACTTAATGTTCTCATGGGGTCCCTGGCAGCAGTCCGCTGCCGTGGGGTTTCACCTACCTGCCGGGTGGCCACGCCTTCCCTAAACTCCCCTGCGGTCCGGCAGCTGGTGCTGAAGAGCCATGCGGAGCCACAAACTCCTGAGCTGCGGGAACAAAGCAGAGCAGACTCATTTTGGTCCTTGGCAGGGAATAGCATTATTCTCAGGAAATACAAGCTTCCTTTGGAGTAGGGGAGGCAGCAAGGAGGCGCGCACCTTCATGCATGGACCGCTGGGTGGAGCTGGCCAAGGGCCCGGTCATCCGGTCATCTGGTCATCCGGCAGAACCGAGACAGTGGTCCTCCCCTCGGGGCCACCCCTGCCGCCAGTGCAGCCGGTCAGATCCCGGAACCCCTGACTAGGGCTCATTCAGTGATGCTACAAGTAGTGTGCCTCTGGATATGAAGCTTGGGAACCACTTCTATTTGAAAATTATTGGTTCTCCTTCCACTCACCCCAAAGGCCCACGAATGGATCTTGTCAACTTTTCCACGGGGAACAGTGGGGCAGGGTAGAGGGAGTGAGGCTTTAGGCAAGTCGCTGGCTTCTCCACCATCTGCAGGCTGACGGCTGTCCCAGGTGACAGCTAGGCCCTTCTCAGCATGAAGGTAATGTGCTTGGAGCTCGCATGGGCATTTCCTTTCTAGTCGTACAGAAGGAGTTTTGATAGGAAATCCACTGATGTTTCATAACATGGCATATCCTATTCTCTCATTTAGTCATTCAACAGGTATTTCCACAACTGTGTCCCCTGGAACTGAATACAAGCAGTGATGATTATAGAGATGAGCAAGTAGATACCATCTTGCCTTGAAAAAGCTTATATTCTACTGAGCGGCACAGATAAAAACAACTGACCGCACCACGACTCATCACAACTAAGGTAAGCGCTTCAGGGGAGAAGTGAGAAGCTGGGAAGCATGAGGCACAGGGGCCTGCCCCTGTCTGGGTGGTCAGGGAGGGCTCCTGTGAGGAAGTGACACTTGAGCTGAACTCTGAAGAAGGAGTAGAAGTGAAGGTGAGTAGAAAAGCAGGGGCAGAGGGAACCGCATATGCAAAGGCCCTGGGGTGGGAGCTAGGGTACAGGATGGAGGAACAAAGAGAAGACCAATTTGGCTGGAGTGCAAGGAAGGAGGAGGAGACATAGTATAAAATGAGGAGGTCTAGCGAAGTATCAAGGTCCCATTAGTTGTCTAGCTTTTATCCTAAGAGCGGTGGGAAACAATGGATGGGGTAAATAGAACAGTGACGTGACCAGATTGAACTCAGTTGGGCAGCAGCATAGAGGGTGTGTTGGGAAGCCCAAGTCGGGGTGCCCCAAGACCATTATGAGCTACTGCACTTGTTCAGGGGAGATAGTTATTGGGGTTCCAACAGGTAGGCCAAGTGCTCTGTCATCTGGTAGGGCAAGGTCATTAACGTGAAGTCTATTCCTCAACAAAACCCATAAAGCCAATCAATCCTTTGTCATCATCTGCACAGCTGTGCTGCCTGGAAGGAGTTACACGTCGATTCAGTGTAAATGCATCATCAACGAGGTCCTAACCCGCAGACCAATAGTCAGTGGCCAGGGTGGCTGGTTAGGCAGTATGTCCCACAGTCAAAAGGGGTAGGGCCCGGATGCTCTGTAGATCCCGGTGGTTGAACTGCACTTAGCCTAGAAAATGAGCCATTTTGCACTAAGGGAAAGCAGGGGTTGGAAAATCAGTGTCCTTACACTGGCCAAGGAGCCCTGGGGGGCTGAGGGGCTGGAGCAGGAAAGCTTGCTCTCCAGGCCTCTCCTGGCCTGTCCCCGTAATCAGGAGCCTTGGTTTCTGGGTCCCAGGACTGTGGGCAGCTAGATGCAGGGGCAGAGAGACCGAGTGTCTTCCGGGCACCCAGGGATCCATATTCCCAAGTGAGGCTACTCCTATATTCGTCATCTGGTTCCGAAAGGGCCCAGTTCTTGTAGCTGTGGCATTAGATCTCACTGCAAGGAGAAATCCCTAAGTATCGGACTCCCTGACAGTTCCATGCAAAAACTCATTCCGAGGTCAAGCAGAAATGAAGTCCATTGTCCACAGTCTTGACCCTGCAGGTTACAAAGGACAATGGGACCTCAGGTGAACTTACAGGGGAAACGAGGCGTCAGAATATATATCAACACAAGGAGGTGGGACAGCCAGGCTTGGCTGCAAATGGCTGTGGACACAAAACCAAAACACCTTTTACAATCTTTAGAAGTAAGAAAAAAGTTTTATTTGAGCCCGAGTTAGGCCAGCCGCCTGGGAAACACACCCTTCACAGAGAAGAAAGTGCTCCAGAAAAGAAACAGTTTTATAGGGTTAGATACTTTTTACATCTTGTAAAAGCCCAAGAGATTATAGATTAGCATACAGGCAGGAATCGCGAGTTTTACAGTAAAGGAATGCAGGGAGTCGGAGCGTTGGTCCCTGTGTCAAGGACGAGGTGGTTTTCCTTAAGACCCTCATTCGCTCATTAGGACGTACAATGCAGGTGTGGCGGGGTGTACGTCAGGCTTTGGGTTTGGACAAAGTGTGTATGCAGTCATGTGGACTTAGAAGTCCAACCTGGCTTCCCTGGTCTGTCAGGCCTTCAGAGAGGTTTCCTGCCATCACGGGTGGTGGCGAATGGGGCTGCTAGTCCAGGTCCCCGGCGGGCATGAGCTGAGGAGCTGGGCCAGCTCTCCCTCCAGCACCACGGGCTGTGCCCATGAAGAACCCGTGTGATCAAACCAGGAACAAAGGACAAAGGAAGCGGCCTCTAACCAGCCTGGTTTTTAGGAGTGGAGAAGGAGCCTCTTCTTCCTGAGGTCCCCGTCTGTGTCCCGGGGACGCCTGGACATCGCCTTGCTTAACGGAGTCTTTGCTTTCCATGTTTCCTGACCCCTGATAACAGACAGCAGAGTAAGGTGCTCTTTTTGATTTATACCTCTAGGCTAACGACTTGATTTATTCCCTTCCTGAAATCAGGTTTCTATATGAGCAGAAAGGGGGTGCATCTGTTGATGCCAAAAAAAAAAAAATGCTCTGAAAGCTGAGAAAGTCCAGCTTCCCCTCCTGGTGTCGTCCAGCTCGGGGGTTCCTCCTTTTCCTGCTGCCCTTTCCAAAAGCACCAAGCAGTAGCCGAGGGCAGGGTGGCTCCACGGGGAAGCTGCGGGCCGGAGAAGCAGCCCGCACTGGACCGCAGGGTCTGGGAGGCAGCCAGCAGCCCCCGCGCTGCCCGGACACACGGACACACTCCCACGCCGCAGCCGTGCCAGCCGGCGCCCTCTGCGGTGGGCCAGCCCTCTGAGTCATCAGCCAGATAGAGATCACGTCCTTTTCTTCATTCTCACAGCTCCCCTGAAGCATGGGCTGAGCTTCCGGGGTGCAGACAGTTGAATCATACTGGGTTGGTTTCCAGCAGACGGGGTGTGTGCAAGAGCAGGTCGGGGCCGTGCACCAATGCCGGGGCTGGCTGGGCCCCGGGTACCCCCGTCGAGGTGGTCTCCTGCCAGGTGTCCGCCTCAGCCCTTCTCAACCTGGCTTCACGACAATTAATCCTGCAGGGGTCCCGCGGGGCATCAGAGAGCCCGAAATACCTTCTACCGTGTGCCCTGCCTGGCATGCAGGTTAATCGGAGGGGAGCAGGGATACGAGGATGCCCGAGAGCCAGGAGGTTTGGGCTGGAGCAGTGCCACCTCCTCTGACCGACCTCGGGAGCCTGGCCAGATTGCCGAAGCTTTGCATGGAGTTTCAGTCTCCTTCTCTGGAAAATGGGCACGCCCTGTGCATTCTGGGCAGAAGGGTCACGGGCAGTCCCTGCATTCACCTCATCTCTTCTTCCAACAACTTCTTGCACTTGAAAACTACCTGGCCCAGTGCTGGGCTAGGTTCTAGGGGTAGAAAACAGAGTAAGAGGGCATGGCCCCTGCCTTGGGACATATTATCTGAGGGGGGACGCAGCGAAGACACGTCCAAGTTAGGTCGACAGCTTAGCAGGTGTTAGATATACAGATTCACTCGAATGCTATTTCTGAGACAATAATGCTTTAACTTTCAAAGAGAAGTGGTCGGGGGGGGGGGGCACCCGGGTGGCTCAGTGGGTTAAGCCTCTGCCTTCGGCTCGGGTCGTGATCTTGGGGTCCTGGGATCGAGTCCCGCATCGGGCTCTCTGCTCGGCGGGGAGCCTGCTTCCCCCACCTCTCTCTGCCTGCCTCTCTGCGTACTTGTGATCTCTCTCTCTCTCTGTTAATAAATAAATAAAATCTTTAAAAAAAAAAAAAAAGAGAAGTGGTCGGAATATGTTGAGGGCAAGGAGAGGAACAGTCACCCCTCACCCCACTCCATCCTGAAATCTCCCAGCTGGTTTCTGATGTGTTTCATTGCCTTTCAGAAGAAAACAAAGTATTTCAAAGAGACAAGGCATAGGATATGGACTTAAACTAGTATCAGATTCCCGATGGGAGCAAGGGAAAGCAGGAGAGCACACAGGGCGTGCCCATTTTCCAGATAAGGAGACTGAAACTCCATGGAAATCTTCAACTATTTGGCCAGACTCCCCCCCAAATTGCCCAGGGGCCAGGGACACCTCTGTTTCCCAGAGTGAGCGGCGGACAATCTCATAGAATGTGAAATAAGTCAAGTCAACCACAGTGGGAAAATGTAACGCACACTGTTGAGAGAGTGGAAGGGACCGGACAATGCACGCTTCCTACATCAGACGTGATTCTAAGTGCTTGTCACATTTTGATTACAGCATTGGAGAAGATGGCTTGTCACGTCACACCCATGGGCAAGGTCACATTTCGAGCGGGAATTTTTGTGTCTATGGTGGAGATTAAGGAGCCATGCATTCCTTCTTGCACACCTACAAAACTCCTGGCCCTTCTCTGGTCATTCAGTGGTCAGTATCTGCTGAGCTCCATGAAGGACCCTGCGCTGACTCCTACATGGGGGACAGACGAGGCATGTCCCTGTCCCCTGGAAGCCACATCAAAAGTAAGTACCTGACAGGCAACATTGGAGACAGTGCCTGACTGTGGAACGGCCAGTGAGAGATGCTTAGCGGAGGAGTTTTTTGAACTAGACAGATCAGGGAAGGCTTCCTGGAAGAGGTAGATTATGAGCTCAACCTAGAAATACTAGCAGGATCAGGACAGGTGGTTCACAGCGTGCCCAGATCCAGGGAATAGGTTAATGACCTGACTGGAGGAGGAAAGGAGGAAGAAACAGGAAGGAAGTTGATTTCATGTGGACCATACCCCATGTTCAGGAGGTGGCCGCACCAGCTAGGCTAAGCGGATGAATATCAGCTAATCCTGGAAGAAATCATGAAATTAAAATCAACATAGGCACCTCTAGCTACAAACCCAGCTTCCTTCCTCCCATGCCCCAGGGTCCACCCTTCTGCTCGCCCATCTACACCTTGCCACCTTGGCCTTTTCCAAACAGGTGGTGGGTAGAGAAGGAGGCACAGAAGAACTCGCCAAATGCCCTCCTGTGTAACCTCTTGCAGAGGGCTTTGCGGTGACCTTTATTTTTTAATTTTTATTATTATTTTTTAAATTTTATTTTATTTTTTCAGTGTTCCAAGATTCATTGTTCGTGAACAATGCGGTGACCTTTAAAACGTGAGGTTTTCCTGACGTTCAGAAACACACCTCTCCTCCCAGCCCCAAACTGAATTCTCCATTCCGGGGCTCCATCTGGAAGGGAAGTCGTCTCAGCCCTGGAGGTTGGGTGCCTCCTCCTGGTGAGAGTCGGTAATGACAGCATCCCAGCGGTCATTTTCCAGACTTCTCCAAGGCCAGAGCCAGGTGGAACTTGGCCTTCAGGTGAGTAACTGCCGATATTTTATGAGCGCTTCTGTGTGCTGGGCACTTTCCTAGGGGCTTAAATGGACTAACTCATTTACTCCTCTTAGTAGCCCTATGAGTTGGTATTGCTATTGTCCCATGTTAGCAGTGAGGAGACTGAAGCCCAGCGAAGTTGGGAATGTGTGCCGGTCATCAGCCAGGGTGGCCTGCTGGCGGGAGCTGACTCTTAGCAAGCGACAGGGTGAAGGACGCACAGGTGTTCTTAGTGATGTAAATGTGTAGCATGGTGATGCTGGTTATTTAAGGAGTTAATGTTGAAACTCAGTTGTCTTGAGGGTGCAGATTATTCAACTCAGCAAACTTTAAATACCTACTGCTTGGGACTCCCTAGTGGGGACTACAGTAGGAAAGACAATGTTATAATAACAGGAGTTATGGTACCTCACAGTTCTATGTCAGCAAAAAGACGTGTATTCAGATAATCACAGCACAGAGAACATTTTAGAAGAATACTATGAATGCTCGGGGAATGCAGAGGAAATGGAGTGAGAACTGGTGGAAGCAGCAATGCAGGTCTGATAGAACTTTCTGGAAGAGTGGCCTCTGAGCTGGGCTGACAATGGACTGGATCGAGTAGATGGGGTGAGGGAAAGGCATGTGTGGTGGAGGGAGTAGCATTAGCGAAGGCAGTGAGGCCGGAAAGCAGAGGGTGTTTGCGAGGCCAGTTGATGAGTGAGGCTGTTTGGAGCTGAAATGGGAGAAATTTGGGTAAGATTGGAAAGTGATGCACCAGATCACTAAGGGTTAAGGATTTCAAGTTACACTGTAAACATTGAAAGTCTGGGATCAGGAAAGCGATGAAAGCAATAAACACGTGCGTTGGTGCAAACAAAATTGTGAGCAGGACCAGCTTTGGGGAAAGGCAGAATGTACCTCTAGGGGAAGGCAGGTGACATTTGCAAAGACCCTTGAAGGGTATTATAGATAGAGGACACACATCCACACCTGCGCACTGAGCAGCACGCCTGTCTCCAAAGCTCCCCACCACGCTGACCCTGGGCTGCCTTTCAGCCGTGGGCTCTCGGCGAGACGAAGGTTTGGATACGAAGCAGACCTCTGTTAAACTGCACGTAGTCACCTGGGAGGGCAGGGAAGGCAGGAGCCATGAACACATTAATAAGGAGAGTCATAACGTCTGCTAATATTATCGATCACTTCCTCTTTGTGGGGGCACTGTTCTCGGGGCGTTATACGGTCTCATTTCGTCTTTACCATAGTCCTCGGCCGCAGGTATGGGTATTATCCCGTTTACCAAGGAGAAAATCGAGCTCAGAGAATCCGCACGACTAGTAAGCAGCAGAGCTGGAACGCAGTCCTGGGCATCTTTCGCCTGCTTCCTGTGGGTTTATTTAACTACCACGTAGCTTTAGCAGAATACTTGGTTGTAACCATAAACTAGGGATGGGAGCAGGGCTGTGAGGTAAGTGACACAGGCAGGCGTATTTGAAAGGACGTGGCCAGAAAGTCCAGACTGAGGTGACTCTCCGAAGGGAGGTTCGGGGCCAGAGAGCAGCAGTAGGGAGCCCTGGGCTGTCTGATCACGGGCAGTGTGCGTGTAGCAGGTGGGCACACAAACTTACGCCAAGCTCACGCACCTGCTGGACCCTGAGCTCCAGGGGGCCGAGCCACATCAGTGTTGGTCATTGCTGAGTCAGTCCTCCGTGCCTTGCTCCGATCGACAGGTCTTGGATTGAAATGCTAATCGGTCTAGTTCAATTGGAAATTTTATTTTATTTTTGTGAAAAATCTAGTTGGCAGGGACACGTTGTTTTTCCCGTCTAAAGGTCTGATTGCATTAGTTCAGTTGATGGATGCACAGATCTGTAAGTAAACATATTGGGGCGCAAGTTAGCTAGTGTTAGGGTCAGTAGGAACAGGGCAAACGCCTCATCCACACACTAGTGAGTGGCTCTAAGGGGGCATTGCCACTAGGAGAAGTGTTTTCTTGAGCAAGATAATGTGTTTGGGGCGCCTGGGTGGCTCAGTTGGTTAAGCAACTGCCTCCAGCTCAGGTCATGATCCTGGAGTCCCAGAATCGAGTCCCGCATCAGGCTCCCTGCTGGGTGGGGAGCCTCCTTCTCCCTCTGACCTCTCCCCTCTCATGCGCGCTCTCTCTCTCTCTCTCAAATAAATAAATAAAAATCTTAAAAAAAAAGATAATATGTCCATCCAGAAGCATTCTAAGCACAGTCACTTAAATGGTGTAATATAAGGGACTTTAAGAAGGGCCCTGGGGAAAAATATCACCCACTCTGGCTTACAACTAACTAGGTTTGAAATCGTCACCTGAAGGATTTCTTTCTTTTCCTCGGAAGCTAACTCATTAAGGCACCATCCCAGCTAGAGCCTCCCATGAGATCCTTTTTAGCAGGGCCCCTGGCTGGGAAGGAAAAGGATTCACTGGGGCCGATGGTGGCAGGGGTGCTGTCCCCAGTGTATCCCTGTGAATGACCACCCTCCCCGACAAGGGTGTGCTGGTGAGCGCTCAAGACCCTCACACCAAGTATAGACACTTTCACGGACTCAAACAATCTACACAACTAAGACGAAAATGGTTTTCATCGGAGAAATTTCACATACAAAACAAACAAAAAACTGGCAATTCAGAGAGGTCACTTGGTTTGCTTGAGGTCACACAGCTGCAAGCAGTGGGACAACTGTAGGCAGTCATCTAGAATCTGTAACTTACGGGTTCTTCTAAATTTCCCATTTTCAATACTACATCCTATTTCCACATGCAGTTCCACTCTCATGTAGCCTCCCTGGTCCGTGAGGGACACATTCCGAGACCCCCAGTGGATGCCCGAAACCGTGACTGTTTTTTTCCGTATGTATATACCTGTGATACCTGTGATAATGTTTGATTTATAAATCAGGCACAGTAAGAGGTGAACAACAAAAACGAATAATAAAGGAGAACCATGATAACAATATACTGTACTAAAGATTCTCTGACTGTGGTCTCTCCCTCAAAATATCTTACTGTAGTGTGTCCTCTTCCTCTTGGGGTGATGTGAGAAGAGAACATGCCCCATGATGACATGTATGAGGTGAATGACATAGGCACTGTGACAAAGTGTTAGGCTACTCCTGACCTTCTCACAGTACGTCAGAAGGAGGGTCATCTGCTTCTGGAGCGTGGCTGACCGTGGGTAACTGAGACCACTGATAAAGGGCGCATACTGCGTACCCAAGAGAAATGACCAGATCATGTCCGCACATAAACTTGCCTATTGGTGTCCATGGCAGCATTATTTACAATAGACAAAAAAATGGAATGATACTAATGTCTATCAGCTGATGGATGTACACACAAAGGGTATATATATATACACAATGGAATATTATTCAGCCGTGAAAGGAATGGAGTACTGATACATGCTAAACACTGGTGAATCTTGAAATTCTTCTGCTAAGTGAAAGATGCCAGTCACATAAGACCACATATTGTATGATTCCATTTACACGGAATGTCCAGAAGCGGCAAATCTACGGAGCAGGAAGCAGATTAGCGGTTGCTGGGGGGAGGGGGGGGCAGGGGTGGTGGGAGAAATGGGGAATCGCTATTAATGGATAGGAGGATTTTTTTGGAGTGATGAAAATGTTCTGGAATTGGGTAGTAGTGGTGGTTGTACAACTTCTTGGTATGTGAATTATCTCATTAAAAAATGTATGTTTAAAAACGATGTCTCTTACATGACACCGAATTCTTTATTCTCTTTGGCACATTGTCTGCATTTCTACCCGACAGAGAAGCATTTGAGTTGAGAAGTGCCTCTTTAAAAAGCCATTCATCCGTTGCACCTTAGATTCTGTTTGATAAGATTCTGTCCCTCCCTACCCCCGCATCCCAACCTCTCCATGACACGGGTCAACACTGACAGAAAGGCTGCTGGGAAAAGGGGTCAAAGTGCTAGAAAAATAGCTTTGAGGAGGTGGGCATGGCTTTGGCTAACCTGGCAATTTTGAGGCAGCCCCGGGTCTGGGGGCCAGAGTCTGGGCTTGGAGGTGGAACGAGAAGTCATGGGGTGTGGGGGGGGAGCCTTGGTCAGAAGGTCCAGGGACTCATTCCGGAGGGCACTGCCAAGCTGTTTGGAGCTACGTTCATTTTTCCTTTACCAAGTCAAAAAGTAATTCATACTAAAAAAAAAAAAAGTAATTCATACTAGATAATTCTTATTTACCATGACTTGAGACGTTTGTATCCTGCTCTGCCAAGGACTAGCCGTGACCTTGGGCAAATTACTTAACCTCTGTGCTTCAGTTTTTTTATGTGTGAAGTGATATCAGTAATGGCACTTTCCCCATTGAGTTGTTACGGAATCGGAATCAGAGTGTTTAGAACAGTGCCTCGCACTTAGTGGGGGTTGTATGCATACTTGTGATTTTATAAAGACTCTGAGCAGCAGGTTTATCTTTTTGAAAAACTTACCGGTGGAAAGAATTACATTCTCTCTTTTCTTTTAGACTGCTCTCATTTCACGTTTTCCAGCATTTGCGTCTCCTAGGCAGAGACTCAGCAAGTTTGTTACAAGTAACAAAAGGAATGTTGTACTTTAAATTAGATGCTAGTTCTGTGCCCCACTGGAAATAAAGTTTCCAAAGGAGCAACATTTTTTTTTTTTTTTTTTTTGTAATTTTAAACCCACTGAAAGGAAATCGCTTATACGGGTGGAGGTTCCAGAGACCGGTGATTTCCCAGGGCAAGGCTGCAGTTCTCCCACAGGGCCTGATTCTGTAAAGTCTCAGTTTTGGCAGGAGAACCAGGCTAACCTCTGGATTTAAGCTTCTCTCCTCTGTCTCTTGGGCTTCCCAAGGGAGTTCCCAAAGGACTAATCTCTTAAATCTCGGTTGCTGGGATAGGCAGGGCCAGCTTGCGGTGGCGGGGGGCAGGGGGAAGGCACCAAGTCCCCGTGTCCATCTCAGTTTGTTGTGCCTCCCCTCTGTGCTGCGGAGTCCACACCTGGCCCGTCTTCCCTGTGGAAGTCTATCCTGGGGAGCGGGAGCCCCGGGCGGTGGTATATGGCTTCAGGGACATTCTGAGGTGACACCTGTCCTGATTGTTACGTTAGGCATGTCTCCTGCACCTTGTGCAAAATGCTTGTCCCTCTGCCCAGCCCCTGGCTTTTCACCTAGTTCACTCACCATTTCCCACAAACTATACAGATAATAAATTAGCAAAAAAGGTCGTCCTGGGCCACCAGGCAAAGATGTTGCTTTTTGCGACTTAAGAGCCTGGGCTGTAGATTCAATAGACCAGGGTTGCATTTGGGGTCCTTCACTTACTAACCATGACGTTAGAATGTAAATCACAAAGTCACTGTGAAGGTTAAATGAGATAGTATGGGTACGGTGATTAGCCCGGGGCCAGGCGCAAAGTAAGTGCTCTGGGAATCTGAAACGTAATTGTTTTTATTCTCATTATTCTTGGACTGTTCTCCTGGAAATAATGGCAGAAGTCCAGGCTGTCAAGACAGGGTGTTGTTTGTGAGTATAACCATCACAAGCTACGAATACTGGAAAGCAAGCACTAAGGGGAAGGACCAGACATAAGAGTCTCTTAATTATACAGAAACAGCAAGAAGGAGCAAGGCTCTCTCCCCTGACACCTGGTGATGAAAGAGGGTGTCTGAGTGGGGTGGGCTCAGCAAGCCATTGCCGAAGCTCCATGAGCTCCTTTCTTTCGAACTAAATAGGCTTTCATGTACCCTGTATCTTTTCTTCCAAAATCTGACTCTGTCACAATTTTGAGGTCATTACTCTTAGCATAGAAATTGTTTAAAGAAAAAAGAAAGGAGAGCAAAAACTTAGATCACTTCTGTTTCCACCCGAAATATTGGGAACCCAGTGTCTAGAGGCCCGTCTCAACTGAACGCTGCTGTTAGTCATTCTTGGAGCAGGTTTACTCTATACGCTTCGATTTGGAATGCAACATTGGTTTTGATTCTTCATCGTAGTCTCCTTTCACAGGGCCCAAACTCCCGTAAAGATCAGATTCATATACAGTATCCAGCGTCAAACCCCGGGGTCACACAGAAGAATAAGATAGTTTGTGACTCTTTTCAGGCTAAATGCAGTTGAGGTTTATTCTGTGGCTGGAGGAGAGCAGAGGAAGTTTGGGACCGGGAGCCTGGGTGGAGGTGGTGCAGGCAGCAAGAGGAAGGCTCTGGAGCTATTCTAGAGAGAGACGGTGCAGGCCAAAGCTGGGGGGTCCTGAGGAGCTGCTTCTTGAGACCTGGGGCCCTGGCGATGCTGTTTTGGAGGCACAGATGACAAAATCCCCCAAAGACTTAGGGGAGCCCACTCCCTTCCCTTCCAGGGAGCAAAGGGCACATGAGGTGGGAGCACGAGGTGGCAGGTGGCCACTATGAAGATGCCGTCCTGCATTTACTGGGTGGGACGAACGGGAGGGGGTTCATCCACGGTCCACATGGGGCCAGCCACTGCAGGGTGAGGCCGCGACACAGGGCAGAGGCATGGCTCCTGCAGCGCGGGTCCTGATGCCCCAGCCCTGGTTCTTTCTCATTTTTTTTTTTCTTTTTCAATTCCAGAAACATCTACCACATTGTGAGCACACAGCCGATATTCAGGAACTGTTTGTTAGCTGAACGAACGGCTTAGAAAACAGGATGAGTTTCCACCGAGAGAGCCCGTGGAGGCAGTACGCAGTACAATTCCTTCCAGCCCCACACAGCCGCCGCTGGTACGGATACCTCTCTGCTACTTGCGGACGATGCGACCTTATGTCCTCCTACCATAGTGTCCACACGCTTTGCGAAGATCCTAACTGGTTGATTTCAGAGACAGGATCTCTGAGAACTGTCAGCTCAGCTCAGGTTAGAAGTCCATTTAGAATTCTGGGCCTGGGAGGGTATGTGCTATGACGAGTGCTGTGAACTGTGTAAGCCTGATGATTCACAGACCTGTACTCCTGGGGCAAATAATACATTATATGTTAAAAAAAAAAAAAAAGAATTCCGTGCCCGATCTCACGTGATGTGATGAGCACTGGGTGTTATGTGCAACTGATAAATTATTGAACACTACAACTGAAAATCGATAATGAACTATATGTTGGCTAATTGAATTAAAAAAAAAAAAAAGAATTCTGTGCCCAACCTGAATCCTGGGAGCATGTCTTTCTCTTGCACTTAGGGGGTACTCAAACTTTGTTCAATACATATAAATAAATGAGGAGAAAATCATAAAAAGAAAAACTCTCTGATTTGAGTAAAAGAACGGACGTGTATTATTTGCACACCTGTCACGTGCATAGCTGGGTTGAACTATTTCATGTGTCGGAGCCACGGGAAGGGAACAACGGCACACTGCTGCCACCAAGCTCTTGGCTCTGGCAGGTGGAGGAGGCGTCTCCATGGCCCGCTCATCTTCCTGCGTGGGTCTCTATTTCCCTCTGGTGGCCGATCTGTGCGCTGCAATCAGTATTTCTGAGGCTCTGGTGAGGTTAAATTTGAACAGAATAGGCTGTAAAACCTTGAAGGGTCTGCATGAGTTTTTGATTCTGGCATTTCTCTGGCGGCAGTGCCGTGACAGATTCTGAAAAGCCTTGGAATTCTCTACAAGACTAGACCTTTGTTTGAATTTCGGGGATGATCTAAAATACAAGCGTATTCTGGGTTCTGTGGATGACTGCTTTCTAATCACCCACCGTCCTGCGGTTCTGTTTTCTCGTTTGCGCTCGTGGTCGTGGTCAGCCTAGTGCCGAGTGTTATTCGCTCACCTGCCAGGGGAGGCGCGGGAAGGCGCGGGCTCCCTACCGCCACAGGAGCGGCAGGGCGAGAACTGCCGGCGGCGCTCCCCAGTGTAAGCCAGCCCAGCGCTGAGTCTGCGCAGCGCGCACACCCGGAGGGGAGGGCCGGGGACTCTCAGAAACGTGACTTTCTCCCTCACGCTTGTTTTTGCCAACCGAGTCCTAGGACTTGTACTGTTGTCATTGCTTACTAAGAACAATGTTTTCGGAATGTGCTTTGATGATACTTAAGAGCCAGCTACAAGCCTAAATATTTTACACTTGTGTATATTTATGTTATTACAGCAGAAAGGAAGTAATTCCACCATGGAAGTCAAATTGGCCCTTTACAAGTGATCCTAATGCTGCACGTTTTGAGACGAGGCGACAGAGGCCCAGGTGAGTGACAGCCCTTCCAAAAATGCGCGCGAGGAGATCTGGCTTTCAGATGCCGGGCCCGTGTTCTCTCCACTGTACCCCCGGAGCCACCTGGATTTAAACACATCGATTTTGATATGGATACAGTCTGTGGTCTGTTTCTCTTCGTCAGGGGAGATCTGATCTATAATCATTTAAAACTAATACACATTGGAATACGTTACTCCTTTCCATGGCGAGTCAAGCCAGAATGTATTTGGCACTGTTCATAGCATTTTGCCTAGCACCCGGAACACAAAATCGATTCTTGCGCAAGCACAGTTTATAATTAAATCTGGAGGAAAGACGTAGATGTATTCTTTGAATAACTGATGATAGTGCCCCAGAGTAAAGCGGGAAGTGAGTACTACGCTGTCACCTTCGGTCCCACCTGCCGTGTGTCTTTAACTCCGCTTGGCGTCTTTGCACCCAGCAGTAACCTTTCCGTAAAGTCTCCCAGGAAGTGGAGAATGACACCCAGTGCCCTCGGTGCCGCGGGTGCATCTGTCCACACCCCGGGGCCTCTACTCCCGTCTTCCAGAAGTGGCCCGGGAGCATTCCTGAGGTCCGCCACGGCTGGCCTCCAGGAGGAGCGTGGCTTCTGATGAGCACACTGCTTATGCGGTCATGGCCTGTGCAAGGCTCCTCGGGAAGATTCCGGGTCCCTGCAGCTGGAGGCCCCCCCGCCACGAGCAGCGGCTCTGCACCACACGGTGCACTGTGCCCAGCTAGGAAGGCAGCGAGCGCCTCTTGGGGTCGGGCAGTGACCCCTGTCACCAGCGGGGCTGCACATGCGCAAAGCACCGCAGCCGCAGAAGCGCGTTTGTGCAGGTGCGCGCGCACACGTGGAGGTGTTCGGTCCCGGGAGCGGTGGCCAGCTTCCAGGCAGAGCTTGGTTTTCAGGCCTTGAGTGATGCTTCCTCTGGGGACCCTCAGCGTCATGACTGTTCCTGACTCAGCGTGGACCCTGACTCAGTTCCTCTGGGGACTGTTCCTGACTCAGCGTGGACGCTCCAAGATGATGCGACTCCAATAAAATGCCCAAACACTGGCAGGTGGTGTTTCTTAATTCTGGGCTAATCAGCTACAAATCCGTGAGTGTCTTTTGAAAGTGTGGTCTTATATCTCCCGGGCCTACAGACACAGGTCCTGTATCTATTACATAAGGAAGTGTGTCAGCAAGGGGACAGAGTCTGTGAAGACTAGGACAATCCCCATCGCTTTCGCGTGCAAATTATCTGTTTATTCTACACAAGGGCATTTATTATTTCTCACCACTCTCTAGGGGGGTTAGACCAGCTGGGCCTGGGTTGACAGTTGGATGAGGTCATCCCTTGTTCTCCAGCTGGCCTGGGCCCCTTCAAGAAGCACCTGTCACCTTCACTGGTCTCCCATTGGCCAAGACTTGTCACATGACCAAGTTGCTCTGGCAGGATTTCGAGTCTGGGTGGGCGGCAGGCGGAGGGATTATATGGACCACATGACCCAGGCTCAGAGTTGGATAAACCCAACAGAGGCGGGCAGTGGGCCCCACGTGGTGTGGGTGGGAAGTCGGATCTGCAGGCCCAATGAGCAGAGAGGCGAGGGAGGGTCTGCAGCCCTGAGCAAGTGGCCCAGAGCCCGAGGTGTCTGGGATGGGACAGTGGGCTGAAGTGGGGCTTGGCCGGGGGTAGGGGGGGCAGCGGCAGATGAGGTCACCAACTACAGGAATTTGCCATTATTGCAGAAACGGTGGTTCTACATTATTATTACTGTTAGTCAGGCTCACATTCTTGCTCAGGTGACTAGACATTTTACTTATAAAATGTCAGATTTGCTGGAAAGTTGTACCATTCTGTTCTTGGCATTTATTGGTGCAAGTGACACAGCAGAGTGGAAAATATGTGGATGAATTTGTGTGTGTGTGTGTGTGTGTGTGTGTGTGTGTGTATGAATTTATATCACTAGTCTAAGGATGATTTGTTTCATCTTCTTTTAATTTCAGAAGCGTTTTGACATTTCAGTGGGAGTTATCTTTCTTATCCCCATTATATGGTCAAAGGAAAAACACATTTAAAAAATTTGTAGCTCGGGCGGTTGTAACCAACTTTTCAGATGAAATTTGGCACAAGGATTCTGGCAACACTATGAGCTGAAATTGCTGGAGATATATTTATTATGGCCTGCAGCCATCGCAGCAGAAGTGGAATTTTGTTTGAGGTCGTAAAGAAAAGTGGCTTGAGGATTTATGGAAGCACAAATTGCTGGGGAATTAAGTGTAATCAGTGCTCCAGGTGATGCGGGGCGCGAGGCGGGAGCTTTGTTTGGCTCCTTGCTCCAAAACGACACAAACCTCTGTGAAAAGTTCCTGCCCTCCTCCCCACGCCCCTCATTCTCTGCTCCTCCCACTGTCTTCAGCTCCCCTCTCTACTCCTCTTCCTTCCTTCCACCTGGCTTTACCCTCAAAGAGCAGTAGCCATTCCTGCACCCTTGCAAGTCCTATCCCTACACTGAATGACAGAGTGACAAATCTGCCTTGCGGTTCAGTTGGGATGGGAAACGATGTGGGCCAGTTTTTCAGAGGGGCAGGCAGGGTTTCCTTGGGAGGCAAAGAGAAAATACAAGGAATTTTTAACGAGAGTTCCTAATACAATCTTTTTCTTCTGTGTGTTCCCTTCCCGCCCCGAGTCTCCGGCATATATTTTACGATTGGTACAGAGGGAGGCCGAGTCCCACTAGTTTACTCCTGCGGAAAAAACTCCTGCTTGGGAGAGGCTGAGAGAGGAGCCAAGGGGAGAGAGAACTTAAGGGAGAGCCCAGAGGGAGAGAGGGGGAGAAGATGCAAGAGAGAGGATAAGGAAGTGATGGCATTTTGTGCCCCAGCATGGTGGTTTACACGTGGAGGTAGGATTATATAATTTGGAGGAGAGATCTGCAAGACATGGACTCAATCCAGCACACAAAGGGGTTGTACAGGGATGTTCGTTGCAGCGTTGTTTATAATAGTCAAATGTTGGAAATAACTTGCATATTCATTAATAAGTCAGTCGTTAAAAATTGTGATTTTCCTTCCGATGTAATACAATGCAGACATTAACACAATAGAGTAGACCTCTGCCTATTCACATTAAAGAGATCCATGATATATTTTTATTTTATTTTATTTTAATTTTATTTTATTTTATTTTATTTTATTTTATTTTATTTTATTTTATTTTATTTTATTTTATTTTATTTTATTGTAAGAGAGAGAGTGAGAGAGGGAGTGGGAAGGGAAGGGGCAGAGATGAGGAGAGAGAATCTTAAGCAGGCT
This sequence comes from Potos flavus, assembly GCA_028534135.1. Lineage (NCBI taxonomy): Eukaryota > Metazoa > Chordata > Mammalia > Carnivora > Procyonidae > Potos > Potos flavus. The sequence continues at coordinate 6,766,272 of CM052886.1, read as the reverse complement.
CCACACCCAGCATGGAACTGGAAGAGAGGCTTGATCTCACGACCCTGAGATCATGACCTGAGTGGAAATCAAGAGTTGGACACCTAACTGACTGAGCCACCCAGGCGCCCCTTTACAATATATTTTTATTTATTTATTTATTTTTAAATTTTATTTTATTTTTACAGTGTTCCAAGATTCATTGTTTATTTTTAAATTTAGAAAGTACTTTGCAAAAATTTCCAAAACAAAATGTCTAGTATGATCCTTTATTTTGGCAAATATATATATATATATATATGGAAAGAATCTGGAAGACATACACCAAAATGTTGACTGATTTTGTTTCCTAAGTGGTGGGATTTAAGGGAACGCTCATTCTTCCCATATATGCATGTATATATATAAAGAAATACATACTTCCTTTCTGTAGTGCCTGACACTTTAAAATAATGAACATGACAGTTTTGGGAAGCAGAAAATCATTAAAGATGTTATCATTTTTAAAATAAAATCTTATCCTGTGTAGCTTCAATAAGGTTAAGGGTTCTGAGAAACTTAATTCTAAGTTGATAATTAGAACTCTTTCCAGTGTACTTTTCCCCATTTCTGTATCATAAACTTAAACTCAAATAGGTGGTTTTCTTTCTTTTTTTTTTTTAGATTTATTTATTTGAGAGCGAGAGAGGGTGGGGGAGGGGCAGAGGGCGATGGAGAATCCCAAGCAGACTCCGCGCTGAGCAAGGAGCCCGAGCCAGGGCTCAATCCCAGGACCCTGAGATCTTGACTGGAAGTGAAAACAAGATACCGATGCTCAACCGGCTGCACCACCCAGCCCCCCACCCCCAGTAGGTGGTTTTCTAAAGCAATGGTTCTCAAACCTCAGCTTGCAACAGAATCACCTGGTGGGGGGTGGGGGGGAGCTGCAAGCTTGCAGTCGGCTGGGCCACCCGCAGAGCTGCAGGCTCAGCCCGAGAACTTGTATTTCTGACAACACCCCCCCCCCCCCCCCGCCCCGGGGTGGGGCTGCTGCTGCTGGTCCAAAACCACACCTCCCACAGATTCCTCTAAATAAGGGGAAAGCTCTCCAAAGTTCGAAGTCATGATCTCTTTTCCAACTTTTCCAGAATAAGTGCCCCTTTAAAATATCGTATACAGAATAGAGTAAAAGAATTCCTGAATTTTTACGAGACCGTTTTCCCATAAATTATGTAACGCATCTGTGTGACTAAATATCATGGACGTTACTATCGACAAGCACCTGTCGGCGGAATTTGAATTCTCTCCTGTGTCCCAGTGCATGCCTGCTGACGTTCTGAAATGACAATCACCATCCCTGTGATATTTTTGCAGCTCTATTTGGTAAATTCTTGGCCTGAAGCCATTGCTCAAAGAGTCACACTCCTGCTGACATTACACATTAAAGCATCTCAGTGAACCGGAGGTGTGCGAACCCTTGCTTGAAGTCTTTTTTTAAACATTTTCCTGTCCTGCTTCTGTTTGTCTTACAGCTATAGCCACTGTGTGGCACGCACCAGCGTCCCTTCCGGGCTGTGCTTGTCCTCACTTGTCGAGTCAGTGGGGGGTGCTCTACTGGTCTGTGCCAGGCTCTGCTCATATCCCCCAGGCCTTTTCTCACCATATCCGTGTGCTCCCCAGCCTTTTGAAAGGACTGCCTTCGGGGGTCCTGGGGAACAGGACTTAGTCCCAGCACCCACGGCTCCCTTGGGGACAACCCCGAGGTGTCATTTACTGGGATCAGGCTGCAGTACCCTCGGTGGGGCTTTGGCCTGAGAGTGAGCCTTTGCTGGGGCCTTCGTCTCCCCTCCTTGCTTCCCAGTTGGCCCTGGGAGCGCTGCTTTCATAATCAATGCATCGCGTGCACACGAATCAGCAGAGGGTCCAGTTTTGGGGAATTCTGACTTAAGACATGGGTCCCATGTACGGCGAAAGCCCCCAGACGTACCTACGTGCATGTTACCCACACGGGATTATTATCAACAGTACAAGTGTACTGTTGGGCCCTCGGCTGACGGATGAGCGCGTGTAGAGATGTAAGGCACAGCGGATGTCCTGGAGGGATCAGCTTCTTGCTTGAGAGATGGAAACAAGTAGAACGAAATTTCATACTACACCAGGGCCAGATGTTATTTGAGACATACTAGCAGATGTTTTCATCTTCAGGACGTTCTTTGTCACTCTCTCCCTCCGCCCGTGGAGTGGTGGAGCAGCCAGAAGTCCTTTTGTCCCGAATGTGACACAGAAGCCACAGGAAGGCCCACCAGGACGAAGGATGGTGTGGTCAGGGACACGAGCGGTCTCCTTGCGGACTCCCGTGAAAGAGATGAAATGAGGGTCTCATGGCACCTTCCCAAAGTTGCTGCACGCTCTAAACGTCCTGCCCTTACACGCAACTCCAGGGAAAAGAGAGGGAGAGCCTGACGGAAGTTGCGTGAGATTGCGTGGGTTTCCCTTACTGTGCCAGGGCGGGGCATCAGAAGAGAAATCCTATTGCCATACAGAAAACGAGGGCCGAGATCCATACCCCCCACGAGCACGGGGTGCGAGCCAGATCGGTGGCGCAGAGGCGGCCCTGTGACGGGGGGGGGGGGGAGCATACGCAGCTCTCCTGGGTTCAGGGAGGCTCTGCGGTGCAGGTGTTTTCTTGCACGAAGTCTCTAGTATCTTAGACCTTCAGGGAAGTTAGAGAGTTGGTGAAACCAATAAATAAGAAAAACCCTATGCAAAATCACACCCTCCTTTTATGCTTTGCTTTGACTTGCTCTACTTTTAAGCTTGCCCAAGGCCAAGTAATCCCCAATTCAAGGCTAGTTAGAGCTAATCAGAAGAGTTTTGTTTAACCAAGCAGAGGGAAGTCAGCCCCTTAAAAGCAAAACTTTCAAAGGGTTGAATTTTTATGTGCACAGATGCACCAGATTTACTGACTCCCTCATATGGCCCTGAGCTGAGCTGGGGTGGCCCCTTGACCTCTTTCGGGTAAATAAGGCTGGGAGACCTGTCTGCTGGGCTAGTTACACCTCCTCTTTCCTTGACGGTAATTTTTGGAATGAAAAATGGGTATGTCAGACCCTTGCTCCTTAAGGGACTTCTGTTATCAATTTATTTAACTATTTATCGTATGGGGAGAAAGATATTTGCCTTTCTAATGATTAAAGCAATAGAAAAATAAATGAATCCTTTTAAAGACTTCGGCTTACATAGAATATTACCTGAGAAAACCAATGCTTTTATGATTGATTACATTGAGGATGACATTGACAATCATAATGTCGATAAGCTCCTGGAAGCAGTCAGGGTTTGGTCACAGAAGCAGGACCCTTAGGGGAGAGAACAGAATTCCCTGTCTATCTATCCAGTTATTCATAGCAATACTCAACACTCCCAAGCAATTTGTATTTGATGAATACGGTATCTCTACAGTCAATCAAGCCTTCTTTTAAAGTTCTAAATAAAGATTTATAGGGGCTCCTGGGTGGCTCAGTCAGTTAAGCGTCTGCCTTCGGCTTAGGTCATGATCCCAGGGTCCTGAGGTGGAGCCCCGTATCGGGCTCCCTGCCCCGTGGGGAGCCAGCTTCCCCCTCTTCCTCTGCCTGCTTCTCCCTTTGTTAAATAAATAATTAAATAATTAAATAAATAAGATTGTAAAAAATATATATATAGTTTTCCACCTGTAGGCCTCATTAAAGTTATTTTCTAAGGTAATTTATGACTTGATTATTTTATAAATGGAATCTTTTATATTTTGATTGGTAATCAATTGTTTCTGGTATGTATGAGAAAGCCATAAATTTTTATTTACCATATATTCTTATATTCATCACTTCACTTACTTTTCTTAAATTGTTAGCTTGCTGTTCATTTACTTTTTTTCCTTTTGTTTTTCTTTTTCATCACGAAAGTGCCAGAAGGCTTTTGCTTGATTGCCCAGTGTAGATTTAACTGAGCTTCATAATTTTTTTTTAAAGATTTAATTATTTATTTGACAGAGAGAGATCACAAATAGACAGAGAGGCAGGCAGAGAGAGAGGGGGAAGCAGGCTCCCCACTGAGCAGAGAGCCCTATGCAGGCCTCGATCCCAGGACCCTGAGATCATGATCTGAGCTGAAGGCAGAGGCTTCAACCCACTGAGCCACCCAGGAGCCCTGAGCTTCATAAATTTTGAAATTTTGGTTATACCGAAAAATTCTATCAAGCACCCACAAATTGCAGGAAAACTCTGTTACAGGCTATGGATTCAAAGATGAAGAAAGTGCTCTTCTTGTCCTCAGGAATTCACACCAGTAGCCTGAAAGACTGGATTATTTGCATTTTACTGAAATGACGTGTGTCCTGTGTGTATTTGGGGCAACATGCCTCCAGGAACCTTCGCCAGACTGAGCAGGCCTGGCGGCTTCAGTGGTGGCGTTAGAATTAGGTAAAAACAGCTTTAAAGCACCTGACCATTCTGCTCATTATTGCCCCTTTACTTCCCCTTGACATTTGGAATGTTTTCCTTAAATTCCATTTCTCTCTCTTTCAAGGACCAATGAGTGCGTGCACCGTGATTCATGGTAACTAGCATTCCTGGGTATCTGATGTCTCAGAAGTGCTTCCGTATCTCTGGGGAAGTTCTTGACTATACATTTTAGCCAAAGGAAATCTGACTACAGTGATAGTTCTTCTACTTTGGCTCCAAGTATTTAATTTCTTTTGGAAACCAAAGCAGATTTTAAAAATTCTCTGTCTTTGTGTCACTTGACTCTGCAAGTTCTGGTGAATTACCTGCCACGTGAAAAAGTCAAAAAGTGTCCCACTAAGTGTGAGTGTCTGGGCATCAGTCTCCAGCTCTGGGTAAATGACAGAAGCTCTGTCCTTGATTTCTCATGCACGTTAGAGATGATAATTTCAGAAGCATCAGATTAATGTCTCCAATAGCAACTCTTATTAGTCATAATGTGAAAACATTCCTTCTTTTGGATTTTTTTTAGAAATAAAAGCATACATTTATTCTGCAAGATCTGAGAAAATGATTTTGGGACAGAGTGAGCATTTGTTGTTTTTTTGTTTTGTTTTGTTTTTTAAAGATTTTATTTATTTATTTGACAGAGAGACAGAGACAGAGAGAGAGGGAATATAAGCAGGGGTAGAGGAAGAAGCAGGCTCTCCTCTGAGCAGGGAGCCTGATGCGGGGCTCGATCTCAGGACCCTGAAATCATGACCTGAGCCAAAGGCAGATGCTTAACGATGCTGGTGGCCCCAGCATGAGCATTTGTGATTAAAAATTGGTCCTGAGGTTTCTGTGATGGCTTCTCATCATTAAAATCCCCACAGGAGTCCATGTAGAAGTACGTTCTCCTTACCGTAAAGAAGCAGACTCCCTGTATTAGTCAAAGTAAACTCCGTGCTTTAGCAAACAACCCCAATGTTTCAGTGATTTACGGTAATAAGATGTATTTCTTGTTTATATCGGAGCGTAATGCAGGTTGGGATGGGGGTGTTCTGGGCCCTGGGGTCCTTTCACCTATCAGCTCAGCCATCTCCAAGGGCCTCAGAATCCCCTGCTAGATTCACTCCATCCTCCAGCTGACCCCCAGAGAGAGCGTGGGGCATCCTGTGGGATGTTTTAGGGACCAAGACTTGAGGTCACGCCTGTCACTTTGATCTATTCTCTGCTGGCCAGAACGCACTCACTGTGCCCCACTTACTAACTGCAAGGGGTCTGAGAAATACAGGGCATGACACAAAACTAGGTGTGTGAGTTTCTGATAGCTTCTGTAACCAGGGACCTTAGTCTTGTGGCTTGAAACAACACAAACTTACTATCTTCCCATTCTGGAGGTCAGAAGTCCAAAATGGGTCTCACAGAGCCAACTTCAAGGTGTTGGCAAGGGCGCATTGCTTCTGGCAGCTCAAGGGGAGAATCGGTTCCTTGCCTTTTTCAGCTTCTAGAGGCTGCCCGGTCCCTGGTTTGTGGTCACATCACTGGGATCTCGGCTTCCACGGTCACATCTTCTCTGACTCTCCCGTTGCTGCCCTCTTCCACCCTTTAAAGACCTTGTGATTACACTGAGCCCAACCAGACGATCCAGAATAATTTCTGCCTCTCAGGATCTTTCATGACATCCGCGAGGTCTCTTGCCCGCTAAGGTAACACATTCACAGGTCACAGAGATTAGGACGTGGACAGACGTCTTTGAGGTCAGTTACCCTGCTCTGGCAAAGGGTGAGTTCTAGCTCCTGTCGCACTCCCTGCAAGCACTGCGCAGTAGCCTGTGCTTGGCTCTGGGTATCGCCAGAGCTTATTCAGCTCTAAGCGCTAGTACTCCCCGACTGAGCGACACAAGCTCTAGGGCACGAGTCACGCGCCAGATCGCTGGAAACTAATAAACTCGCAGAGTAGAATCTCTAATGCCGCACACAGTGCCATCTACGGTCTAAAATCATGCAGTTGTGACTATAATACTCAATGGATTTTTTACTTTTTAAAAACATTACAAAAAAAGTACGTCAGGATATGGTTGCTATAAAAAATTCAAAATGCAGAATACGGAACTAGAAAGAATAAAGGGCAGAAGTCATCTTTCACTTCTCTCTCCAGCGATAAGTGCCGTTAGCATTCTGGAAGGTGTTTCTGAGCAGCTTGCATTTGCCCTTCTGATCTCTTCCACACCCTTCTCCCCCTCGCCTCCTGGTGGCTGACCCATACCCGACCGCATGAATGATGCTTTGCTCTCCGGCCTCTCACTGGACTTGACCAAAGGGAGGTCCCTTTGCTCTCCGGCCTCTCACTGGACTTGACCAAAGGGAGGTTATTGCCTCTGGGTCCCTCCCTGGTGGGTTACCATGAGTTGGTTCCATCCCCGCCAAAAAGTGACCTTTTCCATAAAGCCGCCTTCTCCAGGTTATGTCAGGCTTGGGGGTTATAATGGTTCCATGTTCTTATTAGTCCTGGGCACTGCACTAAACCTTATGCTTTCCCAAAATTCCCCCTGAACTTTTGCCAAATTCTTTTCAAATTATCCAGTTTTAATGCCGGGACCCTGATGGATACAGAGTGCCCTTCCACATTTTGCTAGGACTTTACACACACACGCACACGCACACACACACATGCACACACACACACACACGCATGCACAAATGCTCACATGCATGAGTAATAAGATGGTAAACTGGATTAAGGGGTGCGTGTGTGTGTGTGTGTGTGTGTGTGTGTAAGAGAAAGACAGAGACGGGGAAGAGATAGATAGGGAGACAGAGACAGAGAGACAGAGAAACACAAGGCAACGGGGTGGTATTTGAAATATATGTGCAGATATTTTAAAATCGACGGTCAAGAACAGATTGAAGGGCTCACGGGAAGGGTCTGGCAGAGCTAGGTCACTGCAGATTAGAGAGTCCTTGTCAGGAGAATTACTTTGAAAAGACATAACTCCGGTTGGTCTGGATATCTATCCTGTCTCCTAAGGGTGGGAGCACAGAGGTGACTCTCCTTTATCTGAAGCCAACTGGCGCTTTAATGGGGCCCTTCCGAATGAGCGGGCAGCCCCTGACCCACAGCTGAGAATGAAGAGGTTCTCTCAGCCAGAGGCAGCGAGCAGGGTGAACCGGGGGGCACTCTATGATCCAGAGATGGCTGGCGGGGGTACGGGACGTGGGTTTATGAGTGCATCTCGTGGACCACATGGGAGAGAGAACTGGCCGTTTTCAATCGTGTCCAAGAGGGCTGCCTAGGGGGGCGATGGGTGTCAACCCCATGAGTCCATGCGGCTCTGACTCCCGAAGAAACAAACATGAGGGGATAGCCATCTGGAAAAACAAAATGCCACCAACATCAGGTAAAGTGTTGTCGCATGTTCTTTACAGGAGGCCTGTGAGCTGCTCCCACAAGCGCCCAGAAGAGAGAGAGATGCCAGCCTGCAGGATCCCCAGGCGGGCAGGAATTCCCGGCTTCTGAACCTGGAGGGGGCGGAGTCCTGGAGCAAGCTGAGGGTTGGGAGACTACCCAAAGGGAAATAGAAGAAGGAGACTTCGAGTTCTACAGGCTTCCAAGTTCAGCAGGTTCCAGACTGGGTAGGTTGGGAGAAAATCTAATTTAAGTCAAGTCTGGGATTTTTATTGTTTTATAGGATTAGACGTCTTCAGTTGCTGAGTTGATGCTGTGCTTAGGACTTGAAGCAACCATAGCATGTGTTTATTACCTAGGAGTTCACAGAGGCCAGGATACCACTTGAATTTCTAAGTAGAGAATGAACTTTTCCCACTGGACATATTTTATTTTATTTAACTTTTTTAAAATTATTAACATATAAGATGTTATTTGTTTCAGAGGTACAGGTCTGTGATTCATCAGTTTTACACAATACACAGCACTCACTACAACACATACCCTCCCCAATGTCCATCACCCACCACCCCATCCCTCCCACCCCCCTCCACTCCAGCAACACTGGATATATCTTTTTTTTTTTTTTTTAAAGATTTTATTTATTTATTTGTCAGAGAGAGAGCACAAGCAGGCAGAGGGGCAGGCAGAGGCAGAGGGAGAAGCAGGCTCCCTGCCGAGCAAGGAGCCCGATGTGGGACTCGATCCCAGGACCCTGGGATCATGACCTGAGCCGAAGGCAGCTGCTTAACCAGCTGAGCCACCCAGGCGTCCCAACGCTGGACTTAAAGGACTGGAGGAACACGAAAATAGGGAAGTTTTCTCATTAGATCTTAGGTGTCTTTCCTGTTCCATATGCATCTTTTAAAATTGTACGTGATCATTATTATACTTTACATCCCCTCTGGAACTTCCTCGATTCACTTAGGGATGTATGTTAGAGATCTATCTGTGTCCTCTAACTTCACTGACCAGTGACAAGCTACAATTCCTATCTGGATGTACAATACCTTATTTAACTACTCCCTTATTAATGGACATTCTTATTTTTTTTTCCATTAAGAAACATTTTTTTTTCTTTCTTTTTTTTTTTTTTTTACCATTTATGTGATGTAGAAGAATAGATTCTCTGATGTGCAGGTGCTGTTGCAAAGAGATTGACTCCATGTTGCTTTTGTCTGCCTATTTGCTATTCTCCTGTCTTCCTATTTGCTACTCTTCTGTCTTCCTATTTGCCATTCTCCTGTCTGCCAACAGTACCTCCTTCCCCCTGGGGGAAAGGGAGATGAAATAAGAATGCATCTCAAATTGTTGTCTTCCACTGTGCTTTTTAATTTAATTTTTTTATTTTTTAAAAGATTTTATTTATTTATTTATTTGAGAGAGAGAGATAGAGCACAAGTAGGCACAGCGGCAGGCAGAGGGAGAGGGAGAAGCAGGCTCCCCGCTGAGCAGGGAGCCCGATGTGGGGCTCCATCCCAGGACCCTGGAATCATGACCTGAGCCGAAGGCACATGCTTAATTGACCGAGCCACCCAGGCACCCCTCACTGTGCTTTTTTAAAGCAAATACAAAGTGGGGCCAGCGTTCGCCCTTCCTGGAGAGGAAACTCTGCGTCTTTTGCTCTTGTCATGTGATCTGACTAAGCCAATCAGATAGTCCCTCCTGGGAACTTGATTCTTGAAACAGAGTGACACAAAATTGGAAACGGTTTGGGGATGATTTGTCCTGAAAGGGATCTTATAAAGCTGGCCAAATGTAGGGCGCCTGGGTGGCTCAGTCAGTTAAGCATCCAGCTCTTGGCTTTGTCTCAGGTCATGACTTCCAGGTCCTGGGATCGAGCCCAGCATCAAGCTCCCTGCTCGGTGGGGAGTCGCTTCTCTCTCTCTCCCTTTCCGGGTTCTTGCTCTTTCTCTCTCTTTCAAATAAATAAATAAAATCTTAAAAAAATTATTATCACCTAATTTAGCCTGAGCATGTCTCTACTGTTTGTGGAAGATATAAAGAATATGCGCATTTAATATTTTGGCAAATATCTCTAGTTGCTGAGGTGGCAGTTTAAACTTCCACCAACAGCTGGAAGCTTCTGGACTTCATTTTTTTTTTTTTTTTAATTTGCTTTAAGGAGTTCTACGGTGATATACACAGAGATTCTCCTTTTATTCAATTTTCCTGATACAATACCACTTTGATTTCCTGGTGGAGTGATTCTATCTGTTTCTATATGAGCTAAATGATATTTGCTGCAAGGGGTTGGCCAACAAATAATTCATTTATTATTGCTAGAATACAACTGGCTTATATGTAACTTGCCAGAGGTAAAGTTGATTAAATGGCCCAGTGTCAAATTAATTTTATTTATAAGTGGAGTGATTCACAAGGATACGAGCCACAAACTTAGACTCCAAGTGTTCTAAAACTGAGTATTCTCACATGATCACCTTAGCAACTGTAAACAATGACATAATTGTCAAATACCAGCAAAAAGAACAGTCAAGCATGCTACAAAAAGTTCCCGTAATTAACATCATGTTTGCCAATTACTTTATTTTACTGAAATATATATTAGAAAAACCAGCTGTAGAAGTAGAATAATTTATGATTTGAATTGAAGCATATGAAAAAGAAATCAGATTCTCCAACTGGGCGAATGCCATCATTAAAAGCAATACATGTAAGGGTTCATTGCCCTGTGTAAAGAGAAATGTCCGGGTTATTGATGGACGATGGGAACCATACATAAGAATGAGTGATAGTGAAGAGTCTGTCACCAAGAATTGTATGTACCAGAAAGGATATTGAGAAATGGAATCATGTCTACTACCAACTCCTTGAAATATTTCCTGCATCATGAATAAGGGGAAAAAATGTACACATTTGACTTTTATTCCCTCTCCTCACTCCAACTACTTTCGTTGAATTTAAAGAATATAAAATGTCCAGAGGAGAGAGAATTAGAATGTGGGAGCAGGGGCTTTGCAAGATTTTGTTTAAGAGCTGGAGATAATTAAATCAATTACCACCATGTGTCTTACAGGATCTTAGAAAGGAAGGTTGCTTAAGTAAATAAAGTTGTGTTGTTTTGTTACTAAGATACGTGGAAATATTGCCTTTCATGTGCCAAGCAGTGCAACTGACAGGTGGAGAAATTGCCAAGGGCCTGAAATAAAGGCTAGTTGCCAAGGTCTCCAGTGTAGGGGGCTGATGAGAATGGACATTCCATGCTTCTCATATTTCACAATTAAGAAAGGTGTTGCTGTATGCAGGTTCTTTATAGATACTATTCGTCAGTTTAAGGAGTCTCCCTTGTGTTTCGAATTTCTTAAGATTTTTTTTAACCTAAAGGCATGTATCTAATACTTTTTCCGAGTTAAATGAGAAGACCATATGGTTTTTCTCCTCTAATTTATTAATGCGGTTACTTATATTTATTCTAATGTTAAACCTCCCCTGAACTCCTGGGATAGAGCAAATCTGGAGAAGATATATTTTCATACTTATACTTGGCTGGATTGGATTTGTTCTGCTGTTTAGGATTTTTGTATTGATGTTTACAAGTTAGATTGTCTGCAATTTTCTTTCATCACATCATCATTGCCTAGTTTTGGCATTGAGACTCTGTTCCTCTCATAGAATGTTACTGGGGCAGTACTCACTCATTTCCATGTTCTAGAAGACTGGAATGATCTTTCTTAGAATTTGCTCGTAAAATTGGCTGAAACTGTTATTTTGTTTTTGGGAAGATATTTAACTACAGATTAAATTTCTTTAAAAATTATAGGACCAAAAAAAAAAATTGTAGGACCATTTAGGCCTTCTCTTTCTTCTTGAGTCAAGTTTAGTAAGTTATACTTTTCCAGGAATTTATTTAATAGAATTTTTCAAATTTATTAACATTATTTATGAGCAGATCAAATAATGAGGATGAGCAAACAATTACAATAATCCATAATATTCCTCTTTTCTTCTGAGACTTTGATTGGACAGATGCCAGATCTTTCCATTCTTTTTTTTAGTGTCTTTTTCTTTCTTTATCTTTTCTATCTTCTTTTACCTCTGTTTTACAGTCTTGGCAATTTCTTCCGACCCGTCATCCAGTTGCCTGATTTTCTCTTCTGCTATGTCTAATCTACTATTTAACCATCCACTGAACTTTTATTATTCATGGTAATATTTTTCATTTGTAAGTTGTTTTGGCTATTGTTCAAACTATTATTTATTTACTTTATTATTTTAAAAAAGATTTTATTTATTTGTCAGAGAGAGCAAGAGAGTGCACAAGAGGGGAGGGCAGAGACAGGGGGAGAAGCAGGCTCCCCACTGAGCAAGGAGCCCAATGTGGGACTCAGTCCCAGGACCCTGGGATCATGACTTGAGCCAAAGACAGATGCTTAATGGACTAAGCCACCCAGGCATCCCCAATCTATTATTTATTTTTTATTCTATTTTTATTTCTTTAAATATATCATGTATAATCATTTCATATTTTATATCTAATACTTCTAATATCTAAAGCACTTGAGAGCCTGAATCTTGTTTTTGCTGATTATTCTCATGGTGTTTGTTTCTTTGAGGGTTTGTGATCTCCTATCTGATTAACCTTAAACTGTGGAAATCATGAAGGCCTAAAATGGGGATGCTTTCATCTGAAGAGGTTTTGTGTTTGCTTCTGCCAGGGACAGAAGATGTCTCTGACCTAGGACACTCAGGAGTCCAGGCTGATGTTGGGCTTGGGGGGGGAGCACTCAGATTCAGTCTCTGCCTTGTGGTAAGCCCAAAGATTAATCATGGGGTCCCTTAAAATCCACTTCCCAAGGGGCTCCTGGGTGGCTCAGTCAGTTGGACGGCTGCCTTCATGAGCCCAGTGTCCTGGGATTGAGCCCCGCGTCGGGCTCCCTGCTCAGTGGAGAGCCTGTTTCTCCCTCTCCCTCTGCCTCTGTTCTGCCTATTTGGCTCCTTTTCTATCTCTCTGTCAAACAAAGAAATAAATTAAAAAAAAAAAAAAAAAAAAGCCTCTTCCCATCACACATATACCACAGTCTGTTAATTCTACCTCCCAGTGTCCCATCTGTGAAAGCATTTCATGCATCCTCCAGTCCAGCCAACATGGACTTCTCAAAGCTCTCCTTCTCCTTCCTCCCATCAGTCTCTCTGGTGAGAAGGTCCTGTTCTCACTGTTTCCACTTGCAATCTCTCTCCTTCAAGGTCTGGCTCAAATGCTCACCCTTCTAGGACACCCTTCATTGTTTCCTCAGCTTAGCAAGCTTATGTCTCCTGTGCATTAAGCATCCCTCTCTCTCTCTCTCTTTCTCTCTCTCTCTCTCTCACACACACACACACACACAGAGTTGCACAGATACACACACAGACACACATACAGATGCACACACACACAGGCAGGCACACACACAGTCATATCCTTCCCTCAGGAATTAATTGTTTGTGCTTTGTCAGAGTTTCTTTCCATCTCTTTCTTACTACTGTGAAGCTGCCTTTTTAGGTCAGGTTCTTTTTCACCTTTTTTTTTTTTTTTTTTAAATAAGCTCCACGTCCACTTCAACATGGGGCTTGAACTCATGACCCTGAGATCAAGATCTGAGTTGAGATCAAGATTCAGACACTTAACTGACTGAGCCCCACCGGCACTCCTATATTTCATCTTTGTAGCAAATCCCCTGATTTTTTCATACCAATCCCATCTTTAATAATTCTTTCACATAAAGGTGAAATGTGTTTATAGGATCCCCATGTGTTTTAAAGGGAGCACAGTGGAGACATCTGTGAGAAGACTATGGGGCTTGTAACTGCATAATTATGCCCAGCGGCTCCCCTGAAGGTGGAGGGTTGGACTGGAAGTGGGGTGTATTCAGTGGGTGCTTTCAGGGGACCTAATTCTGAAGGGCTAGAAGGCTAAGAGCTCTCCACTGATGTATATTTTATATGGAAAATAGAGAAAAAAAAAACCCCAGAGATACAATCTTGAATGAATGATTCAATCTTGAATATGTGCATGGAGCCCAGTGACCACATTCAGAAGGACATCACAGCAAAGGCAGGAGAGTGAGGGGAGTGGGCAGAGGATCATGCTTGTCAGCGAGATTCTCCATCCTCATTTGAGGAACCCTGGCAGTCTCTTTTCTCAGAAACTGTAATTTGGTGGCTCAGCAGTTTCAAGTTTTCCATGTGATATCTGAAACTTTGCATATTTTCTTTCTTGCCAACAGTTATAACAAGACATCCTCCTTTTAAAAGTACATTCCAATGACATTTTCATGTTAGGCTCTGCAAACCAAGCAAACAAGTGCCTGAAGAGAATATCCAGCTTGATTAATTAGCCTTATTTAGGAGTTTGCTAACTATTGCAATATGCAAAGTGACCACATTTCGATTGCTACATTTGAACTTCTATTTGATATAAAGCTTACTAAACCATGCAGATAAGATATAAAGCTTACTAAACCATGCAGATAATTCACACATTAAAGTGAATGATACATGATCGGACCTTGTGCGATTTGCCACCAAAATATCGTTCTTCTGAAAGATCATTCCAGACACTGTCTTACTCATGCTGTGCCTTTGGTATTTAGCTTAGTGCTTGACTCGTAGTAGGCATTCCAGGCCTGTCTGTTGAAAAATCAATTAAGGTATTTAAAAATGATTTCTAAAGCCTAGAATGTTCTCTACATTCTTCATGGTTCCATGGGATACTAAAGAGGAATAGGAGTTTGCCATCAAGCCGGGAACAATAACACATGATTATGAATAATGTGATGCAGACATAGTGCTAAAGGAATTTTCAGGAGAAAATTCTTTGAGGGTCTAGTCAGGGAAGGCTTCCAGGAGGAGGTGGCATAAGATTTGAATACATGTTGCAAAAAAAACATTTGTTGAAGTGAACTGATTAGGTCAAGGAAAAACGGGTAGGGGCCTTCTAGGTTAAGGGAGGAGCACGAGGGAGTACGGAGGAGATGTGGCCAGCGGGAGCGATGAGGAAAGAAACCGTATCATTTCCACTCACAGGATGCTGTAAGGGGGCCCTGCTCAATGAAATGAGGCTACAAATGGAATCTGTCCTGGATGGGCCTCTGCATAGAATTGATAAGCTAAAATATATGTCATATTTTATGAGCGCACAACAAGGATCCTGGCCATTAAAGCAAACCAGAAAGTCATAACCTCGCAAAAAAACATGCTCAGGGGCACCGGCTACTGGGACATACCGACAAAGGACATCACAGGCAACGGAGGGTAGGACATCATGTTCTGTGACCCTGTGGAGGAGGCCTGGGCAGGTGGGGTGCCTTTCCCAGCAGCACGGCCTCAGCTGGAACAAAGGGGAGTGAGCTTGGAGTAAAGATTCAAAGAGAGACAAATCACCGGTCAGTGAACCTAAGAATTGGCAGGAAAGCAGGGACATGGCCACAGGATCAACCCGTGGTAGCCAGCCTCCAGGCCGGCCCTCCATGGTTTTTATACCTGTGTGTAGTCCCCTCCCACGCTGCATCACGGTTGGTCTGAGCCACCGATAGAATATGATGTAAGTGGCGGTAGGTGACTTCCAAGGCATATCACAAAAGGTTGTGCTGCATCTTCCTTGGAGTTCTGCTCTGCTTGCTGTAGGGAATGCCAACCGCTGTGCTCTGAGCCCCCTCGGCTCCGTTGGAGGCCCAGATGGAGAGGAACTGAGGCCAGCACCAACTTGCCAGCCATGAGAGGGAATCCTCTCGAAAGCGGGTGTTCCTGCAAACCATCGGAGGCAAACCATTTGCAGCATGTTTGTCTAATGGCCTGGGGCCCCCAGACAGAAACATAAGAGTAAGGTCTGTGGGCTTTCCTATCATGGCAATCAAAACATTCACAATTAGAATCTTCCACGATTCTTAGGCGAAGTTGGGTATCTGACATCTTAATCCTTTATGTTCCACTAATTCACAGTATATTTGCACATAAGAGGACTTGCCTTGGCACCGCTTTGCAGTGGAAACTAGTCGGAACTTCTGCGCAGAGGAAGCATGTTTCAGGCAATGATGGATTTATGGAAATGTAAGCAGCACTTCTCTCCTGCATCTTCCAAACCCCAAGAAGGTGAATGATGTAACATTGAGGTCTTGCGTAATTGTCTGCTAACAAAGATCGCTCACCATTTGGATGATAAAGAGGTGTCTCCGACCCATCTGTACTGGGCAGGGTGTGCAAAACACACTTTTATTTGTACTCTCTGCTTGGATCCCGATGCTTTTGCTGAAAGTCGAATAGGAGACATCTGGAAGTGCCATGGTGTTGTGGAAAAGACGCGCACGTGGAGTCAGACGGAGGAGGGAGGGCTGTCACCCTCACCTTTCACTAGGGTGGGTGGACAAGCCACATAAACTCTCGGAGCCTCGGTTTTCTCTCTGTAGAAGCAGAGCGGTGCCTCTAAGATTGTCGTGTGAATCAGAACAAAACAGACACTGCTCAAGAAAAGTTTGGCAAAGCATTATTTTATTTTACCAGAAAATTCTATCAGGACAATAGTAAAACAGAGGGAAAGAAAACTTTGGAGAGCTTGTATTTTTGAAGTGGTCACATCAAGGATAGAAGACTATGACTCTTAGGTCAGATTTCTTTGAGGTCTTTTTTTTTTTTTTCATTTTTTGTTTTTGCTGCGTTTGTTTCTTGTTTTGTTTTGTTTTTCTGAGGTCTTTTAAACCTCAAGTTTGAAGTTTCCTTTTGGGACTTTAAAAATGAAACACACTCTCAAATTTGTAATCAAATCAGAATCTGGACTCATAAAGGTTAGTAATTTCATTGACTATCTCACAGTTCCTGGCTGATTGTTCTGATCTAGTTGGAGGCAATTTTGCCTTGTGCTTCACTCTGAAATGGCCTCAGAAGAAAGCTGCTCTAATAAGTAATATGCTGGGGAGGCAGTTGCATGCCCATGCATCTCACAAGGAAGGAAGGAATGTGCTGTCAGAACTCAGCAGTTACATGGGATGGAAATCCTATTCTGATTTAGCAAAAGGGAATTTTTGTCTTCTGGAACTTAGGAAGTTCAGGGCTGGTGCTGGACTTGCGCACCTGCAGACTTTATCTCCCTGTCTGCTTATTCGTGTGTTGGCTTCATTCTCTCTGGATGGTGCCCCTCAAGGCTGGAGCCAGAGACACAGACACCTCCTGGCCACTGTAGCAGTTTCCTGTGGCTGGTGTGGCAACCACCAGTCCGTGGGCTGAAAACCACTGAAATGTATTCTCGCAGCGCTCTGGAGGCCAGAAGGCTGTTAGTTCCACTGCAGTCAAGGTACCCAAGGCTGTGCTCCCTGCAGAGGCTCTCTGGGGAGAGCCTGTTTTTTGCCTCTTCCAGCTTCTGGTGGCTGCCTCTGACCTTGGCTCCTGGCTTCATCGCTCCCATCTCTGCCTCTGCGGGCACGACTGTCTTCTGTGTATGTCAAATCCCCTTCCTCTTCTTCTTCTTCTTCTTTTTTTTAAGATTATTTATTTGACAGAGAGAGAGATCACAAGTAGGCAGAGAGGCAGGCAGAGAGAGAGGGGGAAGCAGGCTCCCTGCTGAGCAGAGAGCCCGATGTGGGGCTCGATCCCAGGACCCTGAGATCATGATCCGAGCCGAAGGCAGAGGCTTTAACCCACTGAGCCACGCAGGTGCCCAAATCCCCTTCTTCTTGTAAGGATACATGTGATGGCATTTAGGGCCCACCAGATAATCCAGGATAATCGCTCCATCTCTAAATGCTTAATTTAATCATATATGTAACCCCCACCCCCAGCCTGCCCCCATAAGGTAACATTTATGGATTCCAGGGATTAGGGCATGAGTATCTTTTGAGGGACCATATTTCAGCCTATCGTTGATACCTATCATTTGAACATCTGTGAATGACTGGAGAAAGAAGACTTTTCTACCAGCCTGGACTCTGGGCCACTAGGGATCCTTGGACCAACCGGGGTGGGGAATAGGGTGGTGCGGAGGGGGCAGGTCCCACTGGCGCCGCTTGGCTGGAGTTGGGGGAAGGGCTACTATTCCCAAAAGACGAGCAGGAGGTGGGGGGCTGTTGGGCAGACAAAATCCGCAGCTGCAGAACATGGCTTATGGAGGAAACACCGCCATACTAGGGATGCTGTAAGAAAGTGCATATTTAAACATTAAAATGCTCGCGAACTACAAGAGCTCTGGAGTACGACGAACTCTCAGGATGAACGAAGAACAAACCATCACTGAGAAGCGGGAGAAAGCTTTCCCAAAAGGCAGGCTGGAGGAATTACGTGTTCCTAGCCCATCACTGGGCAAGAGGCACCAGCCAGGGTTTAAGGGCAAGAATGTGTTGTTGCTGTTTCAGAAAATAGATACTGTATTTCTCTTTTTCATGGATCTACAACTCATTCAACAATCGTTTTCTGTCTGTGGAACGACACGAATCTGGTCAGATTTTGGGGTGTCCCGATGGAGAGCCGACCCAGTGTTAGGTTGTGAGCTCGAGCGGGAGCAGCTTTGCGCGGAAACCGCTGGGCTGCCGGCGGCTCTGGCGCAGGTGTCCTTGTCGCCTCCGGGGGCGCTCCCGGCCCGCTTGGAGGGGCGCGGGGCTTCCGAGGGCGAGGGCTGGCCACACACAGGTGGGAGTCCGGTACAGGGAGCCCCAGAGCAGTGTTAACACCATCGATACTGGAGGAAGCAGGGCCAATCAAGTCCTCGGGCTGGAGGCTTCCCGTCCTTCGGGACGGATTCCTTTGAGACCAGTCGATGAGCTCCGTAGAAATGACAGCCAGGACTAGCAAGGACATCAAGCCTCCTCTGCTGGGCGCGTGGGGTGTGGGAAGGCCGGGGTGAGCCGCAGGAAAGACCGCGATGTGCAGAAAGAGGTGAAGGGACGTGGCTCTAGTCCCAGCGTTGAAACCGGGGGTATCAACGGGACTGTAGGGCACTCGCGCTTGGCAGCGACTGGAGCCATTTCCCGAGCCAGAAAACAGACGTTAGACAATGGGAGGAACTTCCCAGGCCACTGGGAATCACCGAATTTTCAGAACCACCAAGCGGGGTTCCGGGCGCTCGAGCACCCGGAGCCCCGACGCGGCCCCCGATGCCCCTCCCGCCTGGGCGCGCCGCCCCGCCGCCGGCAGGGGGCGCCCGCTCGCGGCTAAAAGGCTCGGCGGGCGGCCCGAGGCCTCAGTACGCAGCGCGGCGGCCGGTGCGCGGGCGGAGCGATCAGCGCGGGGCCAGGGCGCCGCGGGCACGGCGCAGAGCGCGCACACCCACACGGACGGCGGGGACCCGACGGCGGCGCCTCGCGCTCCCTGACTCCCTCCCAGCGCCCACCCGCCAGCCGGCCCGCCCAGCCCGCCGCGCACCCCGGGCTCCCGATGGCGCCTGACGCCGGGGCGGCCCCGCGCGCGCGGTGCCCGCTGCCCTGGGCGGCGCTGCTGCTCCTGGCCGCGCTGCTGCCCGTCGTGTCCCCGGCGGGGGCTCCAGGTACGCGCAGTCCCGGGCTCGGCTGCTGGGCTCTCCGCGCCTCCTCGTCGCTTCTCTGTCCGCCTTCCATGCACCAGCCACCCTGCCTGTCGCTCCGGGGACCGCCGTCCCGCTCTGTGCTGTGCGTGTCGTGTCACTAACCCATGCGTCCTCATCGCTCGCGGGTCGCGGCGCGGAGGGGCGGCTGGGGACGCGGGGTCTGGGCACTTGGCGCCTCGCGCACGGGAGTCGGGCGCGGGGACACCATTGGTGCCGGGGACCTAAGTGCCCTGGGTTTCAACTTTGCCGTCGAACGCCCCGGAGTCCGGAGACTCAAGCAGTCAGTCTAACTTCCCGGAGAGATTCAGGCAAAGGAAAAAACAAAAAAGAAAAGAGAAAAGCGACCCTTTGGCGTTGCGGTGGAGGTGGGGTGATGTTTTCCTTTGCCCAGAATTTCCCCGTGGGCATCCTTTCCTTCGGCTCACCTGCCCGCGGGTAGGGATGCCTGCTGGAGGGTGGCACTGGGGAGACGAGAAGGGAGGCAGGGAGGCAGGAGTCTTCTAGAAGCGCACGGGGGAAAGCTGCGAGCTGCCCGGGGGGCGGTCGGGTACCCCGGCACCCAAGCTTCCGCGGCGCTCGGACGGAGGCCAGTACCTCCCAGTGGGAACTCTGGAGCTGGGAGAAGACCCTGGTCTTGAGAGGAGGGAGAGGGAAAGTGGGAGAGCCGATTTGGGAGAAGTTCGCCCTTCCCTGAAGAGACTGAGGGCTGGAGATGCGATGATGCTTTCTTTCGGGGCTGAAATGTGAGCAGCGCTCTTCAGAAAATACCAGCGTGCTGGGATCAGATTTTTTTGAAGGTTTCCCGCGGAGAGTTAAAGTTTGTGGTGGGTTTTTTTTCATCCCTAAGCCTTTGGTGGCCCTTGTTCCCACCTCCTGTGCAGGCATTTTCACACTGGAAAACGGTGTGGCTTTTATTTATGCCATCAGTTTGTAGGAATCCAAGAAGTCCACATTTTTGTTGATACTGTTCACTCCCAGCTGGGTTATAAAAATTCAGATGTGATTCCAAGGAAAGCTACTTGCTTTATGATGCTATTTAGTGTCCCTACTGCCCTTTTGAAAAGGGGAAATGAGGGACAGTTGGGGGGGGTGTCAAGTCTTGCAGTCGTTTTTGGTGGGTTCATCTGCAGCAGGTTGATCCCACTTGGTGGGATGCCAGAAGTCACTTCTTCCTGAAAGGCAGGACCAGTGGTAGATTTTGTTTTCCTCTGTTAGCAATCTCTAGGAAAGCATTCACTGAATATTTGGTGCAGTACTTAACAAGAATAAAACTATCTTAAAGCCTTTCAACTTCCCCACCTACAAACCCATGGCTTTCTTCCCCCCACTAAATGAAAGTTTCTGAATGTTGAAAGAGTTTTTGTTTCAGAAAATGGGCTGGATCCGGAAGTAATGCTAAGCTGGCTTCATGATGATTCCAGCTTCATTCCTGGTGGATTCCTGTGCCACCTGCCCAGCGGGTTACATTTGCGTGTGCCTGGAGTCAGGGTTCTGTGTGGCAGCCCCCAAAATGCTGCCACGTTCCCTGCTATTCGCTCGCTTGCCTTCTGCTCTGTGAATCCACTGAGCTGTGGAATGTGGGAGCTGGAATGCTCGCTGGCACTTCTCTCGACTGTGTTGACGTGGGATTTGCAGGAAAATGATGATCAGACTCGAAATGGACCAGCACATTTCGAAATGAATATCTACTGCCTTTAAATGAAATAATAGAAGGAAAGAAAGAGATATAATCTGCAGATAACTCCCCAGTGCTGTGAAAGAAATCATGGGGCACATAATTTATTTCATCTGCTCCTCTGGAAGGCTTCCTGCCTGTCCTGCCCTACATAGCTACGGTCACTGCTCCAGACTTGGATTCTGGGTCTGACAGCAAGGCCGTGGGCACACCGCTCCTTCTCTGTCTGAATCAATGCATGGGCCCAGCTAGCTGCCTGAGGCAAGCCTTCCCCTGCTCCCCAGACCTTGGGGGCCAGCATCCTTGTAATGAAAGCACCCAGAGCCACTCTAAATGGCGGGCCACCACAGCTCAGAGGAACTTTCCTTAAAACAGAGGAGATTTTGCAGGGCACACTAAAGATAGAAATAAACCCTTTACCTTGGTGGTCCAGTAAAACATAAATCAAAATAAGCAAGTGACGCCTCCACTGTTCATCCCTACAATAAACTGCTAGGGAATCATTAAGATTACGGTGGCACTTGCTGGTCTGATAGGATACCTATCTCTAAAAATGTGAGGACACACACACACACACACATTTCTAGCAATTCTCTTAGGGTGCTTATGGGTGAGTTTAATTTTTTTCTTTAGAACTTAAATATCCTTTCAGGGAATCTGCAAGGTCAAAACTATTTTCAAAGAAATGCCAAGATACTGTTTGCCTTTTTAAAAAATTTTTTATTACCGTGTTGATGTTTGCTGCAAGGGCGGAAAGCTTGGTGGGTGAAACCGCTGGTGTTTTAGGGTGAATCGAGGCATTGGCGCCATAATGAACTAATAGTCATTGAAGTGAAGAAAAGATATGCCAGTTTCAGTTAAGAATGTCCTGGTGCAACAGTAAAAATGATTAATTTTACAAATCTCTCCCCTTGAATGCATGTCTTTTGAATATTCCGTGTGAAGGAACAGGAAAGGGACATAAAGAACTTTTTCGGGCTGCCCAAGTTCAGTGATAATCCTGAGGAAAAATCCTGAGGAAAATCCTGGTGAGGTAATCCTGAGGAAAAACTCTTGTGTGATAGTTTTAGTTGTTTTTTCATGGCACACCATATTTACCAGAAAGAATGACCACAGACAAACTTGGGTATTTGGCAGACATCTTCTCAAAGATGAACAAGGGGACCTGTCCCTTCTAGTGAAATAACTGATAGTATGTCTTGCCAGTGATAAAATTTGAGCTTTCAAATGAAAATCAGAATTTTGCCAAGTCATCTCCAACATCATTTGAAAGCTTCCCAATGCTCATAAACTTCTCTAACAATGTTAGTGGTGAGATAAATGAATGTGATGGTTTAAATATTGTCTTATAAAAACGTGTCAGAATTTAGATGACCTGCATAACCAAGTGAACCAGTAAATTCCAAGTGACCAATGCCTAAAGTTACCAAATCTTGCCTGGCTAAAAGATTCAGCCAAAGTGCAAGAGAGCCCAATGGATCTTTCATGTAACAAAGAGTGAAAAATTCTTTATACAGTTTCAGATTCTACATCACAAGCAACCTTGAAGAAACTGCTACTTGATGAGTTTTGGTGTAGTATCAAAGATTTTCCAAAATGATTGGTGAGGCTGTTAAGATACTTTTCCAACTACAGAGCTGTGCGAGGCTGGATTTTCTTCAGGCACTTCGACTGCCACATATTATAATGGACTGAAGACGTGAGCAGAGATGAGATCCTGCTATCTCCTATCGAAGAGATGTGCCGAAGTGTAAAACAATGCCGCTCTTCTATTTCTTTTTGTTTTGGAAAACAGTTATTTTTCGTAAAATACAGGTTTTTTAATGCCAATATGAAATGGCTTACTGCTGCTATTTTAAAATGATTTAATGCAGGCAGAGGAATGCGTGCCTAGTTTACATTTCTGGTCAGGAGATCTCAACAGATAAAACCGACATAAATATAACCTCTGGGAGATCCTCATTAATTTCAGAGTAGACAGGAATCCAGAGAAGAGGAAGTTTGATAGCCACTGGGATGGAGAGGGGAAGTAGGTCCCCCATCAAGCTGCCTGGCTCTGAGTCTCGGTGCGGTCATTCACACGCGGTGTGGCCAGCGTTGGGCCAGCTAGTCAGTCTCCACTAGTCCAAGTGAATGGAAAGATTCCTTCCATCTCCAGAAGTCCTCAGGGGTCTTCCTGTGCCCCAACCTACGCCCACCTCTGCAGGGTTTCCCTCCTACTTCTGTTGTCTTTGAGAAGAGAGGGTGGACATACCCTTTCCTTTTATCTTCTGCATTGGAGCCCACCCGGATGAAAGAACTGTTTAATTCATCAACTGAGCATGCAATTCGTTACCGTGAAATCAGAGGTTGTAATAGGATTGCAGAGTGACAATTCATGTCCTTGCGGAGTTGTCACCGGATGGTTCCAGAGCATTATCAATATGTCTTCCCAGGGCCATTCATATCTCTAGTTAAGTCATAAAGCCCCATTCCCTGAAAACAGGCAGGGGAGGAGGTGAGGAGTGTGTGTATGTGTGGGGTGGTGGTGGTGTATTAGTTTCCTATTTATTGTTGTAACAGATTATCACAAATTTAGTGGCTTAAAACAACACAAAGTTATTATCTTGTAGGTCTGGAAGTCTAAAGTCCGAGATGGGTTTCACTGGGCTAAAACGAAGGGCTCTGTTCCTTCCGCAGGGTCTTGGGGAGAATCTGATCCTTACCTTTTTTTTTTAAACATTTCTTTTTTTTTTTTTTTAAGATTTTATTTATTTATTTGACAGAGAGAGAGAGAGAGATCACAAGTAGGCAGAGAGGCAGGCAGAGAGAGAGGGGGAAGCAGGCTCCCTGCTGAGCAGAGAGCCCGATGCAGGGCTTGATCCCAGGACCCTGGGATCATGACCTGAGCCGAAGGAAGGCAGAGGCTTTAACCCACTGAGCCACCCAGGCGCCCCATGATCCTTACCTTTTCTGGCTTCTAGAGGTGCCCACGTTCTTCTAGCGGCCCCTCCCAGCGGTCCTGTCACTCCACTCCCTCCCACACAATGCCTTCTCTGACTCTGACCTTCCTGTCTCCCTCTTTCACTTAAGAGGACCTTTGTGATTGTATTGGGCCCACTGGGATAATGCAGGATAATCTCTCCATCTCTACGTCCTTTACTCAGTCACATCTGTGAAGTCGTTTTGCCATGTGAGGTCACCTATTCACAGGTTCTGGGGACTGGGAGATGCCCGTCATTGGGGGCTGCTATTCTGCTGCTGCAGGTGAGGGTTGAGGGGGAGGCTAGAAGCAGTCATTTCAGGAAGGACCCCATCACCCTTCGCTGAATGAGGAGCAAACATCTCTTCATTATTCCTATGGAACTGGGGATTTCTTAAGTTATCATTAAATCTCTTATCAGGACATTTTATTTCAGTTTGAAAATATAGAGGCGAGTATTTAAAGGTATAAAAATAAAGAAGAGAAAAAATACATATATTTACTTGTTAATCCATAGAATATTTACGTTAGAATATATCCGAACCTGAAATTTTAGGTGCCTTTGACAAGAGCTGGGTAGCTGGGGCAGGGACAGATATTGCTTATTTCTTTTATCAGTTTTAGTAAGCACATATCAGGGCATTTGGATCAGGGTATTGGTTTTGCAGACGAGCTAACATCATCTTTTCCTTCCTTCTACAATTTATCCTTATCTTGTTAACAAAGAATACGAATTTAATTCTGTTTTTGGGAATTGTGTTCTTATTGATTTTTCATTAAGGAAATTTCTCCAGTATGGGCCAGATGGTTAAAATTTAGAAATTTTGAATAAGGTATCTTTGTGCCACTGAGCGTTAGGGGAAGTGATGAGGAAGACACGTTTCTCCCCCCGCCCGCCTGTTCCTCTCGGCTTCGAGGGCGGCCGCGCTTGCGCCCCGTGGCCCTTAGAGGGCGCTGCTGGCCTTCTGGCGGCGTTTCCACCGCCTCCTGGCCCCTTGCACTGGCGCCCCAGCAGTGGTGTCTTTACAGAGATAAAAAAAATTAAGATAAACGTGCAGAAATCTGCTTTGGGTTTCCCTTAATGTTTGCTTTTTGTCAGCTTTGCTCCTCACTGAAGCTTCCTTCGGACAGTAAGTCAGGAAGGACAAACCGTGCATTAAGACTGGAATTGAGGGCTTGTTAGTGATGATCTTTGGCGAGGGGGAGCATGAAAGCCTAAAGCTAAAGCACAGGTCGGCAGCCCTTGAGCGCTGGGGGACCCCTGGCGTCTCTGCCGGTCCCCCAGAACTGCAGCAGCTGGAAGACGGGGAGGGACAAGGGACGCTGGAGGAGGACACGGGCCTCTTGAGCACCGCGAGTCAGTTTTGAGTGAGTTGATTCATCAGTCTCAGTTTCTCCCCGTTAACCTCCCTGGATGCTTTTTGTAGCTGGGAGAGTAATGCGCGATCTAAGGCTGATTTGTACGGCTAGCAGCATAGCTGGAGAGCCACCCATGTTATTCCTCACAGTTTTCTGCGGTGGTCCCTTGTATATGGAGGAAATGATTGAATTATAATAGCATCATAATCTATATGGTACACCCTGCACAATTCTATTTTCATTTTTACGTGGAGTTCTTCGGTGTGTCTAGTTGGTTACAGAAACCGTCAGAGTTTAACAGAGCGGTTGTCTGTGGATGCCTGATCCTTATGATGGAGCCTGTCAGCCTTGTGTTGTAACCACAAGGTTCCCAGAATTCAAGTTCGTCTACAGCAGACCGTTTAAATCAAGGGACGGTGCTGACAGACATTAGTTGTTAATCTGTGGGGTTGGCAGATCCTCACCTCTCTTAGAGGTGACAAGACTGTAAGAGCATTATCGTTAAGGCGTTTGGAACTTCTCAGAAAACGGTGTTCTCTAAATGCTGGGATTTGTCTTTTAGGGATTATTTTATTGGGTCACATCTCTTCACCCACATTTGCTTCACCTGCCCCAGCTGCTAATTTGCACTGTGTGAACTTGGGCGGGTCATAATTCTGCAGGCTTGTTTCTCATCTACAAAGCGAGGGGATCAGACTGTGGACATGGCTAAGGGTCCCTTCTGGCTGTAACTTTGCATGAGTCTCCATTTAAAGGGCATCCATCCATCCATCCATCCATTCATTCAGTCAGCATTAACACATGTCAGATGCAGAGATACCAAGTCTAATGAACACAGTCCCTCTGCCCAGAAGGCGAATGCACACATGTGGTGCATATTAGGACAGTCCCTGGGGGGAATCGGACTGGACGTCCAGGACAGCCATATCTGAGCTGGGTTTTGAGGAGGGGAGTGGGCATTAGTTAAGGAAGGAGGGCAAGGGAGGACATTTCAGGTGGAGGAACACTATGCCGTGTGTGTGAAGGCACAGAGAGGCAAAGAGCATCGTGACACTTTTGAAGAAACACACATTTCTGGTGGCTCCTGCAAAGTGGCCCCTGGGGGAATGGTGGCATTCAGGGCTGGAAGGACAGCCCTGCTAGGCAGCTCAGGAAGGTCCTGGAGTTTGACTGTGGTCCAAAGTAGCCATGGCCATTGAAGGAGTGTCCACAGTGGGGGGTTGCACGGACGCTGAGTGGAGGACAGTGCGGGAGTCAGGCGGGGGGGGGATTCTTTTGTATCTGCTGATTTATTTGAGGTTTGGGGGGTTTCTTCATTACTTTATAGACCAAGCTGATAGCTCCTAACTACTGTCTTTGCCTTCAGTTCTATCTGAAATGTTCTAGCACAACCCCATCTTGGAATGGGTCCCAAGTTACCATGAGTCTCATGCCTTCGCAGGTGGGTAGATTGGTAGACTTGATAGTTAAGACGGGAGTGCTGAGCAGTTGAATACAATGGCTTTGGGGTCAAGGGTGGTTCTGGGGACGGAATTCAGTTTCCGAGGGAAAAAAACTGGGTGAGTAGTTTTAGATGTTCGTGGGGGCAGCCTCGGCGGGTAACTTGGAAAGGAGGAAATCAATGGATATAATTTATGCAGGCTCTTAGTGTCTAAATAGTGACACTCCGTTCAAAGGCCACCTAAGCATGGCGGGTCCCGAAGCTCCTGCGCTGTGGCTACACTAGGTGTCCTTGCAGTGAGCGGTCGGGCGCACCGCGATGGCTAACTTGGGGGGGACGCCATGTTTGTCTGGGGGTGAAATCCCACTGGCAGTCCCCGCAGCCAGGACCCCCAGCACTGGGCAGGGGAAGAGGCCAGGGACCCCGAGAGTCAGGTGTGGTCTCCTAGGAGCTCGGGAGCAGCAACCTCAGCCAAGCCAGGCCACAGCGGCCTCCGAAAGACCCCGACCAGGGGCTGCTGTTGGCGGGGCGATGGCTGGGCAGGCTGCCTTCTTAGTGCCACCCTCTTATGGGGGCAGCGTTTTATAAAATAAAATCCCCTAGGGAGAAGGTTCCGTCTCCCCAGACTGTGATGGTGCCGCACGTTTGCTTCCACCTAGAAAACAGAAAACTTCGGGGTGCCCGTTCCACAGTGAGACAGTGGTGGTCTGCAGTGTGGGGCTCAGTTTCCGAGGGTGCGTTCGGCGGTCATTTATCAGGAGTCTACCCTGGCGTGCGCTATTCCCCAAGCATCCGGGGTAGGGTTTTGGACTCCACTGTAGGCATAAAGGAGTATTTCCTAAAAACGGCTTTTTAAAGTGTCATTTTTGAAGTAGTTGTAGTCACACGCAATTGTAAGAAAGAATGCAGAGATGTCCTGTATCCTTCCCCCAGTGTCTCCCAAAGGTGACATCTTGCGTCACTCTAGTGCAGGGTCCGCCAGGCGGCTGACATTGCTACCATCCGCTACTTTTCCCGTCTCACCACCGTGACCTTGGCTTGTGTGGGTTTCTGCGTAATTTTGTCGTGTGTGTATATACGCTCACCTTCCTTCTTACCCTCCACCGCAACCCTTGGCAACCACCAATCCATTTTCCACCTCTATAATTCTGGCATTTCGAGAATGTCCTATAAATGGAACTGTGGAATATGTCGCCTTTTGAGATTGGTAAAAGCCTATTTTTAAGAAGTATTTTCGCCCATTCTGCTTGAGATCACTACAGTTAGCTTTCCAGTAGTTTTGTATGTTCTGAGCAACCATGGTATATAATCTGGTCTAGCAGGAAAGTACTGCTTGCCACCCCGGTCCAGGCCACCTTACCTGGATTACTGCAAGAACCTCCTCCTTGGTTTCCCTGCTTCTGCCCTCTCTCCCTACACCCTAGTCTCAAAACAGCCACAGTGATTCTTACGATGCATGAAGTCACAGAAGTCACAGTAGCTCCCCATCTCTCTTGGATAAAAACCCAAATCCTAACAAGTTTTCAGGGCTACACATAATCATCTTCTATACCACGCCCTCCTTCGCTGTCAGCTCCTGCTTCTTGGCTTCCTTGCTGGTTCTATAATGTGCTAGGGACCTTCCAGCCCCAGTGCCTTTGCATTTACTGTTCCTCTGCCTGAACAACTTTCCATAAACATCTATGGGTACATTTCTCACTGTCTCCAGATTCTTTATGCAACATCTCACGAGGCCTTATGTGACCACTTTCTCCCCAATTTAACAGTGACAGCTATCCCTACTCCCCAGCACTTCTTATCGTGGCTTTATTTTCTCCACAACCTTTAGCCCCACCTGATAGTTCATGTACTTTGCTTTTGCAGTTGACAGTGGCCTCTTGCCCTCCATTGGACTATAAACTCCACGAGAGCAGGACATTTTGTTGAAGTCTCTCCATTGCCTAGAATGATATGCCACCTGCAGAGAGAAGATGCTTAGTAAATATTTGCTGAATGATTGGTATCGATGTGTGCTTTCTTTGGTGTTGATTACATGTGGTATATACCGATTACATGTGGTATACACCAAATATATTTATGTACATGACCTGACAAGAACAGGATATGGGGGGGTGGCGAGTGTGGGACAGTGTCCTGCCTCCATCTTACTATAACACTGTGAGGTCAGCCCCTGAGTTTCGAAGAGTGTTGGCTTGTGTCGGAAGTCCATCAGCAGCTGGAGAATTATATTTCATGGTATACCAGTTTCCTGGTGCTGCCATAACAAAGGATTGCAAACTGGGTGGCTTTGAACAACAGATATTTATTCTCTCATAGTTCTGGAGGCTGGAAGTCTGAAATCTGTAAGGCAGGGCCATACTCTGTCTGAAGGCTCTAGAGAAGACTCCATCCTTGTCTTTTCTTAGTGACTGGTGGTTTCCAGCAATTCCTGATGTTCCTTGGCTTATAGATGTGTCACTCCGTTCTCTTGTCTCCTTTCTCTTATGGTCTTCTCTCTGAGTCTTCTTATAAGGATAATAGTCACATTGGATCATGGCTAACGTCGTCTTAACTAGATTCTATCTGCAGAAACCCTATTTCCAAACCACATTCGCAGTTATTGGGCATTAGCACTCAGCATAGCTTTTGGGGAGACACAGTTCAACCCACAGCATATGGTATGCCTACCAACACAATTCTTTTTCAGTAGGTGAAAGAATTCTTGCAGCTTCCAGCAGTGGGCCATAGTTGAGCCATAGGAAGACATGAGTCACTGTGTCGTACTCTGTGCTGAACTGTCAACCCAGAGTTCCAAAGACCTACGCACATTCAGTCGGGCTAATTCATAGATCAAACCCGGCTGAATCCTTCATTCATAAAGTAAGTAAGTAAGTAATTAACTCATATCTTCTGTGACCAGTGACTATGCTAGGCTCTGAGGCACAGGGATACAAAGACTTAATAATGAAATCGAGATTGATGTAGCAATAAATAATGGCATCGAATGGGATGTGTAGCAATATAGGATCATCTAGTACTTTCTGATCAACTTTTACTCATCAGGTATAGTGTTCAGTTCTGACTATTTTTACACTGACATACATAAAGTTATAAGATTAGCAGGAGAAATCAGTAAATTTGTGTGAGGACTTTGCCTGGTGGCCTCACTTGAATAGTCACTCAGTCTATATTTTTTTCCTGTTCAATAAAATTTGGGATGCACCACTGTCTTTGTCTTATCTAGATTGTAGTCTCTAGTCAAGACTTCTAGGTGATGAGGTGAGGCAGCCTTGCTCTCTCATAGAATATCTAACTTTTGGACATTCTTTATGTCATAGAAAAATGTCAGGTCCTTTTTCTGTTGTAACACATGCCCTGACCCTGCTGTTTTTTTCACATTTTCTACCCCACCCAACATTTGCCTTCTATTATTTTCTGATAGACTGGGAGAATTAAAACCTCTTCTTGTGGTTCATAACTCTCAGAATCCACGTCTGTACCTGCAGATATCTGAGCAAACCAGAGCCAAGGGGAGGAGAAAAGAGAGGCAGAGAACACTATGCTCCCTGACTTCCCTGAGACCCAGACTGATCTTATTTTATAGTTGTGTCATTGCCACATTTTGACTCTAATACCTAGGAAGGAAGAAGTCTTGGAGATGAGACACGGGGTATTGTCTGAGCAGATTACATGTCTCTCTTGAGGAACATGAGGATTTTGACTTGAGAGTCTCTAGGATGAGTTCTGTGGGGTCCACTGATGCTCTGAAATTCTAATGAGTTTTCATTATAGGAAGCAATTCAGAGCATTCTCAGGGGTAAAGGGCAGGCTGGGCTAGAGTCACAGAAAGGCCTTGACTAAATGTCCTCTTAGAATTCAAGCTGTGAGACTCTTAAGCATAGGCAACAACCTGAGGTTTGCTGGATGGCACAAGGGTGGGGGGATGGGGTATCTTGGTGATGGAGGGCATAAGGATGCAATGAGCACTGGGTATTATAGAAGACTGATGAATCACTGACCTCTACCGCTGAAACCAGTAATACATTATATGTTAATTGAATATAAATAAAAATAAATAAATTTAAAAAAATAATTCAAGCTGTGGAAAGCACTGGCCAGGTCTCCCACACATGAGGGAAATCTCTGGCAAAGACCCTCCTTGAATCCTACCAAAGTCATACTTCGCTCCCTGATCAACCTGACTTGAGAAGGACTTCCTTTCCTCACCCTCTGAGGCCTGATGATGTTCATAATTAGTACCACTGTGTTGATATTAAATGTTTGATACCCTTATTCTTCTTTTCATGCGTCAGTACAGTGCTTCCCTCAGAAGCCTGAAGACCACTGCCTTCCTTACACAGCTGTGAATTTATTCACTTGTATTCCTGGGCGGCAACTTGCATGCTAACTCTATGTCACCCAGCCGAGGAACACATTCATGGAGATTTACCTTTGGAGAGAGGGGAATGTGGGGAATTTGACTAGGTAGATCTATCTAATCATGGAAACTATTGAAGACTGTTTTAGGCACAGAATTGGTAGGCAGATTGAAAAGGGGAAGTTGACCAGATTATATAATTCCCTTTCAACTAACTCTTAAGATTTTAAAATTTAATTCAAAGACTATTTCTTAAGGTTGAGGAAAATGAAGACCCCAAGCCCACTCCTGCTATGTGAGGAGGGAGAATTGACCTATAGCCCAGGTACTGGGAATCATGCCCAGTCATTTCCTCTTGGCTTTTAATTGGTGATGTCATCCCCTCTGTGGCTCTTCCGCCTCCTACATTAGTTGTGTGCCTTATGATTTTCTTTCACATTTTATTGTTGCATCAATCCTTTGAGGATAGCTGTAGAAGAGGAAGTAATTCAGTTTTATATTTTCCAAGAGAAACTTTGATGACCTATTTCCTTTGTTTTAGGCCCTTCTTCCTGAAAATCTCTCCACTTCTGTCCTCCACGATGCCACTGTTTTCCTGGCTCTCCTCTTTAGAAGTAATGGTTCAAATTAAAATGTCTTCTTTCCATTCATTCTTCAGATATCTATATTCTTTGGGTCCCACTGGAGATGTCTTGTACACTTTTGGACACACTGGAGCTCAAAGGAAAAGCCAGGGGTGCCTGGGTGGTTCAGTCAGATAAGCATCCGCCTTCAGTTCAGGTCATGAATTGGGGGCCTGGGATCAAGCCCCACATCAGGCTCCATGCTTAGGGTGGAGTCTGCTCCTCCCTTTCCCTCTGCCCCTCCCCCTACTCATGCTCTCTCTGTCTCTCTCTCTCTCTCTCAAATAAATAAAAATTAAAAAAAATAGGAAAAGCCAGGACTGGAGTTACGAATTTGGGAGCCATCATTTTATGGATGGTATTTGCAATCATAGGACTAGATGTGCTAAGGAGGGAGAGAAGATAGAGGGGGTGCATGCAGAGAAGAGGGAGGGCCAGAAGCTGGGCTCTGGAGTACTCTAAATTTGAGTTCTGGCAAAGGAGACCAGAGAAGTGGAAGGAAAACCGGGGAGGATGGTGTCCTGGAAGGCAGGTGGCGGTGGGGTCAGGGAAGACAGGAGAAGAGGTATGTTGAGGAGAAGCACTCAGCTGTTGTTAGAAGTAGATAGAATAAGTCAAGGACCAAGAGATGAGGGTTTGGCAACATAGACTCTTTCTAGTATTTATAAGTGCTCACTCAGCACAATGAGCTCATGTATCTCCATGAATTCTGGTGTCACTGATAACTTTCAGTTTTGTTTTTGTGTTTTTTTAAGTAGGCTCCATGCCCAGGGCAGAGCCCAGTGCAGGGCTCAAAGTCACAACTGTGAGATCAAGACCTGAGCCAAGATCAAGAGTTGGACACTCAACCAACAGAGTCACCCAGGCGCCCCAATAACTTAGTTTTATAACTTTGGTTCTGATTTCTCTCCAGGCCTACATTTATCCCTTTCAGTTATAATTGCAGCTGAGAGGCAACAAAGAGTAGTATGAAGAGCATTGTCTTTGGTTTTGGATTTGTCTTGGTTTTACCACTACAACTTACGGGCTGTGTGCCCTTGGGGAGTCACTGAACTGCGTGAGACTCAGTTTCCTCATTTATAAAAATGGGGATACCAAAGCACAGTTGATACACTTTTTATGGAGATTCAAGAGCTGATAGTCATGGTAATCTAGAACTCTTTTTAATCACCCCTGAGTCCCCAGTGCCTAACTCAGAATCTGACACATGGTAGGTATTCAACATATGTCTGTTGCAGAAATAAATGAGATGTCTGGCTCTTACTAAATGGGTAAATAACAAATATTCATTTCATTTTTTTTTTTACTTCCCTCTCTATTTTTTCTTGATTACATATGGCCCCCCTGCAAAACCTAAACTCCTTGTTCATGAGGTGTGTTGAGCATTTCTTTCCACTTTATTGATAGATCGTTTGCCTATGCCTTTATTCATAACCATTAAGTGATTATCTAAATATTAATTTTTAAAATACGAAAGCATATTTTAAAAGATGATTATTATTAGCAGTCTGGGTTGTCATTGGGTCCATGTGGTCACTGGCTTCTGGTCATGTCTGCCTCATTTACTCTGGTTTCATACCTGCCTCTCCACAACATTTGCTTGGCTTGTCTTCTAAGGGTATTTTTCAGGGAGCTATCTGAGTAAGATGAGTGGTGATTTCAGTGACAGTAATACCAAGTGTTTAACATAGTTAGACAATGACTTTCACATTTTGGGAAAAGGAATGAATTTGCAGGGAGTTTTTTTTGGCTGGCATGTCAAGCAGTTTATAGTAGGCTGAGTTTAGGCTGGACCAGCAAACAATGGTAATTCTTTGAGAAACTATTTCTCAGTTGCGAATTGAATTTGAAGAATGTGCAAAAGATCCCACAAAAACCTGGAAAGTACTGGTGTCTAGTGGAATCTCTGATGCCAGTCAACAGCAGGCATGAGTCCTGTATTCCTTTCCAATCCATAGGCATTTTCTCTTCTGGGTCTCTAGTTTTCTTACTGTTTTTTTTTTTTTTTTTAATAAATATATCTGTCCAATCCGTCCAATTCCATTTCCCTAAATCATTCTGAAAGGTGGTCGTTTAGATGGGGAAACATTCTTGTCTTTTCTCTGGAACAGTAGCTTTTGCTTACATTAGTTCCTGAATAAAATGGCCAAGAGTTTTAAAACTTTAAATCCTAATGATCAGATTCTGCCAGCTCTGTGGGTTAAGTTTGCTCTAATTTTTGGCTGCATCATTTTCTAGACAGATGTATCAACTCACGTCTGTGGCATACTGACAAATAAAACGTTGACATTGTCAAAATTAAATTCCCAGAGCAAGTCCCTTAACAAC
This sequence comes from Potos flavus, assembly GCA_028534135.1. Lineage (NCBI taxonomy): Eukaryota > Metazoa > Chordata > Mammalia > Carnivora > Procyonidae > Potos > Potos flavus. Next base: position 6,732,159 of record CM052886.1, on the reverse strand, counting down.
AACAATAGAAATAAAGTTAAAACAAAGCAGCTCTCATTTAGAAATGAAGAGAAAAAGTGGCTTAATTTTATGGATCCAGAAGTGATGACACCAGGTAGCAATGGATTGGGTGCTAACAGCACAATATCTGATAAACAATGGCTAAACAGGTAAGAGAATTGCTTATCTCACTCATCAATAAACTCAGGAGCAGAGAGGCTAACCAGGTTCTTCCCATTTTTCTAGTCTGCCATCCCAGGCCGGGCCATCACACCCAGGCTTGTCACCTCATGTTCCAAAATGGCTGCCGCATGGTTAGATGTCATGTTGACATCCCACAGTGGGGAAAAACAGGAAGGTACAAAAGGTCAAAAGCACAGGACAGCGGATTCTGACCCCTTTATAACGCTTTCCTGGAAATGATAGCAGTAACTTCCTCGTATGTGTCATTGGCTAGAATGGATCGCATGACCACCCATGGCTACTGGGAAGGCTGGAGGATCATGAATATTTAGCATCCCAGTTTCTATTGTGGAGGAAGGCAAGGGAGGAAGAAGCCAGAAATGGATCTGCCATGACACTTTCTGAATTCAGTGCAAGTTTTAAACTGTCATAAATTAGTTGGGAAACTGGCCATTCTTGAGTGAAACTAACAAAAATTCAACTTAAAACATCTCAGAAGACATCTCAAGGGAGAAGGCAGATTCACTTTAATAAGAGTATTCTTTGGGCTTGAGAATTTTATTTTAGTTTTTCCACTTACTGCTTGTTTTAAAACAATTCCTCGCTGCTTCATTTTGTTGTCCATTTTGTGAGTTTTCCTGCTTTATAGATCTTCCCCAAGGTGGCTGACAGGGAGGAAGGAAGATAATGAAAGGGATTAATGTGAGGTAAACTATATTAACAGATATTCTGCCTTTATCTCTTCACCCCACTATCTCCCCCAATACAAATAAACAACCTAGAATCTAGAACATTCTAGGCAGAAATTTCCCATAGGAAGCTATTAACCTTTGCAGGTAATGAGATGGCATTTGAATGACAGCCTTTGTTGGCTGCAGGTGGCCTTGGGTGAGAGCTTGGGTGCCAACTCCTAAGGAGAAAGGGACACAGGAAAGAAAGTACAGCCCATGCAGCATTGGGGCTCTTTCCTTGGGAAGTTCTCATGCTCCGGCAGGAGTGCTGGGCAGCCTGGGGCATGGCCAGCTCATGTGCGGCACTACCCCCCCCCCCACCGCCCCCACCCCCCGTGATCCAGGGAAGCAGTTTACTGAAGCCACATATGAAGATGCCTACTTCTGTGACACGTGGCCACCTGAAACTTGCCTCAGGTGAAAATGCTTGCGCAGTGGCAGTGCTAACTGTCTGGAGAGGACAGAAATGCACTCAGACAAACTCTACTTAAGTTTGGCCAGTGGCATGAGTTTTGAGATTTGGATGGCTTCACCATTTGAGCTGATGGAGAAAAAATGTGATTCACAATTGTGTTCAGTGACCATCTAGTGCCCTTATAAGCTCATTGGCATGTACGCCTGTGAATTTGGCCATTTATCCAGAATAAAATGATGCTTTGTTGTGATCAAAACACTGGAATATGCCTGAGGGTTTGGGGACAAGGGCAGGGAACTTCAGGCTGGGAGAGGTGAGCAGAGCACTCACCGAGCCTAGTGGCCTCGCTCATCCCTCTGTTCATTAGGAAACTCTGCGGGCAGTGAGGGCCAGGGTGCTCCAGCCACGCACCAGAGCTGCCCGGGGCATTCTGAGTCTTCCGGTTCCTCACTCTACTTGTGCACGCCCTCAATAGGTGAACGTGACAGGACACGGTGGGCATGGGGGTGGAACCCAGTAGCATGGGGTGCGCATCGTGACGAGGGAAGAGAAATTGGGTTTTGAGGAATGCAAGCCAGGGGTAAAGTCTGGAGAGCCTGGTTGCCCTCGATCTCCCGAAGGACCCGGGACATCTGCTTGCCTTGGTGTTTCTCTCTGACACGAGGACAGTGCTGCGTGGCTTCTCCGTGGTGGGGTCAGAGGTTCTGTTTGCAAAGTTCTTTCAGCTCTGTGGAGTGCTTTTTAAGTTTAAAGACTCCAAAGACCTAGACTTCCAGACCTACGTTTTATTTTTTTAAGCAGTTATCCATAGAGAACCATGCCAACTGTGGAAAACACTTTTATTGAACCCCATTCATATTGTGAAATGTCAGAAGAGGAGCCAGGCCATTATTTTAATACTAAGACTATGTCTACCCAGCCCTAGTCTTCCAGGTGGAAAATGCCGTTAACTGTACGTAGATTTTACTCATATCAGTTTTACTTCACACCGTTGCGAAACAACCAGTATTTGCCCTGTTTTTGTTTTTTTTTGTTTTTGTTTTTTGGTTCTTGTTTGTTTTTGAGGGGAGCATCATAGTTATTTGGCAAATATAATTCCAACCATTTGACAAATTATTAAAACTTGGCGGGGTGTTCCGGTGTTTTGCCCATGTGTTGCCAACCATCTGGATGTTTCTACATGTGTGACTATTCATTTGCTGTCTGGTATCTTCTGGACAAAGGCCGAATTTTTCCACCTTCCCTTGGAATTATAGTCTCAAAGGTGTAGATCACGTTGATTCGTAACCACACCTCCTCGGCCAGTGTACATCCTAACCTTTTCTGGCTTATCGATTGGATTTTTGGTCAAACACTCATGGTTGCAGCAAGATCTGTGTTTTCTTCATTTCAGCCTGGGAAGTATTTGGCGGTTTCCAGTGGAAAGTAAAACTTGCATTTCAAACAAAAACGAAGTAGGGAGACTTAACTAAACATGAAGGTTTTGTTGCATTAAAGAGCAATCCTTAGTATACTTAAGAAATAATTTTAGAATTTTTGGGGTTTTAAGGGACTAGTTTATTTCAAAAGCTCTTAACGTTCCTTTGGGGGTTTCCTTCTTAACCAAGGTTGTCCGCTCCTCTCCTCAGCATCGACTGCCAGACTGGGTGGGCTGCACGGAGCCCTCAGCTAGAAATGGCAGCCATCCCTGGCTGGCATTTGCCTTAATTTTTGGGGGGGGTGTGTCTGCACACTGGCAGCCTTTTGTGACTAAGTGTACTGGCTACTGGGGTAGCTTCAGAAAGTTATTTTTGACTTTCATTGAAGATCTTGATTAATCCATCAGGGTCTGACTGCAAGTGGCCAGAACCCCAACTTGAACTCATTTAAGTCGCAGAATTCATTGCTTTGTGGAGCTGTATGTTCGGAAGTGTGGGGGGTTCAGCTGGCCTTAGGGGTTGAGCCCAGGAACCAGGGCTCTAACAGCCCCTGGACTCTCTCTCCATTTCTGGTTTCTTCTCCGCGTGACATGAGAGTTGTCACTAACAATTCTAAGATGCTCCCGCTGCAGCCTCATGACTGGAAAGCAGAGGCGGTGCCCAGGGTCTGGCTCAGGTTACAACGATGCCACTGAAGTCTCCAGAGCCGTCTGAGCTCACATGAACAGAAGTCCGTTACCACAACTGGGGGAGGCTTCATCGGATAGACAAACAGAGTAGGTGTTTTTTACACTGCACATGTTGGATTTGCTGGCTTATGGAGGTTGGAGGGTCTTGGGGCTCTTTAAGAATTTAGGCAGGTGGAAGGCTTC
>CM052886.1:6627118-6728061 GCA_028534135.1 Potos flavus | reverse complement strand
TCACAGTCCTCAAAGCATGATTTCTCCATGAATTGTGTCCATTTTGGATTACTTTTACCATTGATTCATTTTATCAACTGATTCTGAACTTCCCTTCCTTTTATTCTGAGAAATAGCCCTTCACGGAATTCTCTTTCTAGGAATTTTTTTTTTTTCATATTTTAAAACCATATTTTATTGTATTTTGATGAGATGTTAAATTCTCAAAGTTTTATTATAAATTGTACTAAGTTATTTTATGACATGAAAAGTTATTTATGCTATAAATTTTTTGAAACACAATGCCTACAATAAACTGGTATGGAATAATTGCATCATATTTACGTATAATATGCATAATATATATTTACGTATAATACGCATAATATAATTTACGTATAATACGTACGCATAATAACGTACGTATTTTCGTTCGTTGTGGCTATGCCCGTACACTTACGGACGGGTGGCGATGTCTGAAGCAAGGCAAAGAGACGTGAGATAGGGAGTTTCGCTTCAAACGTGTTCCATTTGGAAGTCACATGGGACTGTCACGTAGGCAGAAGGGACTGTTGGTCTGGGATGGTTAGGCCAGCGCTGGACATGTAGCGGTCATTGGTTTAGCTACAGTAGCCTGTGTAGCATCCCACACTCCCCTCCCCAAAGCCGTCCTGGGATGGGCCTTCCTTTCTTTTCTGGAACCCAGGCCAGTTTTTTTTCAGAGCCTTTATGCCTCTCAAGGAGCAGAAGGAGGTCTGGTGTGAGATATGAGTCCTTGAACACATCTGAACCTACAGTGAGTAAGATGCCAGAGTGGGGAGGTGAGCAGGTGTGGCGTCAGGCCCCTGTCCACTGTGAGAAATGAGCCCCGCAGGTGTTGGTCAGGCCAGCCTGGCCCTGGGAACCTAGCTCTGGCATCCCGAGGGCATTCGTCAGCCCGGGAGGACCCCTTCAAGTCACTCTGCAGAAGCTGAAGACCTAACAAGGACAGACATTCCAGAGTCATTGGAATTTTGGTCTCCATCCTTGAGCAGAAGTGGATCCACACTTTGACCCTGGAACTAAACTGGCCTCCTGGAGCCCTCTTGGATAAGACCGGAAGCTGGGAGCTAGACCACACTAACAACACTAGGCGCTTGCTGTGCCCTTATTGTCTGTTCCCAAACAAACCAGCAGAGGTCTCATTGGAGCCATGGCGCCCAAACAGCCAGCCTGGCAGTCGCTGGGTATCCGAAAGGTCACCAAAATACCATTGCCATTTGGTACTTGGCAAAATATCCTTGAATGTGGGTAATGTTCACTGGCACGAACAATGGAAGTGACTTTCTCATGGTATGAAATTGCTGGAGTCATAGCAGACTCGACTAGCTTCCTTCTGTCTGGAGCATCTTAACCATCGGCTCCATTCAAAGACTCCTTGAATGGGGAGAAATGGGAAAAGACATGGGCAGGAAATTCTTTGGACTTAACCTAACATCCCTTAGGCTGCCGCTTAAGCTCATTTCCTCATTTTGTTTCCTGGGGAGAAGGAAAAAACAGCTTGTCAGAGCCCTAACCTGTCACGGAGGCTCTGTGAGGTCACCTCTCCGCGTTCCCTCTGTTGGGCACAGAATTCCTGTTGTCTTGACTTTGGGTTTGTCCTTTTTCCTTTTGAGGGAGGCAATTTGTGGGATTTACAGCTTTAAAGGATGTACCCAGTATCATCTTTATCAGACAAGAGTACGGAAAACTATTACAAAAGGTTATGTGCGGCATTTATCTAGCAGAGAGGGTGGTCTGGTCTAAATTTCTAAGAACAATTCGAATAAATCAGGAATCACTCTGTCCCATTTCATCCTTATGCTCCCAGAATACTGATCCCACAACACGGACCCAGAATGCAGTCTGCAGACCTGGAAACCAATTTCACAGCCTTTATGCTTCGACTGCACATTTAAGGAATGAAATCAGGAGATCTACAAAACGATCATCAGGAATAGAACATACTGTCACATTTCTAGTCCCAAGAAGAAGCTTTCTGTCAAGTAATTCAGGTGCGCACACATTGATTTGTGCCTGCGCAGACTGGTTGTTCCTCAGCTAGATGCTGGTTTGATGAGTTCGCTGAGAGTGAGGGGCTCCGGGTGGGGCTGGTATGATGGCACAGACAGCTCTCTATCTACCCCCCTCTTCTTCTCGTCCTCCAATTCTTTCTGAGCAGGCACAGATTATATTCACCAGGAAGCATCAAAGATGACACAGTTTGAAATATCAAAGTAGATAACAATCCAGGGAGTGAAAATATCTGCTAATCAGGCCACCATATGGTTTGTTTAATGGACCCAATTTGTGTGTGTTGGGAGGAGGGTGGGAGGAGGAGTCATGGTAGATTGGCCTCAGGTCTTTGGAAAACCTTAAATTCAGGGTAGATCTTATGGAGACTGACTGTAAGGCTGCCTTGAAAGTGTGATTTCCAGGTCTCCGAGAGGCCTTTTTGTTTGTTTGTTTTTTGTTTTAATTTAATTTAATTTTTTCAGTGTTCCAAGATTCATTGTTCATGCACCACACCCAGTGCCCCCGCCGTCCCCTCCCCTCCAAAACCCTCAGTTTGTTTTTCAGAGTCCACAGTCTCTCATCTAGGGGCTTTTGTTCACAAATGACCTTCATTAGGCAACTCTCTGAGGCCTAAGATGTCACTATTAGAAAAGTCTTTGGTCTTAAGTTTTGTCATAAGAATGCAAATGTCCCTGAGAGAGCACATCATCCGCTTCTTCCATTCCTTCCAGAGAGGAGGGAGGATGAGGACACCCAGCACAAGGTGCCATGATGTTGTATGAGGGGCAGGAGTGCCCCCCAGAGAGGAAAGTGGCACGGTGGAAGAGATGGTAAATCCAACTCTGGAGGCTCGCAATTTGTTTTAGAACGGTGGTGGCTTCCTAAATTAGTTAATTTTCGATAGCAGTGGTCACAGGTCATATCTGGGCAGGAACGGATTCTGAGGGTCTGTGAGCTGGGAGGGGGAGAGCTGGGCTTTGGAATTGGACGAAGCAGGGCTCGCATTTGGCTCCAGCTCTGGTGCAGCTGTGTGACTCTGGGTGAACCTTGACCTTGCTCCCGGCCTTCTGTCCTCGTCTGGAACATGGAGGGAGTAAATGACACCCCCCAGGTGGTGTGTGCTCTGAGCACCTCATGTAAGGCTGGGTTAGGTGCTCAGAGCAGTGGGCGGTGGGTGGTAGACGCTCCATAAACCCCCTCCTCCCGTCCATCACCCTCTCCCGTTTATATTTACTGTCGCACACCATATGGCCTCTCTCTCGGCCTACAAATGCTGGCTCAGGCAATTATCAAGTTGAGACACACTGACGGTACTTGATCATTGGCAAGAGGAGAACAAACAAACTCAAGCACAGACACAGTTGGAAGCTCCGATTGTGTAAGCACAGTGAAATGATAGTCATTAGGGTTTGACCACCCAGAGGTATTTCCCCCTTGCCCTTCTTTACTTTGCGTATCTCCTTGCGTATGCTCCTTGAAGGTTTGGAATGTCCCCCCACATGCTGGGCTGATGGAATTGTTTGAAGGTGGATTCTCATGTGAGTTGGAAGCCCTTCTGGGCTGTGTCCAAGGATATCGATGCAAAGCAGGGCTGCGAACAATGAGTATATTTATAAACTGTTCTTTTCTGATTATCAGTAATGAAAGTCAATCATTTTCAGGCCTAGGCAGTTTTGTACTGATTGAATCACGAGCGCCCAAGGGAAAATGTGACAGTGCTTGGGGGTCACCGGCCTCTTGTTTTTGGCTGTCTGTCCAGGAACTAACTTTCCTTAAGGGAGACTTGGAATTGAACTGTAAAGAAAATGTCATTCGCATATTCATTCATTTGTTTTCTTCCTTGGGAGAATCGCCCAACCATAAGCATCCCTTTGCAGTTTTGGGGGGAATCTCGCTTTGCTCTTACACACCTTTCAGTTGGTGTGAAATACTGAATTCCTGGGACTGATTGCTGCTGTTGGGGGAAATAGGGATCACAACTAGAAAAAGCTGGTTAGTCAGATGGCAGAGAAAGAGGAGAGGTTTTGGTAGTGAAGCCTTGGGGGAAAGAAAGGGAACTGAGAGAAGGGCACTCCGGTCCTCTGGCTAAGTAAGTCCTGGAAGGTTTCTCCTGGGTGAGGAGGGAGGGGTACATGAGAATTATTGAAGGGTAGCCATGATTGCTAGTAAATGCCCAGAAAGTCACCGACGTGCTGTGTGTCAATTTCCTCAACTCAAAATTTTGCGGAGAGCGCTAGGTTTCTTGTCTATGATTTCTCCCATTGTGGGTTTATGGGACCCTCATCCCTAGAACTGGGGAGGGGAGGCTTTGTGGGCTTTGGTTCCTGCCTGGAGTCTGACAACACGCTTTTGTCTCCAAAATAGGCACTTTTTCTTTACTGCTTTGAAATCATCAGATTCATTCTCTTCTTTTCCATTCCTTGGAGTTCTATGAGTGGGGCCATATGAGTTCTCCTTTTTCATCGTTTTACTCCTGAGGCAGTGGGGCAATTTGGGGGAGGGACGAGTGATGTACGCCAGCGTCATCTGTGCTTATGGTGTTCAGGATTTTCATCCGGTCTTAAAATCATATACTAACCAATCCACGTGTCGTCACAAAACATTCCTTCCCCTTTCCTCTTCCATGAGGTTCCAAACTCATTTTTTTTTCCATGTTACTCAGTTTAAAGGTTTCTGGGTTTCTTAGATTACTTTTCTCTTTCTGAGAGGCGCTTGCATCACTGAATAAACAGTTTCAGATCCAGGTTTGCCTAAAATTTGTTTGACTGTTGTGTGAATGTTTAGCGTCTATTTATATTATGCAATGTTGCAGGATCCGTTACAATGTGAGCTGAGAGATTTTGTTTGACAAAATGTTACGTTTTGTTTGGGTTATTTTTCAAAATCAAGAATACGTTTATTCTTTATAACTGAAGATAAAAATGTAATTGTGCTTCTTAATAATTGTTTTTCTTCTTCTGGGACAAAATATGGAAACATTTAAATTAGCTCTATGTAGATGAACCAGAGGCTTACCTCCCTTTTAAGGTGTTGATGATCTTGGTTTGTTTTCTTTATGGAAATGAATGCTTTGGATACAATGGATAGTCTTCCTCATCATGACAATTTTATGTTGTTCTTTTTGGAGGTATTTTAAAGATCATCCAACTGTACCTTACGGAATACTAAGAGCTTATTTGATATATGAATGCCTCTGGAGAGTATGTCAAATAATGAATTCGTTATTCCTGCACTGGCAAGGCAACATAATCAAGCCAGAGAATGCCTAGAGTTTGTTTTGATTTGTTTCACTTTTGTTTTAAATTTACCACCCACCGTTATCCAAAACACATAAAAGCTTGCGGGTTTGATATGTTTGTTTTGCTCTATGCTGTAACGATGTTCAAACAGGACTATCTTTAACTAAGTCTTTAGGACCAGACAAATTAAAAGTCATTTGCTCTTTTGATAACGATATCAGAGAACATTGGAAAAAAATTCCTTTTCACAATCTGCCGTTCCCATAAGTTGATAGTTGCGCTGTTTGCATAGCGGACCACCCACTGAAGCCAAGGCACGTGAAACTGCTGTCCACTAAAATGGGCCTGAAAGTCACGTGGGACCCACCCAAAGATGCTACCAGTAGACCCGTGGAGCATTACAACATTGCCTATGGGAAGTCACTGAAAAGTCTTAAATACATCAAGGTGAATGCTGAGACGCACTCCTTCCTTATTGAGGATGTGGGTAAGTGACACTCTGGTCTTGTTCCCAGTCAGAACTAATTGTACACCAACATTCTCAGTTCCCTTCTTAGGTAGGATGGCTGTTTGTGAGACATAGTGTGGCTAGGCTCCAGGAACCTCATGGTTCTTTGGGAACAGGTAGCCAAGGTCATGGGGCTGTTGCTTAACCTTTATCTTGCCCCTCGGCTTCCTCATTCTGCATTTCAACTCAAGTATTTCTGGATAGCTCTCCAAATGGATGTAGGAAACCAGTTTGTAGTTTCTGAATGTGCTTTCGGAAAACATGTCGGTCCTTTGTTTGTTGTGCAGAAACTTAACTACTTTGTAGACTAATCTTGAGATTTCTAATTTATAAACCAATTAGAGATTGCTCAAATAATATGTCCCTGTGAGGGTGTGTGTGATATGTCACTTAGCCACATCTGGTTTGAAGACGTGACATTCTCCCCATTAAAGTTGGTTCTGGAAGTCCGTAATATTTAAAAATTTTCCTAAATATATTGTTTTATAAGTGCAGGTGTAGGTGGTTTTGAACTTAGGCTTTGAGCTGCTTCCGTGGGATCCTCTATCATTTGCTTTTTTGATCCTACGAGCCTGAAACTCGCATTTATTCTACAGCCCAACCTCGTGATGGATCGTAAGGAAGTAACAGAAGTCAGCATCTCTGACAACCAGGCCTCCCTGTGCCAGGTTACCATTTTCCTGCCTTCCTATAGTGGATCAAAATCAACTCATGGCTTCTCAGATTCCTGGCCATAGTCTACACACTTACTCCCTCTCCACCTCCTACATTATAATGTTAGGCTTTCTGAGTAATGGAGCAGAAAGTGTATAGAAGGGACATGAAGGGAGCCAGATTTCCTTCTTCATGGTTCCAGCTAAACATGCATTTCTCTGACTCCTTTCCACATCAGTATGGCCCTACAAAGACCGACAGCGAGATTAAATGGAGGTTCTGTTGGACCAGAGGCACGAACAGGGTCATCTTTGCTTGTTCAAACCTTAAGTTGTTATGATCGCTGCAGAGAAGAAAAACATGCAAAAAGAGAGCCCTAGAACTCACTGAAAAACAGAGTGTCTCCCAAGTAACTCACTGATGAGTTAGCGGGAATCAGAGACGTGTGGATTAAATTTCTTTGAAATACGAATAACCTCAGAATGAAGAGAGAAAGTGCCTGGCGAAGCATGGTTTTCCACGTGTCTGGCCGTAGAGAGCATTTCCCAGTTGGTCCGGCAGGCCGTGTCAAACCTGAAATGCCACCAGGCCCTGCCACAGTCAGACAGAGGTCTTACCGACCTCGAGCACAGCAGGGATGCTAGATGGCATCACTGTGTCTCTCTTGTTGGGCCTCTGGCTTGAGAACCGAAGTTCCGTTACAGGAACACTCAACACCTTGAGAAATGTACAGACGCTTCTTGCCTTTGACACAGCTAACCCTTATCTCTCCAGGAAGTTGGCATCTTCACTTACCTTTCACAGTAATTCATCTTCAGGAAAACCAGCATTATTGGAGTTTTCCTTTCTGCAGTTGCAAATTCAGGGCTCAGTCACCCGGTAACATGGCCTCTTGGTTTCTCTTCCCGTCCCACCGACTTCAGGAGCTCAGCCAAAGAGACCATGGCTATTTGAACTTGACCCCTAGATACAAGTCAAAGTGAAGCCCAGTTATTTCAAGATTAGCATGTCCAAGTTTCCAACAGCTGTTTCTCTAGGTTTTTGTTGAAATGGTCAAAGACAACATGCAGACCTAGTAAAGAGAGTATTTTATTATCATAAGGAGAAAATTTCATGAAGCTTTATGTATTGCAATGAAGATTTCCCATGTGCTAAATTTTATGAGTTACCCTGACATTTTCTTTCTATTTGTTGGAGATTTCTGTTTGAAGCTTCCAGGGGGAGATATTATTTGCAGTGACTGACGCCGTAGGCTATAAAACACCTAGTTAGTGGATGATGCGTTCTTATTTCGTACATTAATTTCACATTAAAAAGCTCAAAAGCCATTTCTGTTGACTGCTTATGCATCCAGGTTCATTAGACATGCCATGTACTTGGTACTAAATAAATTTTGTGTTCTTTGGGTCAGGTGTAGTTTCGTTGCATGAGAGGAATGATAGTGATACTGATTCAAAAGAGAGAGAAAGCTGTAGTTAGACTTGTCGCGTAATTCAGATTTTTATATTTGGTTACGTAAGGGAGACAGTTAGTGCATCAAACTGTCATTCTTGGAGATTGAAATGGTGGCTTGATATAAACCGTATGTTTCAGAGCCGGGGGTAGTGTACTTTGTGCTGGTAACTGCAGAAAACCACAGTGGAGTGAGCCGTCCAGTTTACAGAGCTGAAAGCCTGCCTGGTAAGTCTTACCTAGAATTGGAGGCTGTATTTTTGTTACTTCGATGGGGAGAAACATCCCTCTTTGCTTTCTCAGATCTATACACATTTAGAATCTTTAAATTAGAGTTCCTGAGCAAGAATGACTTGTAGAGCAAGTTGAAAGGTGGAAAACGAGGAGAGACTTATTCCTTCTTTTAAAGTAATTTGAATGTAGGTCGTTAGTGTTTTGTCCTAAATTTTTTGAGTACTCATTAGAGTAAGCCACGTGCAAAAGACCAAAAAGATGTGTTGTCCAGAAAGCTTAGGTGCCTCGTTACTCATGTGGCCTGAGCGGACCCTTCTTAGGACTGTCGAAAAGACCACCAAACGTATGTGAGGGCTGCCCTGAAATGTGGAAAATCCAGTCGTCCTCGTTTCTAACTATGAAGTTGCGTTTTCCTCATTTAGGAGGTGAATGGATCCAGATTGATGGTTTCCCCATTAAGGGTCCAGGACCATTTAATGAAACCGTCACAGGTACTATGTGCTCCTTTGGTTCATGTCTGCACTGAAGCACCGTCTCGCCAGAGGGTCGTGCTTCTGTCACACACATGTGCTTACCAACCTTCATTTAGTTCCCATCGCTAAACTAACACACGCGCCCCACGGTTTTGGTCGATCTGCTCTGCACCTGATGGCCCGGACTGCCGCCCGTGTTGCTCGTTTCTCACCGTTCTTCCATGTTCTGGCGTGGGGAAGTGTCTGCGTCTACATCCGGGGATACTGTTGCACTGCTAACAGGCAAATATGGTGGTTGAGATGGCAGCCCTGGCCCGATGAGGCTGTTTACAGCTCTGTTCCCGGTGGATGGCGTAAACGAATGGGATCCACCAAGAAGTGGCTTTTATTGGCAAATAATATGACATCAAGTCTTTCTCTCTGTTCTTACGAGCATGGGATATTTTGTGATATGTTAGAGCACCTGCCTTCCATCTCTGCTCCATATTTGTATATATGTCTGTTTTATCATTTGGATGTTGATGTTGTCTAGTCATACTGTTCTACTTGTTGAGAGAAGTGTTTACATTTCTTGTATTTTTTGAATATATTTAATTAATGGTGAAAAAATAATGCAAAATGAATGCAGTTATTTTGGAGTGTGGCTGGATAATATCCCAAAGGCAGTATGGCGAGGACCTGTATTCTATTTTCATGAACGATGTTTTTAAGTCCGCCGATCTGGTGGTGGTGTTGGGAGGAAGGTGAGTACTTTGAAACCAATGAGCATAATCAACTTCTCAGGTCAGCTTTGATGGGTGGAGGCAGTTCCAAAGTCCCCTTTCCACAGAAAGGGGGTAGAAAAATGAAACAACCTGAAAAGGAAGCTGGCTTTCAAGGAAAGGTGATATGCTTTTGTTTTAATATGTTGGACTTGCGGCGACCATGGGGTGTTGGAAGGGAGACATCTTGGAGGTGATTGGAGGCAGGGAGATGAAAGTCAGAAAAGAAAATTAAGGGGCAGGCATGGATTCCAGAGTCATGCTCCAGAGTGAGTGGAAGCTGAGAGAGAGGATGAGGATGACAGGAGGGACAAGAGCAAAGGGCCAAGATCAAAACTGAGAGAATGATGACAGTGAGGAGTAGCTGAGATGGTACGACACCTAGGAAATGTGCAAAAATAGGCAAGGGTATTTATTCCAAGATTGTCCAGCCTGAAGAAGAGTATGTAAACTTTACTGACAGATGTTCAGTGCCTTGTATTGGAATCTTGTATTTTAAATGACTATTTTATTTTTTATAATTTTCTGATAAAGTTTTCTGAATGACAGTGGTTTTAGAACAAGTAATTTTCTTTTGCTTTTTCTTAAGTAATTTCTTATGCCTTCTTTAATAAAAATGTGTGTGTGTGTGTGTATGTGTGTCTGTGACCTTTCTGAGTGAGCACTGGGTTACGGAAACACTGGGAACTGGGACTCACAGACAATCATGCTCCAACTCATTATTGTTTTTGCATACTGTGAAATCGTTTAATCTCTCTCTGTAGGTGACTTTGTATGCCCTAGTTACCAGAGAGCACTCTTCTGTAATATATAATGCTATATTTGTTTTACATTATGATAAAAAAGATACTGGAAGAAATTGCTAGCTGAAACTATTTCCAGCATATTGTATAAAGCAGAATTTTTTCTTTTAAAAAAATTAATACCAGAAAGCACAGACTTGGTTATAATGCTCCAGAAAAAAATTACATTTCATTGGTAATAAAAATAATAAGAATAATTTATGAGAAATTATCAATAAATGATCAGCATGCATCTATGCCTTTTTTTATAAGGCGTGGAAAATAGGCTATGCTACTGTTCGGAGGAATGGTTAAATAAATGACAATCCCATTAAACAAAGTAAGTATTTTGAGTTCCAGGTATCTTCATTTAAAGGAAGGGATTTGTCCTCAAAATGTAGACATTGGCATTGGCTCCTGGTGGAAGGCCCCAGGGGTTCCCTTTAGTGATTTGACCGGTAACATCTCATTTTCTTTGAGTGTTTTATTTGAAACCAGAGGAAAATCTATCCTTTCGCTCTGCTGGAAACAGTAGTTTCAGTTCAAATTCCGGAAGGCCTCTTTTTGAGGGGGAGACCTATCTTGACCTCATTGTCTTTCACTAATTATTAGATTCATTCATTCAGTGCCATTGGCTTTCCAGAGGCAGGTCTGGATGCTATAGATACAATAGTGGGTAAGACAAGCAAGGGTTTGCCTTAATGAAGACTGGGTTCTAGTGGGAAAGAAAGGCAATAAACATGTAAGCAAAAAATAACGCATATAATCTGTATTAGTTTGTGAGGGCCGCTATAAAAAAATACCACAGAGGGTGGCTGCAACAGCAGATGTTTGTTTTCTCTCACAGTTCCAGAGTCTGAAAGTCCAAGATCAAGGTGTCAGCAGGTTCGATTTCCGGTGAGGCCTCTCTTTGGCTTGTCTTTCCTTTGCGAGCACACATTCTTGGTGTCTGGATGTGTCTCTGAATTTCCTCTCCTTAAAGGACTGGCTGGTGAGCCAAATGGGAGTAGGGCTCACCCCCCATGGCCTCATTGGAACTTAATCGCCTCCTAAAAGGCTCAGTCTCCAAAGACAGTCACATCCTGGGATAATTGGGGGTCAAGATTTCAACATATGAATTTCCGGGGGACACAATTCAGCCTGTAACAGAATCATAAATTCTTTGAAAAATGAACACCACTGAGATATAGACTAAGCCAAGTAGGGGAGCCCGGGAGGCGCTAAGATGGCGGCACCAGGCTGAGATGGTATGGGGACCACTGGCCAGTGTGAGCACGAGGAGGAGGAGGAACACGGCAGGCCAACTCGAGTGATTCTCAGACTAGTCACTCGTCCAAATCTGAAAACCCTTAGGACTCGGAAAGTAGAAGGACTAAGCAGAACTACCACTCTGGCAGAAGTTTTGGCTTTGGCTTTGGGTAGCTCGTGTTATATCTTTTAGTTAGAAAGTTTTTTTTTGTATTTCAATGTGAAACCCCTCCCGTTGAGATATAAACCCATATCCCTTTGTTTTGTCTCCTGGGAAGAGAGGTCCCCAATCCGTTCAGATATTGCAATCTTATTATTTACCTTCCCTGCAGATTTCTTTTCTGAAGTTGTTTTAGCTTTTTATTTCTGTGACCGGATGTGGGGTCATCTGGTCTGTGCCGAACCAGACACTGGGGGCAGAGCAAGACCGTGGCCCAGCTCTGCTTCCAACCAACCCAGGGACTCGGCGCACAGGTCATTCTGCTTTCACCAGGCTCTTATCTAGAAAATTTTAGTTCTCAATAGGATCATGTGTATTTTTAATAAGGTGATGGTTTTCTAAAAATCTAGTAGTTCGTGCTGTCCTTAACCTATGGCGCCCAAACTAGATATAATACTGAGATAAAGGTCTGTTTTTTGCCTCAGATTTTCTTACATTATATTTTAGTCCACGAAGTTTGCTCATTTTTTAAACAATTATATTATAGCTCCGACTTGAGTTTACAGTGTTCCTTGGCCATTCTCAACCAACGCTGGCATACCTGCGCCATTCTCTGACCTCCAGGTTGCTCCCCGAATACAAATAACGTGTTAGCGCTCGGCTCATAATGGTCTGTCCACACTGGCGTCCTCCATGATGGTGGCCCACGTGACATCCTCACCCCGTGGTTTCCAGCTGCCACCACCTGCTGCCTGGGGTAGAGTCGCTCCTCTCCACAGTCATTTCACTTTTTCAACTCTCTCACTGTCCTCAGCCCCCTTTTGGATCTACTCAAGCTTTGGGTCCATAGACCCTTCCCATTTCCACAGTCTAGAGCTGTCTCCTGGGTCATTTCTTGTCTTTCCCGGTCCTGCTCATGACAGCTCGGCAGCTCGCCTGACCATGGGATGGCCTCAGCAACCTGTTAGGCCCTATACCTAGCCTCTACCTCCCTGATTTCCCTCCTGCATGTGAATCGATGAGCCTTGGGTGAGAAGCAAAGAACTAAGCTGATCTGTACCTTTGTGACTCCTTCCAGCTGGCCTGCTAACTCCAACTGGGTCCTCGGCGCTGCTTGGCAATTGTTCTCTGTGTCCTCAGGTCACTTCCTTTCTTCCATGGGTTGGCAGGTCCAAAATATTGCCGCTTTGCTCAAGCTCCTTCCTCCTGCTCTCCTCTTGCTTCTAGCCTTGCTTCCTGCCTCCCTTCGAAATCATCAGTGTGACACGGCTCCTCTTCTTTCCCGTGACTTCCGAACCCTCATCTCCCTTTCCTCCCTTTGGCTCTGAGGGGAACTGCTGTCCCCATGACTTCACATATGTGAAGCTGTTTTGCACACATGGTCAGACCCGAGGGCAAGCCTGGGTTCGGGTCCATCACGGAGCCCCACTACTCTCCTCGGTGCCTGCCTCAAAAGGCTGATTAAACCACAGTTTGGCATCTTTATTCCTTCCCTGGCATCCTTTCATGGGAAATACCTATGGTCATATGAGAAATGGATATTTCATAATCTAAAATTATGAATTCTGGCCTTTTCTATCAATAGTTCATCAAAATGAGCACTGACCTTCAGGTATACCTTCTTGCCAATTTATTTAAATGTGACTGATGTGGAGAGTGGAAATTCTAACCCTAGTGTCCTGCGATGGGCCCTTTCCCGACCTGTTGACTTGGGAGCATAGTCACCGTCAGGCTGTACTCACCATCCTGTCCACTCCCGCATGGCTGGCCAGGGCTGCAGCTCCAGCATATTCCTGGATCCAGATTCCTCAGCTGTGAAATGCTGGGACTTGATGGAAAGGTTCTAGTCTCCTTTCTAAGAACCACCTCAGTTTTATTCTAAGGTTCTAGGGTTCTTTTCAGCTTGGAAATTTTGTGAATTTAGGACACGAAGTGCATTGATTCCACCACTTTTATTGGGTGATTTTAAATGTCGCAAGTGATTGGGAACCATTTGTAGTACTGAGAAATAGCTCTGTGCCTTTTTCTCCACTCCTTTGACTGTTTTAGGTCAGCAAAATAAAAAAACGTATTATTAAAGGGAGAAACGCTGAATTGCAGTTCCTAGGTGTTGAATTTGTGCCTGAGCACATGGAAATGCACAGAATAAAGATTGTCTCCAGTGATCCACGGATGCACGTCTCCCAACAGCCCTGTTGTTTGTGCCGCCCACACCCCCTTCTCTGTGTGTGATGGCACAAGCACCACCACGTGAGCCAGGAAGAAGGCCCATTACCAAATTTAGACTGTGGGTGTCACTCTGGGTAAAAGGTGCCAGTGTAGCACACTGCTGGGCACTTGCACACGGTGCTGCTCCCTCCGGGCTCCATCCAATAATGCCAGACTTGTGTGTAAAGTATACCCCAATCCAGAATTTTTAAAGTGATTGTGATCAGATGGTCCTGTTTTCTCACACTGGTTTCTTTTCTTTTCCTTTTTTTATTAACATATAATGTATTATTTGCCCCAGGGGTACATGTCTGTGAATCATCAGGCTTACACACTTCACAGCACTCACCATAGCACATACCCTCCCCAGTGTCCATCACCCAGCCAACCTATCCCTAGCCCCCTACCCACCAGCAACCCTCAGTTTGTTTCGTGAGATTGAGATTCTCTTATGGTTTGTCTTCCTCCCTATCCCATCTTGTTTCATTTTCCCCCCCTACCCCCATGACCCCACGCCCTGCCTCTCAATATCTTCATATTGGAGAGATCATATGATAATTGTCTTTCTCTGATTGACTTACTTCGCTTAGCATAATACCCTCTAGTTCCATCCACATCGTTGCAAATGGCAAGATTTCATTTCTCTTGATGGCTGCATAGTATTCCATTGTCTATATATACCACATCTTCTTTATCCATTCATCTGTTGATAGACATCTAGGTTCTTTCCATAGTTTGGCTATTGTGGACATTGCTGCTATAAACATTGGGGTGCACGTGCCCCTTCGGATCACTACATTTGTATCTTTGGGGTAAATCCCCAGTCGTGCAATTGCTGGGTCATAGGGTAGCTCTATTTTCAACTTTTTGAGGAACCTCCATACTGTTTTCCAGAGTGGCTGCCCCAGCTTGCATTCCCACCAACACTGTAGGAGGGTTCCCCTTTCACTGCATCCTCACCAACGTCTGTCATTTCCTGACTTGTTAATTTTAGTCATTCTGACTGGTGTGAGGTGATTTCTCACTGTGGTTTTGATTTCCATTTCCCTGTGATGTTGAGCACTTTTTCATGTGTCTGTTGGCCATTTGGACGTCTTCTTTGCAGAAATGTCTGTTCATGTCTTCTGCCCATTTCTTTTCTTCTTCTTTTTTTTAGATTATTTATTTGTCAGAGAGAGAGAGAGAGCACAAGCAGGGGAGAAGCAGGCAGAGCAGGCAGAGGGAGAAGCAGGCTCCCTGCCGAGCAAGGAGTCTGATACGGGACTCGATCCCAGGACCCTGGGATCATGACCTGAGCCGAAGGCAGCCGCTTAATGGACTGAGCCACCCAGGCATCCCGTCTTCTGCCCATTTCTTGATTGGATTATTTGTTCTTTGGGTGTTGAGTTTGATAAGTTCTTTATAGGTTTTGGGTACTAGACCTTTATCTGATATGTCATTTGTTAATATCTTCTCCTATTCTGTCAGTTGTCTTTTGGTTTTGTTGACTGTTTCCTTTGCTGTGCAAAAGCTTTTGATCTTGATGAAGTCCCAGTAGTTCGTTTTTGCCCTTGCTTCCCTTGCCTTTGGTGATGTTTCTAGGAAGAAGTTGGCTGTGGCTGAGGTCGAAGAGGTTGCTGCCTGTGTTCTCCTGAAGGATTTTGATGAATTCCTGTCTCACACTGAGGTCTTTCATCCATTTTGAGTCTATTTTTTTTCCCAATTACTTTTATTTTATTTTTTCAGTGTTCCAAGATTCATTGTTCATGTACCACACCCAGTGCTCCATGCAATACGTGCCCTCCTCAATACCCACCACAAGGCTCGCCCAATCCCCCATCCCCCTCCCCTCCAAAACCTTCAGTTTGTTGCTCAGAGTCCACAGTCTCTCATGGTTCATCTCCCCCTCCGATTTCCCCCCATTCACCCTTCCTTTCCTTCTCACGATGTTCTCCATGTATTTTCTTATGCTCCACACGTAAGTGAAACCACATGATAATTGACTCTGCTTGACTTATTTCACTCAGCATAATCTCTTCCAGTCCCGTCAATGTTGAAACAAAAGTTGGGTATTCATCCTTTCTGATGGAGGCATTATATTCCCTTGTATATATGGACTATATCTTCTTGATCCATTCGTCTGTTGAAGGACATCTTGGCTCTTTCCACAGTTTGGCGATTGTGGCCATTGCTGGGCGATTGTGGCCATTGCTGCTATGAACATTGGAGTACATGTGGCCCTTCTTTGTACTGCATCTGCATCTTTGGGGTAAATACTCAGTAGTGCAATTGCAGGGTCATAGGGTAGCTCTATTTTTAATTTCTTGAGGAATCTCCACACTGTTTTCCAAAGTGGCTGCACCAACTTGCATTCCCACCAACAGTGTAAGAGGGTTCTCCTTTCTCCACATCCTCTCCAACATTTTGAGTCTATTTTTGTGTGTGTTGTAAGGAAATGGTCCAGTTTCATTCTCCCACATGTGGCTGTCCAATTTTCCCAACACTATTTGTTGAAGAGACTGTCTTTTTTCCATTAGACATTCTTTCCTACTTTGTTGACGATTAGTTGACCATAGAGTTGAGGGTCCATTTCTGGGCTCTCTATTCTGTTTCATTGATCTATGTGTCTGTCTTTGTGCCAGTACCTAATACTGTCTTGATGATTACAGCTTTGTAATAGAGCTTGAAGTCTGGAATTGTGATGCCACCAACTTTGGTTTCCTTTCTTAACATTCCTCTGGCTATTTGGGGTCTTTTCTGGTTCCATATAAATTTTAGGATTATTTGTTCCATTTCTTTGAAAAAAATTGATGGTATTTTGATAGGGATTGTGTTAAATGTGTAGATTGCTTTAGGTAGCATAGACATTTTCACAATATTTGTTCTTCTAATCCATGAGCTAGGAACGTTTTTCCATTTCTTTGTGTTTCCCTCAATTTCTTTCATGAGTACTTTATAGTTTTCTAAGTACAGATTCTTTGCCGCTTTGGTTGGGTTTATTCCTAGGTATCTTACAGTTTTGGGTGCAATTGTAAATGGGATTGACTCCTTAATTTATTTTTCTTCTGTCTTGTTGTTGGTGTATAGAAATGCAACTGATTTCTGTGCATTGATTTTATATCCTGACACTTTACTGAATTCCTGTATGAGTTCTGGCAGTTTTCGGGTGGAGTCTTTTGGGTTTTCCACATAAAGTATCATATCATCTGCAAAGAGTGAGAGTTTGACTTCTTGTTTGCCGATTCAGATGCCTTTAATTTCTTTTTGTTGTCTGATTGCTGAGGCTAGGACTTCTAGTACTATGTTGAATAGCAATGGTGATAGTGGACATCCCTACTGTGTTCCTGACCTTAGGGGAAAAGCTCTCAGTTTTTCCCCATTGAGAATGATATTTGCTGTGGGTTTTTCACAGATGGCTTTCATGATATTGAGGTATGTACCCTCTATGCCTACACTGTGAAAAGTTTTGTCAAATGCTTTTTCAGCATCAATTGAGAGTATCATATGGTTCTTGTCTTTCTTTTATTAATGTATTGTATCACATTGATTGATTTGCAGATGTTGAACCAACCTTGCAGCCCAGGAGTAAATCCAACTTGGTTGTGGTGAATTATCCTTTTAATGTACTGTGGGATCCTATTGACTAGTATTTTGGTGAGAATTTTTGCATCCTTGTTCATCAAGGATATTGGTCTGTAATTCTCCTTTTTGATGGGGTCTTTGGTTTTGGGATCAAGGTAATGCTGGCCTCATAAAATGAGTTTGGAAGTTTTCTTTCTATTTCTATTTTTTGGAACAGTTTCAGGAGAATAGGTATTAATTCTTCTTTTATGTTTATCTTTAAATGTTTGGTAGAATTCCCCTGGGATGCTATCTGGCCCTGGGCTCTTGTTTGTTGGGAGATTTTTGATGGCTGCTTCAATCTCCTTACTGGGTATGGGTCTGTTCAGGTTTTCTATTTCTTCCTGGTTCAGTTTTGGTAGTTTATGTGTCTCTAGGAATGCATCCATTTCTTCCAGATTGTCAAATTTGCTGGTGTATAGTTTCTCATAATATGTTCTTATAATGTTTGTATTTCTTTGGTGTTGGTTGTGATATCTCCTCTTTCATTCATGATTTTATTAATTTGGGTCTTTTCTCTTTTCTTTTTGATAAGTCTGGCCAGGGGTTTATTCATTGATTTGTTTTACTGTTCTTTTGGTTTCTATTTCATTGATTTCTGCTCTGATCTTTATTATTTCTCTTCTCCTGCTGGATTTAGGCTTTCTTTGCTGTTCTTTCTCCAGCTCCTTTACGTGAAGAGTTAGGTTTTGCACTTGAGATCTTTCTCGTTTCTTGAGAAAGGCTTGTATTGCTATAATTTTCCTCTCAGGACTGCCTTTGCTGTGTCCCAAAGATTTTGAACAGTTGTGTTTTCATTTTCGTTTGTTTCCATGAACTTTTAAAATTCTTCTTTAATTTCCTGGTTAACCCATTTATTCTTTAGTAGGATGCTATTTAGCCTCCATGTATTTGAGTTCTTTCCAACTTTCCTCTTGTGATTGAGTTCTAGTTTCAGAGCATTGTGATCTGAATGTGATCTGAATACATGCAGGGAAGGATCTCAATGTTTTTTGATTGAGACCTGATTTGGGACCCAGGATGTGATCTATTCTGGAGAATGTTCCATGTGCAGTAGAGAAGAATGTGTATTCTGTTGCTTTGGGATGGAATGTTCTGAATATATCTGTGATGTCCATCTGGTCCAGTGTGTCATTTAAAGCCTTTATTTCCTTGTTGATCTTTTGCTTAGATGATCTGTCCATTTCAGTAAGGGGGGTGTTAAAGTCCCCTACTATTATCGTATTGTTGTTGATGTGTTTCTTTGATTTTGCTATTAATTGGTTTGTATAATTGGCTGCTCCCATGTTAGGGGCATAGATATTTACAATTATTAGATCTTCTTGTTGGACAGACCCTTTAAGTATTATATCTATATATCTATACCCTATAAGTATTATCTCTTATTATAGTCTTTGGCTTAAAGTCTAATTTATCTGATATAAGGATTGCTACCCCAGCTTTCTTTTGATGTCCACTAGCATGGTAAATTGTTTTCCACCCCCTCGCTTTAAATCTGGAGGTGTCTTTGGGTCTAAAATGAGTTTCTTGTAGACAGCATATTGATGGGTCTTGTTTTTTTTTTTTTTTTAATCTATTCTGATACTCTATGTCTTTTGATTGGGGCATTTAGCCCATTTACAGTCAGGGTAGCTACTGAAAGCTATGAATTTAGTGCCATTGTATTGCCTATATGGTGGCCGTTACTGTATATTGTCTCTGTTCCTTTCTGGTCTATGTTCCTTTTAGGCTCTCTCTTTGCTTAGAGGACCCCTTTCAATATTTCCTGTAGGGCTGGTTTGGTATTTGCAAATTCTTTTAGTTTTTGTTTGTCCTCGAAGCTTTTTATCTCTCCATCTATTTTCAATGACAGCCTAGCTGGATATAGTATTCTTGGCTGCATATTTTTCTCATTTAGTGCTCCAAATATATCCTGCCAGTCCTTTCTGGCCTGCCAGGTCTCTGGGGATAGGTCTGCTGCCAATCTAATATTTCTACCATTGTATGTTACAGACTTCTTGTCCGTCCTGAGCTGCTTTCAGGATTTTCTCTTTGTCACTAAGACTTGTAAGTTTTACTGTCAGATGATGGGGTGTGGACCTATTTTTATTGATTTTAAGGGGGGATTCTCTGTGCCTCCTGGGTTTTGATGCTTGTTCCCTTCGCCAAATTAGGGAAATTCTCTCCTATAATTTGCTCCAATATACCTTCTGCCCCTCTCCCTCTTTCTTCTTCTTCTGGGATCCCAATTATTCTAATATTGTTTCGTCTTATGGTATCACTTATCTCTTGAATTCTCCCCTCGTGGTCTAGTAGTTGTTTGTCTCTCTTTTGCTCAGCTTCTTTATTCTCCATCATTTGGTCTTCTGTATCCCTAATTCTCTTTTCTGCCTCATTTATCCTAGCAGTAAGAGCCTCCATTTTTTATTGCAGCTCATTAATAGCTTTTTTAATTTCAACTTGGTTAGATTTTAGTTCTTTTATTTCTCCCAAAAGGGATTTTATTTCTCTGGAAGGGGATTCTCTAATATCCTCCATGCTTTTTTTGAGCCCAGCAGTACCTTGATAATTGTCATTCTGAACTCTAGTTCTGACGTATTACTAATGTCCATATTGATTAGGTCCCTAGCAGTTGGTACTGCCTCTTGTTCTTTTTTTGGGGGGGTTTTCTGCCTTGTCATTTTATCCAGGTAAGAATAGATGAATGAGAGAACAAAATACTAAAAGGGTAGCAACAACCCCAGAAAAATATACACTAATCAAATCAGAAGAGCCCTGAAACTGGGGGAGGAAATTGAGGGGAAGAAGAAGAAAAAAAAAAGAAAAAAAATATTAGATTGGTGAATAGAACAGAGCCCCACATTTGATTTGGGGTGTATTTTGGTCTGTTAGAAGAAACTACCTCCCAAAATTTTAAAATAGAACAAAGCCCCACACTTGATTTGGGGTGTATTTTGGTCTGTTAGAAGAAACTACCTCCCAAAATTTTAAAGAAGGAAAAACATATATATACAAAAATAAGGGTAAACACAATGAAGGGATGGAATATGATTGTAAAGATGAAAATTAAAAAGATCCTAAAAAAGGAATTGATAAGATAAGAAGTTGGTTGAAAAAACAAAAAAGAAAGAAAAAAGAGGAAAGAATGTGATTAGGCTGGAGACTAGAACAAAGCCATATGCTAGATTTAGGGTATATTTTGATCTATTAGAAGAAATTGTATCCCAACATTTTAAAGAAAAAAAACCCTATATGTATACAAAAAATAAGGTTAAATAAAATGAGGGGATAAAATATGACTATAACAATGAAAATTAGAAAAGATTTTTAAAAGGTATTGATAGGATAAAATAGTTTAAAAAACGTTAAAATAGTAAAGACGAAAAATTTAAAAAATAGAGTAAGAAAAAATAAAATTTAAAAACTTTATCTTTTTTTTTTTTTTTAAAGATTTTATTTCTTTATTTGAGAAAGAGAGAGAGTGAGAAAGAGCATGAGAGGGGAGAGGTTCAGAGGGAGAAGCAGACTCCCCAATGAGCAGGAAGCCCGATGTGGGACTTGATCCCGGGATTCCGGGATTATGACCTGAGCCAAAGGCAGTTGCTCAATCAACTGAGCCACCCAGGCGCCCTAAAAAATTTAGCTTTGAAAGACTAAAGGATCATGGGGGGAAAGCCATGAATTCTATGTTTTGCTTTCCCCTAGCTCTGGAGTTCCACAGTTCTCATTGATCGGTGAACTTGGTTTTGGCTGGATGTTCTTGCTGATCTTCTTGGGGAGGGGCCTGTTGTAGTGATTTTCAAATGTCTTTGCCCGAGGTGGAATTGCACCGCCCTTGCCAGGGGCTGGGCTAAGTCATCTGCTTGGGTTCGCTCTCGGGAGCTTTTGTTCCCTGATCGCTTTCTGTACAGCTTTGGAGGCTGGGAATGAAGATGGCGGCCTCCCAATCTCCGGCCAGTAGGAGCCGAGAGCTCAGGGCCCCACTCCTCGGTGCGCCTTCAGAAAAAGCAGTCAGTCCCTCCCGTCTCCCTGGTCTCTGGCCGCACTCCGAGCTCACCCGGCCTGTGACCGAGCGTTTCTATCTCTGGTGCATAGCCTCGTTTGGAGTCTCCACACCCAGCAGATTCCTGCCGCGCGCTCCCGCGCCGCTCCTCCTGGAGGAGGAAGGAGGGGGTCTCTTCGGATCTGCCCCTTGTGGGGTCCCTGCCCAAAGAGTAGTGGCCCGACTGTGGCTCGGATCACGGTTTAAGGTAAGTCCGAGCTGAGAGCCTGCTTCTCGGCTCCGTCTCTGCCGCTGGCTTCCCACTCTGATACCTGGGAGCTCTGCCGCCCTCAGACACCCCCGGTCTTTCTGTGACCCCGCAGGTCCTGAGACCACACTGTCCCTGGGAGGGCTCCACCCCCCGCTTAGCCTCTGGAGTAACGTCCCTCAGCGGAGCAGACTCTGAAAGTCCCGATTTTGTGCTCTGCGGCTCTACCGCTCGCTGGGAGCCAGCCCCTCCCCCCACGGTCTATCTTCCCGTCACTTCGGATTCACTTCTCTGCACGTCCTACCTTCGGGAAAGTGGTCGATTTTCTTTTCCTAGAATTGCTGCTCTTCTCTTCTATCTCCTGTTGAGTTTGTAGGTGTTCAGAATGGTTTGATAACTATCTAGCTAAACTTCTGGGACCTGATGATACCTCTGTCTCCTACTCCTCTGCCATCTTGCTCCTCCCTCCCGCTAGTTTCAATTAACACCCTGGCCCACGGGAAATTAATAGTGTCTGTGGCCTGATTTTCTCAGTAGCTTTCTCATGCAATAATGAGTTTTATTAAGTGCAGTTTACAGGGCAAAAATCAGTTTCTGCTCCCCAGCCCGGATGGTGAGCTGCCTCAATGGTAGAGGGCTTTGATTTACTCATCTTTGTATCTCCAGGGTCTGGGGCAAGCACACAGTAGGCGCTCCATAAATGATTGTTAAGTAGAAGTGCTTTTGGAGGCTGCTTCCATTCAGTGTCTGCGCCTTGGCAGAGCAGATGAGCTGTGACAAGGGCTAGGGCAGTGCGAGATGCAGAGCAGGGTATCAGAAGGTCAGGGTCACCCCTGGCTAGTTCAGCCACTGGTCCTGGGGGTGGTCCTGAGTAGGCTGGGGTGTTGGCCACAGAGAGGTGCTGCCATCAAGCAGAGATCCTAATTCTTGCATTCTGTGTCTTGGAGTGACATGGGATGCATTTGTGGATTGGAATTCCTTGAGGCAGCTGGTCTGTGAAGATGAGGTGTGTATACAGCAAGATCCATCTGCTGTGGGGATACCCCTTCTTCCTGGGGGCTCCCATCTTATCAGAGCGCCTGCTTCAAAGTCCCCTCTCCCATTAGAGTGTTGACTTCCCCAACCTTTGAGCCCATTCTTCAACAATGAAAATGTAGGCAGTGGAATCTTGTGTGTGGAGCTGTGTAACTTCTCCCATTTGAATGTTCTTGGGTCACAGCAAAGCCCTCGGGGGTTCCAGCCCCCACAGAAATGCCCTGGAAGGGAATCAGGAGCTATCGTGGACTGTAGAGACTTCTCCTGGCATTCTGTGGTGTTTCCTCCATGTCGATGAATGTTGAATATGTGCTCATAGATTTTCCCATCAGTGAATGGCTGGGAAGCCGGCAACCAGGAGTGAGGTTGTTTCCTCAGGTGTGGGGTGGGTGCTCAGCTCACTTCAGAGGCTGATGAGTGGCCAGTCCAAGTGGGCAGGGCAGGGCCTGAACGCTGGAGAGATGAACTGTCCCCATGTGCGTGGCCTTGAGTGAAGGGGCTGCCAAATTGCCTTCATATCCTGCACTTGTTAACATACCTAATGCTTCTGACGAGGTCTTGGGGGGCAGCTGCCACTGTCTGACAGCAGACCCATCACGGGCTTTTCTTTTCGTGTCTGAGTGAAAAGGAGGTCAGGCATGTCCCTTGTGAGGTCTCTGAAGAGGGCTGTGGTCCTTATATAGAATCCCTCCAAATGCAGGTATTAGTCCTAAAAGAAAGCCCTTCTATTTTAACTTATCAGCCTGTTCATATATCATAGCCGGGTCTTCCATTTGCAGAGGGCATGCTGGGTCACAGTAAAAAGTTGAATTAATCAGTAGCCACTCAAAAGAAACAAGGTCTTTCATTTCCAGAAAACAAGTGCGTTACTTACTGTCCTGCTCCCGAATGAAAGCGATGCAGAAGAGCTTTCCACTAAAACAAACAAACCGAACCAAACAATCCTTGGAAGCAAGACACAATTTTCCCCGGCATATTTCCCACTCCTTCATCTTGGCTTCCATAGTCTAGGAGGCCGTCCCCATGTTACACTGCAGGGTGAAGAAATGCCAGATGTCTGCATTTCAGCCGCTGAAGAGATCGGGAAAGGGCTGTTGTTCCCCTTGCTTTCCGTGGCCCTCATGGGTCCTCAGGAAGAGTTTCTGGAGGCGACACGACCCCCAGAGTGATCTAGAGCAGATGCTTCCTGTGACTGCCCCTGCCCATCTCCAATGGCTGAAGAAGCTCCCTGATCCCCTCATGCTGTGTCCGTGGGGCTGGGCCAGGGCTGGGCTCCCCCCAAGCTCCCGTCACAGATGGCTGAGGACATCGGTGGCTGGTAGCGTTCTTCCAGGCTTATAGATGAGTCACTGCCCTGTGTAGGAAATGGACCCTCGCTCTGCCTCCGTAGTAAGGTTGTCGGCTTAGTGTCGGGAGAGACGTCCCTCAAAAGGGTTAGGATCTCTAAGAACTGAGGGATGTGTCCGTGGAAGTAGTTGCTGAACCTCTTCATTCTCACGTCCGTGGCAGGGCTTCAGAGCCACCTTGTGCAGAGTCCTGTCTTGGGTGACCTGGCATTTTGCAGGCCTAGTGCCGTGGGGTGACATCCCCGGCATGGAGTAGTTTTTACTGATATTCATAGCGCTGCTGGGGTCAAGATCAGCCACAGATGGACACTTTGGATGCCAGCCTGAAGCTGCTGATGCACCAGGGGTTCTTGGGGCTTCTCTAACTGGGCTTCTCAGAACCCAGGAGGACGCCGCCCTGCCAGGAGTCCATGAAGGCATGGGAGACACTGGCCACGTCCACAGGAAGTGCTTTCTGGATGATCTTTCAAAGTGTTACTTTCTACTTTAAAATGAACACCAAGATATTAGAGTAGTCTGCAAAATTGAAGCAGGATTTTGAGAGAAAGATTGTGAATAAATTGCCTTGCACCAGGCTTCTGGGATTGTGCCATCTTCTTTGCTGTTAAATGAACTTCAGGGAAGAGTTTGAGGAGCTCTGCTAAGTCATAAAGGGATTCCACAATCTTGTGAAACAGACAGCCAGACGAGACAAAACGGCCTCCGTGGAGAGGTCCCAGGATGGCTTACAGTATTTGCTTTGCTTCTGAGACAGTCCTTTGGATTTTGAGGGTCATCCTTTAGGGCACAAGTGCTGGCAGCCTCACACCAGCCTGTGGGGTTGGCCTCTGACTACACTGTCCTTTCTCTACTCCGTGCCAAGTAGGGTGCCCTGTGGCTCCTCATCCAGTGAGAGTCTGGACATCAATGTGTGATCCCAGAGAGCAGGAGGGAAGAGTCTATGAAGAACTGGACAGGTCCTGGGGGCAGGAGGAAGCTTGACCAAAGACACTTAGGTTGGCTTGTTTGTTTTAAGAATTAGTGTCTCATGTTTTAGAAAGGCTCTTTGGGCTTCCACAATCCATAACATTATTAGTCATTGGCACTGGTGTGTTCGGGGGCAATCAAAGTTGTTTTTCTTTCTTTTCTTTTCTCTTCTTCTTCTTCTTCTTTTTTTTTTTTTTTCTTTTCCTTTCTTCTGTCCTCTCCCAAACCCTGGAAAGACAGTAAGGACATACTGCCTCTAGGTGTGGGCTTAGGGCTGCTGTTCTAGTATCTCTGAGGGTGGAGAGATGTGTATAAGTTTCAGAAACTTTCTCCCTAATGTCCCAACTGCTTCCCAACTGCTCCCAGGATAAGTCGGCAGGCAGGCCATCGGCTCTTCATCACACGGTGTTTCCCAGAGCGCTGAAATGTACACATGTCAGGAGACTCCCGATGGAGCAGATGGACTGATTTCCCTTAAAAGCAGCTAGGTCCTTGAGGACAACGTTGGCATTTTCTGTAAGTGGTGTACTCGTGGCGTGGAAGTCATGGGCAGTGATTCCTGGAGCAGCAAACCAGATCCTTCACCCCGAGGTATCTGTGAGGCACCAAGGGGGACCTTCTCCCAGGGCAGGTCCATACTTAAGCCACAGTGTGGGTGCTGGTGACACCCACTCAGCAGCCACCAGGAGCTTCCGAACAAGAGTGAAGTGGAGACAATGAAGGCTACAGATCCAACAGACCTCAGTTCCAGCCCAGTTTCCTGCCCCTGCTGTCTGGCTTTGAAATTCCCCCTTAAGCATCCTCAGCCTCACTCTGTCTGTAAACGGGGCATTATTGGGTGATGGTGAGGATGTTTGTCAAATGCCTTTTACTTGGTAGGGATCCAATAACTTATGAAGGTTGGTGACATGGTGACAGACACTATTCTAAAATAAAGAAATAAGATACCCTTTCTCCTTATTGTTAAATAGCTAGGCCTATCCAAATATCACACAAAAACCCAGTAGTCAGATTATTGAGGATGTTTATTGGAAAAGAAAACAACGGCATTCAAAAGACTTCAGTTTAAGTGTTGCAAATGTTGGTGTGGAAGGAGAGTTTTATGAAGCATTGAGAAGTGTCTCAGGAGATGATGTGTAAGAACTCTCTCAGCAAGGAGCCCTTAGCAGACGTCACTCAATCCAGGTCTGGGCCTATGTCAGTGGCAGTGAGTGGGGACAGCAAAGTCCGTGTCCTGTCTCTTCTGGCTATCCACAGTTGATCTTCTCCACATCTAAGACACCTTCCCTCCCCTTTTCCTGCCCTCCCTCCTCTTCCTTATGCTTATTTATCAAAAGTACACATAAGCTGGGGAGCCTTGGTGGCTCAGTCAGTTAAGCGTCTGCCTTCTGCTCAGGTCGTGATCCCAGGATCCTGGCATCGAGTCCCCTGTTCAACAGGGAGCCTGCTTTTCCCTCTCCCTCTGCTGCTCCCCCTGCTTGTGCTCTCTTGCTCTCTCTGTCTAATAAATAAATTCTTAAAAAAAAAAAAAAACATACACAGAAGCTTTGGACTCCGCCTGGCTCTGTTAGAGGTGGGGGCTGGGGCATATTTTTGCAAGCCCTCCAGGTGAGTCTGATGCACACATGGTATGAGGGTCACCGCACTGGCCTCACAGGCTGGACCCCTTCCTGCTGTACAGACTGGTGCCCCTGCTGGCCTCAGGGTCTGATGTTTGGGGATTTGGGGGAAGCTGCCGGAGGGAGAGGATGGGTGAGCGGACAGCCAGCCAGCACACAAGCCTGCCTTTTCAGGCCATGAAGATGAGGATCAGGACTATCTATGCGAAGCCAGGCAGTCAGTGAAGTGGGGTGTCAGGTCGCTCAGCAGAGCTGAGCTGAGTGAGAGCGGATGTTCTGCAGAAAATGAGAATGTCCTGTTAGCCGAGACTAGGCCAAGGAACGTGGTCACCGGACAGCAGTGGTCAGGGACTCTTCTATGCCAACAAAGAGCAGGGACTTGCTCAGAGTAATTGATAATTGTTAGATGTTGATGAAGAATAGCACTGTCAGTTTATGGTGCAGAAAAAGGGGTCTGGATTAGACCACCTCATAGTTGAGAAGGTTTTCAGTGTGAAGAGTCTTTGACAACAATGCGTTCTTCTGCTTATGCTGGTTCTTTGAGACATTTTTTTAGTGCCCCCTGTGTGCAAGGCATCCCGGTAAGTTCTGTGGTGCACCCATGGCTCTTGTTCTGGAGGGGGCGGCCCACTCATCCAGGGAGTCTCATAAATAAGGGATTTCATTTTTATCGCAGTCACAAACACATCTAGCAATTAATGTGTGCTTAACGTAAGCCAGGCACAGCCTTAAAGGCTCCATGTGGATTACATTACAAAACTCAATACGCTGTCTATACTTTACAGAGGAGGAAAGTGAACCTCAGTGAAGGTTCTCGAAATCACCCAGCCTGGGAGAACTAGACTCAGACTCAGACCCTGACTGCAATGCCTGTGGAAGCCAAATGCTGAAGCAACCATTCAGCTAGTGTTGGATTGTAGATGGGACAGCATCATGTGGCTCTTTTGATTTTTTGATTTTTTCTTTGTGAAAAGAACAGATTTTGATTCCGTATAATTTCAGAATATTTGCATATTTGCGTAGCTAGCAGCACAGATCCGCAGAGATGTTCTAATCCTGTCTGGCTTTCTGAAGTCTGCTATAATCCAGGGGGTAGTTGTCACACCCAGCTGACCTGCCAAGGAGACAGTGTGTAATTAACTGCTATGAGTCTTCTGTGATTGACCAGTTCTGAGTAATCTGCCCGATTCTGTTGTACCAAGAGCAATGGAGGAGGGAATGTATCCTGCCAAATTTAAAATACACTCCGCACTGGTCAATGTGAACGCGATTACTCATGGCAATTGTGACTTCCTGTTTTCAAGATAAAAGACTTAATGGAGATTTTTCAGAAAAACTTCACGAGGTTTAGAGAAAATACTGAAATAATTTCATGGCAAGTGAATTTGAACCACATAGATAGTTTTTTTTTTTTTTTTTTAATGTGTGCATCAGCTTAAAAGAAAGATTACCAGATGATCTATAAAAGATCTTTAGAAGATGGTTGATGGTATGTATCCCAGAATATTAAAGAAAGGAAAATTTCAAAATACTTGAAAAAAAATTACGGTTGGCTTTCCTAAAACCAAGCTTTGAAAGATGGGGGACTGTGCTGAGGGGGCCATTTTCACCTTACTCTGTGGTTTTCAGAGTCAGCGACCTCTGTGTATGGTGGGAGGAGTTCTTGGGACAGTCTTTGGGGAGAGGCCTTCTCTTACTCATTTGCTACCTGCCGTGTGCACTGTCTGGTCCATTTAAATGCATACACGCACACACACACATGCACGCACGCACACACACACACACACACACTTAATGCCTACTCTGCCAGGCATTATGCTCATGCCCTGAGGAGGCCCTGTCCAGCTCAGAACCTTGCTTCACGTTCATTGGCAGAAGAGGCTAGATGGTTGGCGGAACGGCACGTGGGGTGAGGGGAGAGCAGAGCTGGAAGGTGTCTAGTGAGATGAGAATGAGACCCAGCCCACAGCGCTTGAATTCAGGTCCTCACTTGGCACTCAGTAGCTGTGTGGCCTTGGGTCAGCGACTTTACCTTTTTGAACCTCGGTTTTCTCCTGGGGATTATGACATGTATCCTACTTAACCTGGAAGCTCTTGTAAGACAATTAAAATAAACCGTGTGAGGGCTTGGGGTAAACTGTGAAGTTCTATATAAAGCAGGCAGTGTGCTTGGAGGCTGGGGCTAGCCTCAGCCCCGTTCCCTGTTCCTCCTTGCTCAGGTGGCCGGCCTCATTCTCCAGCCCTGGAGTGGGGCAGCTACCCAGCAGGTTGGAGCCTGGGGTGAAAGCCCATGCAGTTTGAGGGGGGCAGCCTGGCTGATGCCTAGTGGGCCTGGTGGGAGTCAAGACAGAGCCGCAAGCCGGGTACCTGAGGCAATAAACTTGTGCCATCTGAGACCGAGATCCTTGTCCTTGGAACCTTACCATTTCCTGGTCGTCAGGGACCCTGTCACAGTTCCAATGGTCTTTTTCCTTCTTAGAGTTTCGTCAGTGCTTTACTGTTGAGTGTCAGGGGTTATTTGTTTGGAGCAGAGACCTGCCACGTTCTCAAGGCTCAGCAGCGAGAGTGCTCCCTCCCAGAACACTTTGCCCTGTAGCGTGCGTGGCCGGAAGTGTCCCACAGGGCAGAGAACACCATCTCTGTTCAATAACTGATTTTTTTTATCTGACTCCTGTAAGACCCATGTGTGTGTTCTCAGTACACTTGCCCATTTTGCTGGAGATCACCCAGAACTCCCACGCTGATGTGTTGCTTTCCGCAGTGATGGGAGCATTGCCGTAGGCCCCAAAGGGATTTACAACAAGTGCCGGGGTGGGAGGGTAACACCGAGGACAGTCAAGTTGATAATAGCACCATGGACATCTGTCCTGTTTACTGCTGCCCCTCAGGAAATAGCCTGTGGCAGCGATGGTTGGGTGGTAACTCTGTCATTTCTGCCCCAAATACAAGCAGTGCAAATGGCCTGTGGCAGCTTGATTAGGCATCATTTTCAGCCCCACATCACTGAGAGGTTGCCTTGAGGAGGTATGAGCTTTTTATCGAAGTAAAATAAATATCATATGTTGTTGGCAGAGATAATTTTCACCTCATAAACTTTTTAAAAACGTAGTACCGACCCTTGCCCAAAGCTTGGGACCCCATGAACTCAAACCCCAACCTCAGGTGGTTCACCCTCAGAGAGTCTGTCATCACTCATAGGAGAGTCTTCTGCTAAAATTAAGTTTTGTGCAGGTGGTGACAGTTGGTATTGGAGGCACATAAAGGGGAACGTGACTTAGAAGCTATAAAGACAGAATGAAGTTTTCGCTTCCTGTGAAATTTTCTCTTGACTTCTATGCCCCTGCTCATGGCTCATGTCAGGTCTATTTCATGACTTTGCACAAAGCTGAAAATGACACGAACACCATTCCTGAGATAGTCAGCTTGGTTACGTGTTTGGTTCTGACGAAGGTCCTCTGAAAATCTGTTCACTTTCAAAACAAACCCAAACATCATTGTTGATAAATGAAACTGGACATGCTGCTCGTTATTCTGACTTTGCTTTTCATATGTGGTTTTTATGAGACATTTCCCTTAGTATTTAAAAAACAATTCTCACCCAGGCCCCACACAAGGTCTACTCATCAGTGACTCATGCTGATAAAGGGCATTGCTGTTCACCTCTGTGACACAGTCACCTGCGGATAACTCAAACACATAAGAAGTTTTGGCAGCCTGGATCTTTCTAGAAGCATGGGGCATCACATTATTAAGGCTATGAATGAGAGATCCCCATTGGGAGCGCATAAGAGTTACCAAGTCATAGGATTAATGTAGGAACTCATACAGTTCCTCAGTGCTGTGCCATGAATGAGTTGGGCTATCAGTATTGAAGACGTTTGGCAAATTATTTTCTTTTGAACTATATAAATGAGCAATGAGCATATTAATCATTTCCACAATTACTTGGTGGTCCCTAATTTCTATAGAGGTTAGTCCTTGAAATTGAGAGCTTCCCTCTTAACTTGGAACAAAACTGAGATCAGTTTAGTCTAACCCTACGGAAAGTGCTTACACTCACAACACCAGCCTGTAAGGGCAAGTTCTACATAGTTAGTCCTTTGGCTGCATTATTGGGTCAAAACCAAAAGATGTTAATAATGACTATTTTGCATATTGGGGAAAATATTTACTGAACCATAACATGGTATCCTTGTAGAAGCCTTTAGGAATGGGGGTGCCCAATAACTGAGTAGGTAATCTCCAGCTACTGTACAAAAGGATATTCCTTTTGATTAGATTCAAGACATGGGAGCTGCGGGTCTGACTTTTCAGAATAACCATCTCCAATGGCTATTAATCTATTGTGTGACTGAACTTGACACTAGCTCGTGACATTAGATTTTATTTTTATGTCTTTGCTTAGCTGGGAATTTTCCAGTCTCAAAAGTTAGTTGAGAATTGACTAATAATGGGGCCGGTGTAGATGGTCGAAGAATAATGCCTGGGAAGTATCTGGCTCTGGTAAGCGGAGAGATGCTCATTAGCCAAACTGTCCCTGATGCAGGGACAGAATGCGGCTAATGTCCAAAGCAAGCAGTGTATCGTCACACCCTCCCCACCCCCACCTTGTTCCCAAACTTATCAGCTCTTAATTGATGTAAAAGCAAGACTTTAAACACTAACTGTTGGCCACTAGAATGCATTGCTTTGAAAAAGTTAACAATCAGGGCGTTTCCTAAGATTGGTCATTTAGCAAGAGGATTTCTAGACATTGGTTTCACAAGAAGGAAAGAGCAGAGACTGGGGATTGCAGCCGTGTTTGTCTGGAGGGGCAAGACAGCCATGCAAGAGAAACTACGAGAAAACACAAAAACTGGTGAGCATTTCGCTCTTAGTGATTTACTGTAAAGACAAGGAAAGCCTGTCTTTTCAACCTTAGAGTGGACAGCGCTAAGGAGAGGACCGTTATAAATAGCACACAAGTGTCTTTGCTCTATTTTTACACTGACCTTTAGCTCTTACCAGAGAATATATAGTTTTGGCCTTAAGAAGGCAAAATAGACAAGAAAGAATGCTGTGAAACATCCAAGATTTCGGGCTGGCAGCCTCACAGTGACTTCTGGAGACCTCTCCGTCTGAAGTGCGGGAAGGAACCGGTGCATCGAGTGTTGATGCCCTTGGGGGGAAAGTGTTCCTACTAGAATTGATTTCCCAGAAATGGATGTTTTGAGCCCAGCTGCTATTTGTTGCAGCTCCGTCTCTGGACAGACTTTGTAGACTCAACGGTTCACTTTTAGGGGTATACTGTGTAATAATTTCTGTGTCGTGTCCTCTTTAAGAAAAGGACGTGCCAAACAAGCCCTTGCGTGTCCGAGTCCGATCCTCAGACGACCGGCTCTCCATTGCGTGGAAGGCACCGCGCCTGTCGGGAGCCAAGAGTCCACGCAGATCACGGGGTTTTCTTCTGGGCTACGGGGAAAGTGGCCGGAAGATGAATTATGTCCCGCTGACGAGAGATGAGCGGACGCACGAAATTAAAAAGCTGGGTGAGTTCAATGTTACATGGGATCCGAAGCGTCGGTGACCTTTGCCGTCGTGTCAATATTTAGAAGCTGGTTCGTAACCGAAAATTATGTTTGAGGTGTAGTGTTGTTCATTTTCCAGGTATGATGATTATTCATAGCCGTGTTCTTTGCTCTGTCCTTCCTCCGTGCCTTCATCCTCAGTTCGTGGCAGGACGAGGCCCCCTCCACGTGCCCGTCAGCTGCTGCCTCACCTGATAGCACCAGTTTCTTGAGCTGGGTCATTTCCCTGGACGTGGGAGGGAAGCTGATGCTTTTCTCATCTTGTCTCCGCTTTCACCATTTTGTTCTTTTAAGCTTTGTCTTAGCTCCCAGGACACTGGACCTTGGGTCCTTACAAGATGAAATGTGGCCACTGATGGAGTCTGCATTCCAGGCCTGCCTTCCTCCTTCTTTGCAAACCCTTACTTTGTGAAGGAAGCTTTGGCCATGGGACGCGGACCGAGAACGTCTGCTGGAACGTGGAGAGATTGTGCACATGGGTCCAGCTCGGGTGGAGGCCTGACCTTTGCTGCTCTCACTCACTGACAGGCCCGGGCAGTGGCACAGGCCACGGTCCGAGCGAGGCAATGCTGCCAACTCCTGCTTTTCTCCCGCTTTCCTCACACCCCCTTATTGGCCTGATGAGTTGGGCGGGAGGTGCCGGGAAAGCCTGGGTTGCCCCTTTGTGTGTCCTCGTCTCACAGGGAAGCCAGGCTATAGAGAGCACACGATCCGCTCAGCTCCTCTGGGCGTATGTCTCGTAGGGCCCAGGGCTGCTGGGAAGTACTAGAAAGCACGCTTGCTCCAGGATCTCCAACACAGCTGGTACCAGCAATAAATATGTTGGCCCCACTGCTTATTCTTCAGTCGCCTCCTAATTGGGTCAGTACTTGGGTGAGGAAGGGGGGGGTGACTTATTGGGCCCTCCCAGAAGACTCCAGTGGGGCCTGGTGGCCTCTTCGTTTGCTGATGGAGCCAGGCCTCGCATCGGTGGGATGGGCTGGAGGTGGGAGGAAGGACCGGCTCCGGGCAAAGGAGCCCAGAAGGGCACAGAGCGGAAGGTCTGTGCTGTGAACAGAGTCACCGGTGAGAAGGCAGTGGTGCCCGTCCGTGGTGCCTCCTTAAGTCTGTCAGACACGACGAGGGACAGGCAAGTGGCGGGAAATGAGACAGGCGAGACGAGATGGAGAAACGGGAGCCAGAGTGAGGATTCCAGGCTCGCAGCAGCGATGACCGCTAGTTTGGGGCTCAGGAAACGGCCTGGTGAGAAAGGTGATGGTGGGAACAGGGCTGCCTGTGGGAAGAGGGTCTGCTGGCCCCAGGTGCCTCAGGAGCTCGGGGAACACAATCCCCTCTGCTCAGGGCACGACCACAGATTCTGCAATTTGGACAAGAAGCTCCGAGTTCCTCAGGACTCCCAAGGCCAGCCCCCTGGGCCACATGGCAGGCATTGTTCGGGGCCGGTTTGAGCTGGCTGGAGACGCTAGTGGAAGGCCACGCCGCATTCCCTTCCTGAAATAGCCAGGAGCTCGCCGTCCTATTCACAGCTGTCCAGCCACCTGCCGAAGAGCCTCGGACAAGTCTGATGGGTGTTCTGCTGGGCAGAGCATCCAGACCATCTCAGAATTCAGACTCCAGACTCCCCCCACAGAAAGACCAGCTACCTCTCTGCTCTAGTGCCACCGGAAACCACGTGGGATCGTCGAAGGCACTGGAGATGTCCCAGCCGCACGTACTTTGTGAGGCTTCAGTATTAGCAGCGAGACCTAGAGCCAGAGGCCCAGCCATCTGGAGACTCGTCGGTCATTCATTCCCAAACCCACCCCTTGCCCTGAATAGATGTACTCTGCAGGGGGGAGACGGGCCAGCTTCTACCCAGAATATCAGCAGCAGGGGAGAGTCACTCCTTCTGCGTGCCCGAGACTGCAGGGGAGCGTGTTTCCGGTGGGAAGTTTTCATTGTTCCGAGCCTTTCATAGATACCATGCAATAAAACCTCGTTTAGTGTGAACACGTCTCTCACCTGACCGGTTCTGCTGTCTCTTCGTTTGCTTGGTCGTGACCCCTGGCCTATCCGAGGGCAACAGAAGGACTTTTTTGCTTCTTGAACTTGAGCCAACGTGGGAACCGAGGTCAGGGCTGGGCTCCGGTCCCAGCCTGATGGACAGTGCCTCCCGGGCCTCGGCGACAACGTGCTGGCTTTTGAATTTTCGCCAAATAAAAAAGTGTTGGACTTGCCATCGCCAATGCTCTGAGGCTGCCATGAAGAAGACGAGGTCTCCCTGGGCACTTGCTCTATCACGATGGGGAAGATGCTGTGACTTCCGGGGGGGACATTGCAGGGGATCTGCTGTGTCATGGGAGGCCAGTGTCCTCATTTTATCCTACATAGGATTTTACTTCCATTTATGACCCAGATGCCATTGAGAGCGTGGTGCCCGCAGGGAATGGCCGAGGAAACCTGGACAGAGGTGGGCCCGAGGTCCTGTCAGCAAAAATCCCACCCTCCCATGCATTCACGAGCACACGTGACTGGACGTCTTCTGTGTCAGGCCCCTCAGGGGGCTCTGGGGCCCCCCACTCCCTCACAGAGATGGACCACACACAGAGCGTCGTGAAGGCAGAGACCCTAGAGCAGGGGCGGGAGGCCGGAAGTGGTGCCACGGGCGCCCCAGGCCAAGTCCATCCAGGGGAGCACGGGCGGCCTTGGAAGACGGAGGCCGGAGGACGCAGCGAGCGCCCGGGCTCGCGTGGGAGCGGGACAGTAATAAAGAAGGAGCGCGTGAGTTTGGGGGCCTTCGGGAAGTTACGATGGACAGTCCCAGGTCCAGAGTTTCTGCCGAGTCACACACCCGAGGTCGGGGAGGTGAGCTGATACGCTGGCTCTGACAAGGGGCTGTGGTGGCTGAGGCCTCGGGCGTGCTGGGCTGGTGACGCTGGAGTCATTTCGGGAATTTTATTCCCAGAGTACCAATAATCAGGGGCACGGAATGGAGCGTGTTCGTTATTTCTGTGAAAAAGAGACGGTCGCTCCCTCACCAGCACTTGGCTCTGGGCCCTACTCCCTCACCTGCTCTGGTAAATCCTGGGTGTCACACTGGCCCTGACACCTTGCCCGTGACTGTGGGCGGGTCATCTCATCCCCCTGAGCCTGGTTTCTCGTCTGTGAAGAGGAGACTGAGAGTAGCTTCCTCATGGGGCTTTTGTCGGGACTAAATGAGGAGCTGGTGTGACACACTCAGCACAGCCGAGACCAGACCCAGACACGTGGGCTGTTCTGGTTGATTCTTCTTCATGGTAATAATCTCAGGCCAGGTTCAGTGTGGAGAGCTTGCAAGTCAAGAATCCGGGTGCCAACAACAATCTAGGAACTTCAGGAAACATCACAAATACCTAAAAAGCATCTATTGTGGGAAATTATTCCTTTCTTGGGGGCTCTTGATAAATGATGGCACACTGCTTTTTAAGTTTCTTTATACGAGTTCCTGGCTTGTGAGGTTGGATGGCAGAGTTTTTCTTTGTTGACCTTTGGCTGCTTCCTTTGTCCATAGCACCAAGAAATTGACCATCTGATGGGACTTCTCTTTTTGGAAGCTTAGTTTGATGCTCTATGAATCCTGGTGTTACAAACTGGATTTTTCCCTTTTATGAAACGTACATTTCAAAATTCGATGGTAACATGTCAGAGCCTTAGCTTAAATAATAATTTACTCATCACAGCATGAGTTTCACTTGCCCTATGTGTGTGTGTGTATGTGTGTGTGGAGAGAGAGAGGCTGTTTGAAGGTTGTCAAATAATATCCCCTTCCCGTGAAATGTGACTGACCTACAGCAGTGTATAATTGCTCTGCGTGAGGTTTTTGAACGCTGGTCTCCTTTTATGTTTAACTGACATGCTGTTTATAAAAACAAAAGGCTTGTTTTCCCATTACCGTGAAAGTTTGCACTGCCTGAAGGAAGACCTCCAGTGTTGTAAGTGTTACAAGTTACAGTGTTACAAGTTCTCATTAGCATCTCTGTCACCTCTGCTAACTTGCTTGGGTATTACCTGATGTAATATTACCTGATGTATTACCTGATGTATACACTGTGTATTACCTGATGGCGTATGATTAGAAATATATCATATTGGGGAGCCTGGGTGGCTCAGCCCATTAAGCATCTCACTCTTGACTTGGGCTCGGGTCACGATCTCAGGGTGGTGAGATCGAGCCCCACATTGGGCTCCACGCTGAGCGTGGAGCCTGCTTAAGATTCTCTCTCTCTCTCCCTCTCTGTCTGTGTCCTGCCCTCTCCGTGTTCGTTCTATCTCAAAAAAATTTTAAAAAATAAAGAAATATGTCATATTGCTTCATTTTTATTCTTGAACTAATTAAAGCCGTTGCTGGAAACGCAGTCAATAGAGCCTAGAATTAGGCATTAGCGACTCGGGATTCAGAGAAGATTATGAGTCCTTCTTAAGGACATGAGCATGGGCAAATCAATCAATTTTCTCATAGCTTTATGTCCTTACTTATAAAATAGAAGGTCAAATTGGAATTTAATCAAGGTGTCATCTGGATCCCAGATTTTATGATTCCATGGTACTCAAGAATTACAAGTTTTATTTCCTCATTGTAATTTTTTTTCCAAATAAAGGTTTCAAGTTTAGATTCGGTTAAATACTCCTGGACCCAATGTACAATTTGGAGTGTGGCATAGAAGGAACTAACTGAAAGAACAATCTAGAAATAAAGGATATGTTTAAACTCTTACATTTGCTCTTAGCAAATCTTCGGAGGCTCAGTTCTGGGGATTTCCGTTTCCAAGGGCCCAGCATCCCCTCTGGACTGATAACCTGGAACATTAACTATTCTTGTCTTGCTCCCTTCTTTGTGATGACAGATAAAAAAACAGAGTGACCCCTCTTGTCCATATGGAGGTAAAAAGGAATTGGGGGAATTCTGTGGGCAAATATATTATTCTTTTCTTTTTTAAACATTGTTCATCTTTCCTCGATGTTGCGGAAATAGAAACCCGTTTCTCCAGAATTACAGGTAATAATCACTTCCACGTTTTCTCACATGATAGTGTTCTTCTTGAGCCTAGTTTCTAATGTTCTTGGTCTCATCTTTAACTATCCCGAAGAAGTTGGAATGCCCCAGAAAGACGACCGGGAAGGGCGCGGTGGACGGGAAGGGGGGATGCAGACAAAGAGGGTGTGCGTTCCTGAAAGCCAAGCGCAGAGCCTCATCCCTTGCTGTTGGTCCACAGCCTCGGAGTCGGTGTATGTGGTCTCCCTGCAGTCCATGAACTCACAGGGGCAGAGTCAGCCTGTCTACAGGGCTGCCCTAACGAAACGGAAGATTTCAGGTATGTTTCCAAGGAGGCACCGGCTCATGTCCTGGTCTGTGTGGAGGCAGGGTTGTTTCCAGATGATGCTGCGTAAGTGGCGAATCACATGGATGTCACTGAGTGTGAAGGAAACCACAGGACTGGCTTGGTCACATGTCGGACACGAGCATGTTTCTTTTATACTCAGAGATGAGAGTGTTCTTCCAAGGAAGTATACCTCTCTGTGTATTCTGAATGGCTTCCCTGTGCAGCAGATTTGCCGCAGTAGGACCAGCCAAGCATTTGCCCTATTCACAGTCACAGTCTAACCCACACATCAGTTGCCCTTGGTGGCAGACCTGGACAGAGAGAAATAAGAGTCCGTGTGGAGGGGGCAGTGTGCAAGATCTGCACTCAAACTTAATTTTAGCCAAAATCACCTAAACGTAGCATTGTGAAGAGTGAGAAAAATGTAGTAGAGGCTTGCTCATATCTGACCAATGGTCATTTACTAAGGGATGCTTTTCCCTACATCCATTCACAGATTTTTTTAAGATTACATATTAATAAATTACACGTACCTATTCTGAGTCCTGCACCTTAATTTAAAGAGGCAACCTGCAGCATGGTTATTTTCACAAATTCACAATTTATTTGTGATTACATTTTTTTTATGACAGAGCAGATACTAAAGTATTATGTATAATATATTTCTATATTATCATTTTACATTTATGATCATAGTTGCTTACGTTGTGTGACAGAAGTCTCAAATACACGATCCTGCATTTTTATTTTTCAGTATTTACTGCTATAGAAGAAGTGTCCGCATTGCTTTTTTTAACAGGCTATTTCCACCTTCCCCTACTTGTAGCAAAAGTCACATCCTTTTGAAACATGGTCCCTGAAAGGTGAAAAGAAAAAAACAAAACAAACAAAACCCCCAAGAGACTGAAAGCAAAATCGAAACCTAGGTCCTCATTTTGGGTAGAGATTGAACAGAAACTATAGGCTTCGTGACTATGATGTAGTCTCGGAAATTGGCAAACTGGATTCTATTTTATGTCCGAATGTAACTTTTAATCTGTCTTGTTGGAACCACATTTTCTAAAATGGGAGGACATTGAACCCAATGTGATTTGTGCATTTGTTTGAACCAGAATTTCATTTCATGCCATGATCGCTAAGAAAAAGCTCTGGCTTGACCTTTTCTCCCCAGAACTTTTGCTTCCTGTAAATCCTGTATTATTTCCCAGAAACTTACGGCATGTGTTAAGAAAACACTGAGTTACTTGGAGTATTTTGGACCAAGGCAAAGCATCCCTTTTGCACTGTTCTTTAAGTCAGCTGTATTGGGCAACTTTTCAAGTGAACTGCCCATTTATTAGACTGTGGGTAAGAACAAGAATGGAGATTTTGTTTTTTTCTACATTGACCGAGCAAACAATTGCTTAGCTTTCATTTTATCTACATCAAGCATAAGCAATTTAGAAATTATATAGCACAAATAATGAACTCTGGGGACCAGAGGAACTCAGGGCAGATCCCCTTGTAGAGACAGCCTTTAACGTGTCCCATTGTCATTTCAGAAGAGGATGAGCTAGACGTGCCTGAAGACATCAATGTCCGGGTCATGTCATCCCAATCCGTGCTTGTAGCCTGGGTGGATCCTGTTTTGGAAAAACAGAAGAAAGTTGTTGCATCAAGGTACTTTCCCTGATTTCTTTGTCTTTGTTTTAAGTATGAGAGGTGGTTTTCTGGCCCTGAAGAGACATGTGTTTATTTGAATGACCGTATTTTCTGACATATATGAATGCTGGCGTCGTCTGTAGCCGGATGGTAGACTATTCTATGACAATCTAGCTAGCCTCGGGTGCG
Organism: Potos flavus; assembly: GCA_028534135.1. Classification (NCBI taxonomy): domain Eukaryota; kingdom Metazoa; phylum Chordata; class Mammalia; order Carnivora; family Procyonidae; genus Potos; species Potos flavus. Next base: position 6,688,798 of record CM052886.1, on the reverse strand, counting down.
GTCACACATTGTCCGCAGATCAGATGTGACCAGGGCCTTGCGTGTAACGCACACAGCAGGACCTCACTTCTCACTTGTTCAGAGTTTTATCTTGTGTCTGGAAATTCCCTAGATCCCGTTTCTTTCTTTGCCCCACCTGTGTTTTGCTTTGTCTCACTGCGATCTATTTGTGAGCAGAGGATGTGACCCCATCTTAGAAGGAGTCTTACCTTTCCTCCTGTTATCCAGGAAGGGTGACAGTAGGAAGGATTTTTAGGTAGAGAAGGGAACATTTGTCGAATGCCTTGCACACTGTAGTTCTTCATTCTTCAGACACTGAATTGCTTTATATCTAGCTCATTTGTGCATAGCAGAAGGCATTGTTTTATCTTAAAAGCCATGATCTTATACTGTTCAGATTTTTATACTGATTTGCAATAGCAGTAGAAGAAAAACCAATCATAAAGTTAAAGTAATTTTTGTGTTTAAAAAAGCCATTGGTGAACACCATTCCTTTTTAGTGGCAGATGAATATAACCATCAAAATTTTATCTGTTAAACTACTGAATAGTTTATATTACCAAGAGAAAGCCAAAGATTTGGTGGCTTACTAGGGCACTATATATTAACTTTTGAACCTACCTACAACCAAGAAAAGTGAACGTCCTTAAAAAAAATGAATGGAATATAATGCTAAGATTATATGTGTATTTTATGTATATATTTTTATTATGTATATTCTTTATACACACACACAAACACACACACACCATTATTTGTATTATATATAGTTTCTCTTACTATCTGTTAGTAAAGAAAAAGAAAAAGACACCTGCTTCATTTGAAAGACCTGAGAAAGCTCATAGTGATTCTCTTCCTAGCCATTTTGTTCCTAATTACCCCTGGACTTTGATTTCCAGTACCTTGATAAAATGAAAAAGGGCCTGAGTTTTCTTAGCAGGACTCTTGTATTAATTGGCAGGCCGTGTCTGCAACTGAAGTCTTATCTCGACTTACTAAGTATCACCTTGTTAATGCGTCAGATGCTTTCTACTGCCGAGTGGCTGCAAAGAAATACAATAAACGGAGTTTGCAATTCTGTGTGGAGGATGTCTTCTGCCTGGGGTTGTTACTACCATGTTTGCTCATAGCATTTCTCTCCCTGATAATCACACAGTAGAGTTCCTTTTGTACGCTCCTCTATCCTACTCTGCTATTACACATTTTTGCTCCTTCTCATGGTAATAATTCTACTGAAAACCACATGTTGCCTTTCCTCCTGAACCTATAGGAAACATGCCTGCTTTGGCATGAAGTGGATCTTCTTGTCTTTCTTTTCTGGAGAGCCAAGATACCTTCGGCCAGTTTCAGTTCTTAATATTGCTTTTTCCACACTACATGCACACGTGCGCGCGCGCACACACACACACACACACACACACACACATGCACACACACACACATATACATATCCCTGAGAAGGCACCTGCCTGGTCAAACCTGTCCCCCTTCTGTCCTTTCCCTTCTTAATCTCTGCTTGATCTCATGAGCAGTAAGACACTAAGCTCCATTTTCCTGGCCGACTTTAGATACATTTCCTGGAACTTAAGAGTAAATTCTTTGACTTAATAACACAGTAAAAAATGTAGATTTTCCTCCTCTTTAATTTCTCTCCTTACCTCTAAAAGTCATTACTTATGGGGAAGGAAAAATATCAAGGAACTTAACGTTCAGTTGCAGAGAATTAGTCATCTGGGTGCATTTTTTGCCTTGCGTTTTCTTACAGACAATACACTGTGCGCTATCGAGAAAAGGGGGAACTGGCAAGGTGGGATCATAAGCAGACCTCCAACAGACGCGTGCTGGTCGAGAACCTGATTCCAGACACCATGTATGAATTCGCAGTCCGTATTTCACAGGGTGAAAGAGACGGCAAATGGAGTACTTCTGTCTTCCAGAGAACACCAGAATCTGGTCTGTGTTTAAAATGGTCTTTGGATCTTCCATTTGGGAATTGCCCTGAAAATAAGATTTAAAGATAGTTTAAGAAACCAGTGGCGAGGGGGCGCCTGGGTGGCTCAGTGGGTTAAAGCCTCTGCCTTCAGCTCAGGCCATGATCTCAGGGTCCTGGGATCGAGTGAGCCCCGCATCGGGCTCTCTGCTCAGCAGGGAGCCTGCTTCCCCCCTCTCTCTCTGCCTGCCTCCTTGCCTACTTGTGATCTCTCTCCTCTCTGTCAAATAAATAAATAAAATCTTAAAAAGAAACCAGTGGCGATAAAGACCAACAGAGGCATTTTTTAAAAGTGACATTAACCCTAAATCTGGGATGTGTTTCTATGTACCAACGCAAAGAAGTTCAGTCACTGTTGTTCATATTTATCCCCCACTGTCCATCTTCATTAGCATGTGACTCTGAGATGTGGAGCATATTACATCCCAGGATAGAGCATAATTATAAATCACCCCTGGATGTGCACATGCCCCTGGGTAATGCATGGCTCTGGAGGGTAGGGAGAATCTTCTTCCCTAAGACTGAGCTTGCGTTTGATTCTGGGGGAGACTTGTGCTCGCTATCAGTTATTTTCTTTTAAATGATGTCTTTAAAAGCTTTATTAAAAAGACGTTTGAACTGGGTTTTAATCTTCTTTATATATTTCAAAATTCAGCAATGAGAGATACTCTGAATTTCTAAAAGCATTTCCCTAGATATGTCTAAACTCACTACATGAGTCAGTAGCGCTGACATAAATCACTATATTGCACAAAGGGTAATAGGGTGGAGAATTTTCTGTCATGTCTAATAAAAATGAACATAGTAGTGCTTCAGTGTAAAATCTATCTGTAGAGACCATATGTTGCTTACTTTTAAAATATCCATGAGGGCATTTTTAAACCTTGGGTCCTTGTCCCTTTGTAGCTCCTACAACAGCTCCTGAAAACTTAAACGTCTGGCCAGTCAACGGCAAACCTACAGCGGTCACTGTAGCTTGGGACGCACTGCCTGAGACCGAGGGGAAAGTAAAAGGTAGGAACCTCATTATTTAAGGTATCAGGTGCACACAGGAGTGACATACCCCAAATAGAGATATGTATTGACTCTGATAAACACCAGTTCTAATGGCAGGCTTGGTGACTAGAAGAGCAATAGGGAAGCAACATATGTATATGGGACGCTAACCCAATGGACAAGGGTATTTCATGTAGGGTTCTCATTGTCAGTAAGATCCAGGTACTCATCAAGATGACTTATCATCTTCCCTATCCATAGCGATTTGGGTGCTGCTATCAGGAGGGGTGTTTTTAATTGTATAGGTGTGACATCATAACGTTTACTCATACAAGTGACAACCTTATGTTTCACGCTATGGATCTTCTCAATAAGATCATGGAACGTGGGAGTAAGTAGGAACCCTGTTGGACCACAAATGATACCGTAGGTATTTAATGAATTTGAAAACCAAGTAATAAAAATTAAATAAAAATGGAGTTTTTCCTATTTGTCAGCCTTTTTAATTAGTTTTTTTTTTTTTTGGTTGTGAAAAATATGACCTTAAAACAGAAAAAATATACCAAAGATGAAACCGAATTAAAATAGAATAAAATATTCACAGCTAGTTAAATTTAAAAATAATCTGAGAATATTAAATAAAAACACAAATTACTTCTTTTTAGTGTAAAAACATTCAAGAACCTTTCAGAAGTCTTTTCAGAGACATTTAGGACGGCCGTATGGTGGTTTCCCCCTCACATTGCCTATACAAATGTACCTTAAGGATACGTTTTACTATTACTCGATTTTGGAAGACCACTTAAGTCTATGTCCGGAAACTCTGAAAGGTTTGGGTAAGCTTAAAGAAATTTGAGAAAATTATCACTAACCTCCTTTGAGAATTTCTTAACTGAAAAAAATTGAAATGTTCTCTTGTATTCAACTGTCAGTTATCTTTGAGAACCTGTAGGGATGGAACAATGGAAGTTAAGGAAGGCACATGTGGGCTAGTAGTTTCTAAACTTAATGCTTTCTCATTTGCTTGCAGTTTTTAAAGAATATATTGTACTATTCTTGCTCATTTTTTTCCCAGTGGAATAAATGAGAAGCAAATGAAGAGAAGAAATATTTAGTTGGCCCTTTAAATCATCCTTTTTACGACAGTTTGTCGTGATGCTGGCAAGGATTCTGAAAATTGCATAAAGACATTTTTGGCTGACCACTTTCATTAGTTATAAAAAAGTCAATTGTTGCTCCTTTCATAACTTCATTATCATGCTACTTATTTGCTTTCTTTCCCTCTCCCACATCTTAGTTTATATTTATAGCTCTTTGGCGAATGAACCTCCTTGATAGTCAATGAAATATTTTCAGAAATAATAACAGCTACTGAGTTTTCGTGTCCAAAAGAACTCATGTATCTTAACTCTGCCTAGGCAGTTTTCATAAAGGTGTGATGGTGGGACTGAAAATTCATAATTATACTGGGGAATTTATATGTATGACAAATATAAAACATAATAGAAGAATATAGTTCGACATGGTTACATTTTTTCCAGATGAACTGAATTCATAAAAAAAAATCTGTATTACCAAATTTTATAGACAGTGGATTCTTTTAATTCTTACTTTCGACCACCACAAATGACTAGTTTGTTCATTTTCAAAGAGAAAAGAATGTGGGTTTTTTGTTTTTTTTTTCAAACAAATGCTGCAAAGACATTTTTGGTTGAAGTTTTTTAATTAATGTACTTTTTAAAGATTAGATCTCAGGGAAGAGAAAAGGTCTTCTGTGCTCCTCTCCATATGACAAAGATAGTAAGAGAGTTGCTTGGTTTTTCTGTGATTCAGATTATTTTTCGTGGTTAGCTCCTTACTCACATTAATTTGATAAGTTTTCTAAGTCTCGAGTACATTGAGAGGAAAAGAGGCATGACAGTTTTTAGTCGAGGGTGGAAATCCTGCTTCAAAACATGGCTTCCTTATGGTACAGCATTTCCATAGCCGCATAGAGCTATATTAGTTCCTTGGAATGAATTTGCTCCGATTTTCAAAGTTCAAGTGCCTTACATGTTTGTAAATATCACTGATTCGAGATGGAAACTTCAGACATCACATAAATCTATGAACTGGCAACTTTTCCTCACAGTTTTAAATACTGTGAAATATCCTTACCTAGGTTTATTGAGTCAGGATTGTAATTCCTACAAAAGGGAAATTATACTCCACATATGGAATTTACTTGGCTTAATGCACAAATAGCCTAGATCAATACACCGAGACTCCTACACATGTTGGTAGCTCTTCAGATTCAGTTCTGACTGTTGTCATTTAAATCTTCTTCTACTCAGGATATATTAGTGCTGACATAGTAAATTGGTAAATAAGCACAATGAAGAAAATCTCCCAATGCAGTGTAAATAGTTTTGGTGCATTGTATGAAGACTGGCCTCCTGGGTTCCATATGTTTAATTTGCTGAAAATGGAAAACTGCCTGCGGATTCGCTCCATGGCCCTGTCTCGTAGCCCAAACGAATGTTAGTTCACCTTCCACTGTGTCTGTATGCTCCAGCTGCTGACTTGGCGTGCATTGCTAGAGTATTAATTTTAGTAATGCACGTTCTAATTCATCCTGCCCATACAGTCTGTCTGCTGGACACAGGACTGTTTTCAGTTTCCTCCTTCCAACCGTCTGCCAAATCATTTCAGAATACATTCTTTCATACGCCCCGGCTCTCAAACCATTTGGAGCAAAGTCCCTCACCTATCCCGGAGAGACTACTTCTGCCCTAGTGGATGGTCTGCAGCCTGGGGAACGTTATCTTTTCAAAATCCGGGCCGCAAACAGGAGAGGACTGGGGCCTCACTCCAAAGCCTTCATTGTCGCTATGCCAACAAGTAAGCATTGTGTGTTTGTGGCTCTTTCTCTCTCTCTGTTCATTACTGCTAATTGTGGTGTGTTACTTTGAATCATGCTCGTGGATTTAGACCTGCTTTGTTGATGATTTTGGGGGCTACATTTGCCTGTTGATTTCAAAAATATTTTTGTTGTCCCTTTGGAAATTAGTCTCCCCGGAGACTAAAAGATTATTGATTATTGAGTCACATGAATTACTATTACAATATTACGATAACATGAATGTATTAATTATGTGATTGATCTTATATCACTGTGTAATTTGGAGCTTATGATGACAGGGAATGAACATTTTTACAGGTGTAATGTGGCATTTTTACTTGTTAGCTCTCTTCAATTTCTAGATAGCGCTTAAGATTTTTAGTTTATATTCCATTATTTTGGAGTGTAGCTTTAGTCAGAAGAATTTAAATTACCTCGTTATCTGATCACTATCAAAATAGAGCAGGTTAATAAAATCCCAAATTTGAGTGAGGTGTTTTTAGACTGTGTTTTCTTTTTTTTTTTTAATTTAATTTAATTTTTTCAGTGATCCAAGATTCATTGTTTATGCACCACACCCAGTGCTCCATGCAATACGTGCCCTCCTCAATACCCACCACCAGGCCCATTTAGTTTTGAGTATAGATCTTCAACACTTTGTAATTCTGTGTATTTCTTCCCTACATCGCTAAGAGTGGCTATAATATATCTGTAGTATCCTGACAGTTATATTAAGAAAATCCTACATAAGATTTTGCATTCACAAAATCAATGGATTACTTTAAAGTACTCTTTTCAAAATTTCTGCAAATAATAAGCTGCAACATAACGATTCAATTTATAGAAATTTAATACACACTTTCTGGGACTCTATCATTACTTAAAGCAAAAGAGATCTTTAAAAGAGATTGCCGTAATTTGGAAAATTTGGAAAATGTCTAAAGAATGAGAAGTTATTAATTATAATGACTAATTATAAATGCCTCCACACTGTCATCTGAAATACTCACCTGATGTTTCTCAGCTTTCAATTTTTTTGATGGCAGAATCTTTAAAATCTATTATAGTCGATTCTGGTGAGTCCGATGTGCAGCAGAAGACCCATGCCGAGGATGACTGGAAATCTGAAAAGTCAGAGACTTCTCCCAGAGCTCCCGCTTCCTCAAAACACACTCATTTGCCTATTTCTCCCCGAGGTAGAAATGTCAAGAACCCTCTTCTTGACTTGAAGAACAAAATATTGGCTAATGGTGGGGTGCCCAGAAAACCCCAGCTGCACCCTAAGAGGACTGAAGGGTTGGATCTTCAGTCGACAGAAATCACCGATGAGGAGGAGGAGGAGCTGAATTCCCAGGGGGACCCACCGACGTTGCCCTCAGAGACCCAAGAGCAGAAGCCACAGCAGAGGCCACCAAGTAGATCTGTCCCCCCAGTCCTTGCTCCTGGGAGGACCCCAGTGAGAGTGCAGACCCTGGTGGTGCCCCGAAAGGAAGGCACAGACCGGGGTGGCCCGCCTCTGGCTTCCCACCCTCGTCCAGGGGCGTTCTCGTCCACACCCCACACACCCATGGAGGGTAGCCCTCACCGCCCTTCAGGGGGGCCCTCCACCCACCTGCCCCCCGGCTCCACTGACAATGATTCGCTGGGCCAAGAGGAGGACGAGCCAGCCACAGGCTCCCGGGAGCCCAAGGACAGGGCCTCCCAGCGGCTGCCTCCTAAGAGCACCGCCCAGGCCAGGCCGGCCCTGTGGCCCAGCCGCCAGGCCACCGCGAGTGCCCTGCGGGACAGAGGCCCTGTGCACCACAGCACAAAACCAGCCTTGCCAGCGCGGAGAGCACCCCATTTTGGGGGTAGGGAGGAAAATTCGGGTGCTTCAGTCTCACCCTCGAAACTTTCTCTGCCCCAGGAAGGGTCATCTCGGCTGCTGCCCACTGCACCGCACCCAGGAGCTCCACTGTCCAGGGGCCGGAAGGATGGTCAGGACAGCCCAGCCACCAAGCCCAGTGCGCCATCACTGCCCAAGTCGTCCTTGTCTTCTGGTCTCTCCTCAAGGACACGGCTCTCTGATGGCGATGGTGACAATGAGACAGAAGATAGAGGCAGGCAGGCCGAAGCCACGGCCCCGACGTCTCGGGCCCGGCTGCCCGCAGGTCCGCCTGTCTCTGGACATTTCAGTTTGTTCAGAAACAAGCCCTTTGCTGCCCATACGAGATATCCAAGCCGGTTTGGCAGCGGCCGAGGACCCCGGTGGCATCCCTCCAGCTCCCCGCCGTCCACAGTGTCCCCCCGAGTCCACTCCAGGGTGCATTCTCACCCAGCTTCGGAACACAGGCAGGGCTCGGGTATCCATGGAGACGGTGCAGAGGGCGAAGCGGAGGACGAGGAGAAGCCACTTCCCGCCCCCGTGGTAAACGACCACATGTCTTCCTCCTCCAGGCAGCCTGCCTCCCTGGGCGTGGACCACCTAAGAAAAGGCCCGCAGAGAGGGGCGAGCCTTCAGCGGAAGGAGCCCCTGGGGGAGAACCCCAAATCCGCCGGGACTGAGGCCCGTGCGCACCCTCAGGGTAAATCCCTGCCCTCCAAGGCGCTGGATGTTCAACAGAGCACAGAAGTGGGTGTGGAGGGCGGCTATCCTAAGGCGCAGCTGGCCCCCGCTCGGCGGCCCGCGACTCGGTCCGAGCACCACCCCGGGCCGGACGTGCCCAAAAGGATGGCACCTGGCCATGGCCCGGGGACCGGGGCTGCCGCTCCGGAAGGGCAGCCTTCCCCCGCGGTCTCCGTGTCGCAGCCACAGCCCCGCGGCCCCCCAAGCAAGGAAGTGGGACGTCCGCTGTCCAAACCCAAGCCCGAGCTGCCCCAGGCTGGGCGTCCCCACCCCGCGGCGCCCTCCTTCCCGGACCCCTACGCGGCCAGAGGCAGTCAGTCCCCCCACACGGCAAGCTCCCGAGGGGTGCTTCCCACGTCTCCCCACCGTCGGGACGGGGATTCCGAGGGCAGATCTGGCGGCAACCACCACGACAGCACAGAAGCAGAGGCCCGGGGCGCCCGGGCGCCCGCACACCCGGCCCGGGCCAGGGACCCCATCCTGTCCCTTACCAAACCCCGCCAGCTGGAGGCTCACGCAGGAGGCGCGGGCGACAGTCACCTCCGCAGACCCCCAGCCTCCCCGCTGAAGCCCGGCAGCCCCCGCCACAACCCCCACGCCCGCCCCAGGGTCCCGGGCCGAGCGGGGCCCCAGGCTGGAGGGAACAAGGACCGCGCTTCCCAGGCCGCGCCGTCCAAAAGGGAGCCCCTGACCTCTAAATCTCAGCAGTCGGTCTCGGCAGAGGAGGAGGGTGAAGACGCGATGTTTTTTAAAGGAGGAAAGGACGAGGACCCTCTGTCCTCCTCTGTTCCAAAGTGGCCCTCCTCCTCCAGTCCCAGGGCCAGCAAATACGTGGATGGGAACATCGCTAAGGACAAGACGGACCCTGCCATTGTGCTCTCACTCCCCAGGGTGAGCGCCCCCCAGGACGAGAACGACACTCCTGTGAAGCGTCTTCCTCCTCCTCCTCCTCCAGGAAGCTCCCCCAGAGCCTTGCACCTCCCGCCCAGACACCCCCACCGCAGCCCTTCCACCCCAAGCCCCACGGCGGGCACCCCGGCCACGGTGCGGTCCACCAGCCGCGCCCCTCCTGTCTACTCTTCCACCACCCCTATGCTCTCCTTGCGCCAGCGTATGATGAACTCAAGATTCCGGAACCCCCTCTCGCGCCAGCCTGCGAGATCCCCTACCAGACAAGGTAATTCGTTTTTAACTTAACATTCTCTTTGGGGTTCTCAAAAGGCAATTCTTGAGAGGCTTTTATTTGATATTATTGAGTGTCTGCTTGTCCACGCACTGTGTTAAGAGCTTTACAGATGTAACCGATTTCATCCTCTGAACTGCCTCTTGCCTTGTGTCTCCTGGTTTTCAGATGAGCGACTAGGGCCGGGGGACCCAGGTGGTTCGCCAGAGGTCAGGCTGCTCTGTGGCTGAGCTGCAGTTCCCATCGCAGACGTGCTAATTCCCCAGGCCTCTGCCATTCCTCTATCACATACTGCCTCTTTAAACTCCCTCACATATGCTCCTAATCTGTGAAAATGCGTCACAGTCATGATGCCAAACTAGGGTTCCTGTATTTCAGGTTATTTTTAGTTGGCTCATTATATTTAAAGAATGCACAGAAAGAAATTAGGTAACTAACGGTGTAGGCTGGATTTTGTTCTTGTTGATCGTGCATATAAAACTCTCGACATACCCTGGGAAAAACTCAAATGTCTTGGGTGTGAATTGCTTAGATATTGCAATCAGTGAATGTTATTTCAAACCTCCAGAAAATGCACGTTAAAGATGATTGTCATACGGAGGAGTAAGAGGCAAATGTGCGACTTACATTGAGGACACAATGTAGACAGCTATGAATTGGAGTCTACGTGGGTCCCAGGGCAGGATGTAGGGTATTTAGTCCGTGTCTGCATTTGGTTTAGTGACACCTTGCCCTCTCCTTGCACGGAATTGGTGCTTAATGCAAGATTCTCGAATAAATGCATTAGTGTTTGTTGGTCTGTACTATGTATTATTAGCTTAGCCCAGTGTAAAAAAAATAGAACGATGCCCCATAGAGAGGTCAATTTACTGTTAAAATAGACTATTTTAAGCAAAAGAACAATGCCCCATATAGAGGTCGGTTTACTATTAAAATAGACTATTTTAAGCAAACCTAAGACCCTGGTAATAGATGTAAAATCCACATTCCCTTGTATATAGCAGAAACTCAATTAATATTTCGTTTTCATTAGCTATCTCAGTGGGAAAAGTAAGCCTCTGACCCTCAAATAGTTGTCAGAAAGCCCAAGTACTTTATGGCGTGGGTGGGGCTGGATCGGAGTGCGCCCAGCACAGACCTCGGCTAACTGCAGCCGATCAGAAAGAAGAAGGGCAGGTGCTAGGAGCGGACAGAACAGCAACCGAAGGGGCAGCTAACGAGACTTTCTACTTCGTCTCTGAGCAGACACTTCTCAAGCAGCCCCGCACAAGTCAGCACTAGCATTTACACTTGGCGATTGATGATTGGACCTGATTCAGCTAGAAATACTTGTTGGCTTTAGTATAATCTGAGAAGAGCAGGACAACATCTAGTATATTTTAGAGTTTCTCCATCTTTCCAACTTTCCTTCCCTCTATCTTCTAAATGGTTAAAATAACACGATAGCCACTACTGTCTTAAGCTTTATCTAGAAAACTTACTTATGCTGGACTCTTTCCTTTCCGCAGTATTGTCAGAAAACTGTGACTTTACTGTACTCTTCATAGACATTCATATTTGGTCCTTAGAAGACACAATTTAAGACTGTAGTCTAATTTATACAAGTTATCGTTTTAAAGTTCTGTTTAGTATTTCTGTTCGAAATGCCGTGGTACTACTTGGAGTTTGGTATGAAGCCAACTTTACAGGAGTGTTGAATTTGCCAGATTCTGGGTTTTTTGTTGTTGTTGTCGTTGCTATTATTTTCTTTTGTGTGCCATGTAGGTTATAATGGGCGACCAAATGTAGAAGGGAAAGTGCTTCCTGGTAGTAATGGAAAACCAAGCGGACAAAGGATTATCAATGGCCCTCAAGGAACAAAGTGGGTAGGGTAAACTTCTTTACACGTACCGGTGGTTTTCATGCTGTTGGGAAGAGAAAAATGGTGGGCATTGCAGTAAATGCAGTAATGAAATGGTCTTTCGCTTTTCTTCTCCAGTTTTAACCACTCATATGTCAATATTTTCTTATATTGCTTCTTCCTGTGCTCAGAAAGATCTTTTATTCTCCTGAGTGACTAGTTTGTGTTTTTCTCATAACTAGTAAGATAAGTGGACCTTTATTTCCTGTTCACTTTGACTGGTTAGGAAGATCACACAAATATTTTTTCCAATCCCACAGCAATTACCTTGATTCTGATACTTAGCCCCTCAAATGGACTTCTTTTTCTCTACCTCTGATAGCTTCATTTTATTTTTATTTTTTATTATTTGATTAACTAATATACACATTTTTCTATAAATTGTCTCAAATCCTTTGTAAAAGAAAGCAGGGTAAAAACAAACACACCAAAAAAGCGCTGGATCAGATAGGCAATTTTTATTAGATTACCTTTTGAATTTTCCAATAATCGTTGTTTGACTGAAATGAAAAATAATTATTAGTATTTTATATGTGTTTAAGTTAAATGACTTTAACTTCCTGGGATTAAATGTTTAGGAGTTTTTGGCGAGTTAGAGAGTAATGGGCAGAACACTTTACAATGTTCAAGGTCTTAAAAGATTTTTTTTCACAGAGAATCACAAAATTACTCATATTTTGACTAGGACTTCCCAGTCACAAATTCCCCTTTATAGCAGTAAGGCTTAGGAAAACATACTGAAAGCCTTCATAAAATTTTTAGTCACAGGTAACAAGATACATTTTATCATTTCTCAAAGGAACAGGAATTTATAAAGGAAGAACGTATATTAAAGCAAAATGTCATTGAAACAATTTTGTATTGAAACAGTGTGGAGTGGAGTTCAAGAGAAGGGTTTATTTTGGAAAGGGTTTATATCTGGAAAGGGTTCCTTCAGTGGCCCTCTATGCAGAGTCATAGTTCTCAGACATCATGGAGCATCAGAATCTCTGGGGCCTTGTCAAATAAGGCGAGGTAATTAGCATATCCGACCAGCTGAGGCTGCTGGTTCAGGCCATGGTTAGAGAACCACCAGCGTAGAGCATGATTTCGTTTCTTAACAGGGATAATAATAGCTTCCCCCCTCCCAAAGGTTTTATAATTTCTTAGAATATGAAATTTTTGCCTGCATTCTGTATTAGGCAATTTAATTACAAATTAAATTGTTTTTGTTATAGCAACTTCAACTGTTTGACATTAATAGCCAGATAGAAACATTTCATGTTTTTAATACACTGGCAATACATGTTCATGGCGAGAAGCTAAAACAATTCAGAAATATATGAAAAAGATAATTTCTAAGCTAATCAACATCTCAAGCCACTCCCCAGAGATAGCCACTAACAGTTTGAGATATATGTGTCCAGATTATTTTTCTCTGCAGTTTTAAGCTCATATACACAAACGAATATACTTTTATTTCTGCAAAATAGTCAGTCCTGTAATCTGACTCTGTAGCAGTTAATGTCAATATATGTAGAATTTCCAATTCCTTTTCATTGGCCACTAGCATTCCACTGTGTGGATGGGCTATGTTTTATTTAATCCCTTCCCTCCACTGATGGACACTTAAGTAGTTTGCTGCTTTTCAGCATTACACACAGCATACTAAATGGTAGCAGTATTATCAACATCTTTTGCATATTTGAGAAACTTAAAACAACTTATTTATTCTATGGTTAAGCCATATAATAGGAAATGGGACTGTCGTGCACTTTATTCTTATTAGGCCTTGTGAATGATGCAGACAAAAGTAATATTTCCTACTCACATTATGGTTTCTTTCTGCGGAGGATTCTTGGATATGTTTGTGCAGGTGGATTCATGCTCAGTATATTCTTTAATCTGTGTCATGGGTTTAGGTCGTTGATCTGGATCGTGGGTTGGTATTGAATGCAGAAGGAAGGTACCTCCAGGATTCACAAGGAAATCCTCTTCGGATTAAACTAGGAGGAGATGGTCGCACCATTGTGGGTAAGCGAGAATGGTTTTTAGGCAACAAAAAGTGTCCCGAACTGGCTGTAGGGTAACAAATCCCTGCCCATTTTTAATGGGGGCCCTCGGTCCAGTTACTTTTAGCCATGTGGAAAGGAGTGCCCCAAAGGGGCAGAACTTAGCTTTTTCCCTGATACAACTGTGGTTCTACTCTTCCTCCATCCTCCATCCTCCAGAAAAGGTGGCGCTTGACTTCCTTCTTGAGATAGGGCAGCCCAGAGCAGCAGGTGTCAGCAAAAGACAGCATGAAGACCGAACCCTGGCTGCTGCCTGTTTTTTACTGCCTGCAAGCTCAAAATAGTTTCTTCGCTTTTAAATGATTGAAAAAAAAAAAATCAAAGAATAATAATATTTGTGACATGTGACAATTATTTGAAATTCACAGTTCAGTGTCCGCATTCAAAGTTGTGTTGGAACATAGACACACTCCTTTGTGTGTGTACTCTCTGTACTTTTTTGCCCTGCAATGGCAGAATTGAGAAGCTGCAACTTGAAGCTTAAAATATTTGGCCCTCTACCTTCTCTGGCCCTTTACAGAGTAAGTTTGCCACTCAGGGGACAATGTAACACTCTTCCTCCTTAGGTGTAGGAATCAAGAGGAGGAAAGAGTTACTTTCCCGGCTAGAGACTAAGAGTTATTTCAGGGTAATGGGGCATATCGGTAAAGTATTTATAGGATTATATAAGGTAATACAGAGTAAGAGACAATATAAGATGCCCAGAAATTTTTGGATAGCAGCAGATATTGCTACCTCTGCTGAGTATCCTTTTAATGCTTCCTTTGCTTTTTACCGATTCGAATATAAGAATCCATAAGCTTCGAGAAGATCCTTTGCATTTGGTTTTTACTTCCTCTGGATGATCTCATCCTGTTACACAGCCTTTGTCTGATTTTGTTTCAGACCTGGGAGGGACCCCTGTGGTGAGCCCCGATGGCCTGCCCCTCTTTGGGCAGGGGCGGCACGGCAAACCTGTGGCCAGTGCCCAGGATAAGCCCATTCTGAGTCTTGGAGGGAAGCCTCTGGTGGGCTTGGAGGTTGTCAAAACAACCACCCGTGCCCCCACCACAACCACACGCCCCACCACCACGACCCCGAGGCCCACGAGCACCACCACTCGCCGCACGACCACCACTACACGCCCAACGACCACCGTTCGAACCACTACGCAGACCACCACCACCACCACCACCACCACCACCACCACCCCTGAACCCACCACCCCAGTTCCCACCTGTCCCCCTGGGACCCTAGAACGGCACGATGAAGATGGCAACCTCATAACGGGCTCCAGCGGGGTGCCGGAGTGCTACCCTGAAGAAGGTAATGGCCTTTGTTGTAATGGTGGCCCGGGTAACTAGCATGCTTCATTTCCGGGTCGGGTCCCGAAGGCTGCAGGGAGGGGTCAGTAGGATGCACAGTGGAATGGCGACGGGAGGCATTGCCAGTCCCACAAGCTTTGCTCAGGGGTACGTGTCACAACCAGGGTTGTCAGATTTAGTAAATAAAAGTACAGCATGGGATACACTTAATATGAAAAATTATTTGCTGTTCATTTAAAATTCAGATCTAGGTGGGCGTCCTTGTGTTTTATCTGGCAACCTTTATCATAAACCAACTCAAAAATTTTAGCTAAAACATGGAACATTATGAGTACGGATGAGCGTTTCCCCAAGTGTATTACTGGATATTAGTAGATTTGTACACATTATATTAAAAAAAAATTTCTGTGATTAGCTATGTGATTTGAACAAGGCTAATGATTCTTACTGTTGGATCGTTCAGATCCTTGAGTAGTCTCATTGTGAATTTCCAAGAAAAGTATAGTATCCTAAGCTCATTTGCCAGCTGGATGCTTTCTCGATCTGCTCTCCCTTTGCAAAATGATAACCTTTGAGTAACTGGGCTCTGGTGGCAGCAAGGGTAGGACTGCTTTCCACCGGGCAGGACTGTGCTGTTTCCTCTGCTGTGGGACACCCAGTCAGGACTGTCCTCTGCCCCTGCCATGTGTTTCCGCCGAGAATGGCCAGTTCCCCCTGAGAAGGGAAGCGAGGACACTTCCGTCAGGTCCCGGTGGAGCTGCAGAGTCACCATCTTTTCTGCTCAGTCCCTGTTCAGGCTGCTTTGGAAGAAGTCATCCTGCATTGGTGTCCGGCTTGGAGGAGAAGAATTCATTTTCTGTCCCTTAGGTGGAAAAGAATCACCATGTAGGCTGTGAAACTTATGTCTTTTTAAGCTGATGCAGAGTGAAGACGATTCGTTTCAGAAATCATTTTGCACACGCAGAATTCTTTACACAGCCTTCTTGACTGTGATCAGCTTGAACTTGAATGCCGTATTCAAAATGGGAATTCTGTTTGAAGTCGGTCTTCCCGCAGAAAAGCCCCAAGTAAACAGGAACATCGGACCCATCTAAAAATTCATACCAAAGTGTAAGGAACCATGCTGAGAGGAGGGTCATTGGGAACAAGATGCGCAGACTATCATTTTCCCCAGGGAGCACGATTTGGAATTTACCTTTGGATTTCTGGTATGAAAACATTATGTACGTCCTTTGACCTTTAACTTCTGCATACAGTGATGTGTTTTTTTTTTTTAATCAAAGTACAATTGGAACAGATATTTACTTAATAATTGTTTGCAAACAGGAGAGTGACTATTTTGGATTTCGATTGAATTACTACTATTATTATGAATATTTTCCATTTTCTTTTGTCTAAGAGTGCTTATAGCATATTCTTTTCATTTACTTTGGATTTTTGGACTTTTATTTGGCATGAAAGTCAATGTTTTTCTTGGTTTTTCTCCTTCTTCTTCTTCTTCTTCTTCTTCTTCTTCTTCTTCTTCTTCTCCTTCTTCTCCTTCTTCTCCTTCTTCTCCTTCTTCTCCTTCTTCTCCTTCTTCTCCTTCTTCTCCTTCTCCTTCTTTTGGCAAATCATGATGTGTGTGTATTTTTTCACTTCACTTGTGTCATCCTTCCACTTCCCTAGCCCAGGCCGAATTAGGAGCCAAGTGTTAATTATAATTTGCCTCTAGGCAGCATTTTCAAAATAAGTGCAAATCAATACAAAGTCTTGGGAAAAAAGTAAATTTGCAGAGAGCAACATATAATCTTTATATAATGTTATAATGTACTATAATTATTATTTTAAAGTAGTCCTGTATGGCTGACCTTCCTTTTTTATTTATGCTGCTCCACTAACAACTTTATTTTCTTCCTTGTATTAATTCTAATCATAGTTATTTTTATTTTGAAAATTTTAAATTATAGCTTTCTTGAGATTCAATTCACATACCATAAAGTTCACCCTTCTAAAGCGTATAGTTTAGTGGCTTTTAGTATATTCGCAGGATCGTGCCACCATCACCACTACCAAATTCTAGAACAATCTCATCACCCCCAAAGAAACTCCATACAAATTAGCCATCCCTCCTCATTCCCCCCTCCTATTAGCCCCTAGGAAACCACGAATCCACTTTCTCTCTATGGGCTTGTCTCTTCCAGACATTTCATATAAATGGAATCCTGCCAGATGTGGCCTTTGTGTCTGGCGTCTTTCGCTCAGCGTGAATTGTATTCAAGTTTCATCCACATTGTAGAGTAGATCTGTACTTTATTCCTTTTACTGCTGACCAATATTCCATTGTGTGGATAAACCACATTTTATCCATTTATTGGCTGATGGACATTTGGGTTGTTTTCACCTTTTGGCTATTATTGTGAATAATGCTGCTATGAACAGTGTGTACAATTTTTTTTTAACACCTGTTTGCAATTCTCTGGGGTATATACTTGGTAAGAGAGTTGCTATGTCCAGTGGTAACTCTGTGTTTAACTTTGGGAGGACCTGCTAGCATGTTTTCCTCAGTGGCTGCACCATTTTGCATTCTCACCGTCAGCCTATGAAGCTTCCAATTTCTCTATATCCTCACCAACACCTGTGCTTTTCTGTTTTTCTGATCCTTGCCATTCTGGCGGGTGTGAAGCGGTATCTCTCGGTGGTTCTGATTTCCAGTTCCCTAATAACTGATGCTATCGACATGGTGACTTTGTATACCTTCCAATGATAGGTTCTGAAAGGGAAAGCGAGCAGGATTACGTTTGGTGCCTTAGGTCAGCCCTGATGTAGAACTGAGTAAATTCATTTGACAGATGTTTCATCTTTATCATTGTGGCGGTGATGTCATTATGAGGAAGTTCATGTAAACTAGAAAGGATAGAGTAACTCTTGTTTTTGTTAGTCTGGCTTCATTCACAGTTTTATAAAATGAAATTAACAAATGATGATTAATCATCTAGTGCGGGTGGATTGGGTTCTCTGGGAGACACAGAAGAGCCGTAGGTGACCGCCTCTGCCCCGGAAGGGCTTGCGATAGAACCGAAATTACAGTAGACAGAAACAACTCACTCTCTTGTCAGAAAACCAAATTGTTCATCTTTATTTTTTATTTTTTTAAGATTTTATTTATTTATTTGACAGAGAGAGATCACAAGTAGGCAGAAAAGCAGGCAGAGAGAGAGGGGGAAGCAGGCTCCCCGCCAAGCAGAGAGCCCGATGCGGGGCTTGATCCCAGGACCCTGAGATCATGACCTGAGCCGAAGGCAGAGGCTTAACCCACTGAGCCACCCAGGCGCCCCATCTTTATTTTTTTTAAGATTTTATTTATTTACTTGAGAGAGAGAGAGAGAGAGAGAGCACAAGGGGGGAAGGGAAGGAAGGGCAGAGGAAGAGGGAGAAGCAGACTGCTCGAGGAGCGGGGAGCTGGATGTGGGGCTCGATCTCAGGACCCTGAGATCATAACCTGAGCCAAGAGCAGAAGCTTCACTGACCGAGCCACCCAGGCACCCCCCCCAAATTGCTCCTCTTTAAAATAACATGAGACAGGGTAAAGATTGTTTTGAAGTAACCCAGAGAGCTCTCCAAGCCGGAAGCCTCGATGTCTCCTTGGACTTCCTTGATTTCATTGCCAGGCCTCATTGCCCACTCACTCTTCCTCCACGCTTCCTTTTTTTTTCTTAAGTTTTTATTTTATTTTATTTTATTTATTTTTTTAATTATTTATTTATTTATTTGACAGAGAGAGAGAGAGAGATCACAAGTAGGCAGAGAAGCAGGCAGAGGGAGAAGCAGGCTCCCCACTGAGCAGAGAGCCCGATGCGGGGCTCGATCCCAGGACCCTGAGATCATGACCTGAGCCGAAGGCAGAGGCTTTAACCCACTGAGCCAGCCAGGTGCCCCTTAAGTTTTTATTTTAATCACCAGGTGCTCAGCAAGAGAAGTTCACTCCTTAAGCCCCATCACCCATTTTCCCAACTCAACCCCCACTCCCCTCCCCTCTGGTAACCATCTGTTTGTTCTCTAGAGTTAAGAGCCTGTTTCTTGCTTTCTTTCTCTCTTGTCTTTTCTGCTTTGCTTATTTGTTTTGTTTCTTAAATTCCATGTATGAGTGAAATCATATGGTATCTATCTTTCTCTGACTGACTTATTTTGATTACCATTATACTAGCTCCATCCATGCCATTGCAAATGGCAAGATTTCATTCTTTTTTATGGCTGAATAATATTTCATTATATATATATCTACCGCTTCTCCTTTATCCATTTATGTATCAAAGGACCCTTGGGCTGCTTCCGTATCTTGGCTATTGTAAATAATGCTGCTATAAACACAGGGGGGCCTGCATCCCTTTGAATTAGTGTGGGGTTTTTTTGTGTGTGTGTAGTTTTCCATAGCTAGATAAATTTATTTTATTTTATTTATTTATTTTTATTATGTTCAGTTAGCCACCATATAGTACAGCATTAGTTTTTGATGTGGTGTTTAATGGTTCATTAGTTGCATAAAACACCCAGGTCCTCTGTTTTTGTATTCCTTGGGTAGATATCCAGTATCGTAATTGCAAGATCTTAGGGTAGTTCTATTTTAAACTTCTGAGGACCCTCCATACTCTTTTCCACAGTGGCTGCAGCATTTTGCATTCCCACCAACAGTGTAGAAGGGTTCCTTTCCCTCCACATCCTCCCTTATCTTGTGTTTCTTTTTTTTTTTTTTCCTTGTGTTTCTCGTGTATTTTATGTTAACCATTCTGACAGGTGTGAGGTAATATCTCATTGTAGTTTTGATCTCCATTTCCTGATGATAGGTGATGGTGAGCATCTTTTCATGGGTCTGTTGGCCATCTGGAATGTCTTCTTTGGAGAAATATCTTTCATGTCTTTTGTCCATTTTTAATTGGGTTATTTGGTTTTTTTTGTTGTTGAGTTATTAAGTTCTTTATATATTTTAGATACTAACCCTTTATCAGATATGTCACTTACAAATATCTTCTCCCATTCAGTAGGTTGCCTTTTAGTTTTGTTGATTGCTTATTTTGCTGAGAAGAAGGTTTTTATTTTGATGTAGTCATAATAGTTTATTTTTGCTTTTGTTTCCCTTGCCTCAGGGACTTTTCTAGAAAGAAGTTGCTATGGCCGATGTCAGAGAAATTACTGCCTGTGTTCTTTTCCAGGATATTTATGCTTTCAGGTCTCACATTTAGGTCCTTAATCCATTCAGAGTTTACTTTTTGTGTATGGGGTAAGAAAATGGTCCAGTTTCATTCTTTTGCATGTTGCTGTCCAGTTTTCTCAACACCATTTGTTGGAGACACTGTCTTTTTCCCATAGGATATTCTTTCCTCCTTTGTCAAAGATTAATCGACCATATAATTGTGGGCGTATTTCTGGATTTTGTATTCTGTTGTATTGATCTATGTGTCTGTTTTTGTGCCAGTACCATACTGTTTTGATTACTACAGCTCTGAAGTGTGATGCTTCCAGCTTTGCTTTTCATTTTCAAGATTGCTTTGGCTATTCATGGTATTTTGTGGTTCCATACAAATTTGGGGGTAATTTTTTCTAGTTTTGTGAAAAATGCTCTTGGTATTCTGATAGGGATTGCACTAAATGTGTAGATTGCTTTGGGTACTGTAGACATTTTAACAGTGTTTGTTCTTCCAGTCCATGATCATAGAAGGTCTTTCCATTTGTTTGTGTCATCTTCAATTTCTTTCATCACCGTTTTATAGTTTTCAGAGTACAGGTTTTTCACCTTTTTGGTTAGGCTTATTCCTTGGTGTCTTATATTTTTGTTGCAATTATAAATAGGATTCATTCCGTAATTTCTTTTTCTGCTGCTTCATTACTAATGTATAGGAGTGCAACACTTTCTGTATGTTGATTTTACATCCTGTGACTTTACTGAATTTGTTTATCAGGTCTAGCAGTTTTTTGGTGGAGTCTTTATTTCCTGGTTGACCCATTCATTGTTTAGTAGTATGTTATTTAACCTCCATGTATTCGTGGTCTTTCTAATTTTTGTGTGTGTGTGTGGTTGACTTCTAGTTTCATAATGTTATGGTGAGAAAGAAATGCATGGTATGATTTCGATCTTTTTGAACTCGTTGAGGTTTGTTTTGTGGCCCAATATGTGATCTATTCTGGAGAATGTTCCATGTGCACTTGAAAATAATGTGTATTCTGCTGTTTTAGGATGGGATGTTCTGAATGTATCTATTAAATCCATTTGGTCCAGTATGTCATTCCAAGTCATTGTATTCTTGTTGATTTTCTGTTTAGAGGATCTGTCATCCATTGATGTAAGTGGGGTGTTAAAGTCTTTTACTATTATTGTATTATTATTGAGTAGTTCCTTTATGTTTGTTGTAACTGTTTTATGTATTTAGGTGCTCCCATGTTGGGTGCATAAATATTTACAATTGTTGCATTTTCTTGTTTCATTGTCTCTTTTATTATTCTGTGGTGCCCTTCTTTGTCTCTTGTCATTGTTTTTGTTTTAAAGTCTATTTTGTCCAATTTAAGATTTGCTACTCCAGTTTTCTTTTGATATCCATTTGCATGATAAATGTTTCTCTGTCCCCTCATTTTCAATCTGCAGGTGTCTTTAGGTCTAAAATGAGTCTCCTGCAGGCAGCATATAGATGGGTCTTGTTTTCATCCATTCTGTCACGCTATGTCTTTTGACTGGAACGTTTGGTCCCTTTCCATTCAAAATAATCATTGATAGATATGTATTTATTGCCATTTTATTATTTGTTTTGTGGTTGTTTCTGAAGATTTTTCTCTGATCCTTTCTTGTCATTCTCTCTTCTATGGTTTACTTGTTTTCTTTAGTGATATGTTTGGATTTCTTTCTCTTTATTCGTTGCATATATATTTGTGGTTTTTGATTTGTGGTTACTATTAGGTTTGTATATAACATCTTCTGCATATAACAGTCTATATTAAGTTGATGGTCATTTAAGTTTGAATCCATTCTTTTCTCCTCTTCCCTCCATGTTTTAGATATAGGGCATCATGTTTTACATCCTTTTATTTTGTGAGTTCCTTGGCTTATTTTTTTACAGAAATACTCATTTTTACTGGTTTTATGTTTCTTACCCTCCTACTGTCATTTTTGGTCTTTCCTTTCCACTCGAAGAGGTCCTTTTAATATTTCTTGCAGGGCTGGTTTAGTGGTTATGAAATCCTTTAGTTTTTGTTTGTCTGGGAAACTCTTTATCTCTCCTATTCTGAATGATAATCTCGCTGGATAAAGTATTCTTGGCTGCAAGTTTTTCCCACTCAGCACTTTGAATATATCATGCCTCTCTTTTCTGGCTTAGGAAGTTTCTGCTGAAAAATCTGCTGATAGCCTTATCAGGTTTCCTTTGTATGTGACTGTCTTCTTTTCTCTTGCTGCTTTTAGTATTTTTTCTTTATCACAGATTTTGCCAATTTAATTACAATATGTCTTTGTGTGGATCTGCTTTTGTTGGTTTTTGGCAGGGGGCAGGTCTCTGTGACTCTTGGATCTGGATTTCTGTTTCCTTCCCCAGATTAAGGAAGTTTTCAGCTATTATTTCTTCAAATAAATTCTCTGCCCCATTTTCTCTCTTTTCTTCTGGGACTTCTATAATACAAACGTTATTACATTTGATGGAGTCACTGAGTTCCTTAAATTTATTCTTGTTTTGCATAATTCTTCTTTCCCTCTTTTGTTCAGCTTGATTACTTTCCATTACTCTGTCTTCTAGGTTTTTGATTCATCCCATTGCTTCTTCCAACCTGCTGCTCCTTCCATCAAGTGTGTTTCTCATTTATTGAGCCCTTTATCTCTGCTGTGTTATTTCTTATCTCCATGTTAATGGTCTCACTGATGTCTTCTACTCTTTTTTTTTTTTTTAAAGATTTTATTTATTTGTTTGACAGAGAGAGAGAGATCACAAGTAGGCAGAGAGGCAGGCAGAGAGAGAGGGGAAAGCAGGCTCCCCACTGAGCACAGCCCGATGCGGGGCTCGATCCCAGGACCCTGAGATCATGACCTGAGCTGAAGGCAGAGGCTTTAACCCGCTGAACCACCCAGGCGCCCCTGTCTTCTGCTCTTTTGTCAAGTCCAATGAGTATCCTTATGATCACGGCTTATATACTCCATCAGGCATGTTACTTATATCTTACTTATATCTTATATCTTAGATCTCTGGCTGTAACCTCGTTCTGTTCTTTCATTAGAAACAAATTCATCTGTCTTCTCATTTTGTTTAAGTCTCTCTGCCTGTTTCTCTGTGTTAGGAAAGTCAGTTATGTCTCCTGCTCTTGGGGGTAATGGCTTTATGAAGAAGAGGTCTTGTATTACCCTGCAGTACAGGGTCTCCTATTCACCAGGGCCTGATGATTCTTAGCGTATCTTCCATGTGGGTTGCATGTGTTCTGCTGTTGTGTCCTGGCCATGTTATCCTTCAGGCCAGCCATCTGCAGAGACTCTCTTTGCCTGTCGTGAGTAGTGTTTGGTCCCTAGCCTGAACATGTGAGTTTTGACAAGGTGTGCTTTGGTCTGCTTGTGAAATGAGACCTGTCACCACCACTGCTAGAACTGAGGCCTTGCAAAACTCCCAGGTCAGAAGATGTGGTACTGGCAGTGGTGGTTTGGGCTGATCTTCCAGTGGGGGGGAACTGTCATGCTGGAACTGAAGAAACTGTGACTTGGTGGGGGGGGGAAGCGGTTCTTCCAGGGGGTTGGGGCTTGGTGTAAGCAAGTTAGGTAGGCAGTGTTGGCGCTGTGCTGCTTCCTGCAGGTAGCCCTGTGTTTATGCTTGGGGCGGGGGAGGGAAATGATGCCTTCCAGTTCCTTTGTTCCTGGAGTGGTCTCTCTGTGAATGCTGTCTCTCTGGGATGCACTCTGAGATGAGTGAATAACCTCCTCATTGTGTGCTCCAGGTGATCTTCAGATCACTGTTTCCATGCTGTGTGTCGTGCTGTTTGCCCAACCTTCTCTGTAAGAGATGAATGTCCACTGGGCTCTCCCAGAGCCAAGCCCACTGACCTTTAAAACTCTAGGCTTTAAGGCCTCCTGGTTGTCAAAAGTCACAAAATTTGGCCCCTCTCACTTTCTAAGCAAATTGCTATGGGGATTCATTTTTCCCATGCACTCCCCTGTGTGCTAGTCCATCTCTTGCCTTTCTCTGTGACCATGGCTCCCTTCCCACCACAGTAGCCATGATCTGTTTCTCTTCCAAGCTGCATCTCTGCACTTCTTACCTTCTTCAGTGTGGACTCTTCTCTCCCTTTAGTTGTGGAACTTGTTCTTCCGGTCTTCAGGTTGATTTCTGGGGTATCCAGAATATTTATAGTTATCTAGTTGTATTCATGGGACATGTTCCCTAGGGTCCTTCTACTCCACTACCATCTGCCCCTCCTCTTCATCACACTTCCTAGATTTGCTTCATTCTCTCCATCTATAGGCTGGCCCTGTTGGCCCAATACTCTTTGTTATTCTTTATTGGGCTTCCTTTCACCAACCTCCACTTGCCTGGGGATACCACACATAGTCCCAGTTTCTTTCATCATCCGAATGAAACTTGCCAGGGCCAATGTTGGAGAGAGGCAGAGGAGCAAGCATCTTGGGTGGGAATTGGCTTCTAAAGATGGCTTATAATTTGAAAAGCAGTCACAATTACTCTGGAAGATCCTGTGCATTATCTATGAAATACAGTGGAGTTTGTCATTTGTTGGTAAGACAACTCTTAGTGGCCTTGACATTTATTTTGTAAATGCTGTAGTGATACTGAGAGCAGAGAGACGCTTTCAGTAAGAGGCTCTGATGTCAGCTGAGGGACAGTCCCAAGGCTCTCCCTCACACATGATCTGCAAAACCACCTGTATCCTGTCTCTATGCCTCTTACTTGCTCTTGGGTTTGTGTTTTTCTCATGCCCCTTCTCTTTAGTCGTATTTAGTGCAGTCCATAAAGTACACTCACAAGTGCCAGGGCTCCATGTGTACATAGTCATTATTTAGCAAGCAACATTTTGCTGATAGCACTTTGCAGGCCAGTAGGCTGAAATGTTTGTTGTGGTAGTGCTTATGATCTAGCACCTGCGTTAGTGATCAGCAAATGCACACCTGCCCTTCAAGACCCCTACTCCATAACCCCACCTAGTCACCCATTCATTATTATATTCCACTGGTGAAGTCCTGAAATTTTGTTTCTAGCCCTCCAATATTAAAATCATCTTTTTCAAATCTCAAAGTCTTGGCTCCTCTGGTTAAATAATACACTCCTTTCCTTTAAAACACTGCTTTAAAGTAACATTGTAGGAATAGCCTTGTGTCATTCAATCATTCCAGTAATTTAAGCAGTATTTACATACTTCCTCATTTGTTATGCATGCCATATGTGTATGTATATTCCTGGAAGCATAGATGCATATTATATGCTTGTTTTCAGTGTTTCGTTGCTTTTACTCCTCTCTCTTTCTTGCCACACACACACATGCACACACACATACTTTTTTTTGCTTGATATGACTCCCCCATTAAATAATAAACTCCTTGCAGTAGAGACAGTGTCTTCTGCTTCATCTCACATTCTTCACGGTACCTTATTTGTCTTTGGGTATCTAAGCAATATCTTAATCTATAGACATTCTCCATTTTTCTAACTGAGAAGTAAAAGCCAGTGGTCTTTGTTCTTCAGGTTCGACTTCTACAGTGGGTCAGATGATATCATGCATGTGTGGAAATTTTGAACCAGCCGAACATCTTCAATAATTTGTAACATGATCCTGGGCCATGTTTCAGAAAAACCTCAGTCATTATGGAAAACGATTCCACTCATTCACAGTTCACTGTGAAAACAGAAAATACAAGGAGAATAATTGAAAATCCACTTGAGCTGGACCAACTTTAAAATTTACGAATATCCTTGGTTTTCAAAGGGCTGTCTTTTACCTTTTCTCTAAACTTCTACTCAAAATTTTTTTTATTTTTTTATAGTTTTGTTAAATATCTCTGGAGCCAAGACCCTCATTCTTTGGTGATAGCTTGCACTCATTTTTTTTCATGACCATTTGGATCAACTACTCAAGAGAATGAGCCATACTACCATGTTGGTGGCTGCCGGCTGTGGCTCTTTTTTATGTGAAGTGGTGGAAGCTTTTGACAATGATGCTGAGTTGACATATAAAGCATCTAGTTTCATGTTGTTCCCAATGCTTCAAAATGGCAATCAGATGGGACAAATTCTGAGGGTCAATTTAAAAAAAAAAAACACTTTCTTCCATCTGGAATTTACTTTTACTTGGAGCCAAGATGGTGCTATTTTAGGAAAATTATGCCTGACTTTATTTGAGCTTAAGTTAGGAAAAAAAAAAAAAAAAAGCACTAAATCACTCAGTAAGATGTTTACTTTTGCCAGAAGACTTAACTGACACTCATTCAAGAAGTGATCCCAGTTTTCAGGTCAAAGGCATGATTTCTGTGGCCTGCTGCATGCACGGCAGTGCTCCGGTACCTCAAGAATTACACTCAACAGCGAGAATCCAGCAAAGAAATGCTATCCTTTTCCCTTTTCTTCTTTACTCTGGGATGCAAAAGTTATACAATTTATTCATTTTTGATCTGGCTACAAATAAAAGAAAAAGAAGCAAATGTGAACCAAGAATGAAGAAAAAGAAGACCATGTTCTTGCAAGTTAAATTGACAAGGGAAGGAAAATGGTACCCAAGGAAGCAATGGCAAGATAGCCCCAAACTGAGTGGTGTGAACTTGAAAACTGTCTGATTTGAACCACCCCAGAAGTAATTCCTCTTGAATCCAAGAATAAGGACGTTGGAATGACCGAAGGAAAAATTAGGTCTTAATAGTTGTTCTTGAAATGACAGTCCTGAGCCCTGAAGGGTGGACGGTAATTTACAACCTCTGCCCTGCTGCCATCCATTGGCCCCATCAGAACACACCGAGGACCACCACCTCAATGGCGAAGCAGTTGCCGGGGCATCTCACAGGCCCTGGGCTGCGGGCTTCCCACCAGAGAGGGAGGGAGTTCAGAAGGGAAGCAGTGAGGCACAGGGAATTCACATTGGTGTGATTTGCCAAGGTAGAATATGGGAGAGGCAAGAAATCACCCTGCTTCCAGAACATGTGATTGGGGCAAGACCGAGGGGGTAGGGAGGATGAAGGCCTGGTGAAGAAGGGAGCTCGCAGGTGGGGGTTTTTGTCCCCACCTTGAGCAACAGTCTCCCACCCTCCTGCTTTCTGAGAATGTGTGTTCTCAGGCCTGTGACCTGCTGGGCCGGGGCCCTTCTCGCGGCCTCCTGGGAGCTGCCTGGGCAGGCAGGTGAGCGGGCGCTGTGTGTGGAGGGGAGGTCAGGAGGCGCTTTGTGCCAGAGAGTGGGCGTGCCAGGGGAGGCAGCTTTCCTCTGATCCCCAGGGGGCATTCTGGGTGCCCGGCCTTGAATGTAAAGGAAAGGAAGTCTAGGTATCCTGTGGGGGTTCTAATGTTCTCCCTTCTGAGAAAGCTGGGCCACCCTGGCCTGGCGACTGACCCCTGTGGAAGGACGGTGGGGACTGGACGCTGGGCCCAGTGGCTCCCAGCCACTGAGAGGAAACCTTTCTCCCCTCTTTCTTCACTAGATGAATTCTCAGGACTGGAGACTGACACCGCAATGCCCACAGAAGAGGCGTACGTTATCTATGATGAAGGTACCAACTGATTTTACAGTTTGGATTTGGACAGTTTCTCTCATTTTAATTACTAAGTGGATGATCTCAATTTTCTAAGTGTCCCTCAGAACTCTGGGCTGCATGGTCATGCTCAGGGAAGGTGGCTGTACCCCAGCTTCCAAGTTAGCCCCCACTACTATTCGATCCAAAGAAAAGCAGTGAGCTTCATATGTGAATGCAGCCTCCAGACAAACCCCTGTGCCCCTCGTTCTCTCCCCGCCCCCGGGAACTCTGGGGCTGCTTGTCTGGGCCTGTGCTTCCACCGCCATTTGGGAACCGGACTTGGTTTAACCCATGACTCCGATTCCTCTGTTGGCTCCTCTCATTGTTCTCTTTTTCTCTCCTTTTCTAATCGTGTAAAAAAAAAAAATGCAGCGCTATGGGGGCGCCCGGGTGGCTCATTCGGTTGAGCATCTGACTCTTGGTTTGGGCTCAGGTCATTATCTCAGGGTTGAGCGATGGAGCCCTGCCTCGAGCTGCACACTGGGCACGGAGCCTGCGTGAGACCCTCCCTCTCCCTCTGCCCCTCCCCCTCCTGCTTTTGCACGTGCTCATGCTCTCTCACTCTCTAAAAAAAAAAGAGAAAGAAAGAAAGAAAGAAAGAAAGAAAGAAAGAAAGAAAGATAAATGCAGTGCTATGCAGGCGTTTTTATCACAGAATCTTTCCAAGCAGGGGGAAGCTTCTAAGACTAAGAATGCGATATGCTCTGGGTAGAATCTGGAGCCAGTGTGGTTAGTGTGTATAGACCCTGTGACCTTGGGACGGTTCTGTGTGTTTTATAAATTACCTCTGCAGTTTTCCTGTGGGTATTTTGTCCCCACCGCAGGGCTGGCCTTTGATACTCAGGATATTCCCATTTTTGTGCTTCCTTCTCTGCTGTTCTCTGTAGCTCCAGTGACGTCCAAACGCTGATGTGAGAATAATGTCACCGTTGATGCAGTCGTAGTAAACTTTGGTACATTGGGTTCATCCCACAGTTTAAGAAAAAACTGACTTAAAAGAAAAACAACAGATGTCAGAAGAAAAAGAAAAGTTTCTTAGTGCTTCTGAAAACACTAAGTTCCTTTCTTACTTTCTTATTATCTTTGAGCAGTTGAAAGGGAGCAGAGGTTTCTTTTTTAAATGTGAAGGGATTAGTTTTTTTTAATAGGATTCATTCCACCCCTTCCCCAGAAAACAAGCCCATGCCAGAAGGTAAATTTTTTAAAAATCAAGTTTATTTCCTGATGTGACTCTTTAATGGCTCTAAAAGAGAAAATTACTTAGATACAGAATGGCTGGGGGACAGCAACAGAAGCATGCTAAACTGGATGAATTCTAAGGTTCTGTCCAGCTCTGAGTGTAAAATCTCACTTTTCTGCTCATATGTGTTTCCTTTTCCTCTTCCTTTCTTTTATCTGTAGCTGCTTCTCTGAGAGGATTGAAGTAGGAGGAATACTTTTTCATTGGGAACAAATTACGTTCGGGCATAGGCATTTATTTTGGGGGTGTGTCTGCATGTGTGCTTTAGTCTTGAGTTGAATGTCGAGAAGGCATCTCTTGGCCGTACATGGTGCCCCTTTTTTGGAAGAGCCCAATTGCAAAGCCTTTGTATCATTTCAGATTATGAATTTGAGACCTCAAGGCCACCAACCACCACCATGCCCTCCACCACGGCTGCGGCACCCGAGGTCATCCCGCCAGAAGGCTCCATTAGCTCCTTTCCTGGAGAAGAGTTCGATCTGGCTGGAAGGAAACGATTTGTTGGTAAATAGAACTTCCTTCATCAGAGCAACATGAGTTTTAACTTTTTTCTTCGAGGAAGAGCATAACTAATTTCTTGGCTTGGCTGAGGCAGCGCATTTGGAGCAGAAGCTTTCCCAGAGTGAAGTTTCCATTTGGGGCGACTCAGTGAGTCAGTCCTGCTTGAAGGCGTATTAGCTCGCTTTCTGCAGGAGTCATGGGAGGGGGTTGGCAGGAGAACGTTTGGTACCCAACGAGTAGAGCTTCGAGAGTCTGCCTCGTGTAGACCAAGGGTGAGGAACACTTGTAAACATCTTCAGGAGCAGAGAACACGACTGTGTTTGTTCTAGCAACTTTTCCAAGCTGGGGCTTCCAGTGGAACTCGCCCATATGTTGTTAAGCTCTTCCTCAAAATGAGCAGCTTACCGAATTGAGCCACTGGTATATCTTAAGGTACCACGGAGACAAAGCTGGTTCTCTGCCATCGTTCCCTGTAATTTTCATTAGCCTCGGGGACTGGGGATCTAGAAGTTTACTCGACTCCTCTTTCTCAGTTATTAAACAATTTCAAGAGGAAATTCTATTGCGCTAAACTGTGCTTCCCTCCCTTTGGGACTCCTCTTTTCCCATGCCCTTAATGAACTTCCCTAACGAGACAGTTAGATTAGTACATTACAAAGCGGAAAAAAAATATTACCAAGTGGAGACAGGCAACAGCTTAAACTAATATCACACTTTTCTGTTTCCAAAACAAATGTTCTGCCCTAAGCAGAGAAAAGCGCTCGCCAGCCAAGATGTAGTCTTGAGTGTCTAAATCTCATTTGCTTGAAGAACAAGAAAATTAATTTGAGGTAGCATTCCTGAGGCAAGCGCTAATGCTGGCCCCTGGCATTAAGCAGCCGACTGAATTCGCTGAATGTTCTGGCCCTCCTCTCTGTGGCTCCATGACAGAAATGAAAATGCTTTCACCACTGTTTGCTATTCCACAGAACTCTTCTCAAGACTGAAAGGCTTGCTATTGTCTGGCTATTTTTCTTT
The DNA here is from genome assembly GCA_028534135.1 of Potos flavus. NCBI lineage: Eukaryota > Metazoa > Chordata > Mammalia > Carnivora > Procyonidae > Potos > Potos flavus. The sequence continues at coordinate 6,658,409 of CM052886.1, read as the reverse complement.
GTCCGTAAACTCTACAAAGCATAGTACATTACTCCCCAGAACTACCTGATCCATCGACAAACTCTCAAGGTCTGATTTTATACAAGTTACTGGAAAAGAGAGGATCTAAAAATTGCTTTTAGTCCCCACGGCCACCAAGAATGAGAACCTGTACCAAAAGAAGCAATGGAATGTTTAGAAAGTACTAGAAATTGTTACTTGAAAGCACTTCGGAGTGTGGCATGTATGAAGCCCCAGCTCCAATTCCTTGGCACGTCTATCTTCTTACAGAGCATTTATGATAAAGAAGTGTGGGCTGGAGGTAGAGGCTCCTGTTTGAGCCTAGCTTCGTGGGCCCTCTCAGCTTCAGTAGGCTGGGCTGGAATATGGGCTATCAGCCCGTGTCCTGCTTTAGTCCCAGGGCCCTTGTAGCCACTGAGATAACGTATGTAGAAAACCTTGAACCTGTCCATAAATGTGAGTAGCTCTATTGTACTTAGCAGTAATGTTCGAAAGGCTGTTCGGGCCTGGCCTCGTGCAAATATCCCGTATCTCTGACGCTCTGGGAAAGCCCACCCACGACTGGAGGCTAGAAGCTGTACCTCCTGATGAGGGTATTTTTTTTCTAGTTCCAGCACAGTCTAGGAGGTGAACGGTGCCGAGAGAGCTCTAGTTAAGTGTCAGCTGGGCCCGATTCATACCTTTTCAAACATCTGGGCATACAAATGGCGGAATGCCTTAGACTTATACTACATTGAATTATAGTTTGAGGGGTCTTTCAAAATTACTTTGAAGATGCAGTCATTGATATTGATGGGGCAACCTGATCTTTTGAAACTCCTGGATTGGAAGATGTAAACGTGTGGATCCATTGAGGAGAGCTAAGGATGTGTTTCCGAGTTTATCATCAGGGCTGATGGTGCTGGAGCCTCTGTCCAGCAGGGAAAGACTGAATGGTGGGCCTGCTCTATGCAACAGAGATTATGTTTCTGCCTCTAGAGAAAGCTTTCAACAATACAGTTGGATATCTCTCTTCTTTTCCAGCTCCTTATGTGACGTACCTAAGTAAAGACCCATCAGCCCCATGTTCTCTGACCGATGCTCTGGACCACTTTCAAGTAGATAGCCTGGATGAAATCATTCCAAATGACATGAGGAAGAGTGACCTGCCTCCTCAGCATCCCCCCCGCAACATCACGGTCGTCGCTATGGAAGGCTGCCACTCATTTGTCATTGTGGACTGGGACAAAGCCGCCCCAGGAGATGTGGTAACAGGTATGTCCAAGGCAGATGCTCAGAGTTCTTATTGATCTGTAGGCGGAAAATACAGACTCTCAGGGATGAACAGATGATGGATAAGTGGATGGATGGATAGATGGATGGATGGATGGATGGATGGATGGATGGATAGATGGATGAATGGATGCAAATGCCTCCTTTCAAAAGGATGAAATACAGGACACAAGGGAAGCCTTGTGAAGTAGTATGAAGAGTACTGGGTGGAAGTCAAAAGTCCTGAATCTTAGTCCCACATTGGTCTGTATGACCTTGAACTAGCTGCTTCATCTCTCTGGACTTTGGTTCCTTCCTACGCAAAATATGATTACATCTCTAGCGTTCTGTGATCCCACAAATGGTAATGGAGTCCACATAGCCACTTGTAAGGTCAGATCCTGCAGCGCAGGCGCTGAAGGACTTTCTAATGTGCACTGCCCTGTGGAAGAGTCAACCCTGGGATCAAGTTTCTGCCTCTGGAGTTAACTCAGATGTGATTCCTGTATTATCCTGTAGAGCGTATGTTTCTGAACCACGTGCTCTTGTTAATATGAATCCCAAGCCGTACAAAGCTCCCTGGAGAATTCGGTTTCATCACATCATCACATACCCTACACCTCATCTGAAACCAAACCTCGGTGCTCCAATCACAGGTACTCATGCCCCTAGCATAAATAATACGGATGAGGTATTTATAGGGACTGGGGCATTCCCAGTTTAAAGCTGTCCTTGCTAAATTGATGACCATGGAACATTTCAGTGCATGACTGCCCTGCAATGTGCAGGAAGGGCAACAGACCACACTGAGCACCAACCATTGTTACATCTAGCATCACTGTAAGCTCACACGACGTGACGTCACCGTTATCAGAGGAGGAAACCCCGTGGAGGGAGCCGCAGCCCTTCACGAGTTCTCACACAACATTTGTTGAAAAAAGAGAAGAATGAACTCCTCCAGGGAACAGTGTGGAAAGGGCTACGGAGCTCAGGGCACCTGCTTCTGCTTCCGGTGTGCCCGTTGGTTAGCCAATGCACTCTCTTTATGTCACCAAAATCACTCTTGTGAAAGTAATCAGCAGTCACAGGTCGCTAAATAAAGTAGCTTGCCTCTGGGATGCATTCGATGCTGTAACATTTTCCTCCCCCTGGACTTGTGACCTGTTTCCCTCAACCTCTGAGTCTCTCCCACAGGCTTGTCTGTGAGACAGACATTTAATGCCCCAGAATTAAATGTTGAAACTTCTCAGGGCTTGGTCTCAACTCCTCTTTCCTTTTTGCTCCTTCTTCTCTCCCTCCAGGATCTAATCCAGGAACATAGTTTTAATTCATCCTGGAGATGAGTCATTGATTTATAGATAGCTCGAGGCTAGGCCTACCTCTCCTCCGAGCTTCAAACACTAAAACCAAATGGGCACGTGATATCATCACAGGATGTCTCTGAAACATCTCAGACAGCATATCCAAAATCAAACTCATGACCCTTCTGATTCCCAAACCTGCTCATCTGCGTTTCCTATCCCAGAGAATGACCCCACTCTCCACCCTTTTTCTGTAAGCATGGGATTGTCTTCAAATCTGCTTTAATTTCCCCCACCATGTTCAATTCATCACTGAATCCTATCAGTGTTACCTTCCTGGCTTCTCATGAACCCATCCATTTCTCTCCATTAACTACCAAGTTAACCCGAGCTGCTGCCACCAGTCACTTGGCTAGTGACTGGCTCGACCACCCACGCCACACCCCATACCTGACGCGTTTCACTCTGCACCAGAGGGAGGCATCGAAAGCAGTCTTGAATGGAAAGCAAAAACCTGCATGACTCAGGGGCACTGAGTATTTCTCTGTTTCATGCTTCTTCAGCTTCATCTCATACTTAATGTCTCTGAAGACTCAGTTTTCTTATGTGTCAAAATGGGGATAGCGATGCCTGCATACTAGGAGCAGGAGAATTAATCAAAATAGAACTTGGTTGAACGTGTTTGGAATGTTCGGCACATGGGAAATGCCTGCAGGATGTTTTCTTCCTTTGTGTGTAACACCGGAGACCGTAGAGGATGCACTGAGCCGTGACTTCACTTGGCCTTCTGAGGTCTCCTTGAAGGCTGGGCAGGTGTCAAGGCCCGCCAGGGTCCATTCATAGCAGAGAAGGCAGACGGAGTTGCCTGACTGCTGTCACTAGACATTGAGGTCAAGGGCAGGCACGGATATTCAGCAACTAGCTCCAACTAGCTCCAAGTCTCTCCTTTGATTATTCAGCAACTAGCCATCAAAGGAGAGACTTCACCAACTGGGTGAGGAGACCACTGTGAGTCTGGAGTCTTTCAGTCCCACACACGCATGCAGGAGCGTGTGTACACACACACACAGCATTCACCATCAACGGTTTTGTCATTTCGTGTAAGGACAATTGTATATATCTCTGCCAGGAAATTCTTAAAACATTTGTGTGGAGGTCACTGCTTTTTCTTCTGCCGCCTTTTTCTCTGTACCGTCAAGGTCAGTCAAGGTGATTAGTACTGAGGAAATGAAGAACGCCGGGAAATGTGGGAGAGAAAGAGAAGCAAGAGAAGTAGGAAATGAATAGCTGTCAAGAAGTGTGTTTAATTTTGTTATCCGCATCTGAATTCATCAGAAGGTGCCGTTTCACCAATCCAACATGGAGCTTGCCCCCATTCTTGAACTTTTCCCTCAGACGGCAATGCCTCTGCGCCATGGCCTCCTCCCCGTCCTCCTCCACTGGGCGCGCCTCTTGGGTGGTGTGGTTCCTTGATGCTCAGCGGGTCCTTCTGTATCTCCACCTGCAGGGTACCTGGTGTACAGCGCATCCTACGAAGACTTCATTAGGAACAAGTGGTCCACTCAAGCTTCCTCAGTAACGCATTTGCCCATTGAGAATCTGAAGCCAAACACGAGGTATGATGTGGCAGCCATTAAAGAGAGAGAGAGAGGGACCTGTGCGCATGGTCACAGGTATCCTCAGGTTGAAAATGAAAAGATCGATGAAAAGATTTTATGATTTCTTTTGTAGTCTGTTTGCTCCTCGTAGAATATCAGTGACTACCCACCACATGTCATTATATTTCTCTTAGAAGAAATTACTGTATCTATTAGAGTTGTTAGTCTCTTGTGTTTATGTTTTGTTATCAATTTTCCAGAGACTAACGCTACCTACTGTTGGGAAAACAAAGTTGTCCTGTGTGTTGAAAGGGACTCGGATCCATGTGCAGGCACCCAGGTGGTGGCATTAGGCAGCACAACCTTCCTGTGTGGCGTTAATGAGGCAGCAATTGCTGAGCATGTTGGTTAACTGTACTCAGACTCTGTGATGTGGAAGTTCAGACCATTTAGAAAGACGCATGTTGCCCGTTAATAAGGTTACAAATATGTCTTCCTAGACTGGGCAGCAGCTGGCTGGCCAGCGGCCCCTCTGGGAGGCCGAGTTGGTGGCACTCAGTGGGAAATCTACACAACTCGTTCCCAGGGTTACAAAGAGAGTGAGCGTGCATTTCCTCCTTCACACTCTCTGGTTTCGATAGTAATGATCCTCAGGAAAGCTTTCCTGGTGGGTTAAAATGGGCAAAGCACCAAGCACGTGAGGGTCAAGCATGGTGTGCATGTAAACCAGCTCTCTGGGGAAGAAAACGTCCCTGGTTTATGGTGCTTACCATTTTTTTTAGCGTGAGCACTCCCGCACCCTGGCCAACTCCAGCCTTCCGGTGGGCTCGGCAGGATTCTTGAATATTTAATGATTGCCTCTCTCAAGCCCAGGCATATGAGTCCAGCACCCCACGGTCACATCAAGCCCCATATTGATGGAGCAAAGAGCTCTAAATGATGTGTCTGTGGGTCTGAGGTCTCTCATATCCTGTGTAGTTAGAGGAACATGGAGAAGGTTGAAACAAAATACTCTCCTTAAACAGAAATGTGCCAACGGGGATAGAAACTAATTAATAGCCATGGGTACCGAGACACTTCTGAACTCGCTGAGAACTTTCCTCAGGGTATTGGAGGTGCCGTGGGCTTCCCTGAGCTAAACTTAGTTCACAAACTATTATCAATTTGAGGATTTGGCAAATAAAAAGCAAGGAGCGAAACAGGAACCTGAGAAAGGACTTTTCTTTATTTTTTCCCCAATAGTGAGAGAAAATGGATTAATTAAAGCAAACAAAAACAACACATTTCAGACAGTGGAGTCAACACCCAATTTTCTTTATTGTGTCCAGAGTGAGGGTACTTCCCCAGCACAGCCTCAGCATCCCAAAACTGGAAGAGGTACCGGGGAGGTTTTGCTGCATAGCTCCTTGTGGTGGAACTTGAATCCCCTTGAATCCCCGTCTCCTGACCACCCCCCCCCCCTCTGGCCAATGTTCTTTCTACAACTTTTGCTGCCAGGCTGATCTGGAGTTTTGAATGTCAGGAGGTGGTTATGTGAGATGGAGGTTTATTTCCTTTAGAGACTCCTAAACTCAGGAAACAAACTGAGGGTGGCTGGGGGGTAGGGGCGGGTAGGGATAGGGTGGCTGGGTTATGGACATTGGGGAAGGTATGTGCTATGGTAAGTGCTGTGAAATGTGTAAGCCTGAGAATCCACAGACATGTACCCTGGGGCAAATAATACATTATGTGTTAAAAAAAAAAAAAAGATGGAGGTTTATTTGTTCTTTCAACTAATATGAAGGATTCCTTCTATTCGTACTTGGTGTTTGCTCCGCACCAGGCACCAGGCTATGTGCTGAGGGTAGAACGGCGTCGGGAGCAGGAGGGGGGTGGGGGTGGCAGGAGTGGAGTAGGGCCGGGGAGGTGGGCTGTAAGATACAGAGGATCTGCCCTCATGGAGCTCACAGTTTGGTAGAGACAGATTGTTTAGCAACAGCATAAATATAAACATTGATCAATCAATATCCAGAGGGAGACTCTTTTCCTGAGCTTGTGGGGAGTGGGTAGGCAGTCAGGTGAGCTTCCCTGGGGAAATAGATAAACAACGGTGAACTTGGAGAAGGCGGGTGGGGTGAGGCCAAGTTGTTCTCTGCAGAAAGGATGTCCAAGGCATGGTATGTTCTAGAAAGGGAAGGAGGCCAGGATGGCGGGAGCAGGAGGGCAGGAGGCTGGACAGCCTGGTCCCAGAGGGCCTTGGGAGTCCCTTGTGGCTTCTGTCCTACCCGCCACCCACGTTCAGTGCCCTGATAGACAGGTGGGAACAGCGGCTGCTACCGTAGCCTTCTCTCTGGGATGCCTGCTCCGTTAGGCCTTCTTCCGATGGAGGGCGCTGGGCAGGGGCACAGAGCACACGTGGCTCTTCTACACAGATTTCCTCAAAGCCCCTAAGAACAGCCTGATGTAAGGACGCTCACTGTTTCCATGCATCACACTGGTGCAGAGCGTCTCTGGTGGGCCCATGTTAGTGGGCCACGTCCTTCTTCCACGGAGGCTGCGTGTCCCTGTTGTTAGCACTGTCCTTGGGGCTTCTCAGGAATCACCGCAGCGTCCCTGTAGGAGACACAAGAAGTCGGTGCCCTCAAGATGAGCTGGAATGTAAGACACCAGTTTGGGTTCTTTATGACTCAGTCTTGCATTTGATTTAACCTGGGGATGGCCTGCCTTGTTCACCCAACTCAGTCCCAGACCACTTTTTGGAATCTGCATATTCCATCCATACTTCAAGGCACAAAGATTGAGACTATGGGGGATTATTCAAAAGAAGGTGTCAAGAACTTATGTAAGAAGGCAAGGCGTGGGTTTCTCTTGTTACTTGGGTGAGGCAGAGACTGTCTAGAATATGAGATATTTTGGTTTCTAGAAGAAGTTGAATGTGGTTTGGAAAATAGGAACCTTACTTTTCCCCCATAATTTTGTAGTTTTCAGCTTCATGTATTTAAATTTCCTTTGATGCATTAGGTGAGGTTCAAATGGAAGCATGTCTTTGGAATTGGGCCGTGTGGGCTTTGTTGGAGGACAGAGGGACCGTGTGGACAGAAAAAGGAGATGAGAACACTTGGGTTTCATTGGAGAGACAGAATTGATACAGTGAAGGAATCAGACCAGTTGGGCATCCTGTGCTCTCCCCACAATCATAGAGCCACGATTCCCTCTGTGGGCGCTCGGACCTGGTGTCAGGACCCCTCGAACAATGGCTTACGAAATGTTCAGTAGAAATATCTCGCATAGCCTCTGAGGAAGTGTCATTCCCCAGGTTTTGATTTCCCTTTTTAAGGAAAGAAAAAGTGTCTGTAAAGTTTGACCGGTATCATCGACGTATGCCAAAGCCACTGCCTGTAGAATTTTGTCTTAAATAACTCCATAACCACTGAATAAAAGTATGCATAATTGGGAAAACACGGACCGCTGAGCGAATTGAGATTTGGAAACTCATATGTTCTTAATTGTGCATATCTTTTTTTTTTTAATGAAATTTAAAAAGGATTCTCTTCTAAATGAGATGTGAATGACTTTTCTTAAAAGGCTGAAGAGAGGACTAAATTTACCAAACGAGCCTTTCTTTGCTCTCTGTTTAATCAAACCCAAAGTCAAATATTTCTGTGTGACCGTGAAGCCTGAGGCTCCCTTGCTGATCTCAGGAACTCTGGAGGTTTGGCGCCTGGGCCAGTGGTGTGACAGACACACGCCTTTGCTCTCTGAATAAGTTATTTACCTTTTGAAAATATAGTGCATTTTAATTAGTGCATAGAACCTGTGTGCCAAGGCTGACATAGGAAAAGACTTGTCAGAAACTCTCTGCAGTGGCAGAGAGCTACCCCTTACAGGGTTTCTTACCCCCTTCTTCACTCGTAAGTAGCTGAGGACTTGGAGAGCACAGGTAATGTCCGGTGTCCCAGAGGTAAAGGAAACACGGAGATTAACAGTGGATATAGTGGGTCGCAGCTGCGGTGTTGGTCTCTAATATTAATCACTTCACCACCACTGTTTGTCCTGTCCCTCATCAGACCATAGAGCAGGATGTTTGGGGCTCCCCACCCACTCCGCCGATCAGTCGTACATTCTCTGTTCCAAGCCAAGGATAAATCCGACAGCAAAACCTCTCCCGGCCTTTTCCATTTCCCCTTCTTGGACTTGCTTCTCTTTCCTGGAGGCACAGAAGCTTGGAACACAGTGACTTTGAAAGCTCCAGAGCCAACCATAGCACTTGTCATGCGCCCAGAACATCATTGTCACGTTCATTCCACTGAGGAAGCCAACCTCTGGACTGGCTCGCCTTCCTTCCACCAACAATGAGTTGCATCATTACTGGGTCAAACATCCTGCTCTTTCACACGGAGTCCAGTGATAAGAATTAGGTTAAGTTTGAATTTTGCTCTGTAAATGTCTTGCTGCTCCAGCTTCTCCCTCGTGAGCTGTGGAACTCAGGTGGGACGAGAACGGGGGGAGAGGGACATCCATCTAGGGGTGAGCCCGCATGGGGCCACACAGCCTTGATGCCCTAAGGAACATATGCTCTTTACATGGCTTATTTGCCCCATATGGTCCTTCTGCTGCCATCAGCCACATTAGTCAATACTGTGAATTGTACTATTTTGACAAGTTATTGGAAAATGAGAAAGTTCAGAAAAAATATGAATAGCAGCGACATATGCATTTGTTACGAAATAACACTCAAACCCTGCCACAGAGTAAGTGCTCAATAGTTTGGGAATCTGTCTTGTTACACAGAAATTAAACAAGCTTCTCTTTCAAAAAAAAATGTTTTCTTCCAATTTCAGGTATTATTTTAAAGTTCAAGCCAAAAATCCACATGGCTACGGACCCGTCAGCCCTTCGGTCTCTTTTGTTACAGAATCAGGTATCTGCAACTTCACATTCTCATTTTTTCCCCCCTTTTCTCAAAGACAAATAATTTGGAACCATGACTACAATAGAATCACAACTGAAGAAGTGAAGTCCTTACTTTACTATTTAGTGAGTTCCTTCCTATTGGGTATCACTTTATAAAATAAACATCGTTTTCTTTGTGCTGTGTTAAAATCTGGATAACAAAATTAAAAGTAATCTTCATTGGAACTGCCTGGAAAGTGGAAAGGTCACATTCCAATGAAAGGGAAAAAATCTGGTTTTCAACCATGTGGGAAAGATAAGTTTGAATCCTCTGTGAAAGATTTAATTGCAGAACTAATTTTATTACAAACAGCTGAAGAGCATAAATGTCATGTGGCCTGAGACGCATTCGCTTCTTCCAATTAGTCAGGTCTCCAAGATGGTTCTTTCGCTAGGAGACAAAGATGTCCTAATACGGAGAGTTTAATTAGTATGCTATCCAATCTTAGGAGCAGTATCACTCAGAGGATGGCCCTGCCCTGGGGGAGGCTCGATGTGCAGAGCCCTCCAGCCCTCTGTAAGATGCTCCTGGGGTCATCTGAAGCAGTGTGCCCAGAGCTGGCCGTGGTGACCATCCTGGGCGAACAGCCTGTCCACACAGGAAGCCACACAGGGAGCCGGTCCCTATGCCTCTAAGCCAGGCCACCTTCAGAGGTCCGGCTGAACCAGCTGTGCACTAAATTTGCTCTAGCTTCTATTTGGTTAGATTATTTCCCACATGTAGCTTGATCCCAGAACATTGATCATTGGAAGATATTTTTAAGTGTGATGCTTTGAAATCTACTGAATCAGAATTAAGTGGAACAAATAAAATCTTTTGTGAGAATATGCTTCATATTGGACATGCTGGCAAAGGACCTCAAGAGTGCTTTCATTTTTTCATTTAAGAAGTGTGTTCCTCATTAATAATTAAGAGAGTCAAAGGAAACCATTTTCAAGGGTTAATTTGCTAAAGTAGGGAACGTGTCTATGTTCATGGCTACATTTCCTGAAAAGAGAATGGACCTTTGGTGACTATCAGAATTAACATGATAAAAGTCTGTAGAAGAAAAAAATAATTCAAATCTAGAAAGCTTTCAAGAAATTAGTCCAAAATCTGAGAATAGAAATATAAATGTAATTTCTGAGACTGCAGTATAAATTGGAAAAGACGGCTCTCTGCTACTCCCCCTCCCAAGAAAAACCCCACCACGCCCCCACCCTATCCTTCGTGGCCTCCAAAGGATGGGTGATGGCCCCCCAGGGCCCCCCATGCAGACCTTTTTTATCGTCAGCTCCCAGGAGATCCTCATGCACGCCGTTTGACAATTTGACAATTACTTGAAATTTGACAATTATTTGCTTCGGCCATCTTCGCTTTATTCAATCAGTTTGTTCAAATTTCTCCTTCCCTTTGCACAACCCTGCTGTAAGAGGTTAGGTTAACAACAGGAAAATTATCAGGTAATTGAATTACGGCACTTGCCAAACGCAAAAAATACATGAAGCAAATGCGTATGTGAGCACAGGCTGCGGCACGGGGTCAGCCTTTGATGTTGTTTGTGTTGTGTTACTGTTTTGTCCATTCCCCTCCACCCTGGAGCATTTGAGGTTTTGTTCATCAGACTATTGAAACTTAAGAGCAGGAGAGCAAAATGAGCATTTATACTTACAGCTAAGGGTAGGTCACTCTTCTGTGGGAGTGAATGAATGGTCTGTACAAAGGGCAGCTCAAGGGAGATTTAGGGTGAAGGAAATATTCTATATCTTGATTGTAGTAGGGCTGCGTGAATCAACACATGTGTTCAAACTCATGTTTGAATGTTTGAATGTTTACCCTAAAATAGTAATCTTACTCCGTGATAATTTTTCAAGAAAACAAAAAAAAGGAGAATGGCCCATGTTATTTTATAAAAATGAATTTTTTCTAAAACAGAATTGCTTAAAAATTAGTTCCATATTTTCTTTTTTTTTTTAAGATTTATTTATTTTTAGAGAGACAGAGAAAGAGAGTTGGGGGGAGGGGCAGAGAGAGAGGGAGAGAGAGAATCTCAAGCAGACTCCTCGCTGAGCGTGGAGCCTGATGTGGGGCTCGATCTCACAACCCTGAGATCATGACCTGAACCAAAACCGAGAGTCAGATGTTTCCCCAACTCTGCCACCCAGGCGCTGCCGTATTTTCTTAAGTGGCGTTACTTGGGCTAAGATATAGAGGTGTTTTACATGCAGCTTTATCGAGATGCAAGTGGCGTACAGTAAGCTGCACATAATACAGTGTACAACTCAGTGCGTTTTAAAGTATATTTACCCCCTTAAAGCCATCACCACAATCGCACTAGTGAACATTGCTGTCACCCCAACATGCTCACTGCTGCTGTGCAGCCCAGCTCCCCGGTCCCCTCCCTGTGCCCATCTTCTCCTCTGTTAACAAGGAACAACTCATTGGTTTGCACTTTCTAGAATTTTATATAAATGAAATCATACAATATGAACTCTTTTGTCTGGCTTCTTTCCCTCAGCAAAATCATTTTGAGATCCATTCATATTGTCTTATTCATAGTTCATTCTCTTTAATTACTTAGCAACATTTCTTTTTTTTTTTTTTAAAGATTTTATTTATTTATTTGACAGAGAGAGAGAGATCACAAATAGGCAGAGAGGCAGGCAGAGAGAGAGAGGGGTAAGCAGGCTCCCCGCTGAGCAGGGAGCCCGATGTGGGGCTCGATCCCAGGACCCTGAGATCATGACCTGAGCCGAAGGCAGAGGCTTTAACCCACTGAGCCACCCAGGTGCCCTGACTTAGCAATATTTCATCATAACTTACCCACTTGCCATAACTTACCCATGCACTTGTTCATAGACATTTGAGCTGCTTCTACTTTTCGACTATTACAAACAAAACTGCTGTGAACATTCATGTACAAGTGTTTGCATGGACAGGTGTTTTAATGCCTCTCGGGTAAATACTTAGGAGTGGAATGGATAGATCATAGAGTAGGTATATGTTTGCCTTTTTAGGAAACCACCAAACTGTTCTCTCAAGACAGACACATCTTTTCAAAATAATGAGTATTGAATTATTCAGAATATGAAATCAAAATCTGCCTATGTTGACCTACAACTTCTGTATAAATATCAAGGTAGTTTAACTAGAAAGGGATATTTTTCAAAAGGAAATGCTTAGAAGATAAAAACTAAGGAAAGCTTTGGCACCACTCGAGTAAACTATTTGTATCTATTCCAGGGAGCTCTTTGGTTAGCTCTCTCCACCACAATAACATTTCAACAATTGCATGGTTATGAAATAGGATATGAAGTCAATTCTTTCCTTTTCATTTTACAGACAATCCTCTGCTTGTTGTGAGGCCACCAGGTAAGTTTCTCTTCTTGACACACTTGACGTTCTAGTAATCAAGTTGGATATTGACTATGAGATTGCTATGATTACTCACAAGTAGAAATGCTAGATCGTTTTTGCATTTTTATGATTTTCTGACAACTTCTTTGGTTTCCTTGCCCCCTTTATCCTGATCTAGGGAAAAGAATGATCTGGGAATTTTTTATAGGACCCTAGCAGCCAGTATATATAAAAGAAACCATTATGGGGTGGCCAATATCTATAAAATAGATAACTTCATTTACATAATCCCTTCGAATATTTTAAATGGCTGAAAAGGTAGCAAAATACATTAAATATACAACAAATTTGTACTTCCTATTTCAAACAAACTGTGAAAGACCTATTAAGTTCAAGACAGTTCTTGGGAGTGATGAGAACAGTGAGAGTCTATGCTGAGGGGCTTCTGGAGGGGGCAGGTCGGATGGCATATCCCAAAAGATCAAATATGCCAGTATATCTTATTTTCCTTGAAGCTTAAAGGCTTTTTCTTACTTCGAGAATCCCTTGTAGAAATGCAAAAACTTTAAATGTGCTCAGGTATAAGGAGCTCCTCAAATGTACTTCAGTGCCAAGAAAGAAGCGGAATGAGAGAAAGAGTGCCTACTGGGGAGCTGGGAAAAGTCCTGAGAGGAGGGGAAGGGCCCATGAATAAGTCAAACTCTCTGATATTTTGTGGGAGAATAAACATTGTGGAACGCCATGACTGAGAGAGTGTGTCTTGTGTTGTCAAGGTGGTGAGCCCATCTGGATCCCATTTGCTTTCAAACATGACCCTAGCTACACCGACTGCCATGGCCGGCAGTACGTGAAGCGGACGTGGTATAGAAAATTTGTGGGAGTTGTTCTTTGTAATTCACTGCGGTATAAGATCTACCTCAGTGACAATCTGAAAGGTAGGTCTTTGAGAATGGTGCGGTATGGACAGATATGGAAATTTTTTATTTTATCAGGTACTAACTTGACATAGCAGGTGCATCAGAATGTATTTGAGCTGTGGACCCATTATATCTCACTGTGGCTCAAACACAAATCGGTTTTTCAGGCTCTACTTTGGAGTTACTAGTTTTTACTTTGACACCCAGAGATAAATACACACGTGTGTGTGTGTGTGTGTGTGTGTGTATAATTTTTAAAAATCCACTACATTTTATTTTTTTAATGGATATATTTTTATGGTAGTAAAATATATGTAGCATAAAATTTACCATTTTAACCATTTTTAAGTGCACAATTCAGTGATACTAAATATATCCATCATGTTGTACAACCATCACCACTATCCATTTCCAGAGCTTTTTCATCTTCCCAAAAGGAAACATACTCATTAAACAGTCTCTCCATTTCCCCTCTTCCAGCACCTGGTAAACTCCATTCTACTTTCTATCTCTATGCATCTGCCTATTCCAGGTTCCTCATAGAATTGGAACTATATATCTGTCCCTTTGTGTCTATCTTATTTCACTTAGCATGATGTCTTGAAGGTTCATCTGTATTGTAGCATATAAATGAATCTCATTCCTTTTAAAGACTGAATAATATCCCATTATATGGATAGACCACATCTTGTTTATTCATCCATCATTGATAGACATTTCCGGTCGTTTCTGCTTTTGCAGCATTTTGAATAATGCTTTAATGAACCTTCGTGCCTGAGTTTTTGGGTGAATACCTGTTTTCAGTTCTCCTGGGCACATGCCCGGGAGTGGAATTGCTGGGTCATATGGTGACTCTGTGTTTAACTTTGGAAGAACTGCCAAACTGTTTTCCAAAGTGGCTGAAACATTTTACAGTCTGCCAGTAATATGTGAGTGTTCCAGTTTCTCCACATCATTGCCAGCACTTGTTCTTTTCTGTGTTCTTTTTTTTTTTTTTTTTCCATTATGATCATCCTGGTAGGTGTGACGTGCTCTCTCATTGTGTTTCTTTTAATTACATTACTTTTCAAATACATTATTTTTTAAAATCCACTACATTTTAGAAGTGAGGTCCAAAATTCTGTTAGGAGTGTAAAGGCCAATTTTCTTTGTCATTTATTCAGTAATACTAGATAAGAGTGTAAGCTAGAAGTATCAAGGAAAAGCCCCCTTCCTGTCCTTGCCATTGCTACACCTTTATGAAGAAAAAAAATGTAGATGATGAAACATAACGTCAATATTACTGGTTCTGTGCCTGAATAAAAATTACATTGTACTCATTATGGTAGGAATAGGAGGAACAAAGACTACCATGAGCACCTTGAACTACTAACATTTCAAAATGTCATTTCTACCCAGCTGGCTTTGATTCCCCCGCCTACACAAATCTGTTTTTTTATTTTTAAACTTGCACGCTTTTAATTTTTTTAGTACGTACGTTTTTAAAACTTTTCCTTGGCTGCTATAGATTTTTCTTTTCTTGCTAGTGGTGATCATTTAAAGACAATGTCAAAACGAAGTCTTCCCTACCATTCTCCACTCTGGCAGTTTCTCAGTGTTTATGCCTCTCCCAATACCTGCTGTCTGTTTCTATCTGCTCTTTATTTTCTCTCCCACCATTGTGCTTGCCCTCCCCTGCATCAGAATTCCTGGCAGAAATTACGCAGCCTGCTCCAGTGTTCCAGGGTTGACAGACACAAATGCCCTACTGTGCAGCTGTGGTTCAGGACCATGGACAGCAGCTTATGCCACAGACACACACCCTACTTCCAGTTGTGTATGAAAATAGGTTCTTCTATTTTTTACAGATCTTCATGCTTTTTGTAATTATTTCATAATATATTCCTATCATAGTTTTATCTATTCCTTTTTTAAAACCAAGGAGGAAAAAGGCCTACCATTTATAGGCTGAAACTGCCTGTAATAGTAATCGTTTCTATTTATTGAGGATTCGTTAAGTATTTAGCGTACATGATCATACTGAATCCTTACAACACTTTGACTTTGGTGCCATTATCACTATTTTTCCAACATGGAAAGTGTGACACACCAAGTTAAAGTACCCAGTTCGAATGATCTCCAAAGCTTGCGCAAACTCTTAAAAAAGTGTACATGTTTTGACCAGTCACTAACCCATGATATTCCCTTATGCAGACACATTCTACAGCATTGGGGACAGCTGGGGAAGAGGTGAAGATCATTGCCAGTTTGTGGATTCACATCTTGATGGAAGAACAGGGCCTCAGTCCTACGTAGAAGCTCTCCCTACCATTCAAGGTAATTCAAACAAAGTCCTGATTATACTACCCTGGGGGTTGGGAGAGGAAGGCTAATAAATAAAATTTATTAGAGGAAGGCTAATAAAAAAAATAAAAAATAAAATAAAAGTCTAATAAAAGGATGAGATCACCATAGCTCTTCCTTTTGTTTACCACTTAAAGATGGATGTTGGCAGCATTTTGGATCATATAGATAAGGAACCAACAAAATACTCTAACCATGTGCTGGAATTGGGGTGAACCTAGGAGAGGCAGGGATATAAAGGTATATAAGACCTTGTCCCTACTCTCGGAAAAATCTCTTCCCTGCTCCATAACTGGGAAGAGAAAATAAATATGTGAAAGGTAACTAAGAGTGAACAACTTAAAGTACAGATAATGATAGGAGTCATGTCATGTAGTTGAACTATTGTTAGGTAATTGTGCAGGTTGTAGTCACTATCTGAGTTCAAAGAAGGCAGGCTACTTGAGGCTGTCAGGAAAGAAGAAGCAGAGTCTGAGCTGAGTCATAAAGACCTAGAGATGCAAAGATTAGTCTTCCGGGCAGAGGACAACATGAACGTGGGTGCAGAGAAGGAAAGTTAAACAAACATGCAAACCACCCATAGCTTATCATATACTTTAGGAGGTAACGTAGTAACTATTTCATTATGGTATCACAGGGTGAGAACAAAAATATTAATCTCAAAGGTTAACCACCTGCAATATGCTACTAACTCCCTCAACTGCCAAAACAAAAAAATAAGCAGAACAACTGAATGAAGTCCAACACTGTTTCCATTATGCACTCAACTCCTAGTGATCTGGCAATTTCAAGACATGAGAGGTTCTATCAGTTTTTTAATTTGGAAAAAATACCATAGGCTGGTAAACACAAATTACCTATTTTCAAAGAATTAAGGTAGAGTAAAATACACAGAACAGAAAAGTAAGTGTATTAGTCAGAATTCTCCAGAGAAACAGAACCAAGGAGAGAGAGATTGAGAGAGAGGTGTCTTAAGGAGTTGGCTCAAATGATTATAGAGGCAGGAAAGTCCAGCCTTTGCAGGAAAGGCTGCAAAGCGGGCCAATAGGCTGGAGACCCAAGGAAGAGTCTGGGTTGCAGTTTGAGTCTGAAGCAGTCTACTGGCAGAATGTCCACTTTGTCAGGGAGGGTAAATTTTTCCTATGAGGGCCTTCAACTGATTGGATGAGGCCCACCCCCATTATAGAGAGTAACTTATTTATCAAAGTCTGATGATTTATAGGTTAATCTCATCTAAAACTATTTTTACAGAAATGTCTAAAATAATATTTGACCAAATATCTGAGTACCGTGGCCTAGCCCCATTGACACATAGAATTAACCATCACAGTTAGTATACAAAATATATCACATTTCTTCCTTTTTTCAGGATCTTGCATTGACCCAGGGTTACTATGCTTTATTTGTATTTTGCTGTGTTTCTGTGACTGTGGTCATGGTTTTGGTTCTGAGCAGAAGTGTTGCCTAATCAGCATGGTCACTGGTGGGATGGCAGGAAACCTTTCATCTGGCAAGAGTAAACAGGGCCAAAGAGGAGTTGCCAAAAAATGTTTTTGAACAGGCTGGGGCCTCACTTTCACTTTAAGGGATAACTGCTCAAAAATGCTATAGCGTTCTTTCCTTTGAGAGATTTACCTGAAAGATCTAAAAACCTGCCACAGACTTCAAGAATTAAGCCTGGAGGCTTAAGGTTCTAGGCAAGTCTCAAGGCCCTAAGTGCTGACAGTTGTTCGCCCTGCAGGGAATCTCCATAGAGAGCGGCTACAAATGATCTTCTTTTGTGGGGAGAGAGAAATAGGGCACTAATGAACATGCTTTCCCACCAGTGTCACACACAGGTGGACACTGGATTATCCCTCCAAATCATGTCTGGCATAAACCCCAGGGGTTGTTGTGACCCCACATAAAAATGGTAGTGTTTATTTGGAAGTAACATTTGTTTTAAGAACAATTCCTCAGAGGTCTTCTGTCTGAACAGAGATTCTAAGGATGAGAATTTTTTCTCTTGGTTTGGTCACTTTCGATACTACAATTGTGACACCAATTCCAAGTGTGGGATTTTGCCCCACACTAATTAGCAATTCTTGGACACCAGCTGGGTGTACTGCATTTCAGGTCTGCTCTGATGCTATGTGCCCAGCGTGTCCTCTCTGGGGGTGCCTCCCTCCCAGCGTCCGTGTGTATTCACCAACCCAGAACTTTCAGAACCTGGTGCTTTGGGGTTTTTCTGGAGACTTCATTATCTAGGCCTGATTGAAGAAATCATTGACCCTTCGTGATCGAACTCAATCTCTAGCCCCTCTCCCCTCGGCAGAGGCCAGGAGGTGGGACTTCCACCTCTAATCCCATGACTGACCTCTCTGGTGATCAACTCATCCTTAGCCGCTTTCTGAAAGTAATCGCATCAGCATAAACTCAGGCGTGGTCTCATGGGGTCTGTTAGGAATATCAAGATACCTGTACCACCCCCTATCACTTAGGAGATCTTAGGGTTTTAGGAGCTGTGTGCCAGGAACAGGGATGAAGACCAAATATAGATTTCTTATTGTCAATCACGGTATCACAGATGCGTTTTCTTCCCCTCCCTCTCCTCTTACCCTTGTAGGCTACTTCCGCCAGTATCGCCAGGAACCAGTCAGCTTCGGCAACATTGGTTTTGGAACCCCCTACTACTACGTGGGCTGGTATGAGTGTGGGGTCTCCATTCCAGGGAAGTGGTAACTACGGGAAGATCATGCTGAAAGCTCACCCGTCCGGCCCCCTTGACTAACTTGCACTAGGGACTGTGAGCAGGAAAAGACAGTGTTCCAAGCCCCACGGACCCTGAGTTCCGGCAAGGCCACGTGATGGACACTGGACATTTCAGGCATCTCCGGTCTGGAACTCGGTCCTACTTACTGGCCTGGACTACACACAGAATTCAATGTTGCTGTTAACTTCGCTTCGCCACATGTTTTGATTGTAATAGCACCTGCCAGAGACAGCGGAAACACGCAGCTGCAGGGGATGCCCACCGACTCACTGCAGTCTTCACACTTTATAGGCACAAAATTCAGACACATCGGTGTCTCCAGGGAACAGCGTAAACGTGCTGTGCTTGCTTCATGGAACGCTGCACACTTTCTCTTTTCTCACTGGACTCTTCCGAAAGTAGCCAAATTTAAGCTTCAGATCTGTCACTACGCAGTAGAACTGAGTTACTAAAACACCACCAAAGGAAATATATCCATACTTAAGATTTATTCCGTGGGCATACCCATTGCTAGACCAAATGTATCAAATCATATTTGTAAATTCTCAATTTTGAAATATATATATATGTGTATATAGGCATATACATATCCTCACTTGTCTGCAAGAACATTGATTAAAGTGGCTAAATTTGTACTTGTTCACTAGATAAATGCGTGTGGGACTTTTTGGAGCCGAGATGCCCTTTATGAACATCTTTCAGAAGTGGCCAAAGAATCCGTATTCTGCATAATGAGAACAACAGAGTGAATGCTGCTGGACCCTGGGAGGGATGGGGAGCTGGTGGTGCCAGCAGCTGACACCGGTGACCTAGACGCAGGCCAAGTGCTTTCTACCTCAGGGGACAGTCTTTTTTTTTAATTATGTTACGTTAGTCACCATACAGTACATCATTAGTTTTTGGTGTAGGGTTCCATGATTCATTGTTTGCGTATAACCCCCAGTGCTCCATGCAATCCGTGCCCTCCTTAATGCCCATCACTGAGCCAACCCATCCCCAACCCCCTCCCCTCTGAAATCCTCAGTTTGTTTCCCAGAGACCGTAGTCTCTCATGGTTCATCTGCCCCTCTGATCCCCCCCTGCTTCACTTTTCCTTTCCTTCTCCTAATGTCCTCCAATGCTATTCCTTAGGTTCCACAAATAAGTGAAAGCACATGATGATTGTCTTTCTCTGCTTGACTTATTTCACTTAGCACAACCGCCTCCAGTCCCATCCACGTCATTGCAAATGGTGGGTATTCATCCTTTTTGATGGCTGAGTACTATTCCTTTGTATATATGGACCACATCTTCAGCAGGCAATCTGTCCAGACCTGGGTGAAAACTACCACTTGCCTCTATGGGGGCATATCCAGTATGTTTTCAGAATTATCAAGGTTTTAGGTCCCATATGATTTAAAAATCCAGTTAAAAAAAAAAAAAATCCTTTCCCCTTTCCTGCCTGAGTATTCCCTCCTCAAAATCCGAGCCTGTTATCTCTTTGGATGGCAACACAACAACATTTATTTAAAGACACATTATTCTAATACTTTTTCAAACATGCTGTCCTTTCCATGTGCTCGGCTGTTCCGTGTCATCAGGCAGCTCCGTGGCATGAAGGTTTTGTCTTCTTTCGTAAAGTTTCAGCCTAGGAGAAACACGGGCGGGGCGGGGGGAATGAGCTGGAGGCATACCCTTTTCTGCGGCCCCCAGGCTACTACGGAATGATTTAATGGCAGAATGCTGTCCAGCCCCCTGGCGTCAATTCCTTTCAGTGCCAGTACTGCTTTGAGGGGTGGCCTGATGTATCTGGTGGGTTCGAAGGTAAAACTTACAAGGAAACTTAGCAGGGTCCTCTCCGCGGGGCTGTGAAAGCTGACGTTCTCAAATTCCACGATCCTCTTTCCACAGTAAACAACAGTAAAGAAAATGCAAGCATTCTGACAGCCTGGAAAGATACTAGAATTCCTTAGGGAGCAGATTAGATACCCAGTTCATATGTCACTCACAGTTTAGTTTGCAAAACAGGATGGGAACCTCTAAGTAGCTTTTAGGGCTCTTTTCCATGAAAGAGGGATTATTAAAAAAAGGATGTCTAAAAACCTTATTTTTCGCACAGATAACATTCAAACATACTTCATAAGGCCGAGCAAAAGATAGGGTCTTTAAATATAAGTGACTGTTCCTGATAAACACATAAGTTGCTTCCTTCATTTCTCCCACCCACCCCTCTGGAACTTCTGTCTGGTTTCAGCCTCCACTCGCCTGCTATCGAAGACCGGAAAAAGATGCCAAAATGAGGCCCCTGTCGGGGAGAGCACCAGCAGATTGCACATTTCCTGAAAGTGTCTCCTCGGGTGTAAATAATTCATGAGCATGTACGGGAGAAGAGCCATTTGGTCAGTTCCACAAGCCTGTCTTGGGGTTGGGCCCCCTTTGGAAGACACAGAGACCCAGATCTGCACTGAGAGGAAGCCACCCTCGCCCTTTGCGATTCACACACTGGAGGGCAAGTTCCCTGCCTCACTCCCAAAGGGCCGGATGCTCGGGTCACATCCTAAAGGACATGGGTCGCTCAGAAGGATTTTATGCTCATTTCACAGAAAGGCAAAGAAATTCCCTGGCATTCACTCCTGCAATGATTTTCGAGCCCTACTTACCTCCTTAGACTGTAATTCATTCTGGAAATCTGAACTTCTATTAAAAATAAATGTTGGCAGTTTTTTTTTTTTTTAAGATTTTATTTATTTATTTGTCAGAGAGAGAGAGAGAGGACAAGCAGGCAGAGTGGCAGGCAGAAGCAGAGGGAGAAGCAGGCTCCCTGCCGAGCAAGAAGCCCGATGCGGGACTTGATCCCAGGACCCCGGGATCATGACTTGAGCTGAAGGCAGCCGCTTAACCAACTGAGCCACCCAGGTGTCCCAATGTTGGCAGATGGAAATTACTACAAACCCCAGGTGACAGAGTAGCCAAAGCAAAAACAAAAACAAAAACAAAAAAACCCCGCTGAATCTAAGCATAAGTAGGTGGATTGTTACCGATTTCTTCCAAACTAGGTTACATAACAGTCTAAATGAGTGCAATGAGTGCACAGTGGGGCCATCAAGTTTCTGGTTCCGTGTCAGGTCTGGAGGTCATGCTCTAGGGATGCCATGGGTCTTGAAACCATTGTGTATCAAGTTAGGAGGAAATTAATGTACTGATTCCCTAAAGAAGGCTTCATCTAGTTCAAAGGCTTTGAGAAAGAAGAGCTTGCCAACCCTGGAGGTCAGAAGTAGGCACAAGCTGGAATTAAAGGAAAAGAATATTTGGCTCAATGTTTTTTGTTTTTGTTTTAAAGATTTTATTTATTTATTTGAGAAAGAGCACAAGTGGGGTAAGGAGCAGAGGGAGAAGCAGACTCCAATGGGGCGAGGGGCAGAGGGAGAGGGAGAAGCAGACTCTCCACCAAGCAGGGAAGCCTGATGCGGGGCTCAATCCTGGGACTCGGGGATCATGACCTGAGCTGAAGGCAGACGCTTAACCAACTGAGCCACCCAGGCGCCCCAACATTTGGCTCAATATGATGAGGTTTTAGAAGAGTCCAGTTAGCAAATGAGCTTCGTTGGAAAATAGCACGATGTCCATTACCGACAGGCCAAGAGTATACATCTTGTCATTGGAGGCCCCACTTGTTTTTCGATGGTCTGTGAGCTCACAACAGTGTCTACACATGAAAAGGGTTGTAAACAGAGCAGACAAGCAAAAAAAGCAGTAATATATGACAGAGACTGTATTCCGTCGTTTGCAAGGCCTAAAATACTATCTCATCCTATAAGAAAAAGTTTGTGTACCCACGCATTCGTTTTCTGGAGGTTGAAAGTTAAAGCATAGTCCTAATTTAAAAACTAGCACATGCTACGTAATACACGTCCATTCCGTTTTCTCTTACTTGAGTTATATTTTTTTCTGACCATCTCTCGCGCGGAATGCCTAACTCCCAAGTGGAAAGCCTAACTCCCCTGGGTTCCTAATTTTCCCATTTGGCAAACCCTTTGTGCAATGATCTCAGGAGGCAACATGCTCTTTGGGAGGCTTCATGCATATTTATTACCATCTGGTTAAAACATAATTTCCAGCTTTTACCAGATGAGTTTTGATTTATTTTCTCCCCTTTGACCCACTCAAGCCGCATGTCCTGGTCAGTTCAGGGGCCTGGGGAATTTGGGAATGTGATGGTGAATGGGGTTACAGTGGGGTTCCTCTCTCCGCATGGAAATCAGCTCTTAGTCACTATTAGGAGGGTTCCTCTGATAGAATCAATGAGCCCATGCTTGTGGAGCATCTCGCCTGTTGCAGATCCCTTAAAATCATCTCCTTGAGGTGTAACTATTTTGCAGCTGGAGATAAGAAGTGAGTTTGGAAAGTAAGAATGTCCTCCCAACCAACCGTTTCCAACATTTCTCAGATCAGGCTGAGCTCAGTAAAATTGTATGAAACCACAGAGCATCCCTGTTAGGAACAGAGGTGTGATTTTAAATCTTAGTTCTAAGCTTATGAATGTGCAAAATTTAAAAATCATAATGAGAGCTAAGCACACAAGGGCTTATGATAAAAGGGAAGTAAAACTGATATAATGTTGGAAGCCAATAAATTTAACACACTCGTACAAATTCTTGGTCTAGATTGGGAAAGCAATATTGTCTCAGGCTGAGATTATTTGATGGTCAAGAATAGAAATAATTCAAGAGCTAAGTCAAGAGTTTGCAAGGTGGGACCACACAGTCTCAAGACAGGAAATAATGTGCAGGAGGTGGTGTGGGGTCACTGGGAGTGACAGGTTGGTGAGCAGTGGCTCTTGTCTCCTTTTCTCTCTGGTCTGTTCTCTCTCCTGCTCTCCATGCATGGCCCCATCTTCTTCCTTGCAGATGGCTTTCTCTGGACACATGACACCTAAATGCCACCAGACCCTAGACTTCACACCGGGCTGCCATGTACAATTGTCCAGCTGCCGCCCTGTGTGCAATGATCGGTCTACCAGACTTTATAATTCTGTTTCTCTCAACCGGCTTTCCAAGTCTCTCAGTATCCGGTTCTAACCATCCCAACCGGGCTCGGACTGGATGTCTTGGGCAAGGGTCCACACCCTGATCCAATCAGCTGTTCCTACGTAGGGCTGTCGCCTGGTGGAAACAAGGCTGCCTATGCCTGCCCCCCTGCGCAGGGGCTGTTTGCATGTGGAAAAAAATAATCGCTGACATCTTAGGACAAATACACATAGGTGAATGAGAAATCAAATAAGAAAAGTAAGTCATTGTATTAGGCAACTGGTCATTTTAAAATTTCATAGTGAAATAAGTCAAGTGGAGAAAGTCAATTATCCTATGGTCTCACTTACGTGTGGAGCATAAGGAAAAACATGGAGGACATTGTGAGAGGGAGGGGAGAGATGAATTGGAGGAAATCGAAGGGGTGAACAACCATGAGAGACTGTGAACTCAGAACAAGGGACTGAGGGTTTTGGAGGGGAGGGGGTGGGGGGATGGGCGAGCCTGGTGGTGGGTATTGAGGAGGGCACGTATTGCATGGAGCACTGGGTGTGGTACTTAAACAATGAATCTTGTAACACTGAAAAAATAAAATAAAAGTATTTGGGGATAAAAAAAAAATTTCACTCCGGATATATTGAGGATTTCGTGTTGTTCACATGAGGCTTTATGTTTCCTTCTCTCCAGTCTTAGCTACCATTGGGGTAGCCTTCCTTATTAACTGAAAAAAGTTTGAAGACAACCCAAATATTTATAATTAAATTATGGCTTACATGCACTCTACCACACCTATGTTTTTAAGGAAAAAAAATGAGTACATTCTTTTTGCTGTCTGAGATGCTCCAGGAAATTTTAAAATTTTGCACAGAAATAAGAGAGCAAAACACAACCTTTCCGAAGCTTTCTGTTACCAGGCCAATGATGAAATGAATAACTGATGTTAATATAGTCTTCCTGAACAAGATACAATGAATTAGCCAGTGATAGAAATTTCCTGAAGGGCGCCTGGGTGGCTCAATCGCTTGATCATCCAACTCTTGATTTCAGCTCAGGTCATGATCTCAGGGTCATGGTGTTGAGGCATGCATTGGGCTCTGCGCTCAGAGGGCAGTCTGTTTGAAATTCTCTCTCTCCCTCTGCCCCTCCCCCTACAAATAAATAAATAAATATTAAAAAAAAAAAAAAAGGAAGAGAAAGTTCATGAAAGCCCTGGAAGTGATGGCCCCGAGCACTCGTGAGGGCTGGAGGAGTTTGCTCCAGGCTCTGGAGTAGCAAGGGGACGTACTTGTTCAGTGCCCGCACAGAGGGGCTCACAGGAAGGATTCCTCAAATGGGCAAACCTATGGCTGAGATACAGATGGGAATTGAAAACACAAAGCTTTTCAATCCAAGATTCTCAAGGAGCAAAACGTGCCCCTCCAGCCCACCAGCCTGGGATTCCCTGCAGTTTTCCACAAAGGTTCACCAGGCTGTCCCCAGGGTCCTGACATCTACTCCCCATCATCACTCACCTGCATCCGCTACTGCCCCTTATTCCAGAGACTCCTCACCTCTCAAGGCAGACGGAACCACCGGTCTCCCACGAGCCGGAAGCATGTCCATCTTGTTGTTGAGATGCCTCCCCGATCCAGGCCCAGTGCCTGATCTCTATGCTGTGGCGTCTCCCTCTTGTCTTGAAAGATTCTTCCCCAACATTCAGACATGCGCTAGTCTTTCTCACCTTAAAATTTTTAAATATAAATTTAAAAAATGCTTTCCATCACCCCAGGCGCCCCCTCAGCCACTCCCTCCCACTGTGCTTGCTTTGAGCTGAGTGCCTGAGTTAACCACCCGCACTCCACCCCCAGCCCTCCACCTCATTCCCATGCATTTGTCTCGCCGCCGCCATACCTGGGCTTCTGGGACCCACCTCACGTTCAGCTTCCCCAGGCCCTGGTCTCTCTGTTGGCTCAACCCAATGGACACTGGTCAGTATTTTCCAGTTTTGAGGTGAGCTGCTCACCAGCTTGTCCTTCCTGAACTGTTTTCTACATGGTTCTTCCTTTCCTGGCTCCAAAATGGCAACCAAATCCCCTTGGTTTTTGTTTAAGGGACTTTAGATAATACCGGAAGACAACAACTTTCTCCTCTGACTTTCTTTTCAAAAGTCCAAGCACATTAAAGAGATATACAAGGGCAGGGGATGACTGCTTTGAGAGTTACTGTAGAGAAGGAGACATTTCCTCCAAGATGGTGGGTAGACGCTGGATGGGTCCTGTAGGCCATTCCTACCCACCTCCTTGGGGCTGTGGTGGAGCGAGGATGACTACAGTAAGCCAGTAAGACTGGAGCTGGGCTCACGGGGACATTTTTGTAAATTTCCCAAAGGGCTCACAGCCATGTCTGCTATTTCATTTACTGTCATTTCCTGGCATCGCACACAGAGCCTCGCCCATAGCAGGTGTTTAGTAAATAAGTCTTCAGTGAAAGAATGAATGAGCAAATGAATAACTGAATGCATTCTCTGTTGCGCTCCTCCGATTGCATTTTCTCTAGGTGTGTGGCTTCTTTCAATCTGCTGGCCCTGTTCAGCTTTTTTCAAAGGACAAAGAATTTGAGGCCAGGATCATTCTCTCAAGAAAGTCCCACTAGCATGGAGAAATTCCTCCAGTGTCTCCAGTTAGTATCTCCTCAAGGTCTTCAGTTAGCCTATTTCCAGTTCTGTGACAATGTTTTTCACTTCTGCAATTTTTTCCCTTTGGAAATTAGAGACCCAATACCTGAGATACATTATATACCATTGGAACATAGAACCTGGAATATAATTAGTCTTGGTGACTCAAGACTATTATGCTTTTTTTCTTTTTGCCAGGACCAGGGGAACTTGTAGTTAGGGGCAAGAAAAATTGAGCAGGGGAGGAACCCCCATGCAAATAGCATCCCCCCCCCCAAATCTCCTCTGAGCCTAGTCTTCCAGAAGGCTAGTTGATATTAGGTATTGGGAGTGTCTGGGCTGAAGCTTGGTCTCAGACTGTGGAAGGAGTGGCTAGAAAGGATTCTAAAGATGGGTCTCTATACTGGCTGCTTGCCTCCCACTCCTCCCCTGGCCCATTTTCATGCCTTTGCAGTCCACTTGTACTGGACAGGCCAGGATTCTTCAAAACACCTGCAAGTTACCCTTCCCCCTGTTGTCCCTCTCTGAGAAAAGAAGTTGTGAAGGAGCTGTCCTACCCAAGTCTCATTGGACAAAAATGTTGCTGGAACTAGAGGGTGACTATAGGGACCCACAAATGCATCCATCAGATTATCCCTTTAGGGAGATGATAGATAGATAGATGATAGATAGATGATAGATGATAGATAGATAGATAGATAGATAGATAGATGATAGATAGATAGACAGATGATAATAAAACCCACCATGATTTCAACAGTGACACCAAGAGGGAGGCTTAGACAGCAAGAGACACACGGGAAGAGCTAAGTTGTTTGGTCCAGGATGTTTGCTCAAATTCTCTATCCTTGCTCTCCACAATCTTAGTCAGACCTTTTCAAAGATGATACAGCCATCCAAGCAGACATAGACCTTATACATATTCACCAATTAAGCAAACATTTAATACTGACTAACTACTATAAACCACAGTGATGGTGGATCAGCATCCCAACAGAGAACAGATGTCACATTCAAATTAGAATCATTCAAGGAGGTTGAAAAGGGGGACTGGTTAGGTAGGTGTGGGTAAGGAACCCAAGAAATACTGTGTCAGCATTGACTATGACCGCCCGTGAGCCTGGAGAGCCAGAGGAAGGAATGACTAGCAGAATCCAGAGGGAGCGTCTCATAGAGAAGTCCAGTTTTAGAGAAGCATGACCTCAGTCAAGGGACCACGCCTGGTTTCCTCCTTTTCCCTCCCCACCTCTTCCTATTTCTTGCCAGCTCCCCATCGCCCAAACCCATCTGGAAGCCAGGTGGCAAAGAGGCTAGCTGATGAGGTTGAAGCAGGTCGCCCCTGCAGCAGAGAGCAGGGGGAAGGAAGGAACGGAACATAGCTAGAGAGACAAATGAGAAGCATGCACCACATCTGGGAATTGATAACTCATTTTTCACAATCAGTAGTTACTTTAATATGTTACATATCATTAGCAAAAATGAGTTAAGGACAATTTTTAGAGCACTCATTTAAATAGAAAGGGACTTCAAATTCCCTCCTCTTCTTGGAGCTGGTGGAGACATCACAGGGCATCTCACCTACAACTGAGACCCTGAAAGCTGAAATAACCTGCCAAAGCCACATACCAAGTCACAGGTCCTGGCAGGTGTGACAATACGAGCACAGAGGCTACCTGTGCTCCCCCCGAGGCCTCCCCTGACCCATGACGGACAGCTAATCAGTCAAGGCGGTTTTACCCCAACAACTGGCATTTGACCTGAGTGTCACCGTTAATGTCTATCTCTGGACATTTCTCACTTTGAGCAGCGCCAGCAGTCAAGTTCAAACCTGCTCGCCGTCTTGCACTGTAAATGTCTCTTTGTTTGTATTCCTGCAAGGAATAATCTTGGACTCTCAAGGCTCTCTGATATGTGGTCAGAATTGGGGTGAGATGATAGTTTGAATCAAATCTGTGTTTTCTACCCAACAGGGTCCAGTTTTGGGGGTTTAGTTGACAAATCCGGCTTCCTTCAACACTAAGTCCTCGTTTAGTTTAATTTATCAAGGATCTGTTCAGAAGCTTCTGCTACGTAGTCAGAACTGTGCTAGCTGCTGCTGAGGCCAAAGGGAGAGAGGTGTGTTTGTTAGCCTCAAAAGTTTAGTCAAATTTAAGGGAAAAGCATCCATTCCACTCTTCCAGTGGCTGGGCCGACCCTGGCATTACTTCAGGTCACTTTTCCAGCCGCCTCCTGTGACGTCAGATTCAAAGGAGCTTTGCGTCCCTTCTGTCCCTGCCTCCACTGCTGTCCCACTTGGGTCTATACAGACATGGCATACAGACCATCCACCCACCCTACAAGACCCTCAGAAGCCCATCCTACTACCCCCTCCTTGGAGGGCTTGGAAATTTATGGATTTGCCTCAGTTGAAAAAGTAGGGGAAATTGATGGTGAGTTGCAAGATGGATCTCGAAGGTTCTATATGGGAGGTAGTCCTGCTCTAGAAGTCTGAGGTTCATTCAGGAATGAGCATGTGCGGGGCAGCGTCCCTGGCATTACACTTCTCTTTGACACAGGATTTCGTGGGCTTCAACTTCAGACTTAGGATCGTGCTGGGAGAGTGGGCAAATCTGACTTGTGCCCCTTAGCATATGATGATGTTTAGAAGAAAGGTGTTGATTCATCCCTTCTTTGATTCAACTAACTTTCAACAGCAATATGTGCCGGGGGGTGTAGATGAATAACAAATACACATACTCCTGTCCGTCTCGGAGGTCACAGTCTACACTAAAACAGTACTTGAAAAGCTGGACTTCTTTAAAAGATTGGGAAAATTGCACCTAAACGATAGACATTTTGTGTTTATTCGTATTTCTGCTGTCATCTTGATCGTTCTGTTCCATGTGAAACACAGCTGCTTTGAGACTCTAAATTTCATTTACAGCACTTTTTGGGTTGTCTTGTTTTATAGGAAATATTTATTTGGTGACCAGCATTCTGTTCTGTTTTTGATACTGAATTGGAAAATGCCGTTTCCCCACTGGGAATGCTCTAGTTAATGAGAAACAAATGGTGGTCTGAGAGGTACAAAACTCGTTGACCAGTCCAGATGATTTTCTTGGAATTAAGAGAGGGTTTTATCTGTAGTCAGGATATTTCTGAGTTAATTGGTAATTATTGAGTTGTAAAATAGAATGTATGATTGTATATAGTTCAAATACAAAGTAAATACTATTAATGCATCCATACACTCATCCATAATAACCAATTTCAGCAAGTTCTTACCAAGTGCCAAGGACTCTTCCAAATACAGATTCATTCCTTGTTTGTTTTATTATTATTTTTTACCTTTTGGTTTTTAAATCATTTTGAGGTATGATGGACAAAAACCTGCATATAATTAGTGTATAGAACTCGGTGAGTTTGGAGATAGTATGTACTTGAGAAGCCGTCACCACAATCTATGCCCTAAACATACCCATCACCTTCAGAAGTCCCCTCCACCCTCCTTATTTATTATTATTTTGTGTGTGTGATAAGAACACTTAAGAGAAGATTTTCCTTCTCAGCAACATTTTAAGTATACAGCACAGTAGTATTAACTATAGGCATTATTCTGGGCAATAGATCTCTGGGTCTTATTCATCTTGCATAATTGAAACCTTTTCTTTAATTTAATTTTATTTTTTCAGTGTTCCAAGATTCATTGTTCATGCACCACACCCAGTGCTCCATGCAATACGTGCCCTCCTCAATACCCACCACCAGGCTCACCCAACCCCTCTCCCCTCCAAAACCCGCATTGAAACTTTGTATCCTTTGACTCAATGTCCCCCTTGCCCAGCTCCTGGAAACCACAGTTTTAATCTCTGCTTCCATGGGTTTGACTCTCAGATTCCTCATATAAGTGCTGTCATGTAATATTTGTCCTTCTGTGTCCGATTTATTTCACTTAGCCCGATGGCCTCCAGATTCATCCATGTTGTCACTAATGGCAGGATTTCCTTCTTTTGGCTGAATAACATTCCATTGTGTGTAAGTACCATATGATTTTATTCACTTCTTTGTAAATTATAGTTAGATACTTTACATTACATATCCAGGACTTACTTATTCATAACTGGAAGTTTGTACCTTTTGACTCTTGGCCCATTTTACCTACTCCCAACTACCACCAATCTGTTCTGTGTATCTATGGGTTCAGTTTTTCGGTTTTTGTTTTCGTTTCGTTTTGTTTATATTTGACATATAAATGAAATGAGATAGTATTTGTCTTTCTCTGCCTGCCTTATTTCATTTAGCGTAATGCTCTCAAGGTCCATTTTGTTGTCACAAATGGCAGGATTTTCTTCCTTTTTATGGTTGAGTAATATTCCACTGTGTGTGTGTGTGTGTGTGTATAAGAAGATATTCCACTGTGAGTGTGTGTGTATATATGTGTGGATAAGAAGATACGGTGTGTGTATATATGTATATCCCCTTATCCATCCATCTACGGATAGACACTTAGATTGCTTCCAAATCTTGGCTATTGTAAATAATGCTGCAATAAACATAGCAGTGCATATATCTTTTCAAATTACTGTTTTCATTTTCTTTGCATAAATACCCAGAAGTGGATGTACTGGGACAAAAGGTATTTCTATTTTTTAAATTTTGAGGAACGTCCATACTGTTTCCCATAGTGGCTGCACTAACTTACATTCCCACCAACAGTGCATGAGGGTTCTCTTTTCTCCACATCCTCACCAACACTTGTTATTTCTTGCCTTTTTGATACTAGCCGTCCTAACTGGTGTGAGGTAGTACTTTATCGTACTTTCTTTTTTTTTTTATTTTTTATTATTTTTTAATTTTTTAATTAACACATAATGTATTATTTGCCCCAGGGTACATGTCTGTGGATCCTCAGACTTACACATTTCACAGCACTTACCATAGCACATACCCTCCTCAGTGTCCATAACCCAGCCACCCTATCCCTACCCGCCCCTACCCCCCCAGCCACCCTTGGTTTGTTTCATGAGCTTAGGAGTCTCTTATGGTTTGTCTCCTTCCTGATCCCCTCTTGTTTCATTTCCCTCTCCCACCCCCCACAACCCCCCACCCTGCCTCTCGAATTCTTCATATCAGAGAGATCATATGATAATTGTCTTTCTCTGATTGACTTACTTCGCTTAGCATAATACCCTCCAGTTCCATCCATGTCGTTGCAAATGGCA
>CM052886.1:6607553-6626618 GCA_028534135.1 Potos flavus | reverse complement strand
TACCATTATGGTGATGCGATTATGGTTGTATCGACTTTTCATGTTATTTTGAAGTCCTGAACTTCAAATGCTAGTGTTTAGGAGGTTATTTATGAGTCAATGGGAGGGGGTGGGGTTGAGCGAGCCTGGTGGTGGGTGTTGAGGAGGGCACGTATTGCATGGAGCACTGGGCGTGGTGCATGAACAATGAATCTTGGAACACTGAAAAAATAAAATAAAATTTAAAAAAAATGAGTAAATGAATAATAATCCAACTACTATAAATGTTATTTGAGATCTAGTAGATCAAGAAATGTTTGTTCTCCAAAGTTGAAAAAGAAGAGGGGCAGGGAAGACAGTTAAGACTTAATACTCTATTTTTGGTGAGAACCTGTCCAACATTCAGGCGTAGTTTTGCTCTGGTCCCTGTGGAGATTTGGAAAGAATTTGGGAAGGGGGAGCCGTATCTAAAGGAAGGGACAAGGAAACCGGTCAAGTTAGCTTCACAGAAATGGGAGCATCTCTGCAGAGAAGCCGGAGGGGAGACCTGGAGCGTGGCCTTGAGAGTCTTGCGGGTGGTGATAAGCCAGGTGTTCCCCATCTCGAGAGGGACGAGCAGCAGCAGATGGGTTTATGATGTAACTAGAAAGATTTAGATTACAGCCAAGGAAGAATTTATTGGTGAAAGTTCTTCTAAGATATGCCATATTATCATCCAAGAAAATATTTTAAATACAGCTGACTTTCATCTTCCTTGTAAGGCTTTGAGGAAAAGGAATGTGTAAGATGACTTCACGAGACGTGCCTTTGGTGACATCCGGCAGGACGCTGGACCCCGTTATCTTTTCATTCCTTTAATGGTGCCTACAGTTCCCTAAAAAGAGCCTCCTGTGAGAATGTGGAGACCCCAGAGTGGGAAACAACAGAAATCACTATGGAATCACAGAATATTGGAGCTGGGAGGGGTCTTGGGTCTCCTCACAATCCTCTGGACTTCTTCCTCACACCGGACACATATTGTAGTTAGGTGTTTGTTTAACAGCTGATGTCCTCTCTAGGTTGGGAGCCAGTATCTTTGCACCCAGCCCGGTGCCTGGAGCTCTAAGTAGGCAGCCAACATTTGTTAAATGAACAAAGGGGGAGTCCGACTGTCTTACTTACAAATGAGGAATCTGAGCCCAACGAATTCACACAGCTGGTTAGCAGTCAAGGCCTTTTCACCCAATCTTTGCTACATTCACCACATTTAATACATTTACTGCAGAAAGAATTAGCCCCTAATTCAACTAAATATAAGTCCTGATCAAGAGGAAATATTTTCTAGGTGAGGTCTAATTTATTTTAAAAGTGGAATATTTAGATAAATATGGAAACACAATTGAATGGAATGCAAAGTTTACATGGGTTTTTCAAGTAAAACACCTGACTTCAAAGCCTAAATAAATAAATAAAAATAAAAGTGGAATCTTTTTTTTAATTCATACAAAACTGTATATTGCAAAGGAAAACATAAATTATATTCTTATAAACATTCTCAGTTTTGTACAATATCAAATGAGATTCCTTGAGTGTGAAGGCATTTTTATTTAATAAAAGTGGAATCTTAACTTGCAGCTATCTGTCTTTGAATTTCTTACAAATTCAGGTCAAAGTACATGTGATGGGATAATATTTTAAGAATACTAACCTCTCCCCTCCTCCAAGATTTCTTTCTTCTCTTTTCCCCTCCATAGACATGGTTGGTGTTTTTGTATTCATTGTTTCAGAAGGGTGTGGTGGAGTGGATAGCAGATAGTGACTTGTTTATTCAGGTATGAATGCATTCCATAGATACTTATTGAACTATGTGCCTTACACAGATCTTGGTTCTAATGAACAAGCTGTGAATAATGGAGCCCATACTCTTTTCTGGCTTTGTGCCTCCAACATGTCTACTGAGAATCAGAGTTCAAGCATGACTGAGACACTGGGGACAGGAGCTTCAAAGAATATGGCTAGTTTTCTTCCTCCTTCCCCTGGATAGTGGTCCTACACCTTTCTTCCTGCCAAGGCAACAAAGCCTGAGGTAGATCAGAAGAATCTGAGAAGGGATCTATGTGCTGGCCCTACAAGAGTCCTGCCCAAGTGGCTAGACCTTGGGAAGGGATCAGCAAATCCCGGCAGACGGAGCAAGTCTCATCAAGGTTTCCAAGC
Organism: Potos flavus; assembly: GCA_028534135.1. Taxonomy (NCBI): domain Eukaryota; kingdom Metazoa; phylum Chordata; class Mammalia; order Carnivora; family Procyonidae; genus Potos; species Potos flavus. The sequence continues at coordinate 6,624,446 of CM052886.1, read as the reverse complement.
CAGGAGCAGAATAATCCCTGTGCCCCAGAGTGATGGATAGAAGTGACAGCTGAGCTCCCGGGTCTGCAGTGGGTCAGAGGAGTGGGACTTTCATGGGTTGACAACCAATGGGAAGATGGCTATCTTAGCAGACACTCACTTGGATAATGTCTGTATTAGTGCCTGTGGAGACCAGCATGTCCTCTGTCACACTTCCACATGTATGATGGCTTGCTTCAATGTAGAACTTAGCTACAACCCCAGAGGAAGGGGTATCTAACGAACTGAGATTCAGTTTTTGCCACCCACTGGAGTCAGAGCAGCAAGTCTCAAAATAAAAGTTATACTTTTGTTCACACACTGGACTAAGACTTACATCTATGAGGTACAGATAAGATTTCTTCCTAGAGGTATTCTGTATTTGAAACTCATGTTGAAGACCAGCAAAGCCCATTGAACAATCCACAAGTAAAAATGACCTTTACTGAACTTTTTCTCATCGACTCATGGCATAGATTCATATACAACTCAACCTGTCACTGATGAGGCAGAAGAAGGCACAGAAAGATGCGTTAGTGTGCTGGCTCCACGGTAAGGAGAAGGGGAAGGACAGGTTCTTCTCCATAGCCTCTGTGACATGGCACCCTTCCAGTTTCTCTCCCATATCTGTGACCTCGCCTTTTCTGCCCCTTTGCTGATGTGCCCTCTTCAAATGAGATGGGAAAAGCTAGACAGCCCTGAAAGTCAGCCCTAGGAGCCCCCCTCACTTCCCACACTACCCATGGACTGAATGTTTGTGTCCCTCCAGAATTTGTGTGTTGAAACCCTACTCCAGTGTGATGATGTCAGGACGTAGGGCCTTTGGGAGGTGATTAGGTCATGAGGGTGGGGTGCTTGTAAGAACAGATGCCAGGGAGCTTGTTCTCCCTTTCCCCCGCCATGTGAGGACACATCCAGAAAATGGCTGTCTCTAAGCCAGAAAGAGAGATCTCACCAGAACGGGACCATGCATCTCAAACTTCCAACATCCAGAACTGTGAGAAATAAATGTTTGTTGTTTAAGCCACCAGTCTATGGTATTTTGTTATAACAACCTGAATTGACTCAGACACACTCTACTCTCTGCTTTGCACTGAGAAAAGGAAGCTTTTGAGGAGACCTGAGAGCAAAGTTCTATGGGAAGGGATAGTTTGCTCAAAAATAATATCACGGGAAAGAACATCCTATCCTCGTGATGCTTGCAAATCTCTGTGGAGTTGGCTTCTTTCTGTGGTTTAATTCATTCCTGTTTCTAATCGTTCTTTAAAAAGTGTCTGAGAATCAATTTTCCATTATTTACACTGTCATTTTTCATGACTACTGGTAATTCAGCAGCCAAGGAGAGCACAATTATAAATACATTTAATTTTGTTTGGATTTAATTTTGTTCCAAGGCCCTGTGCTTTGATACCCTACAGGCAAAAAAATTTTTGTAAACCTTGTGCCAATTTAAATTTACTTGTTGGGAGATATTCTCAAATGAAATATAGAATGTTTTGACGTCTAAGTATTGCTGAAAATATCTTTTTGGTCTCTGAGTAGACAGATGTGCATTCCTCACTGAGTATTTATGTGGATGTCCTTTGGAAATAAACTATTTAATTCAATTTGATTCAATCTGATTTGATTCCATTTCAACATAGTTCAGTTCCATCACATTGATTAGTATGTACTAGCACCTACATTTATATATAGCAATTTGTTAGGAATTTCTATCACAGTGCCTAAATTTGAAAACTCGTTGTCTAATTGGGAAAAGGAGACATTTTCAAGATAATTTATAAGCCAGAGAATGGTTCTTAGGCGAGGCTGTGATGACATAGAAAAGGCAATCATACCACACTCCCCTCCCGTGTCCATGGCAGACATTGCTAATCATTGCTGCATTTTTCTCTGTAGTCAATGGTATCCCCAGGATCTTTCTCAGTTAGTCACTACCAATCGCTCAGTATTGGTATGTTAACTAAACCTTTATTTATCCCTGGAATAAATTATATAAAAGCTCAGATGGATTCCAAATTGGAGAATTTCTTCTGGGTCTGGGCTTGCAGTCTTTGTGCTTAAGAAAATAGAGTAGCTTGGTGATTACAAGGATTTGACGGTTGAGCATGAATTAAAACATGAATCTTTACTGAATTTTCTCCAGTCGACTCATAGCATAGATTCATACACTACTGTAACTGAAACTGAGATTGAAATTTCAAAATCTGCAAAGTGTATTGAGACTCAGAAGAGTAAGATTCCACTGTGCTTTGCAACAAATTGATTGTATAATCGTAGGCAATTCTCAACCCTTCTATACATTTGAGCTTCACAATGGGGGTTAGGAAGTACAATTTTTTTTTTTATCTTTTTAAGATTTTATTTATTTATTTGACAGAGAGAGAGATCCCAGAGAGGGGGAAGCAGGCTCCCTGCTGAGCAGAGAGCCCGATGCGGGGCTCGATCCCAGGACCCCGAGATCACGACCCGAGCCAAAGGCAGAGGCTTTAACCCACTGAGCCACCCAGGTGCCCGGAAGTACAGTATTTTTAAAGCATTTTTTCAAAACGATCTGAATTCAGCACCCTAATATAAACAACAAATAAAATGCAATGTTTCTCGTTGGAGCTGAGGCTTGGAGCCTGGGCCCTCACTCCCGTTAGCTTCCGCTCAGCCTCCACCTCAGTCTTCTGGAGGCCCCTGGAATATCTGCAAAGTTACATTAGCAATTTGAAGAACAAATTTTGAAAACTTCTTGACCAGAGGTTCTTTGGCTATTCTTCCAGCTCTACACATATGAAGCAATCTAAATCAGCTCAACGTGATTCGTACAGTTGTACTGGGAACTGATAAAAATAGCAAAATCTGGAAATTGTTTATCTTGGGGGAAAATTTGAGCAGATGGAGCACATAGTCAGCCCTTAGCGCCATTCAGGGCCATTTGCTTAGTTACACACTCACGAAGTCCTGGTTTTGGACCTTCTGTGCAGCCCATCTGACTGTTTTCATATTACTTTGCTCCCACTACCCTGTGACAGTGTGAGATCACCTCTGTGTATATAAAATTTGAAGAATGAATAAACTTCTAGTGGACTTGGAGACCAGATTGTTAACTTCAGTCCATTTTTAGTATTTTGACGTTTTCTTCTTGACATCAGTTCAGTAATACAGTAAAGCACTTTCCAAGGGCCATATTTATCATAACACCATAGAACAGACTTACTGGGTCCTGCACTTTATTGAAGCATTAAGGTCAGAGTTAGGGCCTCTGAAACTTAGTATTTGACCACCTTCTTTAAATCGGGTACATGTAAGAGTAAAAAAAAATAAGTATGAAGAGAAGCAGAATCTTTGGCTGTAATGGTAGCAAAACAGGTGTCTGGTGATTGGGTTCTTGCCTTCTAGGATCTAGAGCTGCTTAGGCCTTGGCCTGGCTGGGGGAGTGCTGGAGAGCCTTCACAGATGTCCTACATCGTACTATTTATGGATTCAGTCCTGCCAGGTTTGAACTAGGAATCACACAAGGAAAAAAAGACAAATTAAATCATTTAACAAAATCCTGTCTTCTGGAGGCCCAGGATTTTAACAAAATTCTGCTTTTTGATTGCTCACTCATAAATATCTGAAGAGGGCCCTGGACACCCTTTCTGGGGTAAACTTTCACAGTACATTTTTCAAGCACTAGGGCTCTAAAAAAAATTGGCTCTCTTACACGGGTTCCTGGGCCTCACACAGATACTCGAAAGCAGCAAAAAGAACAAAATGATAAATAAGCTTGGCCAGCATCCATCAGGACTAGAAGCCAATGTCAGCAATGCTGTCTTGAGCTAGAGGTGATGAGCATTAAAATTGTTTTTTTTTAATGAGAATTGTCTTTAAAAGGGGGAAGAGTCAAAGAGAATCAGAATACGTTGGGTTCTTCACCTAGGAAGAGGGGTCTTGGAGCTAGAGGATGTATCAGGCTTATTCTAACCTGCATTTGCTTCATCTGTTCTCCACGCTGAAGTGTTTCCAGCTCTCAGGTACCATGTATCACCTAGTCAATGGTCATTGGTCACGACGTCACCTTCATTGGTCACGTCCCTGCCTCCTGGAAGAGCTGCACAGACTAAGGCAGTTTCCAAGGACACTTTTAAGAAATACCCACTGTGGGCCCACCTCGAACCTTCCTAATTAGAATTGCTGAAGGCGGCTCCTAGAAATAAGTCTGTTTTCTAAGCCGACTATGTTGCTCTGACACTTTGCCTACTGAGCTCCTATCTATCCTTTAGAGTGTAGCTTCAGCATCGCTTCCTATCCATAAATGAAAGTCCCATTTATGGATAGCTTTCCTGATGCTGTACTCCTTACTATGGGATGTATGTTGCTGTGATGATTAGGGAAGGAGACAAGCATTAGGAGTGGAGGTTGCAAGGTGGAGAGAGGTACAAACTACGTAAACTTTTGTCAAGGTGACACCTCTGAGTAGGCACAGCTTGTCACTTTATGGCTCAATAGGGGCCACAGATGTCCGCTAGAGAACAATACCACCCAGGCTGAGAGCCTGGCTCATCGTCTGTCTTCCATTAGCCTGGATCTCAAAGGAGAACAGTTAGTGCAGGGTTTCTGTGGTGGCAATTTGATAATGTGACAATAGTCAGGTCACCAGTTCTCATTAGGTAGTACTAAGTTCGGTCATGGGCAATGTTCACATAGCATCACAGCAGTCAGATACCGAAAATATCCGTCGGTCTGGTTATTTTATGTGGTACAGAGCCTCCAACTCAATTGTTACACACAACCGGGTACGATTTTTCGATCGACTCTCTTTAGTGTGATATACACAGGGCCAGTAGAGGTCTGGGTCAAGCCTGTGGGCAGGAGTCCAGGGTTCAACGATCATGACCCATCTCGGAGGCCAGCCCACATTTGGAGTCGCCAATACCGCACACCACAGGCGCTAAGCACCTGCACCATGGAGTTAATCCTCGCCACGGTCACAGAGTCGGCATCGCCGTCATTACCTACAGCTGAGATTGGGCGATCGCTCCGGATTACAGCAGCAGCGGAAAGTGGCAGAGAAGTAGTAGAAATTTGTTGAGTGGTCAAACTGTATGAGCATATATTGTTCCACTTGATTCTCAAAATTCAACAAATACTCACCGAATGCCACTGTAGAGCATGGATTATGCTAGATGCGAGGGATTTAAAGATAAATAAGTCAAGCAGAGAGAGTCAGTTATCATATGGTTTCACTTACTTGTGGAACATAAGGAATAACATGGAGAACATTAGGAGAAGGAAAGGAAAAGTGAATTGGGGGAAATCGGAAAAGGAGACGAACCATGAGAGACTGGACTTTGAGAAACAAACAGGATTTTGGAGGGGAAGGGGGAGGGAGATGGGGGAGCCTGGGGGTGGGTATTGAGGAGGGCACGTATTGCGTGGAGCACAGGGTGTGACGCATAAACAATGAATCTTGGAACACTGAAAAAAATAAAATAAAATTAACATGTAAAAAATAAATAAATAAAAAATAAAGATAAATAAAATGTCATCACCTCCTGACCTTAGAGTCTAGAACAGTGATTCTCAACAGGGGTGATTTTGCCTCCTGAGGGACATTTGTCTGACAACAGTTTTGGTTGTCACTACTAGGGGAGAGGGTTCTAGTAGCATCTACAGGGAGCAATGATGTTAAATATTCTACAATGGGGCACCTGGGTGGCTCGGTCGGTTAGGTGTCCGACTCTCAATTTTGGCTCAGGGTCGTGAGATCAAGTCCCATTTCAGATTCCGCACTGGGTGTGGAACCTGCTTAAGATTCTCTCTCTCCTTCTACCCCTGCCCCGCCCCCAGTCTGCTCTCTCTCTCTCTCTCAAAAAAAAAAAAAAAAGAGAATCCCACAATACACAGGACAGCCCCCACAGCAAAGAATTACGGCCCACAATGTCAGTAGTAGAGAGACTGAGAACCCATGACTGGGAAAGTGGAACGCACAGGCAGAGTTATACAGTGTTGGGTGTGTGATGGGACCAGGACTGCACAGGACGCACGGGGATTCAGTAAGCAGGATGGTCACATCTACTCCATGGAAGGGGATGGGAGGGGCTCAAGGAAGACTTCTGGAAAAATAGGTCTTGAAAGACAGCAGGCGTTGCCTCGGCAGATGGAGTGCAAGGGGAGACAGCTATACAAGCCAAGGGGCGAGGAATACCGTGGCCTCTTGGGATCTGCGAGATTGTCCAGGCTTTGGTGTTAGGTTCCATTCAGTTACAAAAAGTACTTTTTGAGGCGTCCACGCAACAAGATAGTTACACGTCAGTTTTGCCCTTGAAGAGCTCATATTGTATCAGACCACTCATATGTCTAAGTCGAAATAATATTTTTTGCCAAGTTTTTGTTTTGGCACGTTAAATGAGAAAACACTGTAATTTAAAGAAATCCCCGTGGTCGACTCTGAAGTGTGTTCTAGCCACTCACTATTGTTTGATCTACTTTGAAGGGTTAAGGGCAAGACGACGAAGTTGACTTTCCCACTGGAGAGCTCTGAGTTTTCATCTGTAAAGTGCGGAAATGTGAAGTAAGTGCACAGGAAGCTTCCTTTGCCAAAGAGGGCACAATGCAGTCAAGAACCTCTAAAGCGTTTTTGGAATTTGCTAGAACTTCTTGCATTTTTACCTAGGGCTGTCGCTTTGCTAACACTTTCTCACTTCAGTTCTATCCCATGGAATTTGTTGGCTGGAGCAAGCCAGCCCTCCCTGCTAGAGATTCATTTATGAACAAAGACTAGAAAGACGGTTTATGGAAATGCTGCCTTGTATAGTCCGACCTTAACTGTACTCCCATATACTAAAGAAACAGTAATGAGATGTCGGGATAAAGGGAGGTCAGTATCTGAGAACGCAAGAGAAAATGTAATTAATGAGTCCCTGAGCAGGAGGTGGGTTACATAAAACTCTGGTTGATGTGGCCAACAGACTTTTCTGGAACTCTGGAATTCAAACCCTCTTCTTATGGCATAGGATAGGGTTACAGGAACATAATGTGCTGGGTAATTGATCAAACCATTAAAAATAACAGCATAAAAGTTTAGAGCTTTGACAGGCTTGATTCTTTTCAGAAGGAAGCCGGGCTCCGCTCGCAAAAGTGCTGATGTGCATCTTTGCAAAGTTCTATAAAATTGTGGCGAGAAAAGGGAAATTTATATTGGCACTCCTCCACTCGTCAGCTGAATTTCCATCGCCCTGTTCACTAGCCGGTCTCGCTGGCTGCTGGCTGACTGTGACACGGGGAAGGAAAGCCCAGAGCTCATGTTCAACGGCAGGAGGCTACACCTCAGCCGATGGCTGGGAAACTAACCAGGGGAGGACATAGGAAGGGGGGAGGGGAGGGCAAAGACACACATATGATAGTGGGGATGGGAAGGGTGGGGACAGTTTCTACAGGAAAGACGGCCCTTATTCACTGAACGAACTTTCCAGCAGCAGAGATTATGGATGGTTGTGTGAGCAGAAGCACTCTCCTGCCTGGTCAGAAAGCAAGGAAGAAAACAAATGTACCTAGTGGCTTTCATAGATGCAGGAATGGCATCTCTGTGCCTGCAGGGAGCCTGAAGAGATTCATAAAGCAGCACTCCCGGGGTCCTCTTGGGGAAGACAAAACACAGTGCCCTGTGTTTTCTTGTCCACAGACATGCTGTAACTGAGACGCGCTGGTTCCTGGTGGCCTGTTGTAATGACGAGATTAGGGGACGCTTATGTACAATAGGAAGACGCTGTCCCATGATCTGGATGAGTGGTGGGGTGGCTTTGGTTCGGATGCAACCCCTCTTCTCATTGATTTCTTGTTGAGACCAGGCTACATCCACACCTCCCTTCCTTCTACCTGACCCAGTCCCCCTAATGCTGCACCCCAGTTGCTGGGCGGACAATGCGGAGATGGGTGGGGACAGCCCTCCTCTGACGCCCCATGAATTGTTCCCATTGGGATGGCCGAGTAGGTCCCGGGTTCAGCGATGGAGGCTGTGATGTCTGCTGCAAGCGTGCCGTCTGTGCCCATGTCAGTCTACATGCAGTCTCGGGGGGGCTGCAAGCCCTCGCTTCGTGAACTCAGCCAGCTGAGGATTATGTAAATCACTCCGGAATCAGGAGGCCTGAACGAGGGGCAACGAGAGACGGACCAGGAAGCCGTGTGCTGGAAAGCAGGCGCAGATGTTAAACTCTACAAACAGAATAAAAGCACAGTAGCGGCTAGAGTCCTGTGCTTTCTTGGTCTGCCCCACAGCCCACGCTGAGGCTGTGAGAGGGGGTGGGAAGCTGTCCCGTCGAGACTCACCTCGTTTGGAAAAAAGGCTTAGTTGGAAAGAGCCCTGCAGCTAGGCAAGAGATGCAGGTTCTAATCCCAGCTCTGTACTAAACACGCTGTGTGGTCCCTGGAAGTCTGCCGCCCTCTCTGGGCCCTAAGGTTTCTCGATGTTCTGAAACGCTGTGCGTTTAGAAGACTGGATGGGATTGTACAGCTATGAACTGGCATAGCATATGAAAAAGACCTGGCCCGTAGAAGCTTCCTCCACCTCCGGAACCACTGCCAGAGCCCAGGGCTCGCTTCCCAGCCCGTTCTCGTGTCCACAGACTCCCGCGGAACTCATCTGCCCGGTGAGCCTCCCGTGCCTGGCCTCACTGGGCCATAGAAGGGGACGGGGTTAAGTGGCAGTGTCGGGGTGCCCCTGTTTCAGAGGGGCTTTCCAGCAGCGCAGGGCTCATGGGGCCAAGGCAGCAAGAAGGCGGAGACACAATGACATAGTTCAGGACAGAAATAACACAAGCAGCCTTGCGCTTTGCTGCCAGCTCTGAGTTGCTTCCTCCCCGATGCTCCCCGGAGAAACGAGACAGAGCATGTGACAGTACCAGCGGGGTCACAGGCATGGCTTTGCCGTGCAAACAGAGCATCCTGGGCTTTTGTGACCTGTGGCCAAAAAGAGTCCTATTCCATTCCTAATCTAGCGACAGTGGCTTTTTACTCCACCCCCACCCCCAGCCCTACAGGACCCTCCGAAGGCAGCCGGGGGAGCGGGCAGCTGCGAGACAGCTGGCTGCTCTTTAGGGACAATGCCGTTGTGTTCAGCTTCCCGGCCATTGCTGAGGTGGCCCTTGCAGGCACGTCTGTGGTGGGCTCGGCCGCTCTCCCACGGCAGCGAGGGGATCCCGCCACGGGGTGTGTGGCTCCCGTGCAGTCCTGCGGCACGTGAGCGTGGGCACCCCACTCCTCCTGCTCCGGCCGTGCTCGGGGGCCGGGGTCCAAGCGCCATTCTGCGGTGCCCGCGACCCCATGTCTCCTGCTCCAGCAGGGCTCGGCGGGCTGGGGACGCTCCTCTTCCCAGGGGAGGCGGTGCTGGCTAGGCGTCCTCTCTGCTCGCTTCCTCCCTCTTCTCTGCCCAACTTCCTTTCCGTCTGCTCTCAGCCCCTCCTTTTCTGGATTCTCTTTGCTCCTGCCCCCAGTCATCACTTCTTCCTCACTCCCTGCAAATAATGCCCAGAGAGAAAACATATTTACATATTTTTCTCCCCAACACAAGTTCATCGTGCTTCCCAAGAGATCCCGTCTACGAGGGGCCATTAAACACGCGCTGAGTGTCCCTGCGGCCTGAGAACTCAGCCGGAGACCATGTCAGGGTGCTGTCCCGGTGAAAGGGCCCAATGCCATCGTGGTGGCCTCTTGGGGCTCAGAGGAAGTGGTACAAATGGCCCGGCCGTGTGCGAAGCTTTCACATCAAACGGACACAGGTAGCCCCGGCTCCAGCCCTGGGCTCTGCACGAAGGTTCCTTGCCTGTCCGCAGTCTAGAGCAGTTTAATGCAAACCAGCTATTTTATTAAGACCCATAAAACAGACCAACAAAAAAGTGTGCTGTGACTTTTTCATAATTACATGTGTTCAGACCTTTGAAAAATGGTGCTTTATGTGAAATATGTTTTTCTTTTTTTTTTTTAAAGTTTCGGTTTCTTTCTCTTTTTTAATTTAATTTTATTTTTTCAGTGTTCCAAGATTCATTGTTCATGCACCACGCCCAGTGCTCCATGCAATACGTGCCCTCCTCAATACCCACCACCAGGCTTGCCCAACCCCCCCTAAAACCCCCAGTTTGTTTCTCAGAGTCCATGGTCTCTCATGTTTCGTCTCCCCCTCCGATTTCCCCCAATTCACCCTTCCTTTCCTTTCTAAAATACGAGTTATTGACATGGAAATAGTGAAACGAACGTCTTAGCTTTTAAAAAAGCATTTAGGGACACCTGGGTGGCTCAATCAGTTAAGCTCCTGCCTTCAGCTCTGGTCATGATCCCAGGGTCCTGGGATTGAGTCCTGCATCGGGCTCTCTGCTCAGCAGGGAGCCTGCTTTTTCTTCTGCCTGCCGCTCCCCCTCTCTCTCTCTCTGACCAATAAATAAATAAAATCTTTTAAAAATATATAAATAAATAATAATTAAAAAGCAGTTAAATAATTGGCAAAGGTTATCTCATAAAAGCAATTCGCACACACAACGCTGGACGGCACCGCCTATAAACGGACCTAGCCTTGTGTAGACAAACACAAACCTGGAACAGCTCAGATTTGGAACAAATGGATTCCTTCTAGAAAGATAATCTCCATTCATATTTTGTCTGGAAACCAAACTGCCTAAAGAACTAGGATTCCCTTGCTATCTTCGATTCAAGAGAATGTTTTTAGGACCCTCAGGTCAAGGACAACCAAGATAATCTGGTTATCAAAGATGGAAATGCGCACCTTTAGAAATCATTTTCTTTTGCGAGCTAACCTAAGTAAGTGGACCACTGATCACAGAAGCAACATCTAAGTGAACTCCAGAGGCTTCACTTCCTCCTAGAGTTAACCTTGTAGTATCATCCATATTGCATCAGATGGACCTGTGATCCCCAAACTCTGGGCAAAGGGCGAGGAGTTCATATAGGCATGTGGACAATAAATGCAGCATGCAATATGTTTTAATGCATGTAGATGCTATTAGAATTAGCAAACTTGGGCGCCTGGGTGGCTCAGTTGGTTGGGCGACTGCCTTCAGCTCAGGTCATGATCCTGGAGTCCCGGGATCAAGTCCCGCATTGGGCTCGCTGCTCGGCGGGGAGTCTGCTTCTCTCTCTGACTCTCCCCTCTCTCATGCTCTCTCTCTCTCTCGCTCTCTCAAATAAATAAATAAATAAAATATTAAAAAAAATACTTAGCAAACTATAAATTAGCTTAAAAGTACTGCTTTTTCAATTTAATTTAATTTAATTTTCTCAGTGTTCCAAGATTCATTGTTTATGTACCACACCCGGGGCTCCATGCAATAAAAGTATTGCTTTTTTTTTTAAAGATTTTATTTATTTATTTGACACAGAGAGATCACAAGTAGGCAGAGAGGCAGGCAGAGAGAGAGGGGGAAGCAGGCTCCCCACTGAGCAGAAAGCCGATGCGGGGCTCGATCCCAGGACCCTGAGATCATGACCTGAGCCGAAGGCAGAGGCTTTAACCCACCACCCAGACGCCCCTAAAAGTATTGATTTTTAACATTGCCCCCTTGCTGACTCAGTGGATACTAATGATACATCTGGGCGCAACAGCAGTGATTCCCTGAAATGCATTTTATGTTGCAAATTTTGGAATCACATGAGTAGAGCTTTTACTTCAGGTCTTCATTTAACTTTAGAACTTTTATTGTCTTTTGTCTGGCATCAATCACCATGACGGGACTTCAGGTGACCTCTGGAATATTCCAAGAAATGAGTACCGAGCTTGTAGCAATGAGGACTCCGAAACGGTATCACTTAGGGAGAAAGCTCCGTCACGAGCAGTCTCAGGGTATAGTTTCACCTAATGGTATCCACCCAGCCTCTTCATTCCACTAAATGAGCTAAATTATTAAGCAAATTATTAACCAAGTTATTTTTGGTTAACCAAATTATTAGGCATGACTCTGGCCCAAAGTTCAGCGTGACTTGCTGGGGAGCAGCTTCTGTTGAGAGCCTTTGGGGTTGGCACCGTGGTTGGTCTGGATTAGGTGGTCACTTGTGGATGGAACCACTTCTACAAAGTCAAAGTGGGATGGAGGAAACAAAGTGTGTCATGACCTTGGCAGAATGAGTCTGGCTTTGTTTCAGAAGAGCCCAGCAGAGAGCAGCTCAGGAAACCTCCTTCCAAAACTCTGTCCCATATGCATCCAGATCTGGCTCTACACATGTCCAGTCCTAGATGCATTTTGTGGGAAGGAAGGTTGTCTTGGGTATTGATAATAGCACAACAGGAAGTGTTTGCCCTCTCAGAAGACCTCCCTGAGGCCCCACCCACTTTTTGATCTTTTCTTTCCTGTCTGGATTTGAAAGGAATGATCCAGAATCGGGCGGTATGAGAATCATGCCTTGCAGAAAGAAGGCTGAGCTGGGGGATGGCTGGGACCTGGTGCCTCGTTAAATCAAACAGACGTCCTGAGCAGTTAAAATACCCTTAGAGACACTATGTTTACACGTCGAACTTCGAACGACAAAGGAAATTGGATCAAGTTGGATTGGGGGTCTGGGCCTCACTGCCAGCAACGTGCTCAGGCCGCTCTGACAACTCAGAGTCGTTGCTTTTCTGTTTCCTGTCACTTCTCCCAATACAGACCCCCCCATTTCCAAATTCCTGGGATCCTTCTTCCCTGATCTTCCTAATAGCAGGCCATTTACTCCCACTGCAAGTATCCTTCTGCCTCCACAAGGGCTGCCGAGTGTCTGTAAGCTGACTCCTCCCTGGTTTGTCTCTGAGAGGGACGTCGCTACCTTCTGCAGCAGAAAAGGTTGACCGCTGGGGTCCTTCCGAAATCATCAAACATTTTTATTCCTCTTTAACAGAGCTAGGAGAGACCCTGCAGCAAATCTAGCTTTTCCTATTCCTGCAGAGAGATTTAATTTTCCATTTTTTTCCCCACATGGAGACAATCCTGAAATACAAAAAAAAAAAAAATTGCCAATAGAGTCATGTCCTCTCACTTGAGAATTATAGAATCGATTTTGTTCGGTCGTGAGATGCGACAGCAGCTCTACGTGAAGCAGATTTTCTCCTGATTATAAGGGGAAACAGATACATCCTGGACTGATCCACATGCTTGCTAAACACCCTTGAGGTTTTCTTTATCATTTTGTCTGTCGGGGTTTGTAAAAAAAAATAATTTATTTTTCCATGATTTTAGAACTTCTTTGTTTCACAAAAAAGGGAAATCACAGAGAGTATAAAGTCTGAGATGGAAATAGCCAATAACTAAGCGGTCGAATACAATTTATAAATACTTTGGACTTGCTTCAAAAATAATAGCACACTGTTCTTCAAAACCGAATGGTGGGGAGCTCATCAAATTCCTCCCAGGTTCAAGCTCTGCCCTCTGGGCTCAGCCTCTGCTCACCCCAGAGTGAAAAGGCTCTTCCTGGCTTGGTGATTTCCATCTCCAACAAGATAAGGAAACAGGGCCAGACTTGCCCTCCCACCTCGAACAAGGGAAGAACTTAAGAATGTATAACACAATTGCTTTCAAGGCACTGAGCATTGGGCAGCGAAAGACAGTGATCCTCGAGAAAGAGGGAAAAATGAGGTGAGACCCGGGATGGCCTGGCGTGCGGCCCCGAGAGTCTTCAGGATGTAGGGCAGGGAGGGGAACCTCAGTGGGGCCTGGAGGACTGCCTGAGTAAAGAGGTGGGAGCTGAAGTCCAGAAAGGTCAAGGTCAAGGTCGCGGGAGCTGCTGGTGCACAGTGCCAGAGAGGAGAGGACTTCCCGGAGAGAGAAGCCCAGCCATCCTCGGAGTCCACTTGAGTGTTCCACAATCGGTCAACTTGTGCACACGACGAACCGCAAGATGCAGGACAAGGGAGATCCACACGGGTTAGAGGAAAGAGCAGCTGGGATTGACACAGGACACGCAGTGGTGCTGTTCCAGCCCCCGGACTGGAAATGTTCATCTTGCTGTGGCAGCGGGAAGAATCGCAGAAGGGTCTTGCGTCCCCAAAAAGGCAGAGGCTGTCGGAAGAGACAAAGGAGCAGGCCAAACTCCCTGCCGCCTACAAGAAACACAGTTTAAATATAAAAACACCAATAAATTGTAAGTAAAAGCCTAAAAGAAAACATGCCAGGCTCACACTAATCAGAAGAAAACCGGAGTGGCTGTATTAATATCAAACAAAGTCCATTTTAGAAGAAAAAACAGCAGAGGTAAGAGGGTAATTTCATAATGGTAAAGTCTCCAATGACCGAGATGATATAAAATCCTAAATGTTTATGCTCTTAATAACAGCTTCAAAGTACGTGAGATTAGAGCCGGAACCCGGGACCCAGAGTAGAGTAGTGGGAAATAACAAAGAAAGAACATCCAACTTGGGGCACCTCGATGGCAAAATCGGTAGAGACTTTGACTCTTGGTTCTGGCTCAGGTCATGATCTCTGGGTCTTGAGATCGAGGCCCGCATCAGGCTCCTTGCTAGGTGTAGAGTCTGCTGGAGATTCTCTCTCCCTCTGACCCTCCAGCTCATGCTCTTTCTCTAAAATAAATAAGTAAATCCTAAAAAAAGAAAGAAGGAAGGAAGGGAGGGAGGGAAAAAAAGAAATAATATCCAATTTGACTGTGGAAACACTTGCGGAAACCCTTTCGGCTCAGAATTAAGGGTGTAGTAAAACCCAACGTTCGCCAGCCCTACTTTGCCAATTCTTCTTTCTTTTACCCCCAAAAAGAGGTAAAGAGTTCACTCTCACACCTCAGGCATCGTTGTTCACCTGACACTTCTTTTTGGCTGCTAGACCCCGTGATGGTGATTAGGGAGTCACAGTCACTAATACATAATAAAAAACCTAACTAAGGTTATCCCTGTTTGGCATTGACTTTGATTCTCCTAGGAGGCTTTCCCATAGGTGTGCTTCCACAGAGGGAGAGTCCCACTTGGGGCCTTTGCTCGCGGACCTCCTGGGGCCTGGGGAAGAGCGTGCCTGCGGGCGCGGCTGGCTAGGCCACTCAGGAGCTCTGCTCTTGGGCGAAGTCTGCAGCGTCTCCAATGTCTGGCTTTCCTCTTCTCAAGTGGGGACAATACTAGTCCCTGCCATGTGGGTTGTTTTGAGAATCGAGCTAGTATTTACAAAGCCCTTGGCCGAGTGTTGGCACACCGTATGCCCCACAGAGGTGCTTGTCGAGCGCGGCGTGTAATTTTTAGCAGCTGCCTTGAAGTAAACACACAGGCAAAGCTTTCGTGTCCTGCTAAATGGCTCCAGGACCCGACTTCGGCTATTGCTTCTCTCCTCAAGGGCCGGGAAGCTGGCGTGTCCTGTGGAAGCTGCCCGCACAGCAGCAAAGCCTAGAGCCTGCCTGCTTCAGGCTCGCCTGGTAGTGGGTGTTCCAATGATTCCATTTGCAGGGAGAAGAGTCTCCAACTAATCCAAGGGCGATCTTCATCCCGATGACAAAGCTTTTAACAAGAGGTGGTGAACAGTTTGCGACTATGTTTGCGAAGTTCCTAAATTTGAAAATCTGTTGAGGCAATGGGCAAAATACACATTTTGCACTTTCCATATTTAGACATCACCTTAAAACAAGGTAAAGCATATCAGAACCACAACCAGAAAAAGAAAAGTTTTTTGGCATGGTACAAGAAGACCAGAAATGTTCTGGAAGTTCCGCGTAGCTGGCGTTGCAATGGGCTCTGCAGGTGAGAAGAAGAGATTGTCCACAGGTGTATCTTCAGGGCTCCCCCCTCCCCCGCCCCTCTGGGCACCGGCTACCGGGCAGCCTCGCCTGAGACGCGCTCGGGGTCCCGGGGAGAGGGTCTGTCCTCATCCGCTACCGCTCCCTTAAGACAACTGTGATGGGAGCAGATAATCCTTCCGCCAAGTCCAGGACACGGAGTTTCTGTTCAAACAACAGGAAAACATGTTTCAGTGGGGGGAGAACCTCAAAGCAATAGGCTTTGGCTGCAGCTCTTGCTGCTCCGACGGGGGTTTGGTCAATGCAACCCCCCTTCTGTGGCTGCTACTCTGAGCCAAGAAACACGTGTCCCCATCCAGCTTCCAACACAAACTTCCTTAGCTTTGTCTTCTCCCAGACGAGCATTCTTGCCTCTGCAGATGCAAGCCTTGCGGTCCCAAGGCTTCTCCTCCAGCAAAATGACTCAGAGAACACAAGGGACCGGTGCTTTCTGACTTACGGCTTAAGTCACGCTCTTAGAGTCCCTACCGCGGGGCTGGGGACCACCTTGTTACCTTCTTACCCATAAAACACAATCCATGTCTATGGCAGCCAGCCTCGGCCGCCGGTGCTGGCTTGGGGGCTTTCTCTCGGATCCATGCGGATGCTTTGAACCCCTTCTCACCACTGGGGCTCCTGAAGTGGTAGGTTGCTCCTGAGAACTGGAAAAATTAAGTTTACTGGAAAGGAGAGGAGGATCAATGGATACTGAAGGTTTGTGTTAGATTGATGATGTCCAATATATTGCCTCTCCCTGTGCAGCAAAACAACTTTGAACTGACTTTTATTAGTAGTTACTAGAAAAAAAATAGAATGAAATGAGATGAGTATATTTAAGCTGACCCTGCTTCATCTCTTACCAAAAATATAATAATATCCGGAAACAAAGAAGGCCGCCACTTCTTGGGAGAAATGAATTTTCCCTATGTACCACGTGCTTACCACTTAAGAGGTGACAATGACGTTGTACACAGTGTAGACCGTATTTACTTTTGCCTTTTCTCATTTAATCCTTATAGTTATTCTACGAAGTTGAAAAAGCAGATACACTTATCTTTACCTTGTAAAGGTAACTTGTCAGAAGCCACATGATGATGTACCGTCAGAGCCGAGCGAAGAATGTGGTTCTCCTCGGTCCTGGTCCAGTGTTGGATCCCTGTGGGG